>BTHU01000007.1:19233900-19833900 GCA_036184795.1 Tokudaia tokunoshimensis | reverse complement strand
ATAAGGACAACATTTAATTGATGTTGGCTTAGAGGTTCAGTCCATTATCAAGGCAGGAACATAGCAGCATCCAGGTAGGCTTGGTGCAGGAGGAGCTGAGAGTTCTACATCTTCATCTGAAGGCTGCTAGCAGAAGACTGACTTACAGGCAGCTAGGATGAAAGTTTTAAGCCCATACTCACAGTGACACACCTACTCCATCAAGGACACTCCTCCTAATAGTGCCACTCCCTAGGCCAAGCATATAGAAACCATCACAGTGGTTAAGAGCACATGCTGCTGCTGTTACAAAGGACCCAAAGTCAGTTCCCAGCAAACCAAGGACAGTAACTCCTCCTGTAGGGGATCTGATACCTCTGGCCTCTTTAGCCACGTGCACTCAAATGCACATACCCACACACAGACACATGCCCATACATGTAAATAAAAAATAAATGAACAATTAAATAAGAACATCTAAAAATAGGAACAAAGAGTTGCTGGACTTTACTTGTGTTACTGTTTTAAGAAAAGGTCTTAGTAGTTTGCTCTGGGAGGCCGCAGATTGTCTGTGTAGCCTAGACTGGAAATTTGTGTTCTGCTTGCCTTAGCTTCCTGAGTTCAGAGATTATAGGCGTACATCATCAGAGCCAGCAAAATAAAATGAAACAGGACAAATATTTGTGTTGTAAATTAGCCAATTCTTTTTGTTTTTGGTTTGGTTTGGTTTGGGTTTATGAGGCAGAGTTTCCCTATGTAGTCCTAGCCATCCTGGAACTTGTTCTCTTCACCAGGCTGGCCTCAAACTCAGAGATCCACCTGCCTCTGCCTAAATTCTGCGATTAAAGGTGTGTGCCACCATAGTCCAGCCAAATCAGCTAATTCTTTCCTCCATACCTTTCAGTTTCTGAAATCAGCCACAGAGATAAAATGACTATACCTTATACACCTTAAGTTTATTGAGTGTATAGTTGTCGGACCTCTAAGATGTTCTTCCCACCCCTACATCAGGTGGATCAGGTGGCGTTTGCTCCCCTGTAATTACCATCCCCCACTGAGGGCTGCTGGGCCTGATCTAATTAGGTGATCACAGCTAGAAAACAGAAGTTGAAATCTGAGAAGGCCTACTGTGGAGGTTGCCACTTGGCAAGCCCAAGTCTGTAGCCACCCACAGCGCTTAGCTCATTGCCTCTGCCACATGGAGCTGAAGTCTGCCAAAAAACACTGATTTTGAAATCAGATCCTAAGCTCCAGAAAGACAAACCTCTTGGCTGATACCTTGACTTCACCTTGTTCAGACCCTCACTGGAGAAAATGCAATGGTTTCACCTGGCCTTCTTTACTACAAAACTGTGGAAAAAGACCTTGAAGCACTTAAATATCTTTTAATGTGTATATGTGTTTGTATGTGTGTGTGTGTGTATATACATATATACATATATATAATAAAACATTAGCATAAATATTATATATACAAACATATAATCTTTAAATGTTTTATAAAACATATAGAGAGATAGAGATAGATAAACATTCTGATTGTGAGTGTAGCCTTTAATGGCTGTGTCATCTCTCACAATGGCACTAAGAGTACAGTGGTAGCATGCATAATGTGGTTTTCTGACCAGCTCTAATTGGACCTGAGACCCTTTAATACAGTTCCTTATGTTGTGGTGACTGACTCCCAACCCTAAAATTATTTTTGTTGCTACTTCAAAACTGTAATTTTGCTGCTGTTAGTAATGTAAATATCTGATATGCAGGATGCCTGATATGCGGCCCTGTAAAAGATCCGTTTGACTCCTGATGGGTTTGCAATCCACAGATTGAGAGTCGATAGGTGAATGCGTATTAGATTCAACAGGAAAGACATGATGTCTGGTACTGGAAACCCAGTCAACTACCCAGTGCTAGTGAAGACATGAATCTTGCAGAAAAACCTACAACAACCTACAACTAAACCAGCATAATCCTTAACTATAATTTAAATATTTCTCATTATACTCACAGATAGTGTGGTTCTCTGCATCAGACAGAAACTATTGTAGAAAATCACAACAGATCAAAATTCAGGCTTGTGGAGTCCAATCCCAACAGACATAGCTGGAACACAATTCCTAAACCTTAGGCTCCGGGGTTATTGCAGAATAGAGTGTAGTAAGAGCCAGAGGATGGATCAGTTTGCTGTGAGGTTTTGTCTCCAAGGAATGTCAGAAGCCACATCCATAAAGCATCACCAACATGGCTGCCTACACATGAGCTGAAAAAGGACCATACCAACAGACATGTTAATGTGAACGGGAGAAAGCTCCTGAGGCCTCAGCCCTACACAGAGAACTACACACAACTAAGGAATACTGACAGCAAAACAAATAGTCTTCTCCAAGGAAGAGCACACCAGTTCAGTTGGCTATCTAGTTGTGTCTTAGTCAGGGTTTCTATCCCTGAACAAATATCATGACCAAGAAGCAAGTTGGGGAGGAAAGGGTTTATTCAGCTTATAGGACCACATTGTCCTTGATCACGACAGGAATCACACAGGGAAGGTACTTGGAGGCAGGAGCTAATGCAGAGGCCAAGGAAAGGTGCTGCTTACTGACTTGCTTCCCCTGGCTTGCTCAGCTTGCTTTCTTATAGAACCCAGGACTACCAGCCCAGGGATGGCACCACCCATCATGGGTCCTCTCACCCTTGATCACTAATCAAGAACATGCCTTACAGCTGGATCTTATGGAGACATTTCTTTAAAGGAGGCTCCTTTCTCTGTGATAACTCCAGCCTGTGTCAAGTTGACACACAAAACCAGTCAGTACAAGTACCAAGTGGTCATGCTGAAAAATACATAAATATAATTAACATTATACAGATTGAACAGGTTTGCATTTATGTTCATATATATGTATATATATACATATATGTATATATGTACATATATATGCAATAATTATTAATAAAAATAGGCCATGAATTTGAAAGAGAGAAAGGAGGGATATATAGGAGGGTTTGTGGGGGAGAGGAAAGTTCCTGTTTACCCTCTGTTAAGTTCTAGTTAAATAATAAGCCCTGTTTGTGCTATGTTAAATCATTGCAAACTAAGATTTCTATTTGTAATTAAGAATAAGTTCCTGTCTCTTACACCTGATCTTAACTGTTTGCAACCCCATTCATAGGATATATATCCTAACTTTTTCAGTATATCTTTGTAACAATATAGAGCTGCCACCTCTCTCACCTCTATAGACACCTTGTCTCTCCTATGAAGGGGACTTCAAAAGGCCAGCAAGAACTGCTTTCTCAAATTCTAACATAGTATGAGGAAACAGGCTGGTAAGTCCTGGTGTACCCCCCAAATCAGTTTGTTTTAATTGAACATTGAACAATCATGAATTTGGTCTTTTGTAGCGATTATCTTTTGTGTCCTGTGTGGAAATTTCACCTGTCAATCAAAAGTTGATGGCCAATAAGCTGAGACAGGATTAGAAGTTGGGACATCTGGGAGAAGGGGAGGAACTCTGGGAAATATTCAGGTGTGGGAAAGGATTCCTTACCCAGACCCAGAGGAGGTTGGATATGTGAAACTGAGGAGAGGTAACAGTTGGGGTTTGGCCTGCTGCTATGTATTGTAATGCTAAATTTTATATCCAAAAGTCTAGGCCTATGAGTGACTTCTCACATTTATAAGCTTTTGCTGTACAAACCTTGTTTCTTGATTTAAAACTATTGGTTAAATAAAGTTGACTACAGGCAATTATTGGAAGGATTAGAGGTGGGTAGGTTTGGACTGACCAGGTTGGAGGAGGGAGAGAAGAGGAAGAACAAGGGGATAGGGGGAAACTGCCATGAGGGGAGATAGATCATGATCACATGGCCAGGAGAAACAGCAAGTATCTGGGGTATATCGCTGGAGAGGTAGCCAGCGCAACAGTTAGAAGAGTAGATTAGAGGTTACCCCCAGCAATTGTCAAGGCCAAATAAAATAACTATAGCCCGAGTTTCATGCATTTATAAGCTAGTTGGGGATAAACATAAATTGGTTGTACTTCAGGTGGCCAGCCATGTGGCAGACATAGAATAATATAAATGGGCTAATTGAGTCAGGAGTTAGTCTGGTAACAAGCCTAGCTTATGGCCTAGGTATTTATTTATAAATAATAATTCTCTGAATCATTATTCAGGAACTGGGGCACAAGTGGGAAATCCTATAGTTATAGTAACTTTTCTCCTTGTGACTCTCAGGTTTCATAGTACCACAATGAGTATCACAGGAGGCTTTCTTCTGGCAGACGCAGTGTGGTGGGCACAACTACCAATACTGCGCAGAAAAACAGAAATGTCTACATAGAATCTCAAGGGCAGCAGATAGAAGAAGGCTAGTATTTAGGAACTGGCTTAGATTACAGCTCAATCATAGTAGTCAAGGAACACCTATCTACAAAACCAAAATGATTACAAGAAAGCAGGCCATAAAGACTGCATCCAAAGAGTTTCTGCCATGTGGTTGTCTCAGCTCACCCAAAGCAAGAACTGGAGTGCATGGCATCCAGGAAGTCCTTTGTTCATGCAGTTTCTAACTGCTCTCAGGAAGCATTATGAGGAATTACACTGGAGAGATAATCAACAGGTTTAGAAGAAGGATTTTCGTGTTACCATGAACCAAAACAAATCGACTACACAAAACCGGAAACGTTGGCAGAACTTAGTAACTTACAATGAAATACATTTTTTTCTGGGATATTTAAAACAATATGGAAAATTTTCACAGAGTGGGCAGAGGATAGGTGGATAAAGTCCTGATGGTGGAAATTTTAGTAAAGCAATCAGAAAGACATAATGGTTTCCGAGAAATTTGGATTAGGATAAGTTGAAGTTCCAACTGAAGTTGCATACTTAAAATACTTCTTAAGTTTATTTAAAGTCACATTAAAAAACTGCCCATCTCATTATTTTTCCTAGTGATAAGTCATGAGAATTTAGCATTTTTATCACAAAAAGTTAACATTTTTACCATAAATGTTGAAACTGTGTAGTAAATGCAGTTTGATTCAATTTATGATTAGAATAAATGCCAGACTTGAAAATCAGGATCTTACAAGATGGTTCAGTGAGTAAAGGCACTGTGTAACCTGATGACTGGAGTCTGGGCCCCAGGACCCATGTGAAGGTAGATGGAGAGACTTAACTTCACAAAGTTGCCTTTCTGGCACCGTGATGTGAGCCATGGCATGTGTAAACCCATTCACACATGAACCCATCTCACTCTTCACAGCAACAGTAATAAAGCCAAGAAAAAGAAACAAAAACTGGTAGATGTTTCTTATAAATTCTTAATGGAATGGACAGGGGTCAGTGACGAAAGCTGTAGACATGCCATATGGCATATGTGTGCATTTTTTTAATTAATTATTTTATTGATTTACACACTGGCCATTGCCCCCTTCCCTACCCCCCCTAATTCCTCACCCCATTCCCCCACCCTGTGACCTCAAAGAGGGTGGTCCCCCCATCCCAGGTATCTCCCTTCCCTAGGGCCTTAAGCCTCTTGAGGATCAAATGTGTCTTCTCCCACTGAGGCTAGACTAGGCAGTCCTCTGCTATATATGTGTCGGGGCCCTGGACCAGCCTGTGTATGCTGCTTGGTTGGTGACTCAGTCTCAGGGAGCATCCAGGGGTTAGTTGAGTTAGTTGAGACTGCTGGCATTCCTATGGGGTTGCCATCCTCTTCAGCTCTTTCAATCCTTCCGCTAATTCTTCCATCCAATGGTTGGTATCTGTGTCTGTTTTAAATGTGTACATTTCTTCCCGTTCTTCCTCTACCTCATACTAGTAGTACTGAGTAGATGTATGCACCAACCACTAAAACTGAGAAAATTTCTCCAGAATTCATTAACTGAAACACACAAAATAAGGGGAAAAAATGCTTTCAAATGAAATCCTCAGCTCTAATTAATCCCAAAGAGAGTGAGAGAATACCATGAAGTTGAATACAAATTCTTCTGTTAAGCCTCACTTTGTCTTCCTACGCTCATTCCCCGAGTCAGCTGAATTCAACAATTAGAAAAGGGTTATACAGCCACACATTTAGAATATCACTGATACGAAGAACTTTATAATTTTGGATTTTTACATGAGCAAATCTACAATCTTAATCTTTCAGGGAGTGATCTCGAATACTTCAATTAGTAAGCTGATGATCAGATCCCCTGATCTTTGGGAATGGTACTCTTAAATTGACCATTGAGCATATGCTTGGTTTTAATCCCTTATATTAAATTTTGCTGAGCCAATTAACAGCGCTAACTTTTCCCTGTTCTAAATTGAAGCTTAGTTTGATAAACATATTATCCATAGGAAGTTATACTTTCATGTTAATACTGTAGATATTTATTGAATTTTCTTTTCTCCAACAACTCTTAAAATAATCTGGGAAAAATTTTAATCTGCCTATACAAATAAATAGAAATGAACAATATTTAAACAAATGCTTTTTCTACTTTGACCTAAAGGACATTTTGGACCAAGTTGTGGGATTGCCTTTCCCTGTGTTTAGCAGCATCACTAGCCAACATTCCACTCATTATGACAACCACAAATGTCATCAGTGTTGACACATGACCCACAGTTCCACCTCCCACCTTCCATGGGACCTAATTAACCTTTGCTGAGAACCACTGCCGAAAGCTACTGTTTTTCAGAACTCGTAATGTACTGACGGAAGGACAGAAGAATACACTCTCTTAAAATATGCCATTTGCCTATAAGGATTATTTTGAGCTGAAAAATATTTGAAAAATACTAGGTGCAATAAAATCCTGTATGAGAAGGCTAGAAGGCAGCCATCTTATCACCAGAGATAGGGAATCAAGGTGGAGAGAATTGCTTAGAAAAAACCCTGGTAAGCTGGCTTTATTTTCATGGGTACTTCTCAACAATTCACTACCTTTGGTTATGTCTTCACAACTCCTACTTTTTTTATATAAATAAACATATAATATAGCTATATAAATCATATAGAATTTATAAATAGAAATATCTATATTATAATATAAATATAATGTATAAATATAATACAAATACAACATACTATAAATATAATATATTATATTTATATTGTAACATAAATAACATATTTTAATATAAATATTCATATTATAAATAAAATAAAAATTCAACACATAAATATTCAAATTTCTCTAAATATTCACATAAATATTCACATAAATATTCAAATTTCTCTTCTTTAGGTCTTTCCTTCCTCAGAGGTACCAATGACATATAACACTGAAATTAAACAAATGAACACATTCTTCTCCTCTTACTCCATTTGTGCCAATTTTATTTATAGCTGTACCCCAAAACTCTGAGCATGAACATAAAACTTTGCCTTCCTACATAAGCAAGTTTAAGCCCTTTAAAATTACAAATTGATTTAATCCTTAAAATAATCTTAAAATGTGAATCTGATTTTTTATAATGTCATTACATTTATTTATTTATTTATTTTAAATGTAAGTGAGTGGATGTTTTATCTGCATCTATGTCTGGGTATGCATGCAGTGCCCGGAAGGGCAGAAAAGGACAAAGAAGCCTCCAGAACTGGAGTTATAAATGATTATAATCCCCCATGTTAGAGCTGTGAACCACACCCAGGACCTCTACGAGAGCAACAAATACCTGGACAGAAACCAGAAGTGTCATTTCAATCCAAATCTAAGATGGGGAATACTGTAGTTTATCACAGATACTTCCATGTTTGTCCTGTATCCTGGCCTTATTGGAAAGTCTTTTACTACTCTGGACCCAATTCAAGCCTAGCAGCAGTATGGCTTTTAGACCTGTTCCCTTTGTTACAGATATTGGAGCATCCTGCAAAACAGCATTAAAATCTTCACTCAAAGAGGATGCTTGTATCTATGTCAACCTAAGGAACTTGTCTCCAGCTCCTTAAACCATGTTTTTATCCCCCATGCTATAAGTTGTGGCAGTGTTTTGGCAGAGAAGATGTTTAGCTCTCTGTGTGTACAAAGCTAATGCATGATTACTAGACCTAAGATTTAGACTTAGATAGCCCAGTATATTTTGTAGAAGAATGGAACAATCATTTATTCATTTAACAAATAGAATGTACTGAGAGTTTAATTAGAGAAGAGACTCACCACCAAGACGTGGAGTCAGTCAGATGCATGAAACTAAGAAGAGGTAACCAGTTGGATGGCAGATGTAGAATAATATATATGGGTTAATTTGAGTTGCAAACTACTTGGAGAACAAGCCTAGCTTAAGGTCTAAACATTATTTAATAAATATATAAGCCTCTGTGTCATTATTCAGGAACTGGGGCAGACAGAAAAGCCTAGACATTTACAAGGGAGCAAAGTATTTGCTTTGTAGCCCAACCATGAGAACCTGAGTTCAGATCACCACCACACTAGATATGGCCACACTGCATCTATAACGCCAGCAGTGGAGTCAGAGGAAGAGACCAGAGGGTCTCTGAGATCTAGTTGGCCAGCCAACTGAGCTAAACCTATGAGTTCTTTGAGAAACCCCATCTCAAAAACATAAGTCAAAGAGTGGTGAGGACTCTGTCCCCAGTCTCCACATACTTGTAGAGTCTCCTTTACATATGACATGTTAGTTTTTCCCTTTTTAATTTATTTTTATATTTATTCACTTTACATGCTGTTCACTACCCCCTTCCTGGTAAACCCCTTCCACAATCCTTCCCCCATCTCTCTCTCCTTTTCCTCTGAGCAAGTGCCCTCCTCCCCCCCCCAGGTATCCTCCCACTCCGGCACATCAAGGCCCTTGAAGTTAGCACTTCCTCTCCCTCTGAGGTCAGCCAAGGCAGCTCAGCTAGAAGACCATATCCCACAGACAGGCAACAGCTTTTGGGATAGCCCCAACTCTGGTTGTTCAGGACCCACATGATGATCAAACTGCAAATCTGCTACATATGTGCAAGGAGACTTAGGTCCAGCCCATCTATGCTCTTTGGTTGGTGGTTCGGACTCAGAGAGCCCCAATGGTCCAGGTTAGATGACTGTGTTGGTTTTCCTGTGGAGTTTCTACCTCCTTCTGTGCCTGCAATCCTTCCCCTTATTCTTCCATAAGAGTTCCCAAGGTCCATCCCCTGTTTGGCTGTGGGTGTCTGCATCTGTCTGAGTCTGCTGCCGGGTATTTTAATAATTTCTGGGCATGTTACATCACCCATAGAGAACTTTATATGCTTGAAATATTGGAGTATCATTCCTCAGAACCATTTTTACAGGCAATTTGGTAGCTCCTCTTCTCAAATTGAGAACAAAGAACTGCAATGATTACTTTGAGATCAATTAGCAAATCAAAGATCAATGGAATGAAAGACTCAGCCCTGGCATATCCAAGTTATTTTACCGATATTGGAAGAAAAATATTTTATCATTTGTTTTATCAAACCTGAGTAACAATTTGATTTGCCAGATAAATCTATTTTCTTAGGTCTACTAAGTTCATCGTAACCATATTGTACTAAGGAAAGACAAGCAACTAATCTATTTTCATGTTTTAATTACTTCTATGAACAAATTAAATGTATTTCTCCGTGAGCTGCCATTTGAAAAGACTCATGCAATGAACACAAGGGATAAAAGCAGCCCTTTGGTTCAGTTATGTTTCCTTTCATAAGCTAAAAACACATATTTGAATAAAGACAGATAACATGCTTCATTATAAATAGAGATCCACATTTGTATAATATGCCTCAGGAAAAAGCTTTTCTGTTAAAATAGATTGAACTTATGTGGTGGTTTGAATATGCTTGGGCCAGGGAGTGGCACTATTAGGAGGTGTGGCCTTGTTGGAATAGGTGTGGCCTTGTTGGAATAGGTGTGGCCTTGTTGGAGTAGGTATGTCACTGTGGGCATGGGTTTTAAGACCCTCCTAGCTGCCCGGAAGTCAGTATTTTGCTAGCAGCCTTCAGATAAACATGCAGACCCCTCAGCTCCTCCTGCATCATGCCTGCCTAGATGCAGTCAGGCTCCTGCCTTGATGATAATGGACTGAACCTCTAAACCAGGTAGCCAGATCCAGCTAAATGTTATCCTTATAAGGCTTTCATTGATCATTGTGTTGGTTCACAGCAGTAAAATCCTAACTAGGACAACTTAGTTTGCTGAGTGTCCTATGATAACCCTAAGAACTTCAGAAAACATTTCTGTTTTCTTCAGAAAACATTGGCATGGGGATGTGTTGAGAAAGAATCTAACAGTTTAGCAGATTGGAAAAAAAGAAAGAAAAGGGAAAGGAAAGGACATGGCTGCTCCAAGGTATGGTGGAAAGAAAGTTTATTACAGATAAAAGGGAAAGCACAGCCAGAGGCAGAGACAACTAGAAGACTCTAGAGTGGACATGACCAGGCTGAGCTGGACTATATGGAGAGATGGGAATCAAGAGGGTGAAGGAAGAGAGGGGAACCAGGTGCAGCAACCAGGAGGGCAAAGGTACAAAAGGGTGGGTAACCAAAATGTCTAGATTATATAAAAAAATAGAGTCTCTGTGGGAAAGGTAGCCCAGCCCCTAAGTTGGAGAGTTCAGGAGAGAGGGTGGGTTATGCCAGCCACAGGCTTTTTAACAGGTAGGAACTGTGGGATGCTGGGAGAAGCTGGAGGCCAGGTGCCATTTTGGTATGTTAAATAGGTATATCGACCATCTGTCCCAGTTGTGAAACTTAACAAAAGTGAGTTCTTTTTTCATAGAAAACTAGGCAATTGTGCTATCAGCTGATACTTACTGGAACTGTAAAAGCTTATGTTTAACTGAAAGTTAATAATGCATTTTGTTATAATCTAACAGGCACAGTTTTTCCTCTAAAAGCATTTTCTTATTCTGTGAGATACACACTATTGCAATCCCAATTTACAGATGCAGACACTATGATGTTAGGAAAATAAGTTCATTGGCGCCTTAATACACAGCTGGAACTGACCTTCCAACTTAGGTCTTCTCAGAAACATATACAAGAAAAGATGGATTCAGTTGCTACAAAACTGTGTCCTCGCCCGTGTGCTATGGGATACATTAGAAAATTAGCGAGAGTGAGCCAGAGAGAAAGCTGGCAAGCAGCCTTCCTCCACAGACTCCGCCCCTTCAGTGATTGCTCTGACTTCCCTCAGTGAGAGACTGGGACCATAAACAGTAAACTCAACCCTTTCTTCCCCAACCTGCTTTTGTTAAGAAGTTTTTAGTGAAACATCAGAAAAGCAGACTGGGTAGTCTTATCACTTTTGAATATCGTCTAATGCCCTTGTATTGCAGAATCAAAAACTTCCTTCTCTTTTACTGAGCTGCATCTGAAATACTCAGTTTTTGTTTTTTGTTTTGCTTTAAAGAACCATCTTTTCCACAGCACTGAGCAGAACTCTTCATTTTCTCCATTGAAAGGATTCCTTAGCATTGTCTCAAGGGACCCATTGCAATCGAATACTTCAGGTTGACCAGTTCTCTGTATCAGATGAGACCATAGAAGCTGTAAATAAACAGACAAGGTGCATCTTGCTTGTTAAGCTCAGTTTAGAGCATATGTAAACGCAGTACGTAATGGCTTTTATTGATGCTCTCTTTTAAGACAACAGTTTCACGTTTTAATGAGCCCAGGCTTAAGTAGTAAAGGTCACTTCTGACTGTTCAAGGTCAGCAGTGTCTTGATTTCATAATAGTGGAGTTCTGATTGAGTTCAAGAAAGAAGAAAAGTCATTCATAATAGTCATTTTAGAGACATTTGATGGGACTTCCAAACCCTTCTAGGCACATTTACATGGCCCCCATTTGCTTGGTGTGGAAAGGCAATAATGACTCAGTGGAGATGGTGCAGTCAGGTCTGTAAACAGTTATTACATTTCAATTAAAGCTGCATGAAACCCTACATATTTGGTTTGCAGGAAATTAATGCAAATCTTTTTTGATGTTTCAATTCGCAAGGGCAAACTATCCCACACATTTGGCTCTGGGCATAACACTTAAACCCTTTCAAACATCAAAGACTATTTTCCCAACGTAAAACATTTGACCCAGGGTTAAATTTTCCTAAAATACCAGTCTGTACTTAAGCGCCCAAGTTTTCAAGTTATATGGAAGTTTTGCTAAAAGAAATCAACATAAGGTAGCTTTCTAGCAGGGAACACATTTTCTGTAAAGCTTTTATTGTTGAACATGCCCTGGATCAATTCATTGCCTTGGTTGAGAAACCATAAATCACTGACAGAAACTAGATTTTGTTTTTTTGTTTTTTGTTTTTTTTTGTTTTTTGGTTATGGAAGGTTGAGAGGAAATGAACTAATGCACATTAAACACCTATCATATCCACATCACTTTTTTTGAATGGTTTTATTAAATTCGCCCATTAATGGGAGGTTGGGTTCCACTCTATTCAGGGTAAAAGAACTCAGATCGCTAAAAAGAAACTTCTTAAATTACATAGGTGGGTGGTGATACCACAAATGAATGCAGAGCTCCCTTTTTCTGAAGCTCTTGGCATGTCTGTCTTCTTCAGAATGAAAATATAGGGACTGTGGTTCATGTTCACAACCATCAAATGGTTTTTCTTGTTGCTGTTGCTAGTGCCCATTCCTTCTCTAGGACGCTCTTCATGATAGCTGAGGTGGTCATCTACTCTTTGTATGAGTGCCCGCCCCCATTTCCCTTTGAGAAAAACACACAAATAACACATACATATGATCAAGGAACTGTTTCCTGCCCCCTCTCTCTTGCTCTCAAGATGTGTTACATATGGTGGGGTGGGGGTTGGGCAGGCAGAGCAAGACTGCAGGCAGAAGAGAGGACTTCACACTTCCATCGCTTCCCATGAAAAATAACATATGGGCAGAACAGTTATTTGAAAGAACAGATTTGTTTCTAGTTGCTCTCCAGCAGTTGAAAGAGAAAGAAAGAAAAAGAAAGCCTTTTAACAGCCGTCTGAAAATACTCCCCCAAGGAAAGAAATAGAGTTGATCTTTTTACGGATTACAGATTTAACATGAACAAATCTGAGTCATAATGAGTCCACTGAAGTGTATTCACAGAGTTCCTGCTGTCGTGATTCCACCTCTCCACTAGGGATGGCACGCGCAGTCTGTGCTCAAGCTCATGTTTTATATTTTTGTAGAAAAGACATTTAAACATAATGTAATTTTTTTAGCTGTTTTTCAAATGAATCCTCTATTTCATTCCTTACTTTACTTTTTTTTTTCAACCTTCTCAGTTTCCTGATACACATACCCCAAAAGCCATTCCAGAAGATGAGAACAGGTTCCTGACCCCACTCTTTGTATTTCCAAGGCCATTTGTTTCCCATCATGCCAGTTTCGGTTGAGATCTGGACTGATTCACAACTCTTGGCCATCAAATTCCTCAGGCCCAGAAAAAAAAAAAGAGAAAGAAAGAAAAAAGAAAAAAGAAAAAAGAAAAAAAAGACATTGCCAGGAAACAAATTAAAAAGTTCAATTTAAAATTGTATCTACCCTTCAAGCTCCTGGTTTATAAAAGTATTCGTGGCTTATGTCTAGGCTTAGATTTAATTTAAACCACATGAGAATTAAGAGGGATTAGACTCCTGGGAGCTTGCTAATTTTTAAAAACAGAAATCAGAAGGGAATGAGAAAACCTACAGGCTATTTTTAGAATATAAACGTGAGGGGCTGGAGAGGTGGCATAACTGTAAAGAGGACTTTGTTGTCTTGGCCTAGGACCAGGGTTAGGCTCCCAGTGTTCCCAAGGTGGCTCACAGCTATCTGTAGCTCCAATTATGAGAGCTACCTCCCTCTTCTTACCTCTGCAGGCATCAGGTATGCAGATATCCAACACATATGTGCATGAAAAGGCAGTAAGTGAAGGCTTTCATTGATGCTCCCTTTTTACAATGTAGTTTCTTGTTTTAATGAACCCAAGCTTAAGTAATAAAGGTCTCTTCTGATGTCCAAAGGCCAGCAGTGTCTTAATTTCATGATTGTCCAGTTCTCCTTGAGTTCACCAAAGAAAAGACACCATTTGGATCAGTCATCTTCAGAACACCTGATGGGACTTCCAAATCCTTCTAGGCACATTTACATTTATTTCCCATTTATGTGGAAAAACATACATACATACATACATACATACATACATACATACATACATACATACAAGCAAAACACTAATACACCTAGATCTTTTTAAAAGTTTTGTTTAAAAAAATAGAATATATGTGAACTTTTCTCGTATACCCAGAGTAAGTGATCACAGAAATGGGCCCTTCTTTTGTGCTCACCATCTGAGCCATTGCTCCTTTAGAGCTGAGAAAGCATTCATCACCTTCCTGCAGCAAACTCTGATGAGATCCTTCTCTCTCTCCGGCAAGATTTGTTCCTTTGTCTGCCCATTGTTGGTGGCTGTACACGAGGTTCCACCTTACCTTGCAATTGCTCCTTTAATTAGCTGTTTATCTGACCATCTGAAGACCTTCCAGAAGAAAGCCTTTTCAGTGAGAGCCAATCTTAGGAAAGGCATAATACAATTCAGACCCGAGTAGTCAGGAAACACAAATGCTCATCAACACACAAAGTGGGATGGGAATAAATGCAAAATTATCATCAAGTCCTGTTGTTGTGAAAAAGAAAGCATTTTTTTCTGTTTTATTGATTCAAAATTGATTTTTTTCATATAATATATTCTGATTATGGTTTCCCCTTCCTCAACTCCTTCTGATTTTCCCCATTTCCCCTCCCACTCAAATCTATACTCTTCTCTCTCTCTCTCTCTCTCTCTCTCTCTCTCTCTCTCTCGTTCTCTCTCTCTCTCTCATTAGAAATCAGGCATCTAGAAAATACTCCAATAAAATAAAAGGATAAAATCAAAACAAACATACCAAAATAAGAGAAAAGAGACAAAGCAAACAAAAGAAAAGGGGCCAAGGAAAAGCACACAAACGAAAAAAGACAGAGACACATGCCTTGGCACACAGCGGATTCCCATAGAAACACAAAATCAGAAACTGTACTCTGCTCAGAAGACCTGTATGGTAAAAGGGAAAAAGAGACCTTCAAAATCGCTATTGGGTTTGCTTTGTGTTGACCATTAAATTGCAGTAATTAAGGAAGATAGAAAGTACATTTTTAGCATATCAATACCTTCACAGTTGGATGATTCTAGGTGGGTTTTCACAAATGCTGGCAGGTTCTTATGGATGTATTTTTCCATAATTTTTTTAAAATGTGTTGTTTTGGTTTTTTTCTATCCTCTCCCTCTCCCTCTCAAGGAAGCTCAAAAGAACATTTATGACTGGACTCTCTATGTTCGCAAAGCTCCTTTAAGGCTATATCATGTAAGTCACATGTGGACCTAGTATCCATCATATACAAACCTGAACTCAGAAGTTCCTGTTCCAAACCATTTTCTAAAACAGTAGGAACTTCCTCCTTCCAGTCTCTCATGCAAAGATGTTGGAAGTGGTGACTGACTCTTGATAACAAAGAAAATCTTCTCAACTCAACTTTTTATCTCTGAAGCTTGAAGATCTTCCTCCATCTCTCAATTTACCACGTAGTTCCAATCTGTCATTGAATCATATCAAGACATGCCCAATTCTCTTGGGCTTGATCTTGTCCTATATTTCTACATAAAGAAACATCATGTCATATCTGTACTGAAAGCATTCTAAAAATCATCCATACTGTGAATAGGAAAAGTCACGTCCTTGATAACTGCTTTAAAAGTTCCATGTGTGCTACACTTCTATCTCTTAACTCTCTACTCTATCATCTATGCTCCCGGCTGTCATTCCTCTGTCCTTTCTGTATTTCCACAAACCCATGCACAGTCCTGGCTCAGCTTTTCTCTCTGGACACAGTGCCCTTCCTTCCTTCATTCATGCAGGTATTCTTAAGTCCCGTCCTTCATCAGGTGTCACATTGATCCTTACCAGCTCACTGAAAATTTCATCTCTCCAGTTATTCTCAGCCCCTTCTTTGCTTGACTTTATCATGGGGACGTCAAATAAACTGTAGAATTCACTTATTATGTTTCACCTCTGTTAGCTTTTGTTCAGAACTAGATCATAAGCTCTGTGAAAGAGGGACTTTTGCTGAATTTACCGATCACTCTGCCCTGCATCTGAAACCAGAACTGGTGCAATACAATGAATATTGATGAATAAAGAATTATAAAAAAAAAAGGAATAAATGCTTTTTCATTGTGATGGATATTTCTTAGTGTGTTTCTCCCTAAATATGATAGTTATAGCAAGATTAAAAAAAAAACTAAAAACCACTCAAAAAAAGGATAGTAGTTCTACAGACTAAATTTAACCAATATACACCAAAGCTCTGTATGTCACATTAGGGGCAATGGATAATGGCAAAGAATAATAAGCAAAGAATAGGAAAAAGGAACACAGAATGGGAGGTAGAAAACTGGCTATTCCTATTGATTTGAAGGAAAACGAAAGTGACTTGCTGGCCAGAGACCTGTCTTCCATCAGTAGCCCCTTCCCCTCCACGTTCTATGGCATGTAATCCGAGTCTCTTACTTTCTGGGTAAAAGGAGTCTAATAAACCCTACTGCTCTGCTATAAAACTGCTTTAAGAAGATAAAATGATATATAGTGCCTATATTTTGTGTGGCATGTAGGAGCTGCCCTGTAATGAAGGCTGCCCTGTTTCTCTGTCTGCACACAGGGTCCAGGAGCAAACGTCCCAGCATCAATAAGCAACACAAACGTTCAGATCTTGGTTTTCAAAGGCTGTTCTCCAATAGAAAGAGCAGGACTAATTGAAGAAGAGAAGAATATTTCAGGACTGGAGCAGGTAAAAAAAAAAAAAACCAAAACAAAACAACATGAATCTACTGTATATATTACTAGAAAGTAAGGAAATGCTAACAAATGCACCATGTGCTTCAGGATATGGATCATAGAGGGGACTGTGACTATGTAGGGCTAAGGGATTTCTGGGAAATCTCTGCACCTTCTGATACACTTCTATTGTGTAGCAGAAATGATGTTAATAAATGAATAAACAGAACCTATTCAAAGGTGGTGAGAAAAAGGATGGAGGCAAAGTTTGTCTGTTACCAAAGGAATATTTGACCTTGAAAGTAAATTATGTTAGCACTAAAATTCTGCTGCAGTTAAACGTGATTGTAAGTTAGCTTGAGAAGAACCTAGGAGATCAATCAAGCATATGTATCTATGAGGGAGACCCCGGAAGGGACTTACTACAGGAAGAGGACCAATCCTGAAGGTGAGCTGTGGGCGGCACCATTGCACAGACTGCTTCCCCAGATCAAATGGAGAACTCAGCAGTCCTGGCACCTCTCTCTTGTTTCCTGTTGTGTCCTTCTTCTACCTGAAGATCTACTTCATCAGGGACCCCCAAACCAACCAAATCAAGGGCTGTGGCTTGATAACCATTGAGCCAGAATAAGACCCTTTCATTTCTCAAGTTGCCCATGTCAAGAATTTTGATACAGTGATGAAAAACTAATACAAAGCCAAATGCAGAACTAAAGATTCCTATGCCCATGTTTATGTAACTAATCATCTCAGCTCGTAATTAAACAGAGAGAGGAGAGATCTTGAGAGAACAATCCATTGAGTACACACAGACTTTGAAAAGATCTCAAGGACAACACTGGGATACTACAGGATCCACTGATGGATACTAAAAGCAAGGGGGAAGTTTGTACCTGTGTATCTTACCCAAATGTGTGTTAATTCTTCCAGTAGTTCCAGCTTTGTAGCCATACCTACAAAGTCCCTGAAATACCTCCTCCCAAAAGATAAAGCTTTATTCACTTATTTACATAGGAGTCTATTTAATGATTCTTCTTAAGGACAAGAACTTGAATGCTGATAAATCATAGCCTTATAGTAAAGAAACCTGGTAAATAATGCCATCACTGAGTAATTAGAGTAATTAGAAAGCCAGCAAGGGATATTCCTACAATGAGGAGCTAGTATTATTACATCTGTGACATTGTTCTTCAACCTCCATCATTTATCATGTGGAATTTTCAGATAAATGAAATTGATAGATGTGCTACAAAATATCAGACCAGGCTCTTCATGAAAGACAAAGACATGAATGAGAAGGAAAAAAAAATCTGCTAAGTGGTCATAAGGAAAACTACAAGCATATGGCTGGCTGATGAAAATGTATTATTTTACACTGTTACACTGGCATCTAAAATCAATAAAACATATCAAGAGAAACACAGGAGATCTGAAGAAAATCTGTAGTTTTAGTTCATTGTTATGTATTAAATTTTAGTTTTGCATTTTTCGTGACCATACTATGATTAGACAAGGTCTCATCACCAGGAAAAGATAATGAACCAGATGAAATTATGTTCTTATTAGTTTTTGTAATTCTTATTTAAAACTAAACTCATTAAAATATTTAAATTCTCAAAAATTGCTCAGGATTAAAGAAGATGCTGCCTATGGGAAATATTTATAAATTTTATTGCACTATCTTATTCATTACTTATTATGTGACAGCAGTGAAATGTAGTGTTTTACATGTGGATGGTGGTTATGAAGTGTCAACATGGAGGTGATTTGACCAGCCCAGCCAACTAAGCCAACGGAAACAAATCTCCCCAACACAGACACAATAAATTGAACTGATAATAGCTGAGAGCAGCTTCCAAGATAACTATGACACTGTGAGTTCCTCAGCCTTTAGTCTTTGCCCCTTTGTGGAGCCCTCCAACAGAGACATACATACAGAAAATAGCAGGGATGAGTTACTTCCACATTAACTGTGAAATAAAATCTTTGGACTCCTTCTTGACTCTTCTTTGTTTTAATGATAAATGTGGAGGAAAAGGTGATTCAGGGATATTTGTGCATAAGTCAAAACTATCAGAGCAATTAATAAATGTTTGGGTGACAAGCTAGGTCAAGAAAGACACTGAGAAATATACTTTGCCACTGTACATTGATTAACCTGGAAGAAGTTAGCAGTTGTCCTGAGAGGACAGTCAAGGTATCCATGTGGGAAGAAGCAGAAAGCTCCTGCCAACTGCCAGAACCATGTAAAATCCTTGAAAGCAGATCCCACAGGTCCAAGCAAGATGATACAGACGGTATCATCTCTAGTGACATGCTGACTATAATCTTGGAGGAGACCCTGAGATAGGATGACCCAGTTAAGTCATAGGTATCTTGTAGACTCAAAGAAACTATCAAACAATAAATGCTTATTGGTTTAAACCACTCACCAGTGGAACAATTACTATATACTGGTAGATAACATATAGAATACTCTTTGTAAGATGAGCAATTAACATATGTTAATTGCTTAGGGCTGTTAGTCCCATAATAAAAAATAGTTCAATGCTGTTCAGGCACAAGCTTCTTGTAAACTGCCACCTGCTTTATGTTCTCTTTCTCTCCTCTTCTGTTTTCATCTTATGCTAACCCAGACTTGCTCAATATTTAAACATAGGATTTTGCTGCTCTGGTCTTTCTTTTCTTTGCTGGCCTCAATTTCCTATTCCTCCAGCCTTAGCTTGCCTTCTGTAGAGATTACAAGCAATCGCTGCCTCGCCTTGGTTTGCTCTTTTTCTGATGCACTTGTATGCCAAGGAACAAAGAAAACTTGGTACTAGAAGACCAAAGTTGGAGTCTTTGTGATTTTAAAAAAAGCACCAGAGACAAACTTGCCACACCATGCCAGACTACTAAAGGACAATGCTTGTAGAATACTTTTGTCTTTGCTGGGGAATCTTTGCAGGGTTGTAGTTTCATTTGTTATGTCTAAGCATCAGAACATCAGTGGTCTCTTCATGGAAACACTGTTGAAAAGCTGCATTTTTATGTACAAAGAGGAGAGACTGTGAACACAAGAGGCCCATGTTCAGGATAGAAATCTAGCTATGTCTTTGCTACTTCCAGTCATATGGTTTCAGGAGTCTAACAGTCTTCTATCTTTGTGTTGTCTATAGTCATGTGAGGATTTTGATTCATGAAACATGTTGGCTAGCATCATGGACCTTCTCAAAGTTTCAGGACTGTTTCCAAAAAAAAGGGACATATTATGAACATTGCTTCTTTTGAAGGAAACAACTCAGTCTCAGTGCTTCGTTAACTCAGATAAATGATGTGAATATTCCAGGAGGATCATCTGTTGAAGACAGCATTGAGGGAATGAAGGCTAACCACTCATTTTCCAGATTGTCCATGCATTAAGCCTGTATCTGGAGCACAAGATCACATCTTTGTCTCACCCAACAACTGCTGTTTTACAAGGAGGCTGAAGTTCTACATTTTGTCCTCTATCACTATTTTTCAGAATAGATACTTTAAAACTGAGAAGCAATTTAGTGTGCATCACCTGCTCTATTAGCCCAGGCCTATACTAATGACATATTTTAATAGAAAAATGGGCAGTTGGGCACCTGAACTTTACCCTGTCGTGGATCATTTTTGGCAGCTGGGTTTTTATTCATCAGTCTGACTGAAACCTCTTTCCTGAAAGAAGAAAAGAGACTCTTCTTTGTTCAGGGTTTCCATAAAAGCGAAATGGAAGTCTGTGCAGGCAGGCTTCTATGCTTGAATACATTTATTTTCCCAGGCTTTGAGCCACAGCAGTGAGCAAACAGACTCTTACCTACAGCTTTATGTACACCATAGGAGAGAGCAAGTTTACAGGGTTAAATAACACTCATCTGATTTGACTTTGCCCAGCCCTGAGTTAAGTCACTGAAACAGGCTTGTATTTTTAAAATTTCCCCATGTAATGCTTAACTCTTAGCCTTGGGCTATTTAAAAAATAAATGACTATGTATGTGTGTTTTTCTCTTTGTATATATACACATATTGCTTATAATTCTGGAGGAGAAGGGCCTGGCATTATTATTATTATTACTATTATTATTTTTATTTTTATTAAATTCTTTCTCTTTACAGAGAATCAGGCTCAAAGGGTTTCCTTTTCCAGCTTCTTAACTTCTCTTCCAAGTATAATGATTCCAGACAGACGGAATAACTGACCAGTGATCCATCATGTTTTTAATCATTTACAGTCTGATTCCTTCACTGTGGTGTCTGATACTTGGTTTTGAAGAATGCTTTCCTGGGGAACACATTCAACCCAATAATTCAGAATAATAAATTGCCCATGTTCAGAGACCTCGGACAGCCTGTATTATTTTGCCCTTATTGAAAATAATGAGCGATCTGGAACATTGCCCTCGACTCGGATTTAGAATTTAAGATAATAAATAGGGTCTCAAATACTGAAATCATATCTTCAAAAGAGAGCAAATATATTGGAGTTGAAGGGGGATGAAAATGTAGGGAACCAGAGGGAGAAGCCTCAACAGTTGTACAGGAAGATCCTTGGTTTGTTTCTGTCTATTTTTCAAGACGGGGAAAATTTCATGTCCCGTGACCTGTCTCAGCGGCTCACTCAGCTGTAAGGTTATAGTTACAATAGGAAGCAAGCCATGCTTCCTGTTGTGGCTGTGATTGTTCAGAATCACTCCAGAGAAATTTGCTTCTCCTATGCAGCAGATGAGCTAAACCCCTAAATGGTCCTAGGTGAAAGGCTAGGTTGGAGGGTCACCAACCAGTGTTGATGGCATAGTTAAACATTTTTTTGCCTGAAAATCATTAATTTTGATACAAATTATCACATGAAATTATAACACATGTGTTTAAATGCTTGTAGAAGGAAAGATATCTTTTCATGTATCCACACATATTCTCAAGTCCAGTTAATAATTCAAATAGGAATATTTTTGCCATAGAAATAGTATACTGTGTGTAGTGATTAGGTTTTTGTACTAAATTTAAGTGTACTGAACTCCTACTTTGGTTAAGGCAGAGTTTATGACTTAATTTTCTAATGATGTATGATAACACTGCATTGGGTAATGCACCATAAGAGTTAAAGCAGTTACTAACTTTTGATTCCTGGGGATTATGCCTTGAGAAACCGTCTGTGTCCTCTGAATTTCTGAAGCATTGGACAGACTGCAGCCTGTAGATTGCCACCTGTTTCAGTATGACTTGTAAGCTAAGGATGATTTTTACATGTCTGAATGTTTAAAAAAAAAGTCAAGGAGGAATAATGTTTTATGACATATGAATTCACATGAAATTTAAATTTCATAGTTGATAAATAAAGTTTTATTGGAACATGGCCATGCCCATTTGTTTGCATACTATCTCTGTCTGCCTTTTTTGCTCCTTTCATGTTATAACTTGCAGAAAGAAGCCATATGGCTCTTGCTGCCTGAAATAGTAGTCAGTGGCACTTTGCAGGAAAAAATTGTCTGCCCTACCTTGTAGCACTGTTGTGGGATTGGAGGTTACATAAAGAGTTTGGCAACAGGGATGCAGAGAGAAGACACATTGAGGGATCGCCCACCCATGAAAATCCATGTGTGGCTATATAGACAGAAGGATGGACAACCTAGGCACAATCCCAGCAGATACACACGTCCCTCCCATTAACCAGGATGTGTGTCAGTGTTGCAGTGTGACCTGTGACCCGCAAGCAAACAGACTGTTGTTCCCAGTAGTGAATTCAACACCCATTCTTCAAGTGAAATTCTCCCATAATAAATATTTCTTTATTAGTCGTTGATATTATTCACTCCCTGGTGGGAATCACTCTGTAAATAAATTGAAGCATGTCAGCAATTCTAATGGTGAAAAAATGCATTCTAAAAGCAAGCCTCTTGCTCTGACACTAGGCTACCGAAGTAACAATGATGGATACGTCTGAATCTGCATTGCCAGATGGAACAGGAGTCCTTTTCCCTTTGTTCTTCCCTAAGGGAACCTCCCTTCACCAAGAGCCTCTTATTTTAAGATCTACCTAGATATGTGTTTTTAATTTTTCTAACAGTTTTATTAAAAAACAATGGTAGGTAATTGATACTAGCAACAATTTTTGTTACTTCTGTGAAAATTTCATACAAGCATAGGTTGAGAAACAGTGAAAAAACCTTGGGAGTATGGTGAAAGGGTTAGCTCAGGAACTTTGGAAAGGTCATGGAACACTTGCCCCTCCCAGAAAGAAGAGGCTAAATTACATTCCTCAGACCACAGGAAGGTACCTGCGGCTAGGTAAGGCCCATTGGTCACCTACCTCATTCCCTAACAACCAATTAGTTTAAAGGTAACACTGTTCTGCCAATCACATTGTAGCTAACGGTGGTTGCCCTGAGAACTGTATAAAGACCCACGCAGCCCGCTGCACGTGGTCGTTCTCGCCTCATGTGCAGGGAGACCCCAGCATGCTGGATTAAATAAAATTTCTGTTGCTTTTTGCATCAATTCCTGTCTCCCTGTTGTTCACTCAGGGGATCTCTCTGGTAAGTTAAGGTTCCCTGAGTCTTACAATGGTGTCTCCTCTTCCTGCCGCTGGTATGGGCACAGAGACCAACAGGAGAAAGCATTTAGATTTCTTGCTAAATAATTTCCATTGCAATTGCTTTTAGCTCAGCAGCCATGTTAATAGTGCCATGGATGCCTTAGGAGTCGTGTGATACATCACTTTTGGGGTTTATTCACATGACTCAATGGCCTCCCATGAAACGGACACAGGGTTAGGCTCTGGGTAACCAACAGGAAGTATATCAATGATGCGTTGCATTGATTTTACAGTTTAACAAAAGGCTATTGAAAATTACATAAAAAATTAAATAGAGGATGTTTAGTTTTACATGGTGAAGGGGGCGGAGGCATACCTGACACCAGGAAGGGCTACTCAGAGGGAGGCCTTCCTTTTGAAGCTGAGCTGAGCCACAGGGGGCAGCCAAATGGAAAACTGATTGAAGAAAGAAGCAGAGTGAACCCTTGGCAAAAGCAAATGCCTTGTCACGGGATGAATGAGGAATTTTCTAGGAAATAAAAGGTGGTCTGGCCAGTGATGTGACTCAGCAGGTCAAGAAGCAAAACAATGAGATACCTCAAAGTCACATGTTGCTGGAATTCACGTGACTCTTACTTGTTCGGAAACTGGGTAGTTCTGTTTTCAAGTTTCACTCACAAGACCAGAATAGAGACTGGACAGGCACTGGGAAGCATTGCGAACTCTTACTGTAGAATCAACGCTGGGTCGGTCAAGGAACCCTAGGCAATGGCTGAGGATGTAGCATGCTGAAAATACCGTCAGACTTTAGCAGTTTAAGACAATGTATGTGAGTAGAAGATGAGGTTTGGAAAGAAACTGCTCTGTTTTAAAACAGAATTCATAAGACAAAGTAAGGAATGAAGTCTTTATGGGTTGAAAATTAAGTTTCTCATTTCAGACTTTGGGGCAAACAGCTATAAAAGCACACATAGTGTCAGGGCAAAGATCAAAGCTAGGGCACTCCCAGTAAAATCCAGCCTCAGGGATGTGATCATATCGTGTTGTGCTGTGGCTTTAGAGAGAGGTAAGATGCTGTCTTCAGAGACACTCTCATCTAGATAAAAGGCTCAGCACAGACCTAAATGCAGAGTATCACAAAGAATGTCGCAGATATGAGTGGCTAATGGGACTGACTACAATAAGAATTTATAAGAGACACAGAAAGCGTTTAAGGTAATTGTGGAAGTATCGAGCTTCAACTAATTTCAACAGAAATCCTTTATGTTTTGAAAGAGATGTCTGGCTTTCCAAAGTTTATGAGCAAAAAGAGACTGTGAAACCCATTCAGCTGTGAACACAGGCAGTAGCTAATAAGGACGATGACTCATCAAGAAATATGGAAAGCTGGTTTCATAAAATGAAAAAGAACGCCCCCCACCCCACCCCAAAGAAGACTGGATTTTTTATTTATTTATTTATTTATTTTTTGCTTACAAACCTTCAAATCAAAAGAAGCCATTCTCCGAACTGAGAAATTTTCCTCTGAGAAACCTCTTCTTACCTATTCACCTCAAACAAATGTAAATAAAAAAAAAATTATGAAAGCGTGAACCTAACTTTTTAAGGGATACAAATATTGGGAGTTTTACGAAGAGGATAAGTTAGTCTGCATCCAGGACAACTGTCAAACATTCAGCTAGTCTTCAGTCAGATGAATTATAAAAAATGTTCTTTTACCTAAATCTATGAATCAAGGTTTAAGTAAAAGAATATTTTCGAGGATCTTCAAATCATGATTGTCAAACTACTGGAGGCGACCAAGATGCCACTCAAACTGATAGTTATCAAATTGATAAGTAAACTGTAACATAATCATGCAAAAGATTATTCTTCAACAATGAAAATAAGGTATAAAGACATAGAAAGCTATGAAAAAAATGTAAGTACATATTCATTCTGGTTTGGTTACCATGGATGGGATAAACTCCTTGTCCAAACACAATGTGGGACAGAAAATGGTTTCTCTGGCTTACAGGTTGCAGTTCATCAAGAAAAACAGGCTGGATTTAAGGCAGGAACCTGGAGGCATGAACCGAAGCACAGATCATGGAAGGAGCACTACTTACCCATTGTTTCCCTCTGACTTGCTCAGCTACCATTTTTTACACAGCCAAGACTCACTTGCCTAGGAATGACAGCATGCACAGGGGAATGGCCCCTCATTTGTCAGTTAAGAAAGTGCCTTATTCACATGCTTACTGGCTAATTCTTCAGTTGGGGTGTTTCTTCTTCCCCACGTGATTCTGGGTTGTCACAATGATGGCATCATTTAGTGAAAGAAATGAGACGCAAAAGACCATATGCACGGCAACGTGATTGCTAGAGTAGGCTAGGTTAAAACCAAGTTTGGCTGTGAAAAAACTATCAAATTGTCTTCCAAAGTGTACCACTTTATATTTCCACCAATCATAATTCAGTTCTTCACCCTTACCAGAAATTGATGTCAATATTTTCTTTACTGTTTTCAATTCTTTAGGGGACATTCTGTGTATGATTATACCAGCTGTGAGAAAAATAAGGTTTTATATCTTCCTTCTATTAGCATACACTAAGTTTACAAAATAATTGGTTTTATTACCATTTTATACATAGGTTACTGTGATATATATACTTCCATTAACCCCGTCTTGTATTAACAGTCCTGATACCACATTTCCTATTCTCAAATAGTCTCTTTTACTTTCATCAAATTTTAAAATCTAGATTCTAGATGATAAAAATACATACAGTATTTCTCTTTTCTCAGTCGTCTGATTTGTTTTATTTGAACTGATGATCTCCAGTTTCACTCATTTCATTGCCAATGACACAATTTCATTCTTTATGGCTGAATCTATCTGTAGTTTTTTATTATTTTACTTATCTACATCCTAAATGTTACCCCACTCCCAGTCCAGCCTCCCAAAGTTCTTTACCCCTCCTCCTCCCTTTTCGCCTCTGAGAAGGTGTTTCCTCCGCAGCCCCCCACCCCTTGCCAAGTATCTCTTTTCCCTGGAGTATCAAGTCTCTACAGGATTAGGCATATCTTCTCTCACTGAAGCCAGACAAGGCTTCATATGTCCTCTGCTACATATGGGCTGGAGTCCTCAGACCAGCCGGTGTATGCTCTATCTGTATATTTTAAATTCTTTTTCTTGTCTTATTATATACACTGAAACTTTTGCTATGATTTTGCATGAGTGGAAAAGATACATTCTTTTCCTGGAGGAAAGTATTTAATATCTTATGGTTAAATATATCATAAAGTACATGCTTTATATTAATGTTCTATATCAAGTTGAGGAAGCTTCCCTCTTTAGTTAGCTGTTGAGTGAATCATGAATGGATATTAAATATTTTAAAGGGGCTTTTCTTAATGTAATGATAAGATCATATGGAGGTTTTTGTTCTCTTCATCTTTTTATGTGCTGGGTTTCTTTAACTGATTTTCAAACTGGTTTTGAACCAGCCTTAAATATATCATAAAATCCTTCCTGGCTGAGTTAGATAATTGGTTTTACATATTGTTGAATTTGACTTGCCATATTTTATTAAGTGTTTTGTAACTGTGTTCATGAACAATATTAGTTGTCATTGGAGATTTCCTTTACATTTCTTTTTTTTTCTTTTTTAACTTTGCAGGGTTCGGATTTTTTACTCTGTATGTGAACTGTTTATTTCTGTTATATAAAAACATTGCCTTTACTTTTTGTCAGTAATTTAAAGTCTTGTAGCAATGTGCTTTTTTAAATGAGAGTAGTTAGGAATAGCTGTGCTCAGGGTCTGGTAACATCTAGGTGCTTTGGTTTTGAAATTTCTCTTGATTATTTGTTTACTATTTTCCCTTCATTTCTACTGTCTCATCCTTCCTTTTAAAACTGTGTTTTGGTTGGTATTTGGACCTATTGGACTTGAATACCGACGTTCTTGCCTTTTGAAACCTGGCCTAATTTTTATTTCATTATTTCCTGTAATCTCTGAGCATACCATAGCTTTATTATCTAGCTCCTCTGATAAACATTTTATTTTCATTTTATTACTTCTAATTTTTAACAGCTTTGTATGACTAAACAGACATTTCCTTTTTATACCTTCTTGTTGGATGCTGTGACTGAGAATTATTACATGAGAATATAAAATACAGTTAATTTTAGGTTTTATCTGATCTTTTTATTCTCTTGTTTTGTGAGTTTCTTTTAAAATACTTCTCTTTGAATTTCAGGGGGTATTTTTCATGGAAAGAGGCAGAGAAGGGCTTTCTTCAAGAGTCAATGACATTGAATGGTCACTGATTTTTTAAAACTAAACATTAATTGAAGATTGAGGTTTCTAGTCAAGAGACATCTCTCAACAGTGATTTGAAGGTGAAGTATCTTACATCCAACATGCCCTTTTCTCTCCTTGGAGAAAGTCACCAATCTCTTGTGTTGTCAAACAGCATGAAGGAGCTAGTGACTGTAGAGTTTGAATAGGGTAGTTTCACTTAATCCCTTGTGGTGGGTTGGATGAGAATGCCCCCTTTAGGCTCATATTTGACTACTTGGTCCCATGTCTGTGGAATGGTTTGAAAAAGATTAGGCGTTGTGGCCTTGTTGGAGGAGGTGTGTCACTGACAGACAGGTTTCAGATTTCAAAAGACTCCCATCATTCTCTGTGTGCCTCTTTCAGCCTCATGCTTACCGGTCAAGATGTGACCTCTCAGCTGTTTCTACCACGCACTGTGTCTTTGCTCCATCATCATGGACTCTCACCCTCTGAAACCGTAAGCCAATTAGATGTTTTCTTCTGTAAGTTGCCTTGACCGTGTTGTTTTGTCAAACAGCAATAGAAACATAACCAAGGTATCCTCTGTGTTCAATTTGACACTGTTTTGCTCTGTACTCTGTCCCTGAACCCATAGCCTTTTATGCTGATTTGAGAATACACCTGAAGTCTCCTGCTAGACTTGTAATGGCTGGACCTGCTTGCTTAACTTTGGTACCAAATATCTTACCCGTGTCCAGAAAGAAACTACTATCTTTCTGACAGTAGATGCACCTCTTCCTTGCCTAATGAGATAACTCTTTAAAAGAGCGTCCTAGAGGTATGGAAAGAGATTCAACTACAGTTCTTGCCTTTCTCTCTAGTCAAAAAAATGTGTGGCTTTGTCATCTGTATTAGCAAATCATTCTATTTCCAATTTACTACAAATGGCAGCCATATGAATCTATTGATATCTCCTCTTGAGTGTGTGTGTGTGAGTGTGTGTGTGTGTGTGTGTGTGTAATTTTTTGTTCCCATTTCTTTTCTTTGGAAGTAAAAATGAAAAGCATCTGTTTAATCAAATTTTTATCTGAAAACCACTGAATCATTGCTAACATACAAAATAAAAATTTGAAATATTTTGCTGTCTTACTACAGACAAAGAACATATTCTTTACTATTCCAGATATGTAGCTATTTTAAACAAAACCTATATTTAGTATAAGAATTCATGATATTAAATACCAAATACCTAGACTATGTAATTTGTATGACTCTTACTCCCTAAAATTGCTATAATCAGTATTGTAAATATTTTCTAGTTGATAACACTGAAAGTTGATATTTTTTTCTGTAACATTATTTGAGACCTCATTAAAGTCCATGGTGACCAAACTTAGAAATGCTGGCATCCACATATCAAGTCCACACATTATCTTCAATCTGTGAATGTTCATCGGAGAGAAACGCAGAAACATAAGTAACTCATCAAAGTATCTTTAGTTCCTAGGCATTCGGTTAAATTTTATCAATGTTATCTCAATATTTAAACTTTCTTTCAATTATGTGTCTACATTTTATGATGGAATTCCTCATTGAATACCATAGTCATTTTCCAGTTACTGTCACTGAAAGTACTGTCAGGGGCATGCCCTATTCAGAAGAGGGGCTTGTCAAGAACAATGAAGCCTACAGTTCAGCTGAGGTCTGCTTACCAAGAAGAGAGAGAGGTCATCTACTGGAGTTTCTGTTTCATATATACAACCTTGGCTTGGACTCTGCAGCAGTTAAGCCACTCAGAATTTACTTCCTGTGCCTGACCTCCAGAGTGGTCCTTATATAACCTCAGCTGGAGTAGCTTGCAGAACATATCCTGTGCAGCATTATAATTGATATGCGTCCTGTTGCCCCATCCTTACATTCTCTGATCTCATCATTTTTTCCAAACTTGGCCTCCCCTCAAGACTAGGAGTTCATTAAATTTTACTTGAGCTGATAAAGGATGGCTATTTGCTTGAAACTTATTCAGTACAACAGATACCTAAAGGCAGAGATGCAATTGTGACAGTTTTGGAAGGAATTGACAATACGAGTTTGGCGACCCATTGAAAACTGTTGAGTGCTTGCCTTTATATATATTCTGTACCAGCAAAAAGAGACCTTTTCACCATCTCCTTATGCTGCTCAACTTTGCAACACAGCTCTGATTTATGTCTTACTGACAAAAATGTGAAGGATCTTGGCACTTTAGGTCTTGGACAATTGCTTTGGATCGCTATCGGCTAGGAGGATCTCTTGTCAATGCCAGCAAGAACACAGTAACAGGAGCTTACAAGATGCTGGTAATATGGCCAGCAAAGCAAGGAAAAACATTTGTCACAAATTGGGTCATCTGCTTTTGGGTGGGGGAGCAGAAGACTCTGACTGAAGCTTTCACCTGATCAAACCAAAACCATGCAGTAATGCTTTAAAAGAATTCTCTTTGACAAAGTCAGTGACATGATAGCTTACAAAGAAATACTTAAAACTCTAAATTTATCCTTATATCTGAAGCACCACAAGGAAAGAAGAGATTCATTACAAGACATTTCAATAGACAACGTTTTTTTTTTTATTTTATATTCTGGCATTAGTGTGCATGTGTGTGTGCGTGTGTGTTTGTGTGTATGTTTGTAGATGACTCATTCACATGGTTGTATGGTGTATACCTTCCAACTGAGGCATCTCTCCAGCTTCCCATAGAGTTTGTATTAATTCTAATGCACAATAAACTAAGAGAAGAGACACAGAGTTTATCTTCCTTCCTTCCTTCCTTCCTTCCTTCCTTCCTTCCTTCCTTCCTTCCTTCCTTCCTCCCTCTCTCTCTCTCTCTCTCTCTCTCTCTCTCTCTTTCTTTCTTTCCTTCTTTTCTTTTTTGTTGTTGTTTTTGTTTCTGTACAAGGGATCAACCCTAAGACCTCATGTATGTTAGGTAACCATTCTACAACTGAAATCTTTCCTCAGTTCCCTATCTTATCTATCTATCTATCTATCTATCTATCTATCTATCTATCTATCTATCTATCTATCTATCTATCTATCATCTATCTATCTATCTATCTATCTATCTATCTATCTATCTATCTATCTATCTATCTATTCATTTATTTTTTAAGTTTCCTGCTTTGAAAGAGAGACTGACCTAGCACTATCTGTGGCATGTGGACAAGCTTTAATTTGTACTCTCTCTGCCTCAGACTTCTGACTAGCCACCAGACACTACAAGATGACAGTAAAATGCACTGTGGCCTTGGTTTCCAGGGAATTGTTACCTAGAGAGGAAAGGGGAAACAAGCAAATTCAATTGGTAAAATACTGGTTCATAACAGGAATGTTATGTGAACAGGGATCCAGACAATAATTCAGACTAAATGTGCCAACTCTGTCAGAAAAACTTATGTAATCTGTAAAATAGCAAGGTACCTTTTTAAATGCTTTGTTTTATTGGCTTCTCCTTCTGTTAATCCATTGGCTTCATTGGTCATTAGCATAACAGTAAGGAATATATTAAACGGAAATTTATTTGAAATAGATATATCATCTGCTTGTGCTATCCCAGATTGCACTATTGAATGCAATAGCAACTTTCTTCCATAATGTAATTAATTAAATAAGGTAATATAAATGTCCTCTATATGCTTACATTTATGTGTACATATTCATATCCACATATGAATGTAAATATATTTATATACATATTTTTTCTAATCTGGCAAAAAAGATTAAAGATTACTGGCTTTTTTGTTGTTGTTGTTCATATCAGCCAGTGATTTATTTTGCTTTTGTTTTGTATGATGTAATTAGATCAGATTGGTAGATCCAGGTTAGGTTGTATGCTGTGTGTAAGAGTTATGGAGATGACTCTAAGGTGTGAGATCTAGATGAAGTTCTGTGTATGGTCTTTCTTTTTAATTTTATTTTTTATTAGATATATTCTTTATTTACATTTCAAATGATTTCCCCTTTCTTGGTTCCCTCCCCCCAAAAATCCCTTAAACCTTCTCCCCTCCCCCATTCCCCAATCAACCCCCTCCCGCATCCCTGTCCTGGTGTCCCCTATACTTCTGCATCAAGCCTTTCCAGGACAGGGGCCTCTCCTCCCTTTGATGTCCAACAAGGTCATCCTCTGCTGCCTATGCGTCTGGAGTCATGGGTAACACCATGTGTACTATCCGGTTGATGGTTTTGTCTCTTGGAGTTCTGGGAGTATTGGGTGGCTCATATCTTTGTTCCTCTTATGGCGCTGCAAATCCCTCCAGTTCCTTGGGTCCTTTCTTTAGCTCCCCTATTGGGGACCCTGTGCTCAGTTCAATGGCTGACTGAGAGTGTCCCCCTCTGTATTTGTGATGCACTAGCAGAGTCTCCCAGGTGACAGCTATATCCGGCTCCGGTCAGCAAGTACTTGAGGACATCAATAATAATTTCTGGGTTTTGTAACTGTATATGGGATGGATAACTAGGTAGGGTAGTCTCTGGATGGTCTTTCTCTCAGACTGTCTCTGTATCTCCTTCTGTAGGTATTTTGTTCTCCCTTCTAAGAAGGACCAGAGTATCCATACTTTGTTCTTCCTTCTTTTTGGGCATCATTTGATGTGTGAATTGTGTCTTGGGTATTCCAAACTTCTGGGCTAATATCCACTTATCAGAGAGTGCGTACCATGTGTGTTCTTTTGTGATTGGGTGACCTCACTCAGGATGATATTTTCTAGTTACACCCATTTGCCTAAGAATTTCATGAATTCATTGTTTTTAATAGCTGAGTAGTATTCCATTGTGTAAATATACCACATTTTCTGTATCCATTCCTCCGTTGAGAGACATCTGGGTTCTTTTCAGCTTCTGGCTATTATAAATAGGGCTTCTATGAACACAGTGGAGCATGTGTCCTTATTACATGCTGAAGAATCCTCTGGATATATGCCCAGGATTGGTATAACAGGGTCCTCTGGTAGTATCATGCCCAGTTTTCTGAGGATCCACCATACTGATTTCTAGAGTGATTGTACCAGCTTGCAATCCCACCAGCAGTAGAGGAGTTTTTCTCTTTCTACACATCCTTACCAGCACCTGCTGTCTCCTGAGATTTTTTTCTTAGCCATTCTGACTGGTGTGAGGTGAAATCTCAGGGTTGTTTTGATTTGCATTTCCCTGATGACTAAAGATGTTGAACATTTCTTTAGGTGTTTCTCAGTCATTTGATATTCCTCAGTTGAAAATTTTTTGTTTAGCTCTGTACCCCATTTTTTTTATTTTATTTTCTAAGTTTTTTTTATTTACATTCAAAATCATTTCCCCTTTCCCGTTTCCTCCCTCCCCGAAAGTCCCATAAGCCCCCTTCCCTCCCTCTATTCCCCATTCAACCCCCTCTCGCTTCTCTGTCCTGGCGTTCCCCTACATCAGTCTTTCCAGGACCAGGGGTCTCTCCTTCCATCTTCTTAGAAATCTATTGAAATGCGAATTGTGTCTAGGGTATTCCGAGATTCTGGGTTAATATCCCCTTAACAGTGACTGCATACCATGTGTGTTCTTTTGTGATTGGGTTACCTCACTAAGGATGATATTTTCCAGCTCTGACCATTTGCCTAGGAATTTCGTGAATTCATTGTTTTTAATTGCAGAGTAGTATTCCATTGTGTAAATATACCACATCTTCTGAATCCATTCCTCCGTTGAGGGACATCTGGGTTCTTTCCAGCTTCTGGCTATTATAAATAAGGCTGCTATGAACATAGTGGAGCATGTATCCACCAGTCAGAATGGCTAAGATCAAAAACACAAGAGACAGCAGTTGTTGGCGAGGATGTGGAGAAAGAGGAACACTCCTCCACTGCTGGTGGAATAGCAAGCTGGTACAACCACTCTGGAAAGCAGTCTGGCGGTTCCTCAGAAAACTGGGCATGACACTCCCGGAGGATCCGGCTATACCACTCCTGGGCATATACCCAGAGGCTTTATCTGTACCCCATTTTTAATAGGGTTATTTGGTTCTCTGGAGTCTAACTTCTTGAGCTCTTTGTATATATTGGATATTAGCCCTCTGTCAGTTATAGGATTGGTAAAGATCTTTTCCCAATTTGTTGGTTGCTGTTTTGTCCTATTGACAGTTTAAGCTACATCCCCAGGGTGTCCCGAGTGAATTTCTCTGTTAATTGTCATTATTTTGGTATGAAGCATATGTGAATTTCTGAGAATCCCTGGTTCTCTGAAAACTCATCAACAGTTCCTTCAAGGACCTTTCGAGACAGATCAAACTTTCCTTGGACACTGTTTCCACCAGTTTGTCCTACTGGAACCTAATGGTGTTTATTGAGAGAAAGTATTTGTTGCTTCAGTGTCTGTGCTTATTCTATTAACTGTCAATCAAAACGGAATGTGTCAGACTTCTTTCCCTCCTGTTGTACTATTGCTGCTCCCATGACCTTGATTTTGTGAAGATGTCCAGGTGCTCATTTTTGTAACCAATAAACATGCTAGCTTGTGGAGAGAGATATCACTGGTGGGACTAAAAATATTGAATTATAAGCATACCTTGAATTGTCTATGCTTGTTTATAGTCATCAAAATTATTGGAAGTCCAGAAAATCAAGAGTCCGAGATGGTGCTGTGACCAGATAATCAGAAGTTGGAATGATGCAGATTTAAGAGCCACTGAACAAGAGAAGCCTCTAGAAGCTAGAGAATGGATAATCCTAAAGAACATGCAGAAATACAACCCTGTTGATCTCCTATAGACTCCTCTGGGCCTTCAGAAGAATGTGTGGTACCTTGGCTTTGCTTTATGCCACTGTTTTTGGGATGATTTGCTACAGCAACATCTGAAAGAAATATAGTTTGCTTTTTCTTTTTTTCTTCTTTCTTTCTTTCTTTTTACCTTCTTTCCTTCCTTCCTTCCTTCCTTCCTTTCTTCCTTTCTTTCTTTCTTTCTTTCTTTCTTTCTTTCTTTCTTTCTTTCTTTCTTTCTTTCTTTTTTTCTTTTTGGTGTGTTGACTGATGGAGGGTATTGGTCTGGCCGCATGGCAGCATTGTGTTTTAAGTGGAGCCAAGAAATCACAGGTAAAAATAAAATAATGGAACAGGAAATCAACCAAATCACAAGTAACTATTATGGCTTGTCCAGTTCTCAGAGCTATTAGCAATAGAGGCCACTTTAAGAACTCCATGAACATAGGAAATAATAAAAAATCAATGCAAAAGTAATACCTAAGACATTTATCAGCTGAGGAATTGGAAAGGGTAAAATGGTACCCTAGAGCCCGTGAGATCCCTATTTCTCAAAATTCTATTGTTTTTGTTTCTAAGATTCTTTGATTGATTGCTCTTTTTACTATCCAGAAATCCTATTTGAATGTGGCACCCATATCTCATTGAACACTTCCAGCAGCTCTGTAGGTGTGTATCCTTAATACTCTATCCCTTAGTAAGGCAATTGTAGCTGAAATGGAAAAACTGACTTAACTGGGTCAAACAGCTGTTAAATATTATAGCCCCACAATAGCTATAACTAGAGCAATTTAAATTGCACTTTTGAAATTTCAGTTATTTTCTTGTCTTTGTGAATTCCTTCCTCTCCCTTTTCTTTCCTTTTCTTTCTTTTCCTTTTCTTTTCTTTTCTCTTCTCTTTTCTTTTCTTCTTTTCTCTCTCTCTCTCTGTGTGTGTGTGTGTGTGTGTGTGTGTGTGTGTGTGTGTGTGTGTTTCCAGTGTTGGAGGACACACTTGTCATATAAGAGACAATTTTCTGATAAAATAAATACATGACATTACTAGTTGGCATTTAATTCTTCCTTTGAGGGTTGAACAATCTGGTGGTTGGAATCTTGCTACAGTATGCTATCTAATAATTATCAAATAATCCTTTGACCTTCATTTCATGAGGTCTATGGAAATATAAAAAGACCTTGCTACAAATATGGTTTTAATGAATCACCTAGTATGTAACAAAACTTGTGGCTATTCTGTTTCAAATAGATTTTTGGTGGTCACTATTGAGCTAAGTAATGTGATAGCAGGCAGTCTGAGAACTAACAAGAGTTCTTCAATAATGTGGCAAGAAGTTCACAAGACTTAAATATTTAATCAAAAACATTCAGTAAAAGTGGAATTGCTCCTGAAAGTCAGACCACATTTTGGCAGATTAACTGGACAGACTCCACAAACATTTGTCTAAGCCATTATCTGGAAAATCACTTTCAACCCAAATACAATGAAAATATATTGCCCATGTTAATAACAATGTCCCATCTGTTTAAGTATTTTACAACCTACTGAAAGCCATACCTGCAGAGAGCCTTCTGGCTCTGAATTCACAAACAGTTGCTAGTTAAAGGTATGTGGTGGTATTACTGGTAAACAGGCCCTGTGAGCTTTGTTTTTAAAGAACTCATTGGTTCTGTGAAGGAGCCTTTCAAACTAAACCACCCTTAATCAGTCAAGGGCAGATTTTATAAGGGCAGAGGACTATCCCTAGCTGATGTGAAGGCTGATGTGAATGTTAAGAGAATAAGCAACTGGTATTAGATAAAGTAAAAACCCACTCATAAGCAATGACTGTCTAAATAATCACTAATTGAGAACATCTTTTAACCATTTAGTTATTCAGTGAAACAAAACTTTGAAGGGAGGTAGAGAGGTTCTGGGCTGTTATTTCAATACTAACAAAGAATAAGTAGGTATTTCTTTGCTCATTGAGTAGAAAGAAGGACACAGAAGAATTCAACGTCATAGCAATCTGGGAATAAACAAATCGCCAAAAGATCAAAGAGATGAGTTCATCAAATGATGTAGAGTAATAATGCATTACAATGGTTAATTTAATTTTACAGTATAAAAGTATGCTTTCATTTTGTGAGAAGAAAGAAATGAGGCAATGTGTGCATGTCTGATTATCAGCAACTATAGTCGAATTTTAACAATAACATACAGTTTAAAGAACATTTGGAATATATGGTGTGAATTTGACAATTGTGCTTGTTAGCATGGTTGAAGTCACCTTCATTTGACAGATGAGAAAGCTGAGTTGTAAAGTGGTGGGTTTGATGACTGAAAGTCACACAAATTCCAAAAGCATGGCTAAGATTCACTCCCACACCCACTGAATGTACTTTCAGATCACTGTCTCCCATGTCCTGATTATGTGAAGAAGAAATTAGAATGCAAGAGCGTATACCTCTGCCAATTATATTAATCAGAAGAAATTACCTACAGACTACATCTCATCAAGTAATAAATACCTTAATAAGTGTAAATTCTTAAAATGCTACATAGATCTTCAAAACCACTGAAGGAACCTTTTAGTTATGAAATTGTGTTTGCTGTGATAATTGGCTATATTCTTGTGGTAAACTCAGAGCTGAATAATAAAATGGGTGCCTCCCAAGTTCAGAGGAGAACTGGGAAATAGATAGGTTGTGTCAAGTCATGTCATGGCGTCTAAGGTAAGTTATGTGGCTGTGTAAGTCCTCTTAATTTCATTCATATTGAATTTTAGTTTTGGCAAAGAGTTTTGGAGACTGGTTATACAGCAGTGTGGATATTTTTAAACATGATTGAACTGTGTAACCAAAAATTATTAAAATGGCAAAAAAGAATTTAAAAGTCATTTATTCCTCCCCATATAGGCTTCTCTACTTGAAGACCTTTTTAAAAAATATCTTTGGGAACTAAACTACTGTAAATGCTTCCTAAACAGAAATATTATATGTTTTTTAAAATTAATATATATGTTATAAATCTTAATATATAATATATGTAAAATGGTATTATTTTATAATAGGGCAACAATGGCCCCACTGGACACCAGAGACTAATAAACAAAAAGCCCAGTGCTATGAATGGGTTACTTCTTTTGCTGTTATTGGCCATTGATGTCCCTTAGACCTTCAAATATTATAGATTATTGCCAGTACTCTTAGTTAATATTATAGGCTATTCTCACTGCTTCCATGATCTTGAAAGTAAGAGCTTATAGCTGAAGACACCACATAATTGAATAGCAGAACATGGAAAAATGTTCTAATTTTGTTCTAATTTGATGTCATTCTAATAATGACATGGAAGCTTCATCCCTACTGATAAGCTTTCAAAGTGCTGGAAGGTGCTCTGCTTGTTACTGAAGGAGAAATGTAATCATCAGCCTTACCCAGGTGGCAACCCTGCAAACTATAATAATGACTGGCCTGGGAAGACTTGACCACCAGTGCAATACTGGCACTCACATCATGGGAGTAACCAACTACTTTCTGATTGGATTTAAGTTTTTCTTCAGAGGATGAAATCTACACCTTGGCATCATCATTTGGGCCAAGAATCTATGGCTAAACAAGTCATAAGCCCTAGGGAAGAACCTACTACTACGATTTTTGCTGAAATTAAACCAACTCCAAATGACTTGTAATTATATTCATAGATGAATGCATCTCTCAATGCCCCTAGAGAAGCTTCCATTTGCAGTAGATTGTGACTAATATAGAGACCCACAACTGGTCAAAGTGCAAAAATAATAGACTAATGTGAAGATGTAAATTGAACAAGTATACTGTACCTTGGCCTTCCAAGGATCAGGGATCATTGCAAAAGAGGGTAAAAAATAAGAGTGTAAGAACAAGAGGCAGTGGATGACTCAAAGGAAACACTATCTTCAGGATATAGCAAGACAATTGCACATTCAAACCCAAGCCAGGACAATTTCTAGCATGGAGAAGAAAATTGGGTGCAAAATCCCTTCCCTAGCCTTAGACCTATCGGTAATTGTGAGGGACTGAAAGGGGATTATAAGTTCTCTCTGATACTGTAGCCCCTGGTAAGTCAACCATGTTCTGAAAGAAAGATACACATATAAAAATGCTTTGGCAGCACAGATGGGTGGATTGGTTTCTTTTATAAGGACATAAGGTTGAGTGGACATGAGATTGAGTGGATGAGCGTTGGGTCTGGTCAAAGTTTCACTATGACCCAAACACACTGTACAAAGTTTCCAAAGAACTATTATTAAAAAAATAATAATTTGAAATTGACATCTTACCACAACTACATTTTCCAGTCTTTCTGGAGCTATTTACCCCTAAGATTTTAATAGCAATATTTATTTAGCTATTTTTTAAGTGTCTTAATTTTGATAATGTTTTTACATATGGTTTACAAACACTGTCATTTAAAAAAAAGTCCTAAAAATAAGAAGAAAAACAAACTATTATAAACATAGTCTGATGCCCCAGCTTGTCTATCATTTTTAAACCATAATTAAAATATTTGTAACACTATAATGCAGCTTTGGCATTGAAATTTTAATTCTGGAGGGAGTGGCAACCTAGGACTTCAACAAGAGAGGAGAGGGGAGAGGATACTCAAAGGCCCATGTGCTGCTTACCTCCAAATATCTAAGAACACTCACAAGAAAATGCCCCATTTCACTTGTGCCCCAAATGAGCAGTGAAGTCCCCAGAGTAAACAGAAATAGAACAGCCTGAATATTAAAATGAAAACTAAATGTTTAAATAAGGGAAAATTGAATTCAAATGATCTAGAAGAGAAAGGAAGTGTGAAGCATAATCATATCTTATGCTTCAGAAATTCAGTATAATGAGTCCAGGAATGTTGGTTGGCCCAGGGGCATAGTGCAGTTGGCAGAATGCTTACTTAGTGTGCATAAAATCCTTGGTCGAATCTCTAGACTCTTACAAACTCAGTGTGGTGTCAAAGGTTGTGACCTCAGTACTTGGTGAGTGGAAGAAAGAGAATCAGAAGTCTAAGGATGTCTTCCCTATATAGCCTGTCTTTGAAAACAAACAAATTTGAAATGACTGATTTCATTCAGTGGAATGTGGCCAGATGCTAAGATGCTAGGTGGAGAACTTGGAAGGCATGAGGAAGTGGAGTGTAACATTATTCTTCAAGAGGGTCCCAGGAAGAGGGTGAACAGAAATGTTATCTGTTGAGAGCAAGATCACAGACCTGGGAGATCCAACTCAGAGAGTGGATGGAATTGAAGAGAAGGTGAAAAATGCAATGAATCCAGGAGACCCTATTCACTGCTTTAAGAATAAACTTTAAGAGTGGATTTAGAATGTGCTGTGGTCCAGTAAGCTTTAATGGACCACTTAGTACATTCTCCTTAGAAGAGAAAATTCTTTGTTCCAGATGCTACCTAGGTTCTTGTCCCATTTTTCCCCATAGAATCCCCAGCATTAATGCCTGAGAGGAATGGCCCCCAAGAGCACATTTGGACACACATAAGCCTATGTGGTAGAGGGCAGAAGCCACTTGGTTTAAACGAAATAAGTGTCTACCACTGATCTCTCTGGAAAGCTGAAGGGAACATTCAGCGTAAGTTGACAGGGTTACAGAGAACTTTAAAAAATGATGTGAAGAATCTTTTTAAGACAATTGCATTAGACCCATTTGATCTTGGGATCTTGCTAGAATAAATGTGTCCCTTCATTTGTACCAATTACGAGGCCTTGACTTGAGTTACTGCAATGCATTCCTCAGCCCAACAATTGTATTTAATCTGCCCTTGGAAATGCACCAAAGCACTACAAAGACCCAAAAGGGAATCAAATTATGTTCATACTGTAGGGTAGACTGAAGGAGCTGGAAAAATGTCATGTTTTCAGTGCCCATTCTTTTAAATGCTAGCCTGGTCTAGAATTGCACAGAGGGAGGCTTCTTTTCATTTTTTTAAAGAATATTCTCCATGACATTTTGATTTACTTTTGTCCCATAAATACTTTTCTTTTTCTGTGAGTATCTCACATCATTGAAGGTTACAGACCTCTGCCACTCAAAGCATTATACTAAATAGCCTTACCTTCTTCCCACCCCCTCTTGTAAAACTGCCACAAATCGTATCAGCACAGTTCTCCTCTGCCCACAAGATAATGAGCTGGCATGTGGAGGAAGGATAAGTGTCAAGCAGGAAGAGAAGAGGCTTTTGAAGGCATCACTTCACTTACCGTAATTCCATTTGCAGAAGCCAGTGCCTTCTCCCTGACAACTCTGAGTATGCTACCACTAACGCTCTTGCTTATCAGACAACGCAGTGCTTCCCCACACACAGGGGCACATTTCCATCACAGGCAAATAGAAATTCAGTCTCTCTGCAAGACAAGACAGAGACAAAGGGCAACCAGGAAATCCAGTCTGTCTGTAAAAGTGGAATATGTGTAAGTGTACAAGTATTTGTTCATCTATGTAGTCTCATGTGCTCACGTGACTACAGCACAATGACCCATGTGATAGAAATGACACAGAGCTAGCCACATTGACTTCTAAAACCCATGTTATCTGGGAGCTGAGGAGATGGCGCAGTTTGTAATCTGCTCTCACCAGGCAAGTGTGAGGACCTGAGTCTGGTCTCCAGAACCCACAGCAAAGGCCAGGCACATGTATGTAATCTCAGTCCTGGAGAGGTAGGGGCAAGAGATCCTTCTCATGTCTTGAGGGCCATCCATATAGCCAAATCAGTGAGCCTTAGGTCAGCAAGAAATGTTGTCTCATCGAATAAGGTGGGAACTGCTAAGGTGATTGAGGGAGACACCTAATATCAACCTCTGGCCTCTGAGTGAATTCACATGCACACACACACACACACACACACACACACACCATACACACCACACACACACCACACCACACACACACACACACCCCCCACACACCCCACCACACACACACCACACACACCACACACGCAATACACACACACACACACACACACACACACACCTTCACACAAAAGGAATTCCACATTTGGGAGGATGACAGAAACTACCACTGGATCATAGCTTATTTTGCAAATCTTCCCAAGCACGTTTGGTATTTGTACTAAATGTCAGCCAGCTTTTGATTCATCATGCTAGTCCAAGGAGCAGAAACATAACCAGCATCTATAAATTATGCCTTAATTTATATTGAAAATATGGTTTTTAGTAGGAAAGTAGCCTGATAATCTCAAACGACATAATATTCCAAACAAAAGAATGGATCTGTATGTGTCAGCACCCTCATGGATGAACTTGGTAGGAGCTGTTGCCTAAAGAGAAGGCGCCCATCAAAACATAAAGGATCACAGCTACAGAAACCAAGAGCAAGAAGGGATGGAGGGCAGCCTGCTCCTGAATGTTCTCATCTTAGCCTGGAAAGGGCTAATGGGTTGGCAAGAACAATACCCCAGGCACAAAGGAAGACAAAGTGCGAATTGAGGGTTGGGTAGATTGTTCAATCAGCAACATGCTTGTCATACAAGGAGGACCTAAGTTCAGTCATCAGGACAGATGTAAAAATGCTGGATACTGAAGCCTGAACTTGTCATCTTTGCAAGGGGAGGTTGAGTCAGATCAGTCTTTAGAATTTACTGATCAGCCAGTTGAGCTGAACTGGTGAGTACAGGTTCAAGGAGAGACCCTGTCTCAATGCATAAGGTGAAAACACCCAGTGTTTACCTTTGGCTTACGCACACACACACACACACACACACACACACACACACACTCACACACACAAACACACTCATATACATACACACAGAGACACACCCCACCCCCACCCACTCACAAATAGACACATATTTACACGCACACATATACACTGACACCCACACTCATTCACCCCCACACTCATGTATTCACACACAGACATACACACAGATACATCCTCATGTTCACAGAATAGTACTCACATGAATAGCCTTATACATGTACATATTTGTATGTGTGTACATACCCACAGAGACACACACTCAGAGAGCGAGCCTGGTACAGATAAATCAGACCAAAATCCTATACAATTCTGAGAACCCAAGTTTGGATCACTTGAACATATATAAAGCCTGAAGCATGTGTCTAATCCCAGTGCCCTTACCATGAGATGGGAGGTGGAGACAATGGAATTTTTGAGAGGTTTTAGGCCAGCTAGCCTGGCATGTGCAGCAGAGGACAAGAGGCCACGTATTAAACAAGGTAAAGGGGAAGAAACAACACCTGAGGTTGTCCTTTGACCTCCATATGTACTTCATGGCACACACATACACACATTCACAAACAGGAATGTACAAACACACACACACACACACACACAGGGAGAGAGAGACAGAGAAACAAACAGACAGAGAACAGAGACAGAGAGAAGGGGGATCTGACAGCACTCCACCCCTGCATGTGCAAGAGTCTCCTTCTTGATTCTGTACTGAGGGTAAATGACCCACGCAACTGAGAGAGGTTGTCTAGCTAATTGCTCCTTCCTTTTTGCCCCATTTCATACTGTCCAGGAGGTCACAAGAAACAATAAAACTACTGATTTCAAGCCTGTTTCCCTGCTGCTTTCAAGTCTCTGTGTGAAGCAAACACAGAAAGAGTTAGGACAGGATGTCGACACAGTCCTTAATTAAGTAGAGTAGGTAATAACAGCAGCAAACACTTGAAAATCAGATTTGATATGTATTTTGTTGCCAAGAAACTGCCTCTCGCTATTTTAAAACATAAGTTGGAAAAATCTAACTTGCCTAGACAATATTAAAAGAGATGGAGATGAAATGGATGTCCATTGAATTACTCATTGGATAATGTTATTTCCCCAAAGGTGATAAAACTAATCAAACAAAACACAATGTATGAGATATGCCTACCCTCAGCAACCCATCAAATCTTCCAGTTCTCTCTGCCTATGGTGGAAAATCATTCCCTGTAGTGACTTCCTGAAGATTGGAAGCTTAGCTTTCACAGATCTCATGCACATTTAAAGGATTATGTTCAATAATTTTACTCCAGTAACTTGGCATCATATTCATACTAAAGATAAAATACTACTAACTGCAAAATTTTTAGCAACTCTGAAAATGTCACTTTGTTCTCTTTTGTCAATGCCCTTCAGAGAAATGAGCATACTGTCATCTGATATTCAAAAATGCTTTCACTGTTTTTCTGCTGTTCATACTTCCTGCACTGTATAGCAACTATGCTTTTATATGTCTATATCCTCCCAGTAGAAAACATATTTAATGTTAAAAATAATGGAATTTTATTACCCATGCAGAAGAATGAACCTCGGCCCTTTGCAGGAAAATGAATGGAAACGGAGATCACTGTGTTAAGTGAAATAAGTCAGACTCACAAAAGTAAATATCTCCTGCTTTCTCTCGCATACTCTAGAGAGAATCTAGACTTAAAGAAGGAAAAGACATGAAAATAGATGCATAACTATGCGGAAAGAGAAGAATAAAAGGAAGGAAGGAAGGAAGGAAGGAAGGAAGGAAGGAAGGAAGGAGGGATGGAGGGAGGGAGGGAGGGAGGGAGGGAAATAGGAGGAGAAGGACAGGGAGAGGAAGAAGAAGGAAAAGCAGAAGCAGAAGCAGCAGCCCAGGGAGGCAGAATCAAGGGGGGGCAGTGAGGGTGTATGATCAAGCTATGTTTATAGGAATGTATTAAAGTAACTTTTAACTAAGAGATGATCTCAGATTTTCTTTACTTCTATATTCCCGTTGCTAATACTGTTACCTAAGGTGTAATAGATTTTTGTAAACTTTGCAGTGAATGAACAAGAGGACTGACTTTCTCTCACACTCTGGGATTACCCATACTGATGCACATTTAATACTTCTACTGGAATATCCATTAGGCATCCCAATCTACAATCTACACAAAACGTTTCAATTTTCTTTTCCCTGAAATTTTTTGATTTAATCATTTTTTTTCCTATTAGGAAACAAACATGTGATTACACACCATTGCTAAGCCCCAAACTGTTGAACTCTCTTACAGGGTACTGTTCCGAGTCTCATAACTGCTCTGCTGGCTGAAGGTTCTTTTCCCCAGCCTGTAAAGCAATCCTGCATAGAAAAGAAGTGGAGGGACCCATGGCTCCAGTCGTATTTGTAGCAGAGGATGGCCTTGTTGGTTATCAATGGGAGGAGAGAACCTTGGTCCTGTGAAGGCTTGAAGCCCCAATGTAGGGGAATTTGAGAACAACGGGGAGGCGGGAGTGGATGAGTGGGTGAGTGGTTGGGTGGGTGGGTAGGTGAGAGAATGAGTGAGTGAGTGAGTGAGTGGGTGGGTGGGTGGGTGGGTAGGTGGGGCAACACCCTCATAGAAGCAGGGGGAGGAGGGATGGGATAGGGGTTTGGGGGGGGCAGGAAAGAGGACAACATTTGAAATGTAAATAAAGAAAATATCCAATAAAAAAAGAAAGAAAATATCCAATAAAAAATAATTTAAACAGAAAAAAAAGAAAAGGAAAGGAAAGAAAAAGAAAAGAAAAGAAAAAGAAAAGTTCTTCAAATGCTGGATTGTAACAGCTCCCATTTGTCAACAGTGAGCAGTGGCCCTAGGCTCTTAGCAACAACCCCAAATAGCCCTCTCTAGTGTCCCTCAGGAAGGTTCAGGTATCGGGATCCCTTGGCAATAGCTGATGCTTCCGCACTTGACTCAGATGTCTTGAGTGCTCTCTGGAACAATCCTTGTGAACAAGCTATGCAGGCTGTCCTCTCCAGCTCCTTGCAGTCTTTTATCAGCTCACCATGGTCTTGTTACCTTTTTACTTCACCTCTCGTCTCCATGGTTATCCCCGAACTGCTCAGCTAGCTGCTTCTTAGGTTGTCCGACTGCTGGCTGCTTAGCCCTTTCCACAACTCACCTGCAGCTGCTGGGATGACTCCGGGATACCTACTCCTATTACAAATGAGTTTGGCTGCGAGACAGGGAAATCACCACCCTTGAAAGCCCGAGCCTCCAATGAGCCTCCAGTGGATCTTTGGAAACTGGGAACTAAGCCTAGCCAGGGTGACTCAAGGCATTTGCTAAGGATGGGAGCTCAGTGTGTCGACAGTATTGTTACATACGATCCACCGCCAGAACTTGCACTTGATCAAGTGCTATGCTGGGAAGCCAGGAACAGAGTTGGGAAACAGACCAGACTCAAGCACACTGTTCAGAAGTCCAGCTACGGAACTGACAGCTGGGGCACCTCTGAAGCTTCTGGGACCTCTTCTGCCATCTCCTCTCTCTTCTCTGATTTTCTTTTTCTTTGTTCCACCAGCTCAACTGCACTTTAAAAGCCGGTAAGAAAGACCACTTGACAAAAGCCTTCGTTAAGACTGATGGGGGACAGAAAAGAGAGAGAAAGGGAGGGAGGGAGGGAGGGAGGGAGGGAGGAAGAGGGATTGGGAGAGGGAGAGGGAGAGGGAGAGAGAATACTCAGAAAAGCACTGTCAGCACACTCATGCCTGAGTCAGCCCAAACATATTGCTTAGATGGCCCAGGAAGGTATTTGGACCAACCATAGCCACCTGTTTGAAGCAATCAAAGCCTTGCCACTTAGCACCGATCACAGAAGTCCCTCTCCACAGGTGGAAGTGCCTTTCCTGCTCAAGGTTCGAGATCACCGAGCGTTCGTCAGGGTTTGTGACAGTGAGAAAGTCATCTACCATAAACTGCGTCAAATAGAAGCCAGGACAATCAGCACGGTAGTCTCAAGGAACGCGCAGTGTTCAGAATGGGAGGTGATGGCCTCAAGATGATCCAGTTGGCTGTTAGGTTGGTTGGCAATCCTTTGCTACAGGCAATTCAGACAGCAAGAAAGTTCAATATCTGCTAGCTTTATGCCAGATTTCAAGATCTTAGCATATTTACAAGAAAAAAAAAACGAACATCAGAAGAACTTACAAATATGTATTAGAAAAACACTGGCAAAATCTTGATAGTTTTTTAACGAACACCAGCCCAGTGCCCAGGGAGAGAAGCTTCCGCCGTGTGTTTCAGACTCAATGCTGAATCTGCCTGTGTCCAGAGTACGTCATGTATCCATTGGCTTTTCTTCATTTCTGTTCCGGTCATCCTAATATAAAACACAGCATGATGGTGCCGATTGATTGCCTCCTTCCAGGCTAGCTGGATTCTGCATCTGAACGTTCTTTCAAGCGAGGGCATCATGTGACGTCACCAGCATGCCCTCTGGGTTGACCGTTTTTCTCCTACTGTTTTCTCCAGCCTGTAGCTCCCTCTGCAAGCTCCAGCTGCCCTGGCTTCAGAGCTCCTGGGGCCCAGTTTATCCCATCATGTTACTTCATTCACGAGCTGTTTCCTTCACATAAACTATTTCCCCTGGAAATCTGCTTGTGCAACGTTCCTTTACATCACTACGGTTTCCACTTCCATCCATGTTAACACATTTCTAAGCTCCTAGCATAAATCATACCAAGATTAGTCTGCATAACAACTAGCTCCCTGTTTATTACTTTCGAAGACGACGGTGAATTTGTGCTATTTCATACTCACTTACCTGCTTTCATACTCTGGTCTTTATTTTGAAGTGCTTAATTTCCTTTATTAATTTTAAAGGCCTTCAGTAGGTCTTTGCACATAAAATACTTTCAGCAAAGGATCTTTAAGAATAAATAAGTCCTTGAAAACAGAAAAAAACAATTCCATGAATTTATAAATAGGTGTGTGAACAAATGCATAAAATATTTTAATTTCTGGAAATGTATACTACCTTGATTATGTCAGTACTAATATGAAATATTTATTTTATGGGCCTTGAGCTCTCCACTTTTACAGCTTTTATATAGCAACTATAATTAATAGTTTGATTAAAAACCTATGATGGAAGTATAACAAAATCAAGAAAACCCCTGAGCATAGTGCTTCTGCTGCCATAATTCATGAATAAATAAAACATTCTGATTGTATTAAGTTTGTGCTCTTCGTCCTGCCTTTCTCTTTTCTCCACAAAAAAAGTCTTCAGTTTGACAGAGTTCCTTCATCCAGTTGCCCTCACAAGTCAGTGTATCCATTAGGGAGTATTATAGCATAATTTATACATTTTCAACTGATACGAGTGGTCATATATTTGTCAAAGAAGGAACAACCCAAGTCGATACAACTGTACTTGATAAATCTATTTGATACATAATAAATAAATAATATGTTTTCTACAAATTATACTAGAATATTTTGAAAGGAAATTTCACAATTCTGATGAAGTGATTATTACAAAATTCAAACAAAAGTAGTATTTTAAAAGGAAACAAATAGTATCTCTATGAACAAAGGTATAAAGTTCTATGTTCGTGTGGTGATTTGAATAGATGTGACCCCCACAGACCCTTATGTTTGGATGCTTGGCCCATAGGCCTTGGCACTAGTAGGAGATGTCAGCTTGTTGGAGTACCTGTGGCTTTGTTGGAGGAAGTGTGTCACTGTGGAGGTTGACTTTGAAGTCTTATACATGCTGAAGCTACACTGCATGTGACATACAGTCTCCTTCTGCCTGGAGATCAGGAGATAGAATTCTTAGCTCCTACAGTACCATGGCTGCTTGCCTAGTGGGATGAAATAAAACCTTTCCTCCTCAAATTGCTTGTGGTCATCATAGCTATCACAGAAATAGTAACTTTAAGACAAGCTCTGGGTAAAATGTCAGGAAACTGAATTCACCAAAATGTTAATTAATAGGTGACACACCATAGTCAAGGAGAGTTTATGTCAGTCAGAAGAGGTAGCCTAAAACCTGAAAGAAGTTAACCGGGATCATTATGTTAACTATATCGATAATCTTTTAAAAAAATCTCATTAAGTAGAGGAAAGGCATTAGAAAGAGGTCCAGAATTATTCTTTATTTTTAAAAATATAATTCTCACCAATCTAGAAATGACATCTGTTTTTCCAGCACAAAAAGGCCTGTAATTAACCACATCTAACATTACTAACTAAGAAGGCTGGAGTCACTCCCTAAGTTCACGAATAAGGCAAGTGACACACTTCTTTAACAAGGTGACACCTCCTAATCCTTCTCAAGTAGTGTCAGCAGACTCTCTGCTGACAAAGTATTCAAATATATGAGCCTATGGGGGAGGGCGGTCATTCTTATTCAATCACCACAATAATATTGTTAGTGAAATAAGTTAATGTAGTAAAACTGAGACCAGGAAAAGACCTCTGAATTAGGCTGATTATAGTGTTTATTACCAATCTAACAAGCCTTAGAATCATGAAGGAGACATGTTTCTGAGTATATCTGTAAGGACGTTGCTCAAAAGCAGTAACTGATAAGAGAAAACTTACCCTGAATGTGAGTCGCACCACTGTTTGGACTGAGGATTTAGATGGAATAAGAATCAGGAGGAAGTGAATAGAGCATCTGCACCTGTCTCCTGCATCCCGATCTGCCAGAATATGGACCTGCAGCTTTATCCAACTGCCATGGCAACCACATCCATCACCCCAACCATGCTTTTTTTGGCATGACAGAGGATACCCTCCCACTGCAAACTAAAGCCTTTCTTCCTCATGCTGATTCTTGTCTGAAATCTGAACATAGAGATGAGGAAATTAACTATTATAGATAGGTGTGTATCTATTATATAGAAGTAATGCCTATGTATGTATACACACATATATTTATACACATATGTATACATAAACAATTAATTTTTAAAAAGAAGAAAGTCTGGTATAAGTTAGTTTATTAACATGTTTTCAAACCACAAGACGGCTTGGTTCCCATATAGCATGAAATGAATCGCATACATGCTTCATACCATAAATGAAAATTGGAAATTATTTCCTCACAGACCACAACTTATTTGTGAAACTGAATGTTGTAAATCACATACAAGAAAATACAAGCAAAAGATTTTGTGATTTGACATGAAGTAGAAGGCATATTTCTAAGCACTCATGGTACATACTTTTTAGTGAGGAACAACTTTTTTTTTAAATAGAGCAAGCAAATATTTTAAGAACACCCCTAGAAATAAGTCATTGGAAATATTTGTGTCCAGTGTTCATAACTCTGTTGTGAGGTTTTCTAAGTTTTTCCAATTCATTATCACTACTGGATTAAAGCTTGTTTCATATAGACTAAATACGAGAAAGGACTTGTTTATTGAGAATAAAGTTAAATGCCTTCCAACAGATACTACTAAGGTCATTTTGTTCATCTTGGCTCCTTTAACACCCTAGAAATTCCCTCTTCCTTCTTTTTCTTTGTTCACTGTTTCTTCCAATGAGAACAACAACAGGTAAGAAACATTATTCTATGGTGTTTTGTGAGAATACCCAGGGAGACTTCATTTTTCGAATCCATAAGAAATATCATCCAGGGCACCAACATCACCAAGAAGCTGTCTGTTTGGTGAGGGAAAATAAGGTTGCAGAGCTGCCATTAGGACACATTAAAACCTTACAATAAATAGAAGCCAGCTGCTAAGGTTTAATTACAGGAGAGCAGGTAGTTGCAATTATAGAAGTAAGCAAGAAGGTCTGAATGACAACCAAGAAATGCGGACAGTGCTGAGGTATGGGATAGTTATATAACACACAGTAGCCTATAGGTAAGAGAGACAGGCACCCACAAGAGCTACTGCTCACTGCATACAATAAAAATAATCCCAGGCTAGATGCTTAAAAGCTGATGGCAGCCATCACAGTAGAAACCATAACCCCTTCCCAGTCTTCAGTTCTGCTTTATAGTTTGGATCGCAAAGAAATTGGCTAAAGGGGAAGTGAGAGCCTCAGGAAAAACTCTAAAATACTACGTTGTAGTTATTACATCAGCCATTTCTCAATGAAAATTACAAGCAGGGTTGAAAATTACGGTACAATGGAGAGAAGGTAATACTCAGACATTACAAAGTACAATGGACACCAGACCTAAGTGCTAAGAATGCACTTACCAGAAAGTTACCGTTGGAATGAGGAAATATGGGGCTGACTAATATTTTTTCATGAGATTCAGCTTACATTGAGTCTCTTAAGCTTGGTACTCATCCACTGGGCTCAAGCGACACTTAGAAACAATGAAACTTAATGGCAGACTCACTGTATCAATTCCTTTGTCTAGTTTGTTTTTTTTTTTTAAAGTGCTGTAAGAATAGATTATAAGAACTCAAAATTCTCCCCTGGCTAACCTGGACAGAAAGATAAGTACAAACGAAATAGTGTCTAGGAGTGGGGTAGAGTTGGTGTCATTCTTAACAAATAACACTGAGATAGAGATTCTTGATGTACTTACCTTTAATTCACAAGTTTCATCTCTTCCAGAGATCTGGTGCTATAACTGCTATGAAATCTTTCAGGAAGTCTTGTAGAAGAAACAAAAGCCTCAGTCTAAAGTGAAAAGCCACTTATTTAGAGAGATTGCCTTCTCGAAGTATATACAACATTGTGTAGGGCAGTTCCCTATAGTTTTCTACAACAGATATGAAAGGGACCAGAGACCACGTGAGTACTGTACCAATTTTCATGGTAGTACATCACCTCAATAACTTCATCTTGATCATACTAGATGAGCCAGAAATACCAATGTGTAGCAGTGTTTGTTCCATAGGTTGACACAGATACAAGCATCCTCTTTGAGTGGAGATTTTAATGCTGTTTTGCGGGATGCTCTAATTTCTGTAACAGAGGGAACATGTAAATCCTACCACTAAAAACACAGGTATAATAAGCCATACTGCTGTTAGGCTTGAATCGTGTCCAGAGAAGTAAAAGACTTTCCAATAAGGCCAGGATACAGGACAAACATGGAAGTATCTGTGATAAACTACAGTATTCCCCATCTTAGATTTGGATTGAAATGATACTTCTGTTTTCTGTCCTGCATTAATTACTTGTGGGTCAATGCCCCCCATACACACACACATGGCAATACTGATGGAAGGTGTAGAGAAGGGAAGTATTGTAATTTATAAAACAACATCAACAAAATGAAAACAAACCAAAAAAAAAAAAAAAAAAAAAGAAAGAAACCTATCTTCACTCAATATGCCTGGTCCTCTGGAGCTTTGAGGAAGTCTTATCCCTTCATACAACCAACTTCTATTCCCCCAGAGGTCTCTAATACTAAATACATAGTCATGCCAAAGGTTAAAGAATGTCAAACAAATGTTTAATATATCCCCATACCAAATGTTACATTTATTTACTAATTAATGTTTTTCAGTGCGTACATTCAACTGTAGTTAAATCAACCTGTCTTCTACTCCTGAGTCTTTCCAGGCTTAGAATAGTAAAAGCAGTGTGTTGTTCTTATTTGCCACTCTGCCAATTTGATCTCTATAGCTTAAACTCAATTCTTTTTTTTTTCTGTCAATCTGAAGCTACATAAAGAGCTCAATTCATACACATGTGTATGTCCTTGTACTTCCATATACATGCACATTCATTTTCTGTTTGCTTACTAGAGGTGGTATACTACTATTCTGAGTATCATACAGAAAAGAAATAAGGACCAAAACTTCCAACACCAGCAATGAAACAAGAAAGGCTGATTAAGAATAGGCAATACACTTGAATTCTGGCAGTATTTCAATTTTCAGCTCTTTGTTTATGATTCATATAATATTTTCCTTTAGATAAATTAATTAGTTGAATGTGTCAAGCTAGTTAAACTCACACTAAATATTTTCCCAAGAGAACCAAGTTGAAAGCGGGTGCTATTAAAACCTTCAAGTGAACAAAAATCTGTCTTTAACAAGTCACACATTATTAATTGGAACTGGGTAGAGAGGCATATTTCTGGATGCTTGCCGAGAATAATTATGGGACTTCTTTTAATTGTAACAAGATGAGTTAATCAAGGAAAACTCATCCAGCTTCCTCTGGCTGAAGTTTGGAGTCTTAGCTATTAGCCAACTGACCTGCTCAGTTTCTAGTAGAACTGAAAGAGTAAAAGAGGACTGGGGACATACTTAGGTGACAGTTAACCCTTGAAATCTTTGCTTAATTTCTTCATTTTAAATACACATAATATTTGAAAAATATTAGAAAAATAATACTGTCCACCTAACTATGTAGCTAGTCAGAGAAGAAGCAACACTAGGAAATATTTACTTCCCATGTGGCTAAAACTGACCAAAATTGCATGGTCTAGTCAGTACATTTTAGTAATCTTCCTTGTACTTTAGCTTTTAATAACGTGTTTTAATACTATAAAATTTGTATAAATTTTAAAAATATAAATAACTTGAAAACAAGTGAGTCACAGCCAGGTTGAAAACTCATTGTCTGTGTAAAGGATGTGTGAGACCTTTTCCAATTCATACTTGCTCAACATTCATTCTCTCATCTGTCTTTGTTTTGGTGACTGAAGGAATCGACTTCTCTACCTGGTACATAGTCATCTCAACCTCCTACACGTTAATTAGAACCTCGGTTTTAAGATGTGCAATCTTGGGGCGTCTAATGTAAACACAGGAAATTGTAAACTTAAGCGCATTGATTCTGGTGTTCTCACTCACCTTCTGGTTGATCATGTGCATGCATTGACTTTGGTTGCTGTATCAAAATACCGGAGAGAACAACACAACAGAGGAAAATACATTAGGGCTTATGATTTTGGAGGGCCTGCTCTATGGTGATTTGGCTCCACTTTACTTGGTTTGTGGTGATGAAAAGTCATGAAAACGTAAGTATGCTGGATCAGAATTCTGCATCCCATTTTGGTTACCAAGCAGAGGAGAGAAAGAAGGAAAAGTGGAGGGATATAAGGGCTTGTTTCCAGTGACCAAATCTTCTACGTGTCCATTCAGTCATGAATGACTCAATGAATTAATTATTGAAGTTAGAGCTCCGGTGATCTAGTCACCTCTCAAAAGTTCATCACTGACAATCAAGTCCTTGATAAATTAACCTTCGGGGATGTTTACAGATTCAAAACACCTTGCCATTAACCTTCTCATGATCCAGATGAGTGATGGCCTCTTTTGCCTGTAGGTGCTGGAATCTATGAGACTCTGATTGAATCCTTTAGGATTCATCCTCTCTCCCCTCACTCATCAAAGTCGGGGGCTGGGGTAGATTTTATTTAATATTAGTTGGTCGTGGCCAATTTTGAAAAGAAAATATTTGCTACCAACCTTTAATCAGATCCAATGACAGGGGCTTTTTCTGCTTACCAAAGCCAACACAGACGTAAGTAGTTCTAAAAAGAGCATAAGAGTGATATAGGGAGGACCAGCTAATACTGGCATTACTGATTTCCATTATTCTCCTGAAAACATCACAAAAAGACCAACTTTACTTAAAACAAACTTCTTTCTTTCTATCCTATGATAGTTAACAGAGGTAAACCAACCATTTTGGTACAATTGCCCCTTGGTATATGTCATGACTTTTAGCCCACTTATGGCTCAGTTTTCTGATCTGAAAAGTGGGATGTCTAAATAAAATAGGTTACGTGTAAAATAGCTGGACTTATATCCACTGTTAGTGCTATTTCTTAAGCTGTGTTAGGATGAAGTCTGTCATTCTTCTTTGGGAAATCTTCAGTAGATGCTTAGGAGATGGATAACAGCTGACTTCTCTTTAACCATCTCTTCTCATTGTCCTGCTAAGTTGAGAAGGAAAACTACTTCATTAAAGGCTATATATTTGGCTTTTCCTTCCGTCTCTGCTCCACTCTTTGTCACTGTATTTCCTTTAGACAGGAGAAATTCTGGGTTAAAATTTTGGAGATGGGTGAGTGACTCCATCCCTCAACTGGGGGGCCATGCCTAACCCCTAGATATGGTCTTGACAGGTTTTCCCTCCACTTTGTGGGGTATTTCAGCTAATGCCATTCATCCTGTGGGGTCTTGAGAGGCTCTTGCTTTCCTGGCATCTGGGACTTTCTGGTTGCTACCCCAGTTCCCCATTCCCTGTTGCTACACACCTCTGTTCAATTTTCTGACCCTCAGGGCATCTCCTCCATCTCCTCCCTTACCTGATTCTTCCCCTCTTTTCCCCTCCCCCTTTTCCCTTCTTCCAAAGTCCTTCCCACTCTCTACTTCCCTTGATTATTTTGTTCCCCCTTCTAAGTAGGACTAAAGCATCCTCTCTTTGGTCTTCCTTCCTCTTGAGCTTCATGTGGTCCTTGAATTGTATCATGGGTATTCCATGCTCTCTGCCTAATATCCACTTATCAGTGAGTACATACCATGTGTGTTCTTTTGTGACTGAGTTACCTCACTCAGGATGATATTTTCTAGATCCATCCATTTGCCTGCAAATTTCATGAAGTCATTGTTTTTAATAGCTGAGTAGTATTCCATTGTGTAAATGTACCACATTTTCTGTATCCATTCCTCTGTTGAAGAAATCTGGGTTGTATACAACTCTGGCTATTGTAAATATGGCTGCTATGAACATAGTGGAGCATGTGTTCTTATTACATGTTGGAGCATTGTCTTAGTCAGGGTTTCTATTCCTGCACAAAATATCATGATCAAGAAGCAAGTTGGGGAGGAAAGAGTTTATTCAGCTTACACTTCCACATCGTTGTTCATCACTAAAGGAAGTCAGGACTGGAACTCAAACAGGTCGGGAAGTAGGAGCTGATCCAGAGGCCATGGAGGGATGTTACTTACTGGCTTGCTTCCCCTGGCTTGCTCATCTTGCTTTCTTTTTTTTTTTCTTTGTTTCTTTTTTTTTTCATTTTTTTTATTTTATTTTTTTAATTTACATTCCAAATCACTTCCCCTTTCCCGTTTCCTCCCTCCCCGAAAGTCCCATAAGCCCCCTTCCCTCCCTCTTTTCTCCATTCAACCCCCTCTCATTACTCTGTCCTGGCGTTCCCCTACATCCAGTCTTTCCAGGGCCAGGGGTCTCTCCTTCCATCTTTTTAGAAATCTATTGATATGCTGATTGTGTCTAGGGTATTCTGAGATTCTGGGTCAATATCCCCTTATCAGTGACTGCATGCCATGTGTGATCTTTTGTGATTGGGTTACCTCACTAAGGATGATATTTTCAAGTTCTGACCATTTGCCTAGGAATTTCATCTTGCTTTCTTATAGACCAAGACTACCAGCCCAGAGATGGCACCACCCACAAGGGGCCCTCCCTCCTTGATTGATCACTAATTAAGAAAATGCCTTACAGCTGGATCTCATGGAAGCATTTCCTCACCTGAAGCTCCTTTCTCTGTGATGACTCCACCTCGTGTCAAGTTGACACAGAAAACCAGCCAGTACAAGCATCTTCTGGGTATATGCCCAGGAGTGGTATAGCTGGGTCCTCATGTAATACTATACCCAATTTTCTAAGGAATCACCAGATTGATTTCCAGAGTGGTTGTACTAGCTTGCAATCCCACCAGCAATGGAGGAGTGTTCCTCTTTCTCTACATCCTTGCCAGCATCTGCTGTCACCTGAGTTTTTGATCTTGACCATTGCCATTGTCTCACTGGTGTGAGGTGGAATCTCAAGATAGTTTTGATTTGCATTTCCCTAATGACTAAGAATGTTGAACATTTCTTTAGGTGCTTCCTGGACATTCCAGTTACCTCAGTTGAGAATTCCAGAGACTGCTCCACCTGGAGATCCATTCCACAAGCAGACACCAAATCCAGACACTATTGTGCATGACAACAAGTGCTTGCTGACAGGAGCCTGATATAACCGTCTTCTGAGAGGCAGAGGCTCTGCCAGATCCTAACCAATACTGAGGTGGATGCTCACAGCCAACCTTCGGACTGAGCACATGGACCCCAGTGGAGGAGTTGGGAGAAGGACTGAAGGAGCTGAAGGGACCTTATCTAGCATCATTGAGAAAGGAAGCCCTTGGTTCTGTAAAGGCTAGATGCCCCAGTGTAAAGGAATGCTTGGGTGGTAAGGTGGGAGTGGGTAGATGTGTGGGGAATCACCCTCATAGAAGCAGGGTAAAGGGGGATGCAAAAGGGTGTTTGCAGAGGGGAAACCAGAAAAGGGGATAACGTTTGAAATGAAAATAAATTAAATATCCAATTAAAAATAATAATAATAAAATAAAATAAAATGAAAAGACTATATGTTTGCTGAGCATCAGAATGTGGTGAAGCAGATGTGGATGCAAGAAGACGAGGTTTGGGCTAATCTAATCAAAAGAACATTTGAATGGAAGAAACAAATAGCATCTACATCTGCATAGATGAAGTTTTAAATGAGCCTTTAAAAATGCTTCCGAAATTTCATCTACTCTTCACATAAGAAGAACTTGAAAGATAAAAGGACATGCTAACAATTTACAAGGACAGTCTACCGATTCTGAAGAGCCTTGGCGATTCTATTAGCACAGGCTTTGAAGTTGCTTACTATAAAGCACATATGTTGTCTATAGACTTAACTTATGGTTGGCAAATATTCTAATAAAATTTATTTTGTTAATAGTAGAGGGGAAGCCTGGCAACACATTAAAATAGCAAGATATTTTCAGGGCTTGCAGTTGTAGTACACACATGTAATTCTGGTATTCAAGAGACTGAGGCACAGGATTGCTGTGATCTGAGCCAACTTGTGCCGTACAAGTTGTGATTTGTAACCAGTCTAGGCTACAAAGTTAGACTCTATCTCAAAATAAAACAATGTATAATATATACATATAAATTACAGTCTTATAGTAGTAAAATACTGGTATAGTCCAAGTAATCTAAGTCTTTGTACAATCATATGTCTTTAAGAAATATGTCATTAGAACTGTGGGATGCTTGTATACCACATCAACTTATTTGATTAAATATGCCAAGATTTTTAAATTTTTTTCTTTCAAGGCAAAAAGTCAAATGACAGACATTACTGGTTACCGTGGATAGAGAAAAATAAAAAGAAAATATTGCAGGAAAACATGTAGTTATAGCTGACAATTTACGTTATGATAAGCTAACAAACAAGAGAAGCAATCTTGGTATCTGCAGTACTCATGATATAAGAAAACACATACACTGTTGCTGGAATGTAAATAGAGTCTATAGGGAAGAAAGTCAACATTTTTAATGTGTCAACTTTATTCTAAAATCTGTAATGGCTAAATCATTAAACACAATCATCACTTCATAATGCTCATATACAGAAAAGCATCATAATATTTACCATAAAGACACACAATTTTTTTCTTTTCTTGAAGTATATTTTTTTCATACAATATATTCTGAGAGCATGGTTTTCTGTCCTCGTACTCCTCACTGTTCCTCCCAGCATGCCCTCCTATCCACATCCACCCCTTTCTATCTCTCATCAGAAAACACATAGGCATCTAAGGAATAATGATAAAATTAAATTAAAAAAAAAAACCCAACCAACTTGAATATGACAAAACAACCAAACAAGAATCTAAGACTAGGAAGTCCTAATGTAAAACTGTATACTATTGTTCTTCTAAAGGAACATAACTCCTAACAACCTGCCCTATATTCATAGATCTGCACATTGCTCAGTCATCATCAGAGGAACATCCTACTGCAGGAGATAGGAATAGGGATCCACAGTCAGACAATATACTGAGAGTGGGAGACTGGAACACTCAGTCCTAAATGAGATGTCTCCATGAAGTCTCTCCCCTCAGGGCTCAGGGAGCTGGGCAGAAAAGGAGGCAGAAAAGTTCTAAGAGTCAGATGGACAACACCAGAGAATCAAGGCCTTGTAAACACAACAGGGCTGTCGACCGTGTGAACTCACAAAGACTGTGGCAGCACACACAAGGACAACATGGCTCTGCATCAGATTGGGCCCTAGAGTTGAAAGCCAAAGGGGACACACACAGCCTGATCCATAACCCAAAAGCCAGCTTCAGTGATGGCCACTTGAAAATGAAAACTTAGCTTTCTCCAATGGAGTCTCACTGGCAGCATAAACTCTTAAGGGAAAGACCCAAGCCCAGCAGTACATGACCACCACAAAATGAAGTCAATGACATTAGGATGTTCTTTGTCTCATGAGGTTAAGTCAGGGTGGTTTCTTTCTCTCTGTGTGTTTTGTTTCGTATTGTTTTGTTTTGTTTTGTATTGTATTGTATTGTTTTACCTCAGAGGTCTTTTGCACTTATCTTCCAGTTTTGAGTCTTTATGGGATTTCTGGGTGTGTGTATGTGTGTGTCTCTGTATCTATATGCATCTCCTATGCTTTTTTCTTTGGGTCTTTTTCTTGTTTGGTTGTTTTGTCATATTCAAGTTGGTTGGGTTTTTTTTTTTATTTAATTTTATCATACCATGAATACTAGTCCACAGGGGCAAAAGCTCTAGGTAGGCATCAGATCAACTGCTCCACATTCAATGAACTGTGTAGGTGATGTCTTCATCAGTAAGTCCCTATAGTCAATTGTAGAGACCCATCAATAGTCTTGGCAATAGCTTCGGCTGTTTGGAGTCCCGTGGGACTGCTTTGGTTTAAAGGCAATTAGATGTAACCCATTTCCAGTACTCAAAGCTTCATTTGGTAACAAGAGATGGTCAGTTGGGGCTCTAACTTCCTGATATTTGGTGATTTCATTAAGATCACCTTCACATATATAAAGAATACATAATACATATGTATTATAGGAGGCCTCTACTGTATTAGCTTTGCATAAGACCCCGAAAATAGCACTTAGTTTTAGTTGTCCCTCCTTATATTCCCTCCCTAGCTCATTCTTCCCTCTTGCTCCCTATTTGATCTTCTCCTTCCAGTACTCCCATCCCCCATGCCTCCACCCATCCATAACTATCCATTCTATTTTGCTTTCTTAGGGAGATTCATCCCTTTTTCACTTGTTCTTTACTCTCTCCTAACCTCTGTGGATATAGATATAGATACATACATATAAACATATACATATATATGTTTGTTTATTTATCAGTGACTTAATAGCTAACATTCACATATCACATTAGTCTTTCTGGGTCTGAGTTACCTCATCCAGGGTGATTTATTTTTCTAGCTCCATCCTGTTACCTAGGAATGTCATGATTTCATTTTTTTAATGGCTGAGTAATATTGCCACTGTGTAAACGCACAACATTTTCCTTATCTATTCATTTGTCGATGAACATCTGAGCAATTTCCAATTTCTGGGTATTATGAATAAAGCAGCAAAGAACATGCTTGAGCAAGTGTCTCTGTAGTAGGGTGAAACATCTTTTGGGGTGATATAGTTGGATCTTGAGGTATATCGATTCCCATGTTTTCTAATAAACCACCAAACTGATTTTCATAATGGTTGTTCCAGTTTCCTCTCCCATCAGCAACAGACGGGTGCTCCTCTTACTCTACATGCTCACCAATATAAGCTGTCGTTTGTTTTATTGATCGTGGCCATTCTGATGGATATAACATGGAATCTCAAAGGAGTTTGGATTTGCATTTCCCTGATGACTAAGGATTTTGAACATTGTGTTTCTCAGCCATTTGAGTTTTCTGTCATGAGAATTCTCTGTTCAGATCTGTATTCCATTTTTAAAATCATGTTGTTGTTGTTGTTTTCTTGATAGCCAGTTTTTTAAGATATATTTTATATATTAACCTCCTATTAAATGCATAGTTGCTAAAATCTTTTCCCATTTTGTACGCTGCCTTGACAGTGTCCTGTGTCATACAGAAGTCTTTCCATTTTATGAGGTCCCATTTATTAATTGTTGATCTTAGTTCCTGTGCTAATGATGTTCTGTTCCAAATATCATTTCCCATGCCAGTGACTTCAAGACTTTCTCTGTATCAGATTCTCTGTATCTGGACTTATGTTAAGGTCTTTGCTCCATTTAGAGTTGAGTTTTATACAGGCCAACAGGTAAGGATCTACTTGCAATTTTCTACATGTAGGCATCTAATTTGACCAGCATCATTGGTTGAAAATGCTGTCTTTTCTTCCCAATGTGAAATAGAACACGTTTTTTGTTTGTCAATTATACCTTAATAAAACTGGTTCAGGATCTGGGGAGATGCTTAGAGTACAAAATGCCTGCCCCACAAGCATAAGGACCTCAATTCAAATCCTCAGAAACCATGCAAACTCCTGGCCAAATGCAGTGGCAAGCAATACAAAATGTGACACAATCTGAAAATGATATCCAAGATTGTCCTCTGACTTCTGCACAGACACATTTATGTCACATGCATACATGCTCATCCCCTTCTCTGTCTCTGTCTCTGTCTATCTCTCTCTCAACACACACACACACACACACACACACACACACACACACACACTCACATATTCACTCAAGCTAAATAAATAAAATTTATAATCTGGGGAAGGAGATTGCTGAAAGCTGAAAATAATGATCACATGAAGTGCTGCTCATATGTAGGCTAAAAAACCACATTGAATCCACGTAGGCCTGAGTCCATTTAGACATTATTTCAAATTAAAGAAGAGGAGCCCCAAAGTATCAAAAGAAATAATTTTTACAACAAAGGTTGCTTATTGTTTAAAGAAGAAACTGGATTAGCATACCAGAAGAGATTATTACAAACCGCAAGGACCTCAGGAAGTATTTGCACTTGCCAAAGCTGAATTTGCAGCTACTGTTTAAATCATATCTCAGCTATGAGTCCAAGGTCTTCTATGTTGAACTAACATTTTCAAATATTAAGGGCCTGCTGCCAACATTAAATCTCAGTGTCAAGATCATGATTCCCTTTCAGCACTCAAAGAGTCTCCTGATCACTTCTCAGCTCCACTTCGCATTCTTGGTATTTGCCGTACATGAGCTAGGACATTTGCCATATACTCATGAAAACATGAGTCATATGTAGACAATATTACTAACCATAGTCTCCTATTCCTATTTCTTCCAGTCCGAAAGCTTGATCTCAGCTTTGGAAACCAATACAACTTTTCTCAGCATGATTAATTCCAGTTGTCTTATATACTTAAAGAATACCCAACATTCTCTCTTCCTCTGTACTCCTAAAAAAAATCTTCATAGCTTCTTTGACTGAAAATTTTTTTCTCATTTTTGTATCACAGTTCATTCTGCCAGGTCATTTTCACAATCTTCTCTCTAGAGAATTTTTTTCCCCACTCAATAAAAACCTAAAGAAAAAAGAGCTCCTCTCCTTTTCTGAATCAATGCTGCTGTACACCTCAGACTGGGTGACTGTCAAGCCACAGCAATGTATTATTCTCAGTATTATTCTGCCAGTAGCTGATGCTAATCATAAAGATGCTCTGAGAAGTACAGGCATCTTTATGATTAACATCAGCTCTGGCTGCATCCTCATAGATGGTGGTTTCTATGTGTCCTCCTATGTATGGAGGAAGGGTTTGCTAACCATAGTCTCCAATTCCTATTTAGGCTCCTAACATAGCCATCAGGCATCTAACACAAGGTCACCAGTCATTTCAAAATGGCTTTACCTCTATGACCTAATCACTCCCTGAAAACTCTCTTTACCCAGATTGCAATCTGTTTCCATATATAAATTTTGGAGGATCCACAATCCCAAACCTTAGCACCTACCACCTGCTTAGAAATATTTACCTACATTCATACAAAGATGCATATTTACATGTTAAGTATCTGTATCTAATATAGAATTTTTATGAGGAAGTGGGTTTTGTTCTTTTGTCCATCTCAACATAACATACCAGACTAATATAACTATGATTGAAACTGAAAAAAATTTATTAATTGTATTACTCCAACAATAAATCCTAAATCTGGTTATCTTTAGGTCATCATATAGTCCTTTCTAAGTGGAGATCCCTAGGGAAATATTCAGGCTGATATATAATATTGGAGCATCATAGAACTCTGACTTTTTCTTTGCTCCTGATTGCCCATCTAATTTATGAGGTGGGTAACTGTGGAAATTCTGTTGTGGAATGGAAAAGGCAGTCAAGTCCCTGACCTTATACTTTTTAACCTCTGTAAGCCTACAATATATCAACAAGCCAGGCAAAGCAAGCATTCAAAAGATAAGAGAACAATGCTGACAACTTAGGTAACAAATGGTAAGTTCTACAAAAAAGTATTAGAAGAAATTCTCAGTGCATTTCTGCTTACAGTGTCCCATTTAATTAGTCTTAAAGCTAATTCTAGATATGCCTGACATTTTCTGTTTTTCTTCTCTGAAGTGGGTGCTGTTATACAGCAGTATTAACTTCTATGTAAAAAAATATAACATTATCTAATTTACTTTATTAACTTTGACATATAAACACAGACTTTTATTGTTTTAATGAGCTTAAAACTATTCATGCATCTTAAGATTATGATTGTTTATGATTTTTCTATAGTATGTGCATGAATTCCTAAGTAATTTTGCCTTCAGCTTATCCCAACTTCTCTTTACCATCCCCATAGCGCTTGGTTCAAAAAGTGGAGATGGTACAATTTTTTGAGATTTTTATCTAGATAAATCAATTTTAAGGTATTTTGTACTCTTGAAACTTAATTTCAGAAAATAAAGGGAATAGTTGAGAGATAATGAAAATATGTGCCATACCACAGATGTTATATGGTAATAACTGAAAGAAAATCACAACAGAAAAGGTAAATATGAATGAAAGATAGAATGTAGTTCTTAATAATGTGGCCCAAGAAAGTACCAAATAGAAGGTGCATTTCTGTTAAGCACAAGAATGAAATGCAGGGTACAGACAAGAGTTGGGACAATTACAGGAACTTTACATAGTGAGAGGATATTGCAAATGCAAAATGGCCCCATAGATATGAACCTGGCACATCTGGGAACAGTTGCTTGAAAAAGTAGCTATGCAGGCAGGGTAGGAAGGAAGAAGTGATATGCAATGAATAGGGAGAACCAGGGAGGAGGTCAGGACTAGCAACTTGGATTTAATTCTAAGTGAGATCTAAGTTATTGCCTGAAGGTTTTGAGTAAAGAAATGGTGTGATCTGCCTTGCCTATTAAGATGATGCATTTGTCTGTTATGTAAAAGACCTCATACCAGGAAGAGACTAAAATGAAGACAGCATACAGAAATGAAGATAGTCGGTATAATCAGTCATGAGATGATGGTGTCTTTGAAGACAACACCAAATTTTAAAAGTACAGTCAAACAAATGCAGTAATAGAGCACTTGAGAGAAATGACCCAAAGTTACACAAAAGTTAAATTAAATATGTTCTATTAATTTGTATTGGGAAATGAGCAAAAGGACCAGACAGATTGGACCATCATAAGATTATCAGTTCAGTTTGACCCATGTTATATTTAAATTACATCTTGACCTTTGAATGAAGATAGTCATAAGCTATTAGACCTATGTAACTGAGGCTTAGAGTAAAGGTCTGGGGGTGAGCAAAAGTTTGAAGATAAAAATGACATTAAAAACTATGAGCATATGAATTAGTAGATAAAGTACTGACCACACAAACCTGAGAGTCAGAGTACAATCCCCAGCACCCAAGAAAAGACTGGGGATGTCAAGTCTTGCAAGGACTGTGGTCCTGCAATCTCAATCCTGGGGAAGCACACACAACAGGATCCTTGGAGGTTGCTGGCTTACTAATCTTGTTGAATTATTGAGCTCAAGGTCACTGAGAGATCCGGTCTCACAAAACAAGGTCAAAGAGCAATTGAGGGATACATCTAAAGCCAGACTCTTCCCTCCACAGGCAGACATCCATAAGTATGCACACACATGTGATTCTATCCACATATAAACATAACACACACAGCACAGGAAAGTTCATTGTAATGGTGAGAGTAGATGAAACCACCAAAGCAATGAAAACTGATTCAGAAAAGAGGAGAATAGATTTCACTGATGTAAGGAATGCTTCATCCTTTAGGATAAGAAGAGATAGGGAGATGAAGAAGGGAACATTAACAAAGGTTTAAGGAGTGTCTTTAAACATCAATAGAGCAAATATGTTTCTGTCAGAGAATAACCCCTATATCAAAGTAATGCAAAAGTAACTATGTTGACAGTTTCCCATGAACCCTGGATACATCTAAGAATGGGACAAGGACTGTGATTTTTTGTTTTAGTAAACAAAGCTATGATTTTTGGAAGTGGGTGTTAAATTTCTATTATGTGAGCTTTGTGCCCTCACTGTCTATTTCTGATGTCATTTTCTTATCTATACAGCACAGCTGAAATATCTACTGTAAAATATCTTGGGTAGCCAATACACACAACACATAAAGCTTGACTTCTCAGGGGCCAGGCTGCTTATCTTTCCTTTGTTCATTCATATCACCATTTCTTGATAGCAAAAGCCATCGTTCCCATACAGACACCAGATGACCATGGCATTTCTGTGTTTGGCCCTGGCATGGAGGTATGATGGCTACATAATCAAAGTCCCAAGCTCATGGAATAATTGAATATGTTTTTGTTTTATTACCTACAACCACAAAAGTCAAATCCATGGCTTTGGTCTCAACAACAAGGAAAGGTGTTGAGTGGATCCAACTTAGTAATCTCAGCCCTCACTTGGTCTTGAAAACTGATGTTCTTCTAAAAGTTACTGGAAAAAAAAACCTAATAGAGCAAATGACTTCCAGACTAAGTCTACAGATTGGCAGACCACAAAGGCATCTCACAAGAGTTAACCAGTCACAGGTCCTTCCTGCAGTATCTCATATAGTCCAAGCTTCTGGGACTATCTTTTCTTTTTCAGAATATAATTAGTTTCTTTATCAGTATAAAGAGTTAAGAGTAATAGCTAAACAAGTATGAAAATTTAAAAAAAAATCATTTAGTGAGTAAACAGCACGTAATCATTATTCATAAAAACTGAAATTAAAACATGTATTTTAGCTTATTAAATTCTAAACCAATGAGGTTCATGACTTTTTTTTTATTGGATATTTTCTTTATTTACATTAAGTTTTAAAAGCTGTGTATGTGTGTTCATGCTGTAAAATGCTTTTGTCTTATAATTTCTTTTTTTTTCCTACTCAGTTTTCAGACAGCTGAAAATTGTAAGTTTACAGAACGAGATGGACTTTCAGTTCTTATTTTATGGCATCATACCATGGCATGTCCTATTATGAAAACAATTCCAAACTGTGCTTTATTATATTATATTGTGCAATTTATATTCAGACGATGCTATCAGCACCAGGGAACAGACAAATTTAATAATATAAGCATACATACACACACACACACACACACACACACACGCGCGCGCACACACACACACACACACACACACACACACACACACACACATGCAAAATGTTCCTGTTGTCCTATTAGTTTTTAAAAGAAAACTCTTCCCACGAGAAAACTCTTCAGTTTCTTCTCAAAACTCTCCTGCCTGCTTTGATGGGCTACAGAGAGTAAGCTGACACACCATAGACCGTAAAGACCTACCCAATACTAAGCTGGCAGGAGCCCTTAGAGACATTCAGATCAACTCCTTCATTTTCTAGGTGAATTCAAAGAGATGGAGCAAGAATAACTGATTCAACCAGCTCAAGTCTAAGCTGTATGTAGACTCACATTCTTCTAATTCCCAAACTAGGAGGGCTTCGCTTTTACTGTCGCAAAGCATAGTAACCTTGTAGGTCAGCCAAGCATTGCCAGACGTATACATATCATTCTGAAAATAGTTCTGAAGGCGGTAGCTTCTTTGATTTTTAAAAGTAGACACCGTCTTGAGCAGGCAAGTAACTTAGTTACCATCTCTTCTGTTTTCATTATTTACACGCCTCTGCCATTGTCAGCCCCTAGATAGGACATTAAATTCCAGGAAAGCAAAAGGAATGTCTATTGGAGGCATTGAGGAACACTCTGGGATTACAGTACATCAAACTCATAGAATTGCTCTAATAAACATTTGTTAAGTTAAACAAATAAAGATAGAGGGAATGAGAAATTTTTATTAGCACATGCGACCTATCCCTAGGACACATAAAAAGCATAGACAAACACACTGCATGTAACAACATAAGATGAAAAGGCATTAGAACAAAGTCTGTGATTTTTACAGCTGCAGGGGAGGGGTGCATGAAGTTGTTTAGTAATTATGAGAGTTTAGTGAAGTTACAAAGTAATGACAATGTAGCCAATAGGACAACATACTCTTTTAACTCCGCCCCAGCCCCACCCCCTAGCTCTACTCCCTCCCTACCCCCTAGACTGACCCCACCTCCCCTCCCAACTCCCAACCCCTTATGCTGACTAGTCCTGGGTGTCACAGGACAGGGGCCCAGAGAGTTGAAGCAGAGAAGTTAAAGTTCTCTGAAGTCCACATGGTGAGTGAAATCTATGGTCAATATTTGGAATCTGGAAAGAACTAACATGGTGTAGTTTCAGAGTAATGATGAAACAAGAAACACAACCTTTCCCTCAGAGTCATAGAATAAATCCCATGGACAAAGATTAAGTAAGAGGCTATTGATCACAGATGTGCTGTGATGCAAGCTTTAGAGGTTGTGAAAAGTTATGAGAAGCAAGTTAAAGTGAAGAGAATGAGACGAAAGACAAGAGAGTAAAAGATAAAAATAAGGATAAAAAAAATAGAGCAGAAGATGAGTGGGGGATGGAAGGAGCTGGAGAAGCAGAGAAGAAGAGAAAGAAGGAGAGAAGAGGAAAGGAAAAATGGAGGAAACTATTTAGGAATACTGTATGCCCAGCATACACAGTGATTCCACAACATTTTTGTTTAATTTCCACAGAACTCTCCTCATTCAACTAAGAAAACTAAGGCAACATTGGGTTCAAAGGAGTTAAGTTCACCTCCCAAATATCCTTAGGCAAAGTAGAAACAAGATCCAACTAAAGCAAATCAACCCAGAAGTTCTCCCAGCACACACACACACACACACACACACACACACACACACACACACACACACATCTAATCCATTGAGTATAGTTGCTCCATGCACTTCCTGTTTTGCTTTTATTTTTATGTAGACTAAAATCCTCAAAATATCTTTGCATATTAATATGGGATAAAACCCATTACATAGTATACAGCACATTCACCCAACACAAGTATCCTACCAGGCTCACCCACAACTGCAACTTCATAGAACATCCTCTGGGAGGAAAGTATTAGGCGCAGATGTTTCACAGCCCTCTATGCAGAACATGGAATACAGAAACTCAGAAACAGACACTGGAGAAAAGTCCCCCAACATAAAAAAAAGTACTGTTTTATTTGGACATGCTTTGAGCTTGTATGGTTTTGCATATTGGCAATCCCAGTCCCTAGCAAGCTTCCCTAGTCTATATTGTAAACCTTCTCTCCAAACAAACAGAAAGAAAAAAAGGAAGGAGGGAGAGAGGGAGGGAGGAGGGAGGGAGGGAGGGAGGGAGGGAGGGAGAGAGGGAGGGAGGGAAGGAAAAGGGGGAAAAGGAAAACAGGAAAGAAGAAACGGAGGGAGAGACCCTACATAAGTGACTTATTCTCATAATCATCCTTTGTATACATTTAGAAAGTCAGTGGACCTTGAGAAATTCCTTTAGAATATTAATAAATCCACTGAGTAGCTGGAAGCTTTGTTTTTTCACTTGTTCGATGGCTCTGAGAAAGTCTGTTTGCATCCACTATATCAATTGGATGTAGCTCTCCAGTGTGCCTAAGAAATACAGAACTGTAGCAGAAACCTTGTAAGGCTCCTACTGGCAAGATGCTTAAAAGATTCCACAGCCATTGTGGAATTATTTCAATAACCTGTAGCTGAGAGTTAAAGTCAGAAGTAGGGCTATTTTGCAAAACTGGAACATAGAAATTTCCCAGAAGCACAAAATTTGATATTTACTTAGACTCCACTGGAACTTTAATACCAAAACTTTTACAGTGTGCATCTGGCAATGTACACCTACTTCTTGATCTTTTGTCTATAAAGCTTTCTTTGGAAAAGTCTTTTCCAGTTTTCTAAGTAGCACTAACTGTTTTCTTCTACCAGTCTTTAGAGTATTACGCTATTCAGCATTTTTCAAAGTATCAAAATAAAAAAGGATATGTGTGTGTGTGTGTCTGTAATATAGTATATATTCATACATGTTAAATGCAGTTGTACAGTTTTAAAAATATTTTAGTTAGTTGACTGAATATATGAAAATGATGAGTGCACAGTTAGTGTCTATGAAATGAGAATTAGCACTTGTAAGGTCAAAAATTCCCATATTCCTATGAACTGGAAAACCAAGAAGATGTGTGTCTGAACTCAAGCTGAATATGATGGACAGCCTTCTAGGATTAGTTGGAAAGCCTGAGAAGATATAAATATCATACTGGAATTCACAATCCCAGGGCCAAGAGTTTCTGGTGTTCATTACCGGGAACATTTGGATACCCCAGTGAAGAAAATCAAGTTAGTTTCTTCTTCTGTCTATAACTAGGCAATTCGTGGAATAGACACATGCCCACACTGAGGACAAAAGATCTTTCTTCACCAGTTGACATGAAAATCCTAGGAAGATCCTCACAAATGCAATAATGTTTCACCTGAGCATCCATCAGGCAACTTAACTATCATTCTGGGCTGGAACGATGGTTTAGTTAACACAGTATTTGCGGTTCAGGCAAAAGGGCTTCCATTCAGATTCACAGTGTCTATAAAATTCTAGGCATGATGATGCACTCCTATCCACCCAGCACTGGGAGGATATATGAGTGCCTCAGCAATTAGTCTTGCCAGATTGGTGAACTCTGGGTTCAGTGAGAGACCCTGTCTCAAAAAATAGAGGTGCAGAGCTATAGAGACAGATGTGCCGTATTGGTCTCTGGATTACACACACACACACACGCACACACACACACGCACACGCACACACACACATGCATACATACACACATGCATGCACACACATGAACATACACATGAACACACACATGCACAGACATGCACTCAAACTTAATACATTCTGCATTTATTTATTCCCAATTTTCAGGTCAGCATTGAAGTCCTGTCCTACATTAAAATGGTTAACAGAGGGATTACTTTCAGGAACGTTTCTCATGGAGGAAAAGGAAACAAACTCTAGAAAGCAGAGAAAGTAAATATGATAGCAATATATATATATATATATATATCAGTAATAGTATTAATCCTTCTCATACGTGGAGGAACTGAAGTAATCTGGTGGATAGCCTGACATGTCTTGGATATGATGACAATATCAAATAACATCCAGCTCTTATGCCAACATCTACAGCAATTGACCCATTCAGCTGATAGGAGTAAGCCTTTAGAATCTTGCCTTCATTTCTAGAAATAACAGAAATGCAATAGTCAGCAGATTCTAACTTTCTTCCCCATTTAAGCATCAATGTTTTTTGGTAGTTGCTATCCTTAACTTGCAAGTATCAAGACCAAATGGTTAGCTGGATGTAATATTTTATTCAGGATTTTTTAATACTCATTTTCTGAATTCCATTTGGTGGGGCTAGGGAGAACTCAATTCAGAAGAAGGGAGGAACAATGCCTTTGTTCTATCCTGACAGTCTGAAAATAGCCTAATCATTATGTCAAGCTGCCAAATTCAAGTCTGGGAGGATTTGAACCTACCCACTTTGTTCTCATCTTGACATTTGGGTGGAAGGTTGGCATAGAATTTCTTTTCCTTGTATCATTAGTATAGAAGACAACCATGCGAGCATCCATTCACTCATTCCTTCATGTATTAATTCACTCATTCAGGTACCTGTGGCCATTGAGTTGATGAAGAACATTCATTCAAAGCTAGTGAAAAGTAATCATTCATTCACTCATTCATTTCAATTTAATGAATCAAGAGCATCCATTTGTTGCTAGTTAAGAGCATTTCTCATTGGTATTCTACATCTACACAACTGGGAAGCAACATAGACTCACTCATAGGGATCTCGATCTTGTCTCCACAACTTACTTTACCATGAATGAATAGTCTTTTTTTGTCTGTCCTAAAGTTTATTATCTCATTTTAAGACAAGTAATATAGAATTTTTCCTCATAAGACAATTTAGCAATGAATAAAGATGAGTGGGAAAAATTTCTCAGCAAATGAACTAGTACTACATAAAGTATACCTAGCCATGTTACTTATTACTTACCTATGTAAAATGATGACAATGATACATTGTTGATAAATGGAATAAAATTATGTCGAGACACACTCTATGACTCTAAGTGGCTTCCAACATAGGGCAACTACAACTGGAACTTTGGAGGTTCTCAAGCTTCAAATGATTGCAAAACTTTCTAGTATTTGATAACAGAATGCCAGATTATAGGTAAATAAAATGTAATTTTTAGTCATAAAGATATATGTATATACATGTACATATATGCACATGATATATATTTATATTGATAATAATATTCAAAAAATTAAGACCTTAATATTTGTTGGCGATAATAAAATGTAAATAATAGAAACACAAAATATACTGTACATCAGATATTATAATTTACTTGATCATTAGATAACACATTCATTAAAAATAAGTCATGTGCATTTTCTGTCCACTGATGTGCAATGTCATTTTTCTCATTCCATCATTCTCTGCTTGATCACTCTTATATGAGCTCATGAGATGTCCAGGGAAGAGACAATGATAGCCAGGACATTAAAATGTAATCAAGATATGCAAATTCATTTCTAAATGTGATTTACTGGGAAAAAGAAATTAATCTAGGCATGGTCAAATAAACAATGTGTAATATGGATAATTAATCACCAAATTAGCAGCTGGGGTCCCTTGAGGAAATTATGCAAATTGAAAAGGCCCCCATCCACTGACACAATTAGACCACTTAATGGTAAAACTCTCAATAAAATAACCCTTGGGAACCTCACAAAACAAATAACCCATCAACCTTAGGCTCCCAACTCCATTGCAATAGTTAACATTACTTAATATTATTTCTTCTGTGGTTGGCTTTATTAAAAAGGTAGCATCTTATTTTGCTGGAGAATAATGGAAGATTCCATATCATGGATGACCTATAGATGAGTTTCCTCTAAAACCTAGCTTCCCTTTATCAATCAAATGTATTATCAGTGAAGTGAAAAATGTTGCAAATGAACAGCTTCATGAATGAGGAAAGAACAATTGTATATTTCCTCTCTGTAACATCAAAGGCAAGAAAAAAATTAATGTACCATAAAAATGTGTGCCTTCTGGAGCCTCATGTTAACCAGTCATTAGGTCAGTACCAAAGAAAGCATTCTTCAAATCAGAATCAAGAAATGCTGTCACCTCAGGAAAGAGTATTCATCTCTCAGAATTTTATAGTGTCATTCCATGCCTTCCCTGAACACATAGACCCCATGAGATTGGACGTAACCATGCCTCCCACTAAATCCCAGTAAATGTATGGTTTTAACTCTAGGGAGACACCAAAGCTCCTTTGATAGAAATAAAGATTCTTCACACCCAGAAAAGGCCTTATTATCATCATCATTATTATCATTATATATTGTAATTGCTTCTGAAAAGACTAGTCACAGAGAACAAATTGTATTAGTGCTGTGGCTGCCGGTGGCTTAATTGTAGCTTTAATGCATAGATATCATTTATATTCCTGGCAATGTGGAGCTATGTACCCATTTCTGCCACCACTGCAGCAGACCTGAAGATTATAGACTTCCTGAGTCCCCAGCTATCATTGGAGGTCATATCAACCAATATGTCATGTGATGCACCCCAGACCCTGAAGTCAGGATATAACTGCATTAGGAAACAAATGGAGCTGTAGCACATCATCGACTCAGCTTTGCCACACCCAGAAGACCAAGCCTGTTGTGATGGCAGGTGCTGTTCATGTCACCAGTGTTTGGTTCCTGGAGCTGTCAGGACAGGATAGAACAACTCTGGAAGGCAACAAGTCATTTGACTGAAAAGAGCAAATTAATCATAGCTTGAGCACAGATTTTTATCACTCTCTGTCGTTCCAAACTTAAAAGTTCAGTAATAGCCAGGTGGAAATGGATTCTGTTCCTCAGTAAAAAAGGAATAATTAATGAAGGAGATAGACAGACATCCTGAACTAGAATAATAAGAAATCCTGTCTACCCAGTTGCCAAGGGAGACAACAATGAAAACTAAAGGCTGAAACTTTAACATACTCTACCCTTCATTTCTGTGGAAGGAAAAGCAGACGGTGACTTTAATCATGCATAGACAATGATGTAATGTATTGTTTTCTACATCACATATCTTCAATAAAATAGTCAAACTATAGGATTTGTGGGGTATCTAGGTAGCAAAGTGCATCCAAGTGCCAGAGGAAAGTATTCCATCCAGGTTAATTTTTATTGTCAACTCTACATACCAGAAGTCATCTGGGAAGAGCTCTCAATGAAGAGGTTGACCCATGATCATGTCTTTGGGGAGTTGTCTTAATTGTTGATTGATGTGGTAGGGCCCAGCCTACTGTGGGCAGTTCAATCCCTACGCAGGTTGGCCTGAACTGTATAAGAGCTAGCAGAGATCTAGGGAAAGAGGAAGTCACTAAGCATCATTCCTTTGTGGGTCCTGCCTCCAGGTTCCTATTAGAGTCCCTACTCTAACTTCCATCAATGATGGTCAATAATCTGTAAACTGAAAAAAACCTTTCCAATGCCAAGTTTTCCATTCCCATGGTGTTTATTGCAGCAACAGAAAGCAAACTAGAACTTGCTCCAAGTCCCTGAAGACTAACTTGCTGTCTGTTCATCTGGCTGTTCATTCTTAGCATTTAAACCACCATCTGAAATAAACTGAAATTCACAACAGACCATGTTCTCTGGGTTGTAGAAGCTATTTTAACAAACTACTGAACATAGGAAAGAGACTAGCAACTTACCTGTTTTCAAGTCAGACAGAAGGTCTGAGTAGACTGTGGACACAATACATCAGCTGTGCTTGTGAACTGAAGGGCTATCCTGTGGAACTGAAGCCTTCTTTGAGCACACCTACTTGGTATTGCTCTGATCACAGAAGAGCCTGAAACCGTTCCACACACATTTGGTACCAGATGTCTTTTCTGAGTGAGACTAGGAAGCAGCTATGCATTTCAGTGTAGTTATACATTATAAGTCATCTCCCCAGAGTTGACGACTAGTGCTCCATCCATCAGTGTGGATCACTTCTTTGGGTGTCTCATCTATTCTCTGAACCCATAGCAACTGCAGCTTTCTATACCAGATTTCTGTCCCCAAGTCATCATTATTATTCCATTCCCAGTTATCTTTTAAATCTTCTCAAAGCTCTATCTAATGTTTGGTTATGGGTCTCTGCATCTGTTTCCATCAGTTGCTGGATGAAGCCTCTCAGCGGATGATTATGCTAGGCTCCTGTCTGCAAGTATAACAGAACATCATTAGGGGTTATTTCATTGACCTTCTTTTTTAAAGAAAAGATATTGCCAGTTGTATTTAGTTCTATCCTGGGCGTCTGACTATCCAGCCTTTGGTTTCTGGCTCTCTAGTTAGAGTGGTCTCCCTCTCATGGCATGGTTCTAAAGCTAGAACAGTTATTGGCTAGCCACTCCCATAATTTCTGCACCACCTTTTCCCCAGCACGTCTTGCAGGAGGGACAAATTTCTTTGCAGTCAAAGGTTTTGTAATTGGGTTAGTGTTCCAATTCCTCCACTGGAAGTCTCCCCTGGTTACAGGAGATGGCCAGTTGAGGCTCTGTATTCTCCATTACTAGGAGTCTTAGCTAGGGTCACCCACATTGATTTTTGGAAGTTTGCACTAGGTTTCTAGGTAGTCTCCAAGATGCATCTCAATTCCAATTGTCCTTCCCAGTACTTTCTCCCTCCATTCTCCCTGCACCCTATTCCTCCTGTCCCAGTCCCTACCTGCCCAGAGACTTCATGACATATCTGTTCTGTTTCCCTTTCTAAGTGAGGCTCATGTGTCTCACTTTGAGTCTTCCTTGTGACTTAGCTTCTCTGGGTCTGCTCAGTCATTTGGTTAAAATAAATTGTAGTACCTGTTCTTATTAATTTAACTTGTTCTCCTTTTTGTTTGTTTTTATTTGTTTATTTTTGATTTTTGGTTTGGGTTTTGGTTTTGGGGTGGCTTTGTTTTGTTGGTTTTGCGGGTTTGGTTTTGGTTTTGGTTTGGGTTTGTTTGTTTGTTTGTTTGTTTATTTGTTTTTGACAAGTACTTTCACTGAACCTGGAACTAACTGATTCTACAAGGCTGTTCAGTGTGCCCCACAGATGCTCCTCTATCTGCATCCCCAGATCTGGGATTACAGGAGTGTGGTGGCTTGAATAAAAATGGCCCCAATGGGCTCATATACTTGAATGCTTAGTCATCAGGGAGTGGCACTGCTTGAGGATTGGAAAGTATGGCCTTGCTGGAGGAAGTGTTCCACTCCACCAAATCTCTCCAGTACTGTGTCTGCCCGTATGCTGCCATGCTCTCCACTGTGATGATAATGGATTAAACCAAAGAAAATGTAAGCAAGCCTCAATTAAATTATCTCTTTTATGAGTTGCTGTGGTCATGGTGTCTCTTCTCAACAATAGAATCCTGGATCAGAAAAGGAGTGTTACACCAATCCTACCTTTTATGTGGCTGGCTAAGAATCTAAACTCATATCCTCATTCTTGGGCAATAGCTACTTGCAAACTGAACTATCTTCTCATCTCCAAAATGATTTCTTTCATCATGTTCTCTTCGTTTTACATTCCAGAAATTCTATAGAGACAGGCAGCATGAACTATTCAGAGTCTAGACCCTTCTGCCAACATGACCTGTGTGTGGTCTCACTACATTTTCAACTCCATATGCCTCAGCTTTCCACAATGGTCCAGGATTCTGCATGTTAGAGACACTCTCGTATTTCCAGGTCACTCTGAACATGTGTGCCACTATCCATTTCTGAGCTGACTCTATATTTTTCGAACATGTATGTGTCTAGGTCCTCTAGTTCTTACTCAAGAATTTTGGTCAAGGAGACAAGATCTTGTTTCTGCCCCTTCTTGCCTATATGAATTTGAATATGTTGTGTTCAAAATATGTGAGATTAGATGGTTTCTGAACACATTGCTCCTGCCAAAATCTGGATATTTAAAATCATAACTCTGATCATATTATTGATAAAATAACCATTAGACTATGTGGATCTTCTTCATGGATGCTCTAAATATATCATAGTCTGATACATGTAAGTGTTGGAGCTTTTGTTCATCTGATACAACAAAAGCAAATATGCTATGATTTCAGACCCAGCCTGTCATATAATCTCTCTATGATAATGTAAAGTTGCAAAAGGCATGAGGCTTCACAAAGGTGAGCTAGTACTATGATGTTTCCTTTGAACTTTTCTGACCTCTGGAACCTTGAATTCTCTTTAAACTAAGATATGAAATCCCTGGGCTTTGTGACATTTCTTTGATCGTGGAAAAGAAAATAACACAAGAAATCCTATCTAAAGAAAGAATCAGGAAGATCAAAGCAGATAAGGAGAGTATGGAAGAATTGTTCAGACCCTTGTACAGACTGATGGAAATTTTGTGTTGTTATAAAAATAGTGGTATCATATTATTTCAGATAGTGGTACGATATTATTTCAGATGAAGGTCTAAATAAAGACAGAGGAGAATCAAAGTAAACAAGAAGCTGTGTAGAAGAAAAAGGAAATCAGAATTTATATCAAATCTTAAATTAACCTTATTTCTCTAATTTTCTATTAGAGTAGGTTCATTATAAAATAATGGTGGATTTTTTTTTTACATTGCCATATTTGAATTGTCCTATGTCATATACCTTGGCCATACGCATCTCCCTTACCTTCCTCTATTATCTCTCCTCTCCCCTGGTTGTCTTCTTCAAATTGCATTCTAATTTCATATGTACATAAATATGTATATAATCATATAAAATCTAGTTTCATGTATGAAGGCAGACATGCTTCTGCCCTTCCGATTTTGATCTATTTTACATAATATGATGATACCCAGATCCTCTCACTTTCCGCCAAGTGACATAATTTCATTCTTTGTTGGGAATGAAAAAAACTAAAATGTGCATATACTATGCACTTTTCACCCCATTCATCCACTGATGGGCATCTAGACTAATCTCATAATTTGACTATCAAGAGTATCATTATAATAAAGATGGATGTGCAGCCATCTGTGTAGTGTATGGAGCAGCAACTATTGTGTATATTCCCCAGAGTAGTAAAATTGGGTGTTATCCAATTCTGCATTCAGATCTGTGAGGAGCTGATTTCTGTACTGATTCTATATTCTATACTGAGTTCTATACTAATTGTACTAGACGGTGAGACTATACATTTCCACCATCAGTGTATAATTATGCTTTCTTTTCACATCCTCCAGACTAATTTTAAGTCTAATTAGACACCAAACACCATACAATGATACATCCAACAGGACCCTTATTTATGTGGCTTCACAATACCAAAATAGTTTATAAAAAATGTGAATTATGAATTTGCTTTAACAACATAATGTAAAGTAAATTAGAAACAAAGAACTACTTAATATTCTCACTAGCTACCTATATTTGAGTTTGCATGAGACCTATCTTTACTCTTCAGGTTAATGGGATCAAGGTCACATGCCCTTGTTACTAGAAGACATTAATAGAGAAAAGCTAAGCTATAATATCAATTTGGGCGGGGGATTTTTTGGTTTTTTGTTTGTTTGTTTGTTTGTTTGCCTCATGATGATAAATACGAAGTCTAATTATCTCACTTAATGAACTAAAACTAATAATGCTTTGATGTCTAGAAAAATATCTTAAATAAGATGATTGCTGCAGCTAAACAGAAGAATTAAGTATATAGCTATACACACACTTTAATGTGATTTTTTTTCTCTCTTTCTTCTTACTAGCCTTACTTTGTTCTTATGGTTTTGGTAATATTATCGATATAGTTTTAATTATTCTTCCTTCTTCCTTCCTTCTGAGATTTCCAATCATTTTCTCTTAACTGTCTCTATTCACTAAACTTAGTAGTGCCTAATTACTGAATTGCATCACTATCATTTCATTGGTGAACTGAAAAATGAAAGACAAACAGGAAAGTTTTAAAGATACCCAGGGTGGGGCACAGTGTTGCATCTGGAGCAAATGCAGGTGGGACAGCTTTAGCCTCAACACTGATCCAATGCCTTGATGTCTACCATTCTCTGATGGCTTAGTCAGGAGGCATGAAACAGTAAACACTATGTTCTGGATGGAGGTAAAAGATGGACTAACTCTATTTAATATAGATTTTGTACACTTAACTCAAACATATTTTTTGCTAACAAAAAGCAGGTTTTACAAAGGGCAAAAAGCTTGTCTGCATTTCCAAATTGACTAGATCAAACCAGAGTCTACAGGTTTTCCATCTGTTTATTGAATATACTGAATAGTGAACCCCAAATACTTTCACAGTTAATTCATACAGTGTCTACTCTATTGTGAGAAAGGCTGAGAGTCTCCAAGGAGATGATCCATCGATAGGCCATGGAAACGGAGATCAATAGAAGAGCCATTTGGGACTATGGCACACAAAGTTTCTGTTTGCTTATTTTGCTTTGCCGAAGAACCTGAGATCAATCTTGAAATCAAATTTGCATACTGTGATCCAAAAAATACAATGTTTGATAGTCCAGCTTTGGGGCGGTTGGTTTTCATAGCTTTTTAGGTCTCCCTTTTTGAATTTTAAAGGCTCAGCTATTGAATCACAATATTCAGGCCTCAATTTAAACTCGATGGTGCCTCTCTGTGTTGCCTGCCATCTAATTGAACTTTTAGAAAGAAAAATTGGGTCGCTGATGGCATGAAGAAACACGCGTAGCTAAGTCATGTGTTAAGCACAAAAGGAATACAGAAAAGATGCAGGCTTGTCAACAGGAACAAAACTAAAAAGCACAATTGCTAGATTACACAGTTCGGATTGGTAGATTGTGTCATGCTTCCCCTGTGAGAGAACCTCTGTGTCATGTGACTGAAAAAACAAATCCCGACTATCCTAACCCAAGAATGTTTATGATCTAAGCCAGTGGTGGCCAACCTTCCTAATGCTGGGAAGGAACCCTTTAATATCGTTCCTCATGTCGTGGTGACCCTCCCCCCAACCATCAAGTTATTTTCATTGCTACTTCATAACTGTCATTCTGTTACAGTTATGAATCATAATGTAAACGTCTGTGTCTTCTGGTGGTCTTAAGCAACAACTGTGAAAGGGTCGTTTGACCCCAACAAAGGGGTTGTAACCTACAGGTTGAGAATCAATAAAAGCTTTAACCATGACTATGTCCAGAGCCATGGGATAAAAAGTTAATGTAGACCTTAACTATTGGGACATAACACCTGATAAGTTCATGCTCGGCTGAAAGTCACACACTGAGTCTCGATTCCAGCCATTATCTGTATCTGTATAACTACCAGTCTCTATAGCCCCCACATGTTTTCCAGGAACTCACCCCTGAAGACTTTTGCTTCAGATGTGTTTGCAGCCCAGCTATCGGCTGTAGTGCACCTGCATGGAGTACCAGCATGCATTGCTTCTTCCTGGCTCTCCTTTGAAAGGTGACATGAGCATGCTGGCTGCAAAGTCTGCTCATAGTCTCTCACTGTGATAGCAAGTGTACCCGGAGGGCTCTCCCTTCCTCGGCTGCCAAGCGTGCAAGATTTTTGAATATAAGTGCTCATAAATCCTTTCTTCAACTCAGTCCTTTCTTCAATTATTTGTCTCTACGCTCCACATTCCCAGTGCTTGTCATCAAAGAGGCATTACTTTCCAATGCTTATTTAAAATTTCAGTGGGCTTACAAGACAAAATTTCCCCTTCCTTTCTTTTTTCTCTCTCTGAAGTCCCACCAAAATCACCTTGTTCTTTGTTTTGCAAAATCAAAATCTGTAAGCAGCTCCATGAATGGACATAGATATTGGCAAATGATATTGGTAAATGAAATAAAAAAGACGTGTATTAAAAATTCTTTGGCCCAGGATGCAGCTCAGAGGTAGAGTGACCGGCTGGTACAAGCCAAGCCCTTGGTTTGATCGCTAGGCTCCAGTGCAGCTACTTTTACTGAATTCATGTAAAAAGATTTGTCTTTTCTCCAGTGAGGAACTCTGCATTTTAAATAATGCTTTTAGCAACCCCCCCACCCCCTCCCGAGTATTATCCTCGCAGGATAGACCCTCCACATGACGTAAAGATTCTCACTAACTTTCATTAGTGTTTTGTGAGGTAAGCAAGGAAGTACTAAGCTCTGGAAGCACAAAAACTAAGGAATATTACACATGCAGTAAAAAGGGATGCATACTACCGCCCAAACACCAGAAGGCACCATGATTCCTCGATGATGAATTTGTATTTAAACAAAATTCATAGCTATACAGAGGACATGGATGGCATATTCAAAAATGCAATAAACTGTTTTATGATACAGCTACAATGACTGCAGTAACAAGGTTTCCTAGAACTAAGAAATATTGTATTATTTGAAAGTGAATCATAAGAAATATTTTAATTGGGGGAAAATTGCTATATTTTCTCCCAAATAATGCTATTATACAGGATCATTCGTCATAATATGTATAGACATGTTCTCTAAGCCATATTAAAAAGCACTGTGGTTACTATTTATCCATTGCCATGAATATGAATGTCATATGTAGAGTAGTAATGTTTTATTTCATAGACACTCAGACTCATCTAATGCACATAGCAGGGCATGAGGCTAGGCAGCAGTATACAAGTCAGTGTTTCTTCTGGAATTTGCCAGAAGACTAATGAATCATGAGCATTTTACTCCATGCTCTCCTACCTCCATCAAAATATTTTAACACCATTCCTTTCAGGAAGAGATTAGACGTTACATCATGTCTAACATCTTGTTTATTGGGAAAGCAGATGAGAAGACCCAAGTGACTTGTTTTTAATGGTATTTACCATTATTTACCTATCAGCTTTGAATGACCTCCTGCCTTCTTCTGTGCTGCCATTCCCCTAGCTCATGCCACAGCCTTCACTATTCAGCAGATGGATTCAAGGGGTGAGGCTTGCATTTGCTTTGGGGCAGGTCTTCTTACTGAAGTGTCACTCAGATACATCTCCATGAGGGAGAGATCCCAAAAAAATCCATTGTAGCTTCAATAGAGCCTAAGTCAAAGGTGCATTTCTTTCCCTTAGCCTACAGAAGGTCATACTGTAAGCAATGCAGAGCACTGCAGAAAGTTGGCTATTAAACCCCAGGATCTCGTGACCTACACACAGGGAGCTGAGGCTTGCTGCTCTGACCTAGCATCACGAGGCCATATTACAGGGGAAGGCAATGACCAGGAAAGATAAACATTCCATATTTGTAGAATTGTTTCCCGAGGATGCTTGCCACTTTTATTCTATAATAAAATCAAAAGCCATTATCAAGTCATTGAGAAAAACAAAATAATACCACCATCAACAAAAACAGTTATTCTGACTGGTGATAGATAATTCTAACACTTCCAACATCTGATGTTTTACTGTTGTCTTGACTGCTCATAAAAGCATTTCTTTTAATTTTTATATATGCCATGGTAGAAATTCTTTCCTTCTCAGCATCATCAGTGAGATATCAGAGTAGAATTTCATGTGTTCTCATATAACATTTAATTTTCCTCCACTTTGCTTTTTTCCTCCTGTATTCACCGAGGTCTAGGGCGAATAGAGTGTGTTTCTTTTAGTGAGCTGAAATGATGCTCTTGAGTTTGTTATGGACTGCTCTGGACTGTGAAGACCAGTTACTGCTGGGGGGGTAGGAAGTTCGGGCTTCACTTAACTAGTATGTATGATGTACTTGGGATTTCCTGAAACTGTCAGAGTTTAGAATCTAGCATCTGATAAGTAGCATTATCCTTAAAATTAATTATTTTTTAAAATTAAAATATAATTACATCATTTTATTTTCCCTTTCTTTTCTCTGGTTCCTCCCACATACCACCTCTTACTCTCATAAATTCATGACCTTTGGGGTTTTTCTTTAATTGTATTTATAATTGTATTATATATATATATATATACACACACAATTTTCTCAAGTCTCCAAAATGTCTCTTGTATGTATATGGTTATATGATTTCAGGGCTATATAATAAAAATCAACAATAGTTGTGAAGAAATTGAGACTGAAAGCATAAATATAAAAATGAGTTTAGTTCTTAAGAAGGAAAAACTTAAATATTAATAATCCTTTCATCAATACACCTACTATAAAATTCTTCAAAGACTGTTATTTTTGTCCTTGTCTGTAACTTTAATTTTTTCAAATCCTATTTTTAATGATGGTTTTTAAATGCTCTAACCTTCCTTGTAGCCCACCACCCACCAGAGGTAGTAGAAAAGAAAGGATAGAGAGGAAGTGGACCTGTTTAAAAAGGTTCTTTGGTTCTTTGTCGCAAACTCCCCATCTGGGAGTCTGGAAATCAGCAGTTCACTTCACAGGTTAGTGGGCAGCGGCAGCTCGATCCATTCACAAACAGCTCATGGGTACACCAGCAGTCCAGTTCAGTAGGCCTTGCCTCAGCACAGGTCTTGCCTTGGCATGTGCACCCAATCAGCCCGAGTCCTTGGAAGCAGCAAGAAACTGCCACACACCACCAGAAGTGGTGTTTTGTTGCGTTTTCTGTCTGTGGCACCCGGACAAATGCAGCTCAACTATGCAAAGTAAGGCGGACCAATACCTGCATTTCCTTAGCAACAAATTCTTCAACACATGTCCTTTCACAAGCTTACTTTAGAAGAACATCCTCTTTCCTGTGTCTGCTTCACCAAAATGTTTCTTCACGAGTCTGCCTTAGCCTCTCATCTGTGTCCACTTTAACAAATTGTTCCTTCATGTGTTTGTTCCAGCAAAACATCATCAAACCAACTTTTTAAAAAAAAAAAAACCCTTAAGTTTCTACTTCACTAGTCAAATGAAAGCACAGAGGCTTTAGATAGTTGGATAAGGACTTAGGAACTGAGATTCTAAAACACTAACTACGCTTTACTCAAATAAGAGCTGAGTATCTATATATAAAACTAATGCTTTTAAGCAGCATTTGTTCTTAGACCATCTCAGAGCTAAAATATTAGACATTTCGATTTAGAAATTAATTCTGGGATCACATTATAGATAGATAAGTAGCTGTTAGAATATAAAAATAAATAGATAGTAGATTGATGAAGATGGTCTATTTATTTGCAACTCAAGTAAATGAACCAATCCTGTACTTATCCTATTGTAACGTATTAACATTTACAAAATTTTGTGCTTTTCTTATGTTTTTCTTTCTTACTTTTACCGATGTTTACACTGAATGTCTGTCTCACTGAAAAGTTTTATGTTTACAGCAACGTACTCTTAATTATGAAAGCAAGGATTTGAAACTTTGCTTCACAATCTGAGTGGAAGATGCGTTATGACAGTTAAGTCACTATAAAAGATCATATTCCTCATTTGAATTTGAGGCAGATTTCCAGGGGGCACAACCTGCTTAAAAGATTTTGCATATTGTCCTGAGATATTAACATAACCTCCTTCTCCTTCCAAATGAGAGACTAACAAAAATGTCTGTTGGAATTGTTTATTGCAAAGATGAGTGAAAGAAAATAGAACACTAGCAGCATATTATTGGGATGCCAATCCTGGAGGAGATCGTACAGAAACAAAATTCCTCAAGTTAAAAAAAAATAAATAAATCAAGTATAGAAGAGCAGTCAGGAAGCAACTCTCTAATAAATCAAGGTCAAAGTAAGCGTCCCACATTAGAGGGATCACATGAAGTAAGCACAGGTAGTAGCCAGTTAAATATATATAAAGTTAAGTACATCCATACCACAGGAGCTTCAGGGTGAGAGGAGCTTTTGGGCATGAAAATGTGCTCCTTTCACTTCTGTTGTGATGATGCACATAAACTACCCTGACAGAAAGCATCTCAGAAAGGACGGTTTTTTGTTTCGTTTTGTTTGTTTTTGTTTTTTGTTTTTTTTTGTTTTATTTTGTCTCACAATTGCAGGCTATAGCAGGGAAATGAACTTAAAACATCAAGTCACCCTATTACTCAGCTTCTTTGGGTCTGTGGATTGTGGCATGGTTATCCTGTACTTTGTGGCTAATACCCACTTATAAGTGAGTACTCACCATGTGTGTCCATGACTAATGACATTGTTTCTTGGCCATTAGAAATTCCTTTACTGAGAATTCTCTGTTTAGTTCTGTACCCCATTTTTAGCTGAACTATTGGGTTTGTTGGTTTCTAGTTTCTTGAGTTCTTTATGGTATTTTGGATACTAGTCCTCTGCTAGATGTAGGGTTGGTGAAGGGTTTTGTTTTTGTTTTTGTTTTTTTATTGTTTGCTTGTTTGATTTTTTGCTTTTGTTTTGCTGCATTTGGTAGGCTACAGTTTTGTCCTATTGATAGAGGAGACTTGAATCTCACTCGGAAGGGGAAATAAAAGACATCGGAGGTGGATAGAGGGAAAAACTGGGTGGAGGTGGGGAGGGGAACGGAGCTGGAGATCAGGTGTGGGGAAAAGGGAAGCGGGAGAGGGTCAAGTATATTTAAACTATCACAGTTCCCTAAAGCCAAAGTGTTCTAATGAGAGTCAGACACACATTCTAGCATCCAATGCTCCCTCCATTTGGCAAAACACTCCCAAGCAACATAATATGCAGTCATTGTATTTCAGGTGACAAAAAGTAAGAATTTTCTTCCAAACACCAAGGATAAGCATATAGACATACTTTTTGCAGAACCAGTATTTCTCAAAAGTTTGACAAGCTTTTAAATGAAAAGTCAATAAAATTAGGTAATTCAGTTAGGTAAAGTACATCTCAACTAATTTTAATGAAACCTCCCGCCCCCAAGTTTATCTTTGTTTTTTACAGTGCTGGGGATTAAACCGAGAGCCTCAAACATGCTAACACGTTAGGCAAATGCTTTATCACTGAGCTGTACTCCCTGCCCTCAGTGTACCCCACAAGTCTGGGGAAGTATTAGATTTTTTTCTCATTACAATGAACTGAAAGTGTCCCTTCTATTTAACCTTCCAATACTTTGCACAGAGTGTGAGTGATTTATCCCAGGAAGAGGTAACTATTAAGAATGTCTAATTAATTCACACAAAAATAACACATGACTACATGGTCCTTTCAGTATGTCATTCAGCAGTAGAGGCTAGAGAATAAATTTCACAAGTGAAAATTAATTGGCTGCTGTGTTGATAGACACATAAAAAAGATGATTGTGATGATGGAGAAGAAGAAGAAGAAGAAGAAGAAGAAGAAGAAGAAGAAGAAGAAGAAGAAGAAGAAGAAGAAGAAGAAGAAGAAGAAGAAGACAGATGACAGCATCACCCTTATATTACCACATTTATGTTTCTGAGTCACGTTGACCTTTACAGAACCTTCCATATTTTTGTTTATATTTGAGTTTTATTCTAGAGTCAACAAGGGTAAATAATAATTATTATTCCCTCCTTCAGAAAACTGAATATCTGACTTTTCCCTCAAAGTACAATGAAAGAGCTAAGAATCCACACTGGCTTTCTAGCCAAGACCATACTTCTCATTGACTTAGCCCGCCTAAACCAATCAAAACTATAGAACCAACATATTCCTTCATGAAATAATTAAGAGATAATTAGAAGGTGTCGATCACATGAATAGATACTTGTTAGATGACACTAACTCCTAATTCAGTATCACTGAAGGAAGGTGAGGGAAATTTTGGAAAAGATTTCATAAAAATATTACTTTAAAAAGCCTTTGCTATTGTTGCTGTATCTAATTGCTAAATCTAGAATGTTTTCAAGTGTTTTTGGCACATGTTTATAAGCACTACATAAATCCACTTCAGAAGCAATATTACAAGATGGATACTAATTATCATACTGAAAGTGTGGTCATTGAGGCCAGCTGCTACAGAATTTTCTCTCAAATCCTGAGACTTTTGTAACATTTGGACAATATAATGATATTCAAGTGTCAGTTTTGTACTGTGACAGGAAATAATAGGTATGTAATTATTCCCACTTAGGGTATTGAAGATTAAATGGAGCAAATTGTTAAGAAGACATGTAATACAACTTCGAAGATACAGATGAAGAAATGTAGGCACAAAAAGATCTACAGCTGACCTCAGAAGACCATGCATCCTGCATATAACAGTGAATTTCCCAAACAATATTCCTCTTTAGTTTAGTGTCTCTTTTGTGAAAAAATTTGCCATCGGTCCATTGTCCTTGAATCTTCAAAGGGAACAAAATGTGGATAATGAAAGTAGTTTCAGCTCTCTTCTCTCTTACTTTCTTAGCCTCTCTCTTGCCCTCTTGGCCTCTTCCTTTCCCCCCTCTCTTCCCCCTCCCTTCCCCCCCTCTCTCTATGTGGAAATGGCAGCCCTCTACTTCTCTCTGCCTTTCTATGCCTCTACTACCCTCTTAACTCCCTTCCACATGCCCAAAATAAACTCAATTCTATACTTTAAAAAAAAAAAGAAAGTAGTTTCAATAGTTTCAATAGCCGTATTATTAATGAGAACTCAGAAGGAAGTGTAATAAGTCTTTCTTCAGTGAATACATCCCTTTCTCAGTTGAGAAGAGTTTGAATACAGGGCCGACTCTACAATGATGCTACAGGATTCTGCAACCTCTGTCTTAAACCATTGTTGTCTTGGGTGTATGCAAGGTCAAGGTAGAGAATAATTAGGACAGCTCTTTGATGAATGTGCAAATACATTCAAATTTGAGAAATGCATAAATTTGGACTATGAAGGATGATTTGCCAAGGTAATGTTTCATAAACAACAGAGTGACTTTTTAGTCACCCTAACGTTTCAAGGTAAAAATGTGTTGCTTACAGGAAACTCCATGCATGTGTACATGCATGCGTGCATCCTTGTGGTGTGTGTGTGTGTGTGTGTGTGTGTGTGTGTGTGTGTGTGTGGTGTTAGGCAGGGGTTGGGGTGTCAGTGTCAATATGGCCATAGCAAAGTGCATGTTTTAGGTTAGAAGAAATCTTGGTTTTTTGTTTGTTTGTTTGTTTGCCTCACCTTTTTTTCAAGAGAGACTCTGCTATTCACTGCGAAGTATGGAATGTGGGCTAGCTCAGTAACTTCTGGAGAGTTTACTGCCTCTGCCTTCTCTCTCACTGTGGAGCACTAGGGTTATAGACATACACTCCGATGGGTTTTATCGTTTACATGAGATATGACAATTCAAACTAGGGTCCTCATGCTTGTGTGGCAAATACTGCTCACTGAGCCATCTCTCAGATAAAACATATTTAGTCCTTCAAAATCACTGTTACAGAACTGATCTAAGGTATGTTCTATTAAGTACAATTAGCTGAAATTCTAAATCGATCATGCCAGACACAAATAGAATTATACCATATGTTAAAAATGGGCACACATCAGCATTGTGCATTTTGCCTAGATCACCTTTAAAACAATGACATGGTCAATGCATGACTAACCTGCCATGCCATGTTCTCTGTTTGATTTCAAGGCTGAAGTGGGGTCTTATCCCCAATGAAGTACAACCGTAGAAGGCTGAAAGACAGAATCGAAATTAATGGCTCTTTCTGTTTTGATTTGCACAGATTTAACGGCATTGTGTAATTTGAATAATTATAAGCTTCCAGCGTGCTGAGAGTTTCACCTGCATTATTCATCGGCATGAATTTAAACCTTCCCACTGGAAAACATTACCACTAGGCATCCAGCTCCTTCCGCATTGTGACATCAAAGCCTGAGTTGCTGTCAGAGCTGCTGTTTCTCTTTTGTGAGAACCCTCTGTCAAGTTTCATTTCTATTGAGTTTCTTCTCTCTTCCTTTAGCCCAATCTAGTTCATGTCCATTTTCCTTTGCTTCAGCATTTATTTCAGAAAAATAATCTTTTTCAATAAACACAAATATTACTGGGGAAAAGTTGTTATTCCAGTGTCTATGGGATTTCCTGGCAGTGCCAAGAAGGCTTATGTCCAAATTTTCCTGTCACAAGCATAGAGGGTACTAAATCTTACATGGTAAATCATTGTTTTATTACTTAGCTAATAGTATCATAAATGGATGATCATAACTAGTCATATGTATCTACATGACACGAGTGGAGTGACAGGCAGGTAACACTGCAGATTTGGAATTTACCTCTCCTCCATAATCAGTCAGATTGAAACAAGGTTGCTCAATGTATCTCAGGATGATTTGGAACTCACGATATTTTTGAGTATGAAGATTGTAGGAATGTATTATAGTGCCTAGCTCTTCCAGAATCATCCGATCTCTCTTTTCTCCCTCTCCCTCTCTCACTCCCTCTATCTTTTCGTGTGTGTGTGTGTGTGTGTGTGTGTGTGTGTGTGTGAATGTATGTCAAACTTTGAGGAAAACACTCAAATATATATGAAATATGTTTATATATATATACACACATGTAAGTGTGTATGTGTATATTGTGTACATACATAGTTACATGTATATGTATAAACATATATACACAGTAAGATCTGGATATCATTTGAGTGTTTACCTCAAAGTTTGATGTCTCTAGAAATTTGATCTCAAATTTAGTGGCATTGAGGTGATAGAACCTTTAAGATATAACCCAATGGAAGCTAAGTAGGTCAAAGGGTGATTAACCACAGAAGGGATTAACGCTAGTCTCATTGAATATGTAATTTCCTATGAGAAAAATGGTGGATGTCTCTGGGCCAGATAGAAGAGAAGCTCAGCAAGTGAAGATGGCACCAATGCTTCGATGAAATAGAAAACAGACAACCACACACCCAGCCTGCTCTAGGAATTACAGGAACCTCTCAGAAGAGTTTACTTGTTTCTCTACTAAACAAATCACAGTGGGAAAAAAATCGAAACAAATAAAAAAAAATTACTCTTGTAAACATGGTTAAAATTCAACATTAAGTATGAGGCCCCTTCTAGAAGATGGGGATTTTCTGGCATTTAGAGAACAGCAGCTGTACATCAATCACTTCATCCATCGCTGGAACAAAACATTTAAAAAGAAGCAACCTAAGGAGGGGCTGATAGTTTCAGGGATACAGTCCAACAAGGCAGTAGAGGCATGGCTACAGGATGGTAAAGTGGTTGGTCCCATGGTTGACCTTAGTTCACAAACCAAGACAGACAGAAGTGAACATTATTCATGCTAAGCATCTTATCTCCTTTCTGTTAAGGCTTGGATCCCAGCCCACGGAATGGTACCTACCTTTAAAGTGGCACATTCCCTGTCAGTTTGCTTAACCTAGAAAGTTCTTCACAGTTATACCCAGAGGCTTCTCACCATGGTGGTTCTAAATGTCATCAAATGACACTTGAGATTAACCATCACAAGAGACAAGATACATTTCCAATTCCTGTGGTTGTACTCATTGTGAAGTCATGGTTTAATGCCTTGAAACTAAATAAAAGTCTTTATTATATCTCCTACTAGAGAAATAGCCATAGGACTCTTAGTGTTCCTAAGTGGCTAATGATCTACTATGGTGCTCACAAATATGAGATAATCATGAAGGTTATAGAAATTTGCTAGGGATTAGCACTTGATGGCCACACCAGGCTAGCTTCTAGACCATACATACTGAGCACCCCATGATTCATGTCAAAGCCTGGTTATAATTTGAGCTAGTTGCATTTTGGATCATGAGTTTGCAAAGGAATTTAAGCAAAATATAAAACGTCTGTGAACAGCTATAAAGACCATGCCATTCTGCCAAGTGAGTTTTATAAGGCACATTTTGTTGAAAAGGGAGCCATCGCCTATGGGTCCTGTCAATCATAATCAAAAAGCAACCATGAATGGTCTTGAGCACAGATGCTATTTATTATTTGCTCCTCTAAAATAAATTCTTCCACTCTTATCCTTTAAAAATTCATTCATTCTCTCTCTCTCTCTCTCTCTCTCTCTCTCTCTCTCTCTCTCTCTCTCTCTCTCTCTCTGTGTGTGTGTGTGTGTGTGTGTGTGTGTGTGTGTGTTCACATGCACTTGCTTACATGTGCACATGTGGGGGTGAGAAGTCAACTTTGGATATTTTCTTCTATCACCTTCTATTTTATCATTGATTTTGGTTTTGTTTGTGAAACAAGGTGTTTTGCTAAATCTGAGCCTCACCATTTCAGCTGGATTGGCTGGTCAGTCAATCCTTGGGATCTGCCTCTATTGTCAGCCCCAGAAATGGAGTGTCACATGTGTACCTCAGCACATATATCTTGTGTGCATGCCAGAAACCTGAATTCATGTCATTATGATGGCATAGAAAGCAATTCACCCACGGAGCCATCTCCCAAGCCTTCTTTTCTCTTTTCATTCCTTAAAGGACATCAAGCAGAAAACAGCTAGGGTTATTGTTTTCATCATATAAGCATATGAGAGCCTAGAATGAATTTGTGAACTGCAAACATTTGCTCTCCTTGGCCATTCATGGAAGGCAAGAGCAAAGGAAGAGCATTGTCCAGGATTCTCAGGAGACCTAGAGGTATTGTCCTTTTGAGACTTAGCAGTAAGAGGATGAGGTTTTCTTAAAGCCAGAATCCAGCCCTCCGGATGGCTCTAAGAGATAGAAACAATAGGTTGATGAAGCAATCTAAACAGGAATGGCCATAGGTTGATCATCTTTGTTCCTCAAAAGATTACAGTTCCTTCATTTCTTGACATTCTCTTAAGTGAATTTAATGTTTCTGGGCCTAAACGTTTAAACATTCGGTCTAAGATTGGAAAACTGATACAAACAAATGACGATTTTTGAAGTCAGTCCCCAGATAATGTAAGTCATACATGCAAACATGTGATTTAGGTTCTTCAGTTTTTTTCTTAATCTGAACCTGAATGGTAGTAAAGTATATACTCCAGAAAATGGTGAGGGATTTGGCCTCCAGAGAAACAAAAAGTTGAAGCTGGAGAAGTGATTTAGTGAGAAAGAGCAATCGATATCTGAGTATAAGAACATGAGTTCACCCACATAACAAAAGCTGGACTTGATAGTGGACTCACCAGTAGCTCAGGGGCTCTTGGAGGGAGACACGGGAGGATTGCTAGCTTGCCAGTCTTGTGGTTTACACGGAGAGACCCTGTGTTAAAGAAACAATGCAGAGAATAATAGTCTTCATTTCTTCATTTGTTCTCTGAGCCCAAAAGTGCACATTCATATGTTCATGCATCATGCACCACATACACACACACACACACACACACACACAGAGAGAAAGAGAGAGAGAGAGAGAGAGAGAGAGAGAAAGAGAGAGATTCATATGAACTCAGAAATCCAAAATATTTAAAGATATTTGCAATAAATCATCTAAGAGTAAATAGATCTCTCAGTGAAGAGTTTCTATAACAAAGAAGGGTGTGTATGTTTGCGCGCGCACTTAAAAATCTTCCTCATCTTTGTTTTAATGACATAGTATTTTCTTTTTGGTCACAGTGTTTTAATTTAAAATAATTTCTTTTAAAACCATGTCATAGTTTTTAATAGTTGAGTAATACTCCATTGTGTAGATGTACTACATTTTCTTAGTCCATACTTCGGTTGAGAGACATCAGTTTCTTGACAATTTCTGGCTATTGTGAGTAAAGCTACTATGAACATAGTTGATCAAGTTCTTGTGGCATACTGGCATATCTTTTTAGTATATTCCCAGGAGTGACATAGCTGGGTTTTGGGGTAAAACTATTCCCAATTTTCAGAGAAACATCCAAAGTGATTTCCTAAGTGGTTGTACAAGTTTGCACTCCCACTAGCAATGGAGGAGTGTTCCCCTTGCTTTACATCCTTGACATCACGTGCTGTCATTTGAGTTTTTCGATCTTAGCCATTCTAATGAGACTAAGGTAGAATCTCAGGGTCATTTTGATTTGGATTCCCCTGATGACTAAGGACACTGAACATTTCTTTAAGTGCTTCTCTGCCATTTGAGATTCTGCAGTTGAAAAATCCTGTTTATGTACCCCATTTTTAATTGGGGTATTTGGATTGTTGGTGTGTAAGTTCTTGAGTCCTTTATATATTTTGGATATTTTTTCCCTGTTGGATGTAGGGTTAGTGAAATTATTTTCCCATTCAGTAGACTGCCATTTTGAAATTTACAGGCAAATGGATGGAACTAGAAAGTATCATCCTGAGTGAGGTAACACAGACCCAGAAAGACACACTGGCATGTATTCATTTCTAAGTGGACCTTAGCCTTAAAGTACAGGATAACCCTGATACAATTCACAGACCCAAATAAACTAAGTAATAAGGAGGGCCCAAAGGAGGAGGCTTGAAACTCACTGTGAAGAGGAAATAAAATATACATTGGAATTGTATGGAGGGAGGTAGCTGGGTGGAAGGGAGCAGAAGGAGGGAAATGGGGATAGGTATCAGGTGTGGGAAGAGGTGGGGGCAGGAGAGGGCTGGAAAAGAGAATGGAAGGGAGACTGGAAATCATTAGTTGGGGAAGTGCATCTCTGGGACTAGCCTGAGACCTGAGACTGGGGAGGCTCCTGGGAATCTGTGGGGTCTGGGGGAGACTCCTAGCAGCTGAGGATATGGAGACTGAAGTGGCCACCTTCTGTAGCAGCAAGGCAGGACTTTCAGTGGAGAGAGGGGGATATCAACCCAGTCACAAAACTTTCAACCCAAAATTTGTCCTAACTACAAGAAGTGCAGGGATAAAGATGGAGGAGAGATTGAAGGAATGGCCAACCTGAGCAACTTGAGACCCACTGGACCAACTTGAGACCCAGAGGAGACAGCCAACCCCTGACACTATTAATGATACTCGGATATGCTTGCAGACAGGAGCCTAGCATAACTGTCCTCTGAGAGGCTTCATCCAGTAGCTGATGGAAACAGATGCCGGGACCCACAGCCGAACACAGGCAGAGCTCAAGGACTCATGTGGAAGAGTAGGGGTTAGGATTGAGTGAGACAAAGGGGTCAAGGACACCACAAGCAGACAGACAATTAGCCTGGGACCACAGAGGCTCAGTGAGTCTGAACCACCATCCAAAGAACATGCATGGGCTGGACCTACGCCCCCTATACATTTATAAAGGATGTGTACCTTGAGCTTCACATGAATCCCCTAACAATTGGGGTGTGTATGGGGGAGGGTTTCTCTGAATCTGTTGCCTGCCATTAGATCCCCTCCTCCTGTCATTGGGTACCAGCTGGACTGCTTGGTGGGGCCTCAGTGGGAGAGGATACACTTAGTCCTGCTACAACTTGATGTGCCAGGGTGGGGTGGTACCCAAGAGGAGCTTTTCCTTCTCTGACTAGAAGGCAAGTGGGGATTGAGGGTAGGTATTTCTGTGAGTGGGACTGGAAGGAAGGAAAGGAGGGAGGGGGCCGTGGTCTGGATATAAAATGAAAAAAAATAAATCAATTAATGGAAAAAAGCTACGGCATAGTTTTAGCATAACTTTTTGTACTTTTCCAATGTGGTAAACAGAAGATGTCGCAATGCAGATTGTAATATTAATTTGTTATATAAAACAATCTGCCTCTCAGATGGAGCAGGTGTCAGAAATGCAATCTTTTTGATTTGGGGGTGCAGGTCTCCCAGAACTTGCAAACCATCCCTGAAAATGCTACAGTATAAAGGAGGAAAGGTTTTTGCACATTGAGAAAAGTACTAAAAATCGAAGCATCACTTGTATCTGGTCCTGATTTAAAAACAAGGGTTCCTTCTTGTTTCTTGTTTGACGTTGTTTGTCTGTTAAATGAAAAGCAGCAAGAAATCAGGATTATTCATCATCATTGTTTGAATGAATCGCCCCTAGCAATCTTCACTCTGTTGAAAAAAGTATTTTGTATAACTTTCTTCTCTTCTCCGTTTCGTAATGCAGCAAGAACCTTTTATTAAAAGTGGAACACGGTACTACTCCATGGATTCATTTCCATATTGGTTTGGTTAACCATTACAACTCTACACAGTGAGCAGAAGATGAGATTGGTACCAAGTCAGGACACGGTGCCTACCACTCATCAGTGTTGGTTTCTTTGTAAGAAAATAAAAATCATCCCTGGTAGATCCCTGCAACTACAAACTACATTTGCAGTGCAAATTGAAGGTGGAAGCAGGTGAGCGGTGGCAGCAGTAGGAGGTGGAGACAGAAGGGGGTGTGGCTGTTGTACATCACTTCGGTTTGGACTTCTGTGTGGTAGGTTCGATTCTGCAGCAATTCCAACGGAAGGTTACTCACATCGTTTTGCTATTGTGCCAGTTAATATTCAGCCTCTCATTAACTGTAATTACAAGAGGCATCAAATTCAGGAAAGCAGCTGGATGAAGAGGATTCCAGCAGGAAAGAGAAGGAAGGATGTTCTACCTCCACCCTTGGCCACTGTCATTCTGGCTGTACCTCACGTGGGGTTAGACCTTGGCTTGTGGGCCCCTGGCTGAGACATTGAATTCCTAACTGTCACCCTTTAATAGCTATTTTCCTCTTCAATATCTCTCATTTGTTTCATATAAAGGAAAAGCACCATGGTTTCAAAGACCTACAGAAAACCAAACAAAAGAATATTTAATCACAGCCCAGAAAACTGTTGATGTTTTTGTTATATAACCTCCCAGGCCTTTGTGTGCAAGCTTATATTTCTAATTTTTTTTAAACAACAACAAAAAAAATGAAACCATCCTCTTTCTTCTCACAAAACAGCTTGTTTCATAACATGTTATTGTTCTGTTTCCTTAGATGGTACACCAAAAAAAAAAAGAAAGAAAGGAAAAAAGAAGCCTCTGCTATGCTACAGCACTGGAGAGTCTATGGAGCCCTACAATCCAGTATGGTTTTCCTAAAGAAGACAATTGGTGTTCCACATCTTTAAAAATTATGGTCAAATAAATTTTAAGAAACATGGAATGGGGAGTGGGGAACACAGCTCAGACAGTGAAAGGTTTGCGGTTCAAGAATGGTTCAATCTACGGAACACAAAAGCAATTGGTGTTGAAAAGTATCTATGGTGACCCTTGAAGTCCCAGCCCTGGAGAGGGAGACACTGGCTAAATCCACAGCCTAGCCTACGTAGCCAGTTCTAGGTTAAGGAGAGACATTGTCTCAAAGGAGATGGCACCAAAGAAAGGACATCTGAGGTCATCCTCTGGCCTCTACAAATATGTGCATACACACATACATGAACCTGAACATGCACACACATACACATACCATACAATGTGGACTGAAACAGTCCTATTTTCTTTGTAGTAGGAATCTAGACTCATAAAAAACAAGCCAGACTAAAGATATTTAAAAAAAAATGGTGGAGTTGGGTAGAGTAGTCCAAACTGAAGAATATGGCACATGAAAGCTAAAGATAGCACAGTGAATGTGGGAATCTACGGTTAGTTTTGTGTCTCCAGAACCTTTCATGAGAAGATAGACCATGTTTTCCTTTCAGAATTCCTCCATTGGCTTCATTTTCCTAGAGTTATTCCCAACAACCATAAAGACCTAGATGTTCTTGCCTTAGACTACTGTTCTAAGCTGTCTTCCTCCTGACCTTTCTTGTTTGGGACTCTTATATTGTGTTTTTTCTCTTTTTTGTTTGTTTGTTTGTTTTTCTTCCTTCGAGGCCTTCAAGATCATCCCAGGAACTTGTTCAATAGATGCCTCTACTTTTGATGCATTTACACTATGGGATCTCCTTGTTGACTACTCTTCAAGATCACTTTCTTTGCTGCTCAGAGATTTTCCTTGCCCATGCTATATAGAGAATAACAACTTCTCTCCCGTCTATCTCTTACACTTTATTGTACATTTTTCATACAAAATATCTAATATTCATGTGTGTATTTTAATTGAAAAAAACTTTCACTTGAGCCTTGAAAGATCCTCTTAAAAAATATTAGGCAGTAGTCTCGAATCACTATTGTGTTATTTTTAATGAAATATTCACTGACACCGTGTCAATAGAGGAAACTCCAACAGCAGCTTAGGGTCACTCACAAGAACTTTGTGCTCAACAAATGAGGAGAGGAGATGTTAAAAATGGCTGTGGGCTCAAACATTTAAACTGTGTGTAAAATGTATCCAGAAATGGAAGTGGTAAAAGGCAGAAATAGATGTATTAGAAAAATGACAAAATATAGGAGAGGAGAAAGAGAGAGAGAGAGAGAGAGATCAAAAATCCCCAAGTAAAAACCATGGTTTACAACTGACAGGAGGCTACTTATAGCCTCTGTTTTGCAGACTCATTGCTACTACACATAGAATGAACCAACCTATTGTACCCGAACTTCACTCACTCACTGCAGTCTACCACAGTCTTAGTCTCTAGCTCGACACTACACTGTCATTTGTTCTACTCCCCAGTGCCTTGAAGCCAGTGATCTTCAAACTCCGGTGTCTGTGGAAATCCCTAGAATCCAGGGAAATGGTACACAGTTGTCATTAAGGTGTCTTTGAGTCTGCAACTCTAGGTTCCAGACATAGGCCTTCCTGGTTCTGGTGGTACCAGAGTCATGCCAATCCATGTCAGGAGACTCATAAGAAAACAAAGGTCACCCCCCCATTGAAAACTGTATTTCATAAACTCAAAGTCCACTTCAGAGCCTGCTCAACTCCTCTGAACCCGGACCCCTGCTCTGTAGTCTGTTTTCCTTGGGGTCTGGACAAAATCTTATGAAACCTGGATAACTGTTCAGCTCCGTCTCCGAGCTACCCTCAAGGTTTATGGGCCATCAGCAGTGCACTGTTCAAAAAGCTAATGAGGTTAATGTCTGTTTGTGTGGAAGGTGGGGGGTTGTGCAAGAAGAGGCGGGCAGAAGGGAGCCCATAATAAAGGGATTGGGAGAGCGTTGGCTCTCATCTCCCTCCATGACATAATCCAAAAGTGATTAGGAAACCCATAAGAAGTGCAGTCTCTGCTGCTGGGATTTAAACAGTTGTAATAGTGCACACAAAGAGAGGCAGAGGCAACCTGTCTCCTACCTCCCCATTGTTGAAGCAAGTTCTCCGCCCCCAGGTCCTCCCAAAAGATCTGAGCACATGATCTGGCTATGCATACATATCATGCCTAGGGCTCCAGAGTCACAAAACAGCCCAGGAAAACAACACCCAGTGCACAATACGCTCATTGTTTTGATTGAGACATTGCTGTTTGAAATGCATTTATTTCTGCCTCTCGCAAATACTCCTCCACAGCAGGAGGGGAAAAATATAATAATAATAAATGCATTGCAAATAGAGGCCCAGACATCTCGCACTTAAATTACAGTCACGTCATGGCAGCCCTATCCCATCTTTCAATTATAGTCATTAATTGAGGATGTAACCCAGAAACAATTACATCCATGAAATTCTAATGAGTCTCCTGCAGTTAATATCAAAAGCAAACAATGGGAAGTGCATGCTGGTGCTGGAGTCTAATCCAATTCTGTCGATTAAAATAAAGAAAAGCCTTTTTTGTAGCATGTAAATCCGACTCCTTTCCTCTACTCAGTTTTCATTTCTCCAAGAGTGACAGACTGTCTGCATAGATTTGCTTATCTAACAAGCTTACCAAGCTGCCCTCTCTCAATTATGGGGAAAGCACATCTTAAAACCCACCAGTAGGGAATATATTCTACTCATGGGACCCATCTTTGAGAGATTCTCCCATTTCCATATGAAAAGTCCATTCTTTGTTTACCTGACTGAAGTAGGAATACGTTTCAGATATTACTACTGCAATAATAATAATAATAATAATAATAATAATAATAATAATAATAATAATAAACAGTATCACATTGATGATGATTCTGGAGAACTTAGTAGCAGCATAATTCTAAATCTTTTTGCTTCTCTAGGAATAAGTAATAAGAAAACAAAAGAAAAAGAACAATACAAAAACCATGAAACTATTTTCAACTACAAAAGAATACAATGAAAATGCACAACTTTACATTATGTGCATGTGTGTTGTGTTGTGTTGTAGTATGTTTCTGCCAACTTAATACAGACCAGGATAACCTGGGAAGAATTTTAATTCAGAAATTGCCCTCATCTAATTGGCCTTTAAGCATGTCTATGGGACATATTTTGATAGCTGACTGATGAAGGTGGGCCTATACTACTATTGGTGGTAACATCCCTAGGCAGATGAGCCTGGATTCTATGATAAAAAGTAGTTGAGAAAACCAGAGAGAGCAAGCCAGGAAGCAATGATCTTCCATGGCCCCTGCTTCCGTTTCTACGTCCAGGCTCTGCACTGCTTTAATTTTTTCCTTGGCTTCCCTCTATGACGGACTGGAACTTGTAAGCCAAATAAACCCATTCCTCCCCAAGTCACACATCAGTGTTTTATCATAGCAACAGAGAAGCAAATCAAGAGAGTATTTGTGCTGCTGAGAGCATCCAACTGGTAACAGTGGGTGAGGAGTCCTCAAGTCAGTCATGAGGCAGAAGTAGGGAGGACAGGAAAGAAGCAAATCTACAGATAAAAGGAGTTATTTCTCAAAAGAGAAATTTCCCCACAGAAAGGCAAGAGCCCCAAACTAAGGATATACTACTATACTACTCATCTGTGGATGAGTGCTTAGGGCAGAAGAAGAAATACATAAAAGCTGCCTAGACAATCTCAAAGAAGTAATAATTTAATGTACTCTTAAAAATCAACTTTCTGAAAATAACCGGACCACTGTGTGAAAGTTATAGCCCTCGACAGCAGTAGCCAGCTGTAAGCAGGCATACTGAGAAGAGGCTGCCCAGAGCCTGGTTAGGTTCTGAGAAGCAAAGACAGCATGCAGAAATGACACAACCATAAAGAAATAATCAGAAGACAGGACTGACATTCAGCAGAGAGTAATTCCTGGGTGATATTTATTTTCTAACATCACTAATGGCTGGCTGAAGAACATCTTAACTTGGTTTGTATCTGCGCCCTTTCAGATTGTGCTGTGACTGTGAGGTGATTCTTACCACATCCATGGTCTCTCATATAGAGGAATATGTTGTTCTCATTTAAATTTGAGGACCCAAAGAACAGAAAAGGGAAAAACAAAAAATGTAAATGTAGTCATTAAAATGACATAAAGACGTTTTCATCAATACAGAAATATTTATTAAAATCATCTTACTGACCAGCAGCTAAACTTTATAATCAGATAGTCCAATAGGAATGTGAAAAACAAAAGTGAGTTATTTCTTAGTTATTGAGGAAGATCATAGGCATAAAAGCAATGCTGAGACAGCAGAGTTCCATAGCAGATACAGTAGCAATGGGAAACAGAAAAGATAGAAAAGGACTCAGTCAAACCCATGAGAAAAAAAATCAAATGATTTCAGTAACAGAGAATAAATTTCACCAGGAGTGGTGGTGCATGCCATGAATCACAACACTCAGGATACAAAGGTTGGCAGATGCCTAGAAGTTCGAGGCCAGCCTAGTTTGCTTATAGAAACTTAGTTTGTAAGTTTCAGGAGAGCCAGGGCTATGTAGAGAGACCTTGTTTCAAAAACAAGAAATAAAAACTAAATAAATAAATGTCAAGGTGCACAGACGGATGAATTGTGACACGAGGACCACAGTCTAGCATCTGTTAAAACAAAAAAAGGGAAAGACAACAAAAGAAAGGAGAGAGATGGGGCTGAAGAGGTGGCTCGGTCCTTCAGATGGTTTGTTTCTTTTGCAGAGAAACCGAGTTCAGTGCCCTGTACCCATACAGGACGGTTCACAACTTCCCATAGCTCCAGCTCCAGAGGATCAGATCCCCTCTCTGGTCTCTGTGGGCAACTGCACACACACATACACACACACACACACACACACACACACACACACACACACACACACTTAAATACAGATAAAAAATAAGACAGACTCAAAAAGGTAAATATTGTATGTTTTCTATCAAATAAAAATCGAGTCTAGATTTTAAAATAAGGAAAGAGAAATGTGATAGAAGACAGAGGACTGTTTGGAGGAGGATGGGGCCAGCAGAATGGGAAAGGAAAATAAAGAGGCTCAAGGTTCGAGAGTATGATAGGAGTGCATCATCTTCATGGATGAAGATGTTGTTACAATACACGCTGATTGAGAGACTGCAAAATGGCAGTGTTGTAATTTACTGTGAAAACATCATAGTAGTGATTGATTTTATAGAAATGCTTTGTCCTGAACTCTGAATCATGGAAATGTATTGTCTGGTCAAAAAGCAATAATTAAATTCATGGTGTTACTACGAATTGGTAGCTAACACTAATGCAGACTATTCAACCATCTTGTTAAGCGGAAAGAATCAGGAGGCATGAAACAGTAAACACCATATTCTAGATGAAGGTAAAAGATGGACTAACTCTATTTAACATAGATTTTATATGCTTAATTCAAATTGTGATAATGTATTTTGCATAAGATAATTGTATTTCTAGTAAGGAAAAAGGAAGAGAAGATGGCATTCTACTAATAAGGTTTCAGTTTCATTTTCTGAGAATCTCATACAATGTATTTGCCAATACTCAGCCCATAGCTCCCAAAAGATCACCCCTGCCTTCCCTACCCATCCAAATTTGTTCCTTTTATTTTTTTGTCCATAACTCACAAGTCCAATTTGTGCCCATATACTCTTGGGTATGAGTCCATCCTCTGGAGTGTTTCTCAACTGCAAATGTGTCACAGAATAGCAATGGAAAACAGATGGCAAGGCCAGTAAAGCTACCACAGATGGAGAAGCACAGGTTATGGAGACAAAGAGCCCGAGCTCAGAGTCCAGACACAGAGAACACCTCTCAGACCATAGAGACAATAGAATTTGCCCTGATGGCTTATAACCGATAGACTATTTATTCCTCCAATGGTGCCCCTCACCAGAGGATTTTATCTACCACAGGAATTTCTCACCATAATAATTGGAAGTAACTCATTTTCCAGTTTCACATGTCCACCATGCAAACCAGTTTTTAATTTGGATAGAGCCTACTTTCAGTCCTAATCATACCCAGTAACTACAATGAAATTTATAGACTTATGATATTTAGATGTGATATTGGAGTGTGTGTGTGTGTGTGTGTGTGAGAGAGAGAGAGAGAGAGAGAGAGAGAGAGAGAGAGAGAGAGAGAGAGAGAGAGAGAGATGAACGCATTTGAATGCCCATATATGTGTATGCATATGGCTTCCTGAGGCTGATGTAGGTAGGATGTCTTCCTTGACAGCTCTCAATCGTTTTCCTCAAGCAGGTTATTCTGGTGATGTTTCATTGTCAACTTTACATAGGCTAGAATCACCTCAGAAGAGAAAAACTCACTTAAGGAATCATTTCTATCACACTGGCCTATGGTTATTCCCATGAAAATCTGGTTTGGGTGCAAGTTGGTGCAGGAGGACTCAGACCGCTATGGGTGATGCTATCCCTAGGCTCAAGGAGGGGGTTGGCTGTATCAAAAATCTAGCTGACCATTAGTCATGGAATAAAAGAGAGAGCTAGTTGGTAAGCAGCATTTGTGCAGGACCTTCTGCTTCTGTTTCTACTCAAGTTATTGCCCTGACTCCTCTCAGTGATGAACTGAAATCTGTAAGACAAAAATTAAAACTTTTCAGGTTACTTTCAGTCATGTTTTTTATCAGAGTGACAGAACACAAACAAGAATGCTGGGTCCCTTAACTGATAGGACGAGTCTAGGTAGCAGACTGCTCTTCCAGCAGACATTTTACTTGGCATTTATGGAGGAACTGAAAAACTAACACTGGCCCTCAGGCTTCCACATCGAGTGCTTTACCCACTAAGCCATAATCCCAGCCTCTTAAAATTCAATTTCAAACTTACAGTAGATCCTGTATAGGTTGGAACTATGAGGAATGTTGGGATTAGATTATTGTATCTTATACCTATAAAAAACATGAATATTTGGAGTCAGAGAATGTGATGTTGAGTATAATGTATAATTATATATATACATACATATATATGTATGTATTCTCTTTTCTTTCCATGCCTTCTTCCTTGGATACCTATTTAGTAAGTTCTAAAAGGTCCATACAGTGATGGCTTCCAGCTGCTAACCTTCAGTCCATGCTTTCACCCAGGACTTCAGCTATGTAGACAGAGCTGCCCTTCAGCCTCCTCCCTTGTCTAAAACCCTCCTTAATTCTTCCTTAAGCCCTTCAAACTTCCCACACAGTTGATGGCAACTCTTCTCTTTACAGTAACTTTCCCAGCCCTGTATCCATCAAGGATACCAGGAAGCATTTTTAGCCAGCTTCAAATAGCTTAACTTACACACCTCATTTAACTTCTAATGCAATATCCTAGCCCAAGAGCATGTATAACCCACCACCAAGACAAAGCTTCCTGAGGCTTTCCACCTTTGTCCTCTCTACTGTGCATTCTCAAAATAGTAGGCAAAATAATTTTGTCAAAATGTTGACATTTTCCTGTTACAACCCTTTGCCTCACTTCTCATCTCAATAAAAATGAAAGCTAAAAATCATCCCACAGGTCTATGTCACCTTGCACAAAGTAGCCACCCTTACCTCTATCTCTGACTTAGCCCCTAGCCTCCCTCCCACTTGTGCAATTCCCTTATGAAAAGACTATCACCTTTCACATTGTTGGAATATGCTGGGTATTGTTCCTCTTAGGAGTTGTGGTGATTTGAATATGATTAGCCCATGAGAAGTGGCACTATTAGGAGCTGTAGCCATATAGGGGTAGGTATGGCCTTGTTAGAGAAAGTGTGGAGGTGGACTTTGATATCTATATCTATATCTATATCTACATCTACATCTACATCTACATCTGCATCTACATCTACATCTATATCTATATCTATATCTATATCTATATCTTCTCAAGTCTGGCCAGTGAGATTTAGAGCATCCAGCACCATGTCTGCATGTACTCTGCCATACTTCCTGCCATGATGATAATGAACTAAACCTCTGAAATCGTAAGCCAGTCCCAATGAAATGTTTTCCTCTATAAGAGTTGTGTTAGCCATGGTGTCTCTTCACTCCAATGGAAACCCAATCTAAGACAAGAGTCTTGCTGGCTGTCTCTCACTCTACCTGGTGAATATCCAAAAAACTAGCATGAATCACTCTTCCATCTCTGTTAGACCTGGATCCCAAACTCATCATATGAATAAAAGCACTCCCATCAACTCTAGGAAAATGGAAGGACCAAATATTAACTGTCCTTTTTCAACACAAATACACACAAATACACACACATACACATACATACACACACATATGTATGCATACACACACATATATATATACATACATACACATTCACATTCACACACATACACACACATGTGCATACATACATATACACACACATACACACATTCTCACTCAAACACACACACATACACATACATACAGACATAAACACACATATACAAACACATGTAAACATATATATACATGTGCATACACATACACACACATACACATGTTCAGTGCATACACACATGCACACACATGAACACACACACATTCACACATATACAGACACATATACATGCATGTGCACACACATATTTACATGTACACACATATACACATGTGTGACTACACACATAGACATATACACACACATGCATATACATGCACACACATACACATGTGCACACACATGTACACACATACATACACATTCACACACATACACACATGTGCATACACACAAGCTTACACAAATATACACACATACACATGTGTCTACACACATTCACATACATGCACATACACATAAACACACACATATACAAAAACACATATACACACATACACGTGTGCCTACACACACACACACAGAAACATACACTCTTCTAAGTGCCATAGAAGACTGTACTTGCTGGATTTTCTTACTGCTGTCTCTTTCCACTGTCCCTAGACAGGTGCCTGCTACAACAATGCTGAAATTTATTATATTACAAATATTAATATGTTGAGCAAATGAATTAATACAACTGGCAGAAGAAACATATTAGGCTTTTTATACTAAAAACCCTGACACACCTGTGGCTGCTCTTTCCATTAGCTCTCATATTCTGAAAGTCCCTTTACTGCACATGCGTTATTTGGCTGCTGAATTCATAGTAACTATATTGCTCTGCGATTACAAGTACTAATTTTTATCTTTGAAAACAACCCCAGGGAGAGGGATACCAAAAATACTCATTTGTTCAAGAAAGGAAAGCTTGTATTGTCGAATCAAAAGATATTTGATTGCTCCTAATCCCTGAGAGCGGTTCTAAGTGGTGTGCAAAACGTTGTGGCAAAACTGTTTGACTGGGCCTCAAGATTTCCCTTGTTCCACCTTAAGTTCAAATACTAGAAAGTCAGCATGCTTAGTATCATCATTATACTGCCCATACATTTTTTATGTTATAGAAAATATAGTTATTAGTAGTAACTTTAAAGAGAGCAAATTTAGATCATACATGTTTAAAACAATAGTAACTGCTTTACTTTGGTTATGCTAATAAATAATCAAAGGTAAATTCCACACTTTTTACTCATGAGGTAAAACCAACCCTCACCAAAGAAAGAAAGAAAGAGAGAAAGAAAGAAAGAAAGAAAGAAAGAAAGAAAGAAAGAAAGAAAGAAAGAAAGAAAGAAAGAAAGGAGAGAAGAGAAGAGAAGAGAAGAGAAGAGAAGAGAAGAGAAGAGAAGAGACGAGACGAGACGAGACGAGACGAGACGAGACGAGACGAGACGAGAAGAGAAGAGAAGAGAAGAGAAGAGAAGAGAAAAAAAAGAGCATCATAAGATGTTTCCATTGTAGGTACATCTATCTACTTATGAGCCAGTCCATCAACTCAGCCAGGTACCTCGCCTTATTGAGAGCATATTGTGGCAAGGAGAGAGAAAACTAATAAGTCATTGGAACAATTTTGCTGTTACTGTTATTTGTTTTCAAAAGTGAATAGAACAGGTATAGTCCCTGCCTTGCAAAGATATATAATCTAAGAAAAAAAATATTTGGGTACACTTGGAAATTTAGAGCCTTACAATCATTCCAGGCATTTGTAGTAAGCTATCCATCTAGGAACCTTGGTGCCCAAAAGATGCATTCACATTTAGAATTGTACCAGAGTTTTCATTCTTTACTTAAGCATCTATGTTAATAACACCCCCCTTATAATACCAATTACATTTTGAAATGTATATGTCAAGAATTGACATTTACAGAGAATGACAGACTAACTAGAAAGAAATTATTTCATTTTTATTTTTGTTGGTTGGTTGGTTGGTTGGTTGGTTGGTTGGTGGGTGGGTGGGTGGGTTGGTTGGTTGATTGGTGGGTGGGTGGGTGGGTTGGTTGGTTGATTGGTGGGTGGGTGGGTGGGTTGGTTGGTTGATTGATTGCTCTGGTGTGTTTTGATTTTTTTTTTAATACTAACTAGAAACAACAACAAGCTTCTGAGAAATCACTTTTGTGGAGATCCGTCTACATCTAGTAATTTTCCTCATGGAAAAATAGATGGCATTCTTTAGTAACCTCTGAGAACAGCCATTATAAATATAGCAGAGTGACACTTGTAATTCCTATGGAAAGGAAAGCAAACAGTTCCACTTCAGCCCTGGGTACAAGTCAGTAAACATTGCACATAAAACCATGTGCAATTATAGCTCTTTGGATACCTTGGAATGCTTCTAAATATTTATGTTCTTTCTCAGGTCAAGAAAAGAATGGGAAATACACATTGTGGTCTACTGCATAATCTCACCAAAGCAGTTCTGGTCCTAATACTGTCCTATGCTTGGTGAAATGCAGAGGCTCACCATCTGTCATCAATAATGCTGTCAAGAAGATTTGGAAAGCTCATGATTGGGTTTTGGCAGTGCACTCTCTGTTAAAATATTGTTGGAGGAGAACCTGGGAAGTCCTGGGGCATTTAAAGGAGGCACAAATGTCTTAGCACATAGGCAACCTGAGCCTGGGTACTGAAGTGTTTTATTTAACAGAGTCACAAATTTCAATCAAGTCAATAAAGAAGAGGAAAAAAAATGCTGTGTTTATATATCGAAGCATATATACTAGACTCCACAACAGAGCACTTTCAGGCAAGCTCTAAAGATGGTATTAGGAACAAGCATCTGTCAAACATACTAGGGGAAAGGCCCCTCCACACTGAAGGAACAGCTAGAACAGAAGTGCAGTTAGAGGGAGGTCTGATGGGAGGCAAGGGTTAGAAGGAAGGTTCTGCTTAGCTGCCATAGAGAAAGGGCTTTGCCAAAATTATGTGACTGTGGACACCAAGGTATATTCATATCAGGTCAGGAGAGACAAAATTGGGCCAGTGCTGGGGTAAAGATAGAAAGCAAGGATATTAACGGGGGAGATTCACAATTAAAGGTGAAATGAGAGACTTTTAGTCAGGGTTTGATAGAAAATTCCAGGAATATCTCTCCTTCTTGTAAGGTCTAGAAAGTAGCTAAGCACATGTCCCTGAGGACAACAGACACACAACAATCTCAGGGAGCACTAGGCTCAGCTTCTGCATATCCTGGGTTTTATTTCTGGAACCCCTGGGATAATCCACCCAATACAACTACATTAGCCAACAATCCTAAGAGACATTCAAACCCAGATTTCAAGCCATGCTGGCATGTGTAGCTATGCATAAGGACAAGGGAGATCAAATTTAAGCTGTGCTAACCACATTGGCCTGATAGAGTGTGGTTGTAAACAGTGTTTATTAAATGCTCAAGACTTCATGTCTTGATGGGGAAAGTAAGAGAAGAAAAATTCTGCCATTTGAGGTTTTATTTTCTCTTTAAAAATAGCTTTGTAAGAAATTATTTAGACTTGTAAGTACAAGAAGGGTAGAAAAGGGTTGATCAACACCCTCCTCAAAAGAATATTCTGTTGACTTTCTGCATAAGATTAGTAAGATTCTTTTTCTTTCTTTTCTAATGATGTAAAATGGGGATAATAGTACTGGTTTCACGGCACTATAGTGAAGATAAGCTGCTGAAAGTGCGAAAAGAAGGAAATAGTCAACAAGAGATCAAATCAAGTTAAAACTTCATTTGAATATTCTTAAATAGCACACAATATATATGCATATACGTTTATGCATAGGTAATCATTACCACTTAAATGAGGCATCTTCCTTCCTCAAATGTACAAGAAAGAGATTAACACTCATCAATCCAAATTGACTTAATGAAGCTTGGTTGGAAGATGACTGATGATTTAAATGGTTTCAGGCAAATGGGTCTCTTTAGCTGATAGAGCTATATGCTCAGCTTATTATTTATACTTACATGTGTCTTGGGTAATTTTGAATATATTTCACTGAAATGTGTATCTATTTCTGATTACCTGCCACTGAAAGATTATTTTCTCTATGTCTTTTATGTGTCTTTGGTGACCAACTCAATGGTCTAAGAGAGAAGATGGACAGAGGTTCCATCATTATTGAATGCTTTCTTTCAACATCCATAGATGTGTTGTGGATATGATGCTTTCTTGAGAGGAAAAAAAAGGGACTTTAATTCGCTAGTGGAAAACACAAGGCCATAAGGGAAAAGCAATGGGATTTGCAGACCAAACAGTGAGGGTTAATCTTAGGTGTAGGTTTGATCGGGTCTGGAATCAACTAAGAGGCATACCTACAGATGTGCCTTTGAGGGCATTTCAAAGGAGGATCAGTTAGAAGAAATACCCTCCCCTAGAATGGTCAACACATTCTAGTAACAGAAAAAAGTACAAAGGTCTGAAAGGAAGATCAGTACTGATTATTGGATATCTTCATCTCCTCTTGTTGGTGCTTCCTGCCATTTTCCTCAGATATCATAACACAGCTTCATTGTCCTTCCACCACTGGATAAGGACTGGAGCTCTCTAGAGCCATCCTGGTCCTCCCTGCTAGACTGGGACTACTCAGACATCCAGCCTCATGGACCCATTGCTATCAGGTTCTCAGCCTCTCCAGGGTGCTGATGGCCATTGTTGGACAACTGAGAGTGATCAGAATAACTATCATTTGTAATGTATACTCACCCTGCTGGTTCTGTTAGTCTAGAGAACCCTAACTCTCTCTCTCCTCTTGCCCCCTCTCTGACACACACACACACACACACACACACACACACACACACACACACACTTACAAAATAGTCCACTTACTGCACCTCATCCACCAATCTTCTAACTTAGCACTATCAAACATTGTTTATTTAGAGATCTAATTCTTAAGCCACTGTTTTAAGAAGTAAGAAAAATCAGAGTTTTCTCTAATTATGTATGCATTTGCCTATATTGCCGTGAAAGCCATGCCTTGGCAGGCAAGAATAGTTAGTAAACTAAAGAACAACATTGTATTTCCTTAAGTAATTACTTAATTAATGCCTTCTGTCTTGATTATAGCTTTAGTAAATGAAAATATCTTTCATTTTTACCACTCTATTTGAACTTTCCACATTCCTTAGATACAAAACTCCAAGGAAACAGTTCATTTAGATAATAAGCAGCAATTAAAAACAAAACCCACCCTGAGAATCCATATATAAGATCAACACACTAAGCAATAGAAGTCATCCCCCCAAAAAATCCAATAGTTGAATTTTATAGTAATGATACATTATTTTCATCAACTTTCAGCTTGCAAAGACTGAAGGCCATCAAACAAAACAAAATCCATATTTTTCTCAGTAGTAGATTTGCAAAGGGAAGTGAGTAAACTAGATGAAGTAAGCAAATGGAGGGGGCTACAGGACAGGACAGCACTGGCAGTGAATACTTGCTTCCTGCCAGGAGCTGTTGTCAACACTTCAGTGCCTACAGTGACTTCCTCTTCGAAACCACAGTTATGTCACACAGTTGTGTCATGTGGGAGCATAAACCCAGTTCAAAACAAGAAAGTAAATGACTCGGGCTTGTCCACCTACTTGTTATAGGCAGGATTTGACCTCACCTCAGGGCGACTCCAATACTACTGGGCAACAAATACATCATCACAAACAAACTTATCCAAATTCAAGCCTACTGTTTTTTTGTTTTGTTTTGTTGTTGTTTGGTTTAGCTTGTTTCCTGTCATTCATATTTTAGAAGATTCTGTATAAACAGAGAATTCATTATGCATTTCAGGCAAGAAGAGACATATTGGCTGTTTCATTAGTCAGGATTCATTGGATAAATGGAATAGCCTACATCTATTTAAAAGAAAGGTTTAGGCTAAGTACCTAGCTCAGTAATTTTAGAGGCTGTCTGGTCTTTTTTTTCTTTTTTTTTTTCTATATTTTTTTATTTACATTCCAAATCATTTCCCCTTTCCCATTTCCTCCCCCCCCCCCAAAGCCCCATAAGCCCCCTTCCCTCCCCCTGTTCCCCATTCAACTCCCTCTGACTTTTCTGTCCTGGTATTCCCCTACATCCAGTCTTTCCAGGACCAGGGGTCTCTTCTTCCATCTTCTGGGAAATCTGTTGATATGTGAACGGTGTCTTGGGTATTCCGAGATTCTGGGTTAATATCCCCTTATCAGTGACTGCATACCATGTGTGTTCTTTTGTGATTGGGTTACCTCACTATGGATGATATTTTCCAGTTCTGACCATTTGCCTAAGAATTTCGTGAATTGGCTGTCTAGTCTTAAACCTGCAAGATAAGCCGACAGGCAGCAGCAATCAAAATGTAAAGTGAAAAATAAATAAATAAATAAATAAGACTCCAAAGTAGACAAGCACTAGGAACACTCATTGGATACAACTGGCGACTGTTGCTTGCCCATGGCAATGTGTTTCCTAACCTCCTTGATGCCACTACCAAGCTGCAGAAGAAGAATAGACAAAGACAAAAAGCATAGACACACAACTGTGAAGTGCCATAGCCAGTTGCTAAAACAATTGACACAGCACGGTCCCAAATTAAAGCATCTCTAAGTGTATATGCAAGGAACAGTCTAGAAGAATGCACAGTAGCAATGAAATTGGCCAATAGACTTAGTTCTGCTTGGTAGTACTAGTTCTTACAAGCACTCTCCCTGTTCTTATATTATCCTGTCTGACTCTGGGAGCAAGTCTATGTTGGTGTGTAGTTTGCATAAAGTGTAACAAAGGCCCAGCCAGGTGAAGTTTCATTTGTCCGAGTCAGACAAGTGGCATACAATGGCAGTTAGAATAGAAAATAGGGTCTAAGGATTGTTCAGATAAGACCATTGTTCCGGATGCTTTTATGTCTCTGGTGGTACTGTGGATAGTGTCTCTTGCTCACTTTCTTGATAGTCCTTAAGCATTTTGACAAATTTTCTATAGTCAATTTCTGAGGAGAAAAGATGCAAGCTTAGGATGGAAACACATACCTTTAACATCCAACTCAGACAACTGAGCCAGGAAGATCTTGAGTTTGAGGCCAGTCTGGGTTATAGAGTGAGAACCTGTCTCAGGAGGAAAAAATAACATTACAAATAAAAGATAGTTAAAGGAAATAGAGCTACCAAATGCACATACTTGCCAAGACTTATGGAGAAGAAAATTCTGGGACAATTTGAAGGGTGAGTAATCAAAAGAAAACCTTTTGATTTGTTTCACGTTTTGCTTACGGGTGGACATGTTTACTTGAAGGCAAAAGCTGTATATACTGCTAATGGAGAAAAGAACTTAAAGATACATGGAAGAAAAGATAAAGGATATGTAATAGTTGTTTGACTAAACAGTTTTTTGCTCCAATGGGTTGCATGTGCATACCCACCTAAGAGCTATCTGTGTTCATGAATGAAAGACACACACACACACACACACACCAGTTAATTTAAATATGCCTTGACTAGCTCAAAGTCTGGGCTGTTCTAATTCTCCCCACTGCTAGTACACATTTCCCTCTGGTACTCCTGCCTTAACACCCTCTAATTCCATATTTTATCTTTGTTGCCCAAGATGCTTCTGGACAGCCCTTCTAGGGGTTGCATTCCTTCTCACCTACATTTCAGATGACTCTCCAAATCTGAATCCATTTCCCTCCAAATCATGCTGATTCTTCCTCTCTTCTAGTTCCTAGTCCATGTAAATCCCCAAGTCCCTCCACAGTCTACTTGCCTAGCCATTGGCCATTGGCTCTTTATTGAGCAATCAAAAACCAACTGGGGGGCAAGGATCTTCAGTGTTTGAACATGCAGATTCCCAATTTGGGGAGTGGGATTAATTCAAAGTATGAGAACCAATCCACAACACAGATAGCTTTCTATATTTGAGCATAGTGTTTCTGTGGTACCAATGTGAAAGAACTTTCTAAGCTGTGTTGACAGAATTCAGATGCAGAAGGGTCTGTATGAAAGGCATTGTGTCAACGAACTAGGAATCAGGAGCAGCATCAAAAGAGGGGATCTAGCAATTAATCTACACACAGGTCTGATTCATTTGATATTCTCATAAGATGATTGAGGACATGGAGTGAGTGCTTCAAGATCTGAGAGAACTAAAGCCTTCCTGTGAGAGGGGAAAATCATTCAATGAACCTAGGCAATTTAAGGCTATGGTGGCTATGGTGGAACAGCAGAGGGCCCCTTGCTTTTTTTTTTTTTTTTTGACTGCTCTACTTCCTTAAAGGCCCTTGCACTGGACCATGAATTTCTTCAACACAGAAATACTTGAGATCTCAGTACTCAAAACAGAATATACAGCAAGCTACTTCAGATTGCGACACAGAAACTTTTGACTCCAAGTCCCTGATTCTTGTCTTCAACTGCTAAGTAAAAGGAACTATTTAAGTTAGAGGAACCATAAGATGCCCCCAAGAAAGTAGTCAAAATGTTTAGGAAATGTCTATATTAAATTTGAGTAAGGACAGAATGAACTATGTCACTCTTCTCAGGTTAGGAGAAGTATTTTGTAGTACTTTGGTAACTAAATAGGTTTGTTAACCTGTTCACAAGATGCCTGAGCAGCCTAATTTAATTGTCTGTGAGTCACAGAATCTGTTCCCAGGAAACCTTATAAGCTCTATCTGATCCTACTGCCACTAGCTTATCCAGAGTTTGTTAAAGAGTCTCATATTTCTGATCTCGAGGCTGACATGAAGTCCAAAGCTATGACTGAAAATCTTTCCTTTGTTTTATCCATATGTAGTCATGCTGCTATCTCAACTTAATGCGACAGGAATGGAGCATGAAGCAGGCGTGGGAACATAGGGGGTCATTTGGGTGATTTTATTGTTTTCTTCAACTAGATCATGGAATTGGTCAGCATACTATTGCTGGGTATTTGAAATAAGACAAACAGGGACATGGACATCCTGACCAGACAGCTCAGTTCCCTTAGTAGGCAACTATGAAGTAAGGAGCTACTCAGACTTTGTGGAGCACAGTTTTCTGAGCAAGGTGGGGTTCTGCATGATGACTGACATTCATTTATTAGTATTTGGGCACAAAGAGTCTTCTGCTCTGTTTATTACCTTATACTCTTCTGAATTGTAGCCATGAAACTGAACCTGGACTGTATGAGCTTTTAAGGAATGCACTGGGAAAAACATTGCAATTGAACATGCCACTCCAAGATCCCTTGTTCCCCAGGGGATGCTTGCTTCTGGTGCCCCTGGCATCTGAGCACCAAGAGGAGATTCCAGAACACCCCATACCTTTCCTTATCACTCCACTTGCGTTGCAGTCTCAAAAATACGTTTAAGTTACATTCTTTATTTAAAAAAAGGATAAAAACTGTCCATAACATCATAAAAAAACCCAAAGATGTTGGTGGCATTGGTTTTACTCCTCTTTAATCTTCACTGGGCTACAGAAGACTAAAGATCAGGAGCTCAACTTTGGAGATATACCCAGCTCCCCACTTTCTTTTTTGTGTTTCCTTCCCAATCTACAATCCTGGGAGAAGCCATTATCAAGGTAGCATCAAAGCCATCCTAAATAATCAATGATGAGAACATTTCATAGAACTGGCTCCTTAAATTATGGAAATGACAAGGACATAAAACCTACCTCAGTCTTTCTGTGATTTTCTTGGCGAGCATCCTGAGCTAAGCCACCGCTGAGGAAGTGCTACTGCTGAGTTACACACATCAAAATTTAATTAAGTTTCTGACCTACTGTCCTCTGGCTTCACTGATTAGGGAAGTCACGAGTGGACTATGTCATTCTCAGGAAGACGGTGTAACTGTGAAGTCTGGGCAGTCTCTTTCTATTTCCTTTTAATCTGAGTGCTCTTTTCAAGTCTCATTAGATCATTATGTGTGTTACAGCAGTGTTAATCTTTTTTTCCAAGAAATGAACTTTTCAAAATTGTGCATTTTTTAGTGACTTCTGGAGTTACCATGGCAGCTTCATTAAAATACACAGAGAAGAACATTATCACAGCGCTGCCATATCTATCCAGGGTTGTCAGAAAATGAGAATTCTGCATAAAAGTACATTCTCTGATCAGGTTCATGAGACTTTGCAGATCAAGTGCCAAGGCTTTCAGTGCAATGGTTTTAAATGAAAAACTTTCTAACGCACACCACATGTCTTCTTGATGACTGGCTTTCTGTTGGCAATAGCTGGTTGTATTTAGAGATACACAATGGTGGCCAATAGTCCCCCGTTTCCATCCTTTGTTGGCTGCATGCCATGTGTAAGGACATAAGAGTATTTTCAGACCCTAAGTGAGTAGTTTCATCACTCACCTACCAGGAAGGATAGACTATGTAGGCATGGAATCTATGTAGTCTTAGCCCTGGGTTCTGGGCAGTTAGAAGTGATGGACAAGTTCTTACCTGCTATGTGATGATTCTGGGTTGTCTTCCTTAGAGGTCCAGGAATGATCATCTTCCTGGCCTCCCAGCTCTATCAAATCTTTCCTTCTCCTTCTCTGGTGGATCACTTACTACCCTGACTGCATGCTTCAGGAGGTTTCTTCCCTAAATGGTTCTGGGCATCCAGAAACCAAGATTTAACATACATGGTGGTACCTACAGTCACAGGTCCTACTCAACATCTCTAGATCTGAGTTTTCTCATCTCTAAAATATTGTTGTGAGGATGAAGAACAAATGCATGTAGGGAAGAAATGATGGAATCTCTAACTCATAGAAAGAATTTAGCAAGTTAAACAATTATATATAGATTGATAAAGATTGTACATAAAAAGAAAAGTACTGTTGTAAGAATTGTTTTCAGATCTTGACCATTTACTTTGGTGAACATGTTAAGCACTGGTGAAATGATCACCCACAGTGTATGGCATCTTTCTGTGCTTTTTGGCATTGTGCAAAACCTGCTGATGAAGACATCAGGGTAGCTCATCCCGTAAGTAAACTTATAATGAAATCAGAGATTGAGGGTGCTCTGGTGTTCTTTACACTGGATAAAGACTGCTAGACAAGATTCCTGGACAGACTCTGATTTTAGATAGAACCAAGGTCAGATCCTGCTTGAATCATTAGGACACTCTTAAAATGTGAAGTTTGACTCTTACCATCTCAATCCTTCTCTAAACTTGGAGTAGCCATGGCTCTTCTCAAGGATACCTGTCATCTGAGAAGCTTCCTTTTCAGAAGACAGCCATTGATACAGAAGACCACAGCTGTTCAATGTGAAGATACAATAACAGGGAGTATTCAACTCTAAATGAGACATCTATAACACACACACACACACACACACACACACACACACACAAACATGTGCACACATTCCTGCCTGGTAAAATTTTCACTAGTCATATTTTGTTTAGACTTCAAGTTTGCACATAGTAATATTTATGTTAAAATAAGAATACTACATTTTAGATTCATTCGAAAGACAGCTGTAGACTTTACTCTCTAATGAGGCTCAAATTTAAAACGGTAATGGAATAGTAAAGCAGAAAACAGCAGGCTTGTTTTCATAGAGCCTAAAACTCCTAAGTGTGTGCCAGCCTTACCCTGTCTTTAAACCGTGTTGGAAGCAAGAGAAGGAGAAAATGAGCTGAGCTAACTGCTTTGCCTACTCTTGAAAGTCACGTCTCGGTCACCTCCAAACACTCCTATGTCTTGAAATAACAAGACCTGTGTCTTTTCTAGATAAGGTTACCAAGAACGCTGTATTCTCTTTAAAATGACTTTCAGACCTTAGGCAAACCCTCCCTTCTTCCTGGAAACAGCTGAAAGGAGAGGGCATTCTAATTCAGTCTCCGTTTCCTCAGTAAATGGGTCAAAGAACCAACTCCATTTCCCCTTTGTCCCAGTGAAGAACAAATACACCATGAGACACTGATGATAGTGTCAGCACCTAGGCCTGTATTAGCTCCTTTTGACTGAAGAATGATACAGTGTAATTCATGTTGGTCTTCTACCACTATGGTGGGCCAGTGGAAGTGTCCATTGGCCATTGGAGAATAGAGTCTGCAATATCTACTGACCAAGCCTTCCCTATCTCTTCCTGCCTTCACTTGGGGTTCTCTATCAGGATCTATTGTGATCCTCACAAGGAAACGTGTTTAAATCAATCTGACTTGCTCAGATTAGAGGCCATCAGCGTGACCTCCCATGTGCTATTTTGTCCAGAGCAACGAGAGTGATTAGAAAACCATGCTGATGTACAGAGAGGAAGCTGAGCCTACTACAGTGAGTCAGAAATATTTGCCTTTAAAATGAGGTAAGCTGAGCTAAGATTTTGCATGAGACAAATTAGAGATAATATCTCAAGACCTGTAATTTCCTTTTAGAGAACATCTGTTGTCTGAAGGCAAGCTGGCAGGTCACATTGCTACCAGAAGCTGAACCTATTCACAATAAGACCAACCTCAGCAATTAATGTAAAAAGGAGCCATACTTAACATGCATGCCATGTAATTCTAGAGGATATTGATGTAATTCATTGAGAGAGTAGCACATTAACTGTCATCAAGAGTGTCACACAGTTCTATGATTCTCCCACAAAGGGGGAAGCTCAATTTCACCAGTACCCATCAATACTTAAAACACTCTCAACTTTTAAGATAAACATTCCATTTCCAGGGATCTTACCTGAATTCAACATATTTATGTTGAAATCTTATTAGCTACAAGACCAATTGTGTCTGTGTTGTTTGTAAAAGTGTAACTCAAATATCCACCGAAATAAAATGGTTTCAAAAACATTGTTTTTTATGGAAGACTGTGCCACATTGAAAATAATAAAGCTCATGATATAGAATCAAGAATGTTCCCATTAGAAGCGGAATGAATAAAGAAAATATTCTCTCTCTCTCTCTCTCTCTCTCTCTCTCTCTCTCTCTCTCTCTCTCTCTCTGTGTGTGTGTGTGTGTGTGTGTGTATGTTTGTGTTTTTTTTGTGTGTGTGTGTGTATGTGTGTGATATTATTCAGCTAATGGCATATTATTTAGCTAAAAGCTCAGCATTGGTCTCTTGAATCTGAAATCCCAGTACTTGAGACGTTGAAGAAGGAAGATCACTGTGAGCATTTAGACTGGCCAAGACTACAGCATGAGATGCATCATCAGCAGTAAAAAGTACATGTCTCTCTTCCAGAGGACCCATGTTCTATTCTTACCACCTGCACTAGGCACATCTCAACTGCCTGTAACTCCAGCTCCAGAGTAATATGGCACCTCTGGTGTTGGGGAGCACCTGCACTCATGTGTACAATACCCATCCACCCCTCCCCCACATACGTACACAAATAATTATCAATAAAATATAACTTTAAGATTAACTAAGTAGTTCAATTAAACATGAGTTTTATTAATGTGTGCCAAGCACAGTATTTGGTGACCTAACTAGAAAGATAGAAATACTTCCACTCTTCAACAACTCTTGGAGGAAACCAAAGGACGTGATAAAGGAATCTGCTTGTAACCCAACTCAGACTTCTAAGAATACCTCAGTACCTGAGGCTTCTGGCATACACTTCTCAGATGACTCTACACAACCAAGACTGGACTAAAAGAGAAAAGAACATCACTTGGTCCTCTTCTATAGTTAAGAGTGGAGGTGTTGCAAGTACCTTAGACGAACTACAAAATACCTACTTCATAGACTTTATGCCATCCAGCATACAACCTGAGTCTGCATATTGCAATAACCATTCAGAAACCACCTTGCTTGGCATAGGTCAGAACTCCACATCCAATATAATTGGAAGGATCAAAGAGCTCTCCATTGTAATGGAACTTAGGCTAATTGTTTTATTAGATTTTTCTTTATTTACATTTCAAATGTTATCCCCTTTCTGGTTTCCCTTCCAAAACTACCCAATCCTATTTCCCCCTTCCCTCTGCTCTCCAACTCACCCACTCCTGCTTCCCTGTCCTTTCATTCCCCTATACTGGGGCATCGAGCTTTCTCCAGGCCAAGGGCCTCTCTTCACTTTGATGTTCAACAAGGCCATCCTCTGCTACATATGCAGCTGCAGCCATCAAGCCATTGATTTTTCAGTGACAATAAATTTATAATTTTAATTTATAAATGTATAAATTTTAAACACCAATAACAGGATTTGGTACAGTAGCCAAGATGTTAATAAATATTTAAAAGGATGTTTCTTGAATCTGGAGTGGAAGACTAGAAACCACAAATATTTAAACCACATTTTAAATTTAAACAAAAGGGAGTCTTTGTGTCCTAAAAGAAGTACTTGAACCCTGATGTATGCTGAGGGATCTTCCTTTTCTTGTTGTGTGTATATGTTATCAGCGTTCAACACATAGATGCATTTGTTTCAATGTGGTTCTAAATAGAGTGCATTTTGAAGACAAATAAGCAATCACAAGACAAGGAATTTATTTGTACCAATCCCTGTCAGTTAGTTGTCTTCAGTCTGTCAAATACATCAGGGCAGGATTTAGCATTTGAGTGCACATATGACACATATGTTTTTGACCCATGGAAGGATTTATGAGGTGAGAATATCTCTTTTCACTGTCCCCATGACAGAAGATACTTAAGGTATCTGGAAGGTAAAGAAAAGTTTAGCTCAATGGTTTTGGTTTCCAGAACCACTATACATTGATTTTCTGTCAACAGTTGTAGAACACTAGGAGCAGGCTGTCAGCCCTTGCATGGATTTATATATGTGTTTACTTATTCATTTATTTTGTGGTGGGACAACTGCTGCCTACCAAACATAATAAGCTTCCAAAGCAGTGGAATTTCAAAACCTTTATTGTGTGCCTAACATGGGGAAATCCTCCATTAGGAATGAGAAATATAGGCTAATGCTGGCTGGCGGTTCCTTGCCTACTGCTCACAGGCTCAACAGGGGGATACATGAAAATCCCTGATTTTAGCGGAAATAGCAGGTTTTAAAACGTACAATTTGGAATAACTCAGTATGGTTGTGTCACCTGATGGTAGTCCAGGAGAAATTTATCAAGAAACCCTAGACCTACACCTACACCAGAGTACTCACCTCCTGTCATAATTTCCCAGGGTCAAGAAGAATTGAATGCTGCCAAGAATTCTCACTTTCCAAGAACATCTGGAAGAGCATGGGCCAGTAATTTAGATCAAAAACTCTGAGCACCTAAGGCCTGTGGTGCAAACACTTAGAGAAGACCTATTCAAGGGCTATAGTCCTCAAATTTACTGTAGCTGTTATCTGTATCATGTGCTAACTTTCAACAGAACACATGGAAACGAGGCCTATTAATCTAGTCCATTTATCTGTCTGTCTGTCTATCTATCTATCTATTACCTATCCATCCATCCATCCATCCATCCATCCATCCATCCATCCATCCACCCATCCAACCATCCATCATCTATCCATCCATCTGTCTGTCTGTCCGTCCGTCCGTCCGCCCGCCCGCGCGCGCTCGCGGATGCGTGTGTGTGTGTGTGTGTGTGTGTGTGTGTGTGTGTGTGTGTGTGTGTGTATGTGTGTATTACACATGCTGGTTTCTTTAAAAAAAACTCAGCTTTATTGCATTTGGTTTTATTCCTTCGTTTTTCTCTCTCTTAACTTTTGAAGGCTAAGCATGGCCTATGGTCCAAATCATACCCTAGGTATAATTTTGCTTGGGAAGTTTTCCCAGACATGCCATTATGCACACCTGAGTTTTTGTTCTCCACTGAATCTGGTTCTGGGACAGCTTAAATCACCCACAGTTATAATTGTGCTTAATGGTTTCATTTTCCTGTCCAATCATAAGCTTCTACAGTCTGCCATTTTCCTCAATATTTTAGTTCTAGCATTTCACACAATTGTTGGAACATATAAATGATAAACATACATTTTTATTAAACTGAAATAAACATCCTGAGTAATGATGTGAAAGCAAATGTTTTGTAGACTTTTAGTTTAAAATTGACTCATAGTTCATAATTGACCTGGGTAGGTCAAAGGAGCCCAGATTAGTGACTTTCTTTATTTTTCTACTGTCTTATTTTTACTTGTGTCTGTCTTGAAGTTCACTAGTTGAAACCTGACTCTTCAGACTCCAGGAATTTGACCATTTTATTTTATTTCATGTCATTCCCAGATGTGATTCTGTCTCCCCAACAAGTTCGGGAGGTGGTTCTCCCCATTTGTATGGTGTACCGTGCAAGCATTCAGAAATCAGCTGCCCAGCAGATAGTTCAGACTGAGCAGATCCGGACTGGTGGTAATTTTAATACCCAAGTTCAGGGGTGTCTGCAAGCATCATGGCAAGCAGGGGAATGAACTACAAAGAGAAGTGAATGAAAACTCAGTCCTATCTGACTTAGTCAGTCTCGATCAAACTTCAGAAGTCTGATGCCAGGGAGTTTGTTGCCATCATATTTAAACACTGTACAATTTGGGGAAAGGTTTCCAAGCAACTGTCATTCCCATTCCAGGTTTCCAGGCAACAATCATTCCAATTCTGGGTACACAATAAAGCTTAAGGTGTGACTATGTAAAAAAATATTTGCAAAGTGCTGGTGACCTTGAAGATAGGTTCTAAAGCTTAAAGGCTTAGAATCTAGTGTGGTCTCCAACTGAGATAGCATAGAGATCAGCAAGTTATAAGATACATATGACATCTCCCCTAAGAATGGGTTCTATTGGCTGGGAACTAAAAAATAAAGGTCTAGAGAGGGAGAGTCTAGGGTAAATATTGTGGAAGATTTAGGTGAACCTGCATGGATAGCACAAGTCACCAAGTCATTAACAATATCTACTCACAGCCTTCTATGTAGAAAACAGATATTTCCTCTGTTGAGGAGTTACTCCTACATGATTAACGTTCCTGGTTTCCTTTGTAATCTGTGGTCACCCGAACCTTTGTGAACCACCACATACAAGGACCGTGTATAGCTCATATCCTGACCAGCCTTATTCTTGGAAAAGTTGGTTCAGACCTGCATCCTCAACAGTCTGTCAGGACACTTCAGTTTTTATAGGTAATATTTAACATTGACCTATTTCATGGATGAATCATTCAATCAATAGTCTTGAGAACTTGCTGATCATGAAGCTAGGGCTACATGTATACTGCTTACCCATCTCTTAGAAGGGTAGATGGATACAGAAATTGGAAAAAAAAGGAAATGATATTGCTAGAAGTCAAAGTGATGAGAGAAGAGAAGTGGTACCTGGAACCAGAGTTATTTGGATATGATCACAGAGTCATGGTTGCTCCATCTTTTAAGAAATTAAGCCATGAACTAGGCAGAGGGTCATACAGATCTGCCTTTCAAGTGGACTCTGATGTGTTCTAGAAATTAGTCCCACACCCGTTTATATACAATGAGGAGTATTTTCTAGGTCATTTAATAGTACTTAGAGAAATACATAGTATTGTCTGTGGACAAGTTTAAGGCCCAATTTCAGAACTAGATGAGGAAAAGAATCAAACTTACTTATTCAAACAAAAAAAATTAGCAAACCAGAATTTAAGAAAAATGCATAGCAGTCTTTAAAGAGAAATGAATAGATCAAGAGTGCATTTAATTAATTGTTCAAGGACTACCAATAAATAAGAAAAGTCTTTGTACTATTGTGAATTAATAAAATCAATATAAGAGTAGCAAGGATGTAATACATTTTAAAGTTTTTAACAATAAATTAAATAAATTATGTATTAATTTTATATTGATAGAAAATATATAATCCATTTTTGTTTAAAAAATAGAATGAATTATTTATAATACATGTAGAATATGATCTACATGCAACATCTTTCCTCTATCTTACTATTAAGGCAAATCCTTTAATAAAAGGACCAATGAAGAGTCTTCATATTCTAGCATAAATATCCCATAAATGCCTGACAGCCCCACCTACCCTTGTCCCTACTCCCATATCACACACATGTGCTGCAGACCCTATTATGTAATAAAACCCTCTCTCTTTCAATTACCTCCTGCAGCATCTCTCCAGGCTTGTCCATAAAACCACCCCCCTTGTCTTTAGAACCACTCTCTTGGTACATATAAACACAGTCAGAAAAAAAGCAATTTGTGCACATAAACTAAAGCCCATCGCTGTCAGTGGTGACACATGAGCGTGGGTTGGATTGTTTCTCGCTATGAAACAATACTTCCATTTAGAACAAACAATAATGGAAAGTGATTTACCCTGCTTATTCCACATATTCATATTTTATTTATCATTGTAATTAGTTCCATGTATATCAGAAGGATGGAGTTCCCACTGCCTTGTCTGTGGAGTGGATAGATTTCTTTTTTTTCCCCCCAACTACTTTTCAAATAATCATTAATAACCTTTATTTAGAAATGTGAGGGGAAGGAGAAATCAAACAGAATTACTGGAGTATGAATACACATCTATTGAAATGATTCCAACATGTTTAAAAAATAGGAAAAAGAAGAAAATGGAAAGTCGGAGTGCAGGTTTGATGAGGAAAAAGTGTGGAAACGATGAAGAACAAAGTGAGAGGTTTCAGGGCCTGAGAGACAGCCCACCCTCATGCATTAATGATACAGTCATTATGCTTGCAAGTGCGTGTGTCCGATGGTCTTGGTATTGAGGTATACTGTTAATTAGGGTTTATGTACCTCTGAGTCAATTAACTTTGTTTTATTAATGCATAATTCAATATTGTTATGTATAGCAGAACCCCTAAAAGGATTTTTGAGACTTCTTGGGATGTGGCTTGAAATCCTTCAAGGAAACACCCACTGTCAAGTGCCTGAAAATGAATAATTATGGGAGCCCTAAAACCCCACAGTTGAGCAGACAAGACAGCTGTTATTATTAAGCACTGCAAATTGAAAGTATGGGTTCTATCATTATAAGAACAAAGACATTGCTGGAATAATTATGGAAACGCTATAGCTCCGTTTTTCTGCTAATGCTTCTGGTAGAATGTTTAAAAGCCTCGAAAGGTTAGGAGAGAGAGTTCCGTTTCTGAATCTCGTTACTCACTCCGATGGTTGCATTTTTCTACCAATTGTAGTCATAACGGAGCTTGCAATCCCTGCGACACTATGATAAGGAAGCGAGAAATTAAATGATAATAAACATCGTGTGGGCTCTGTGGGGGGGATATTGTTTAATGTCAGTGGTGACTGAAACCACCTTCTAGATGACTGAGGCTTTGTTGGCCTCCTCTGTTTATATTAATTTCTCCTTTTCAAAGGCCATTATCTTAAATTGCATGTTATATAACTTGAGCCGCCTCCCTCCAGCCCACAGCACCACTTCGAAAGCAACTTGATGATGCATATTGTAGGGGGAAAAAATCACTCCTAGGTTTAGCATCCAAGGAGATTACAATCTTGAGACTGTAATGGGAATGGATTAAACTTTGTACAATTTCCTTTTGTCCTGCGAATTTAATCCTGTTGTGTTCTTTTCTATGCTGCCTTCAATCATTGTCTCGCACATAAAAATGATCTTTGAAAGTGTTAGTGTCCCTTAAGCTACCCTGGCCTGCTTTTAAGACAGCCGGAAGCTTACTGCTTGATTGGCTCAGGTTTCCGCTCTGCAAAAACAAAACAAGGAGAGTCAAACAAGCCTGCCTAACAAAAGATAGAACCCTGCAAAAGCCACCCCCCTCCCCTTTTGTGCTTTAACAAGGACATTTGAGATTTTCATGTTAATCACATGCTAAAAACAAATTGAAAGGAAAGAGAAAACATGGCCACATAAATCTAGTCCTGCGACAGCACTTGTAGACTCTTCCAGAGAGAAAATGACGCTCTGTGGAAGTCCATAACTGCTCATGCTCCAGCTTCAAGTTTCTGGAGACCACAGGCTCTCCGTGTGTGTTCGCCACTTCCAAGGTTAAGATGGAGCCATTCAGACATCAGCAGCATCTGCGGACTTTGATATTGCCTTGACCTGACCAACGCCAAAAGAGGAAACAAACAGGCCTGTTAAGACTGGAAGGGAGAGACTCCCTGCTTCAGAGCTTGATTTTGTTTTGATCTCTGGCTGTCTTTGATGTTGGGCAGAATTGCTGCTGCCTGCAACAAGGTCCTCGGGACTTTGGGTGCATGCAAATTAAACTCATTTGGTTGAAGTTGAAAAGGAAGCTATTTTTGCTACTTATTTTTGATGTGTGGATCTCATGGAACTATAACCACCAATAAATAACCGATTTCCTCAAATAATATCCATAAAATTTTCCACATTAAAGTACACACACACATTCTTTCAAAACTATATGCTTTCCCTAAGTTGAAAAACTGAAGCGGTTTGTATTTCATTATCTGCTCTAAGTGGCTTGAGCTATCCCAATTTATGTGGAATGTTAGAACAATTCATTTGTTGGGACAAATGTCTCAAGTAGGAATGTAGAAGATGTGATTTAGGGACTAGGAAGCCCGAGGTGATACAATCTAGGATCTGTGAGATGTGTTTACCACGTGTGATCCAGGATCAGCTTGATTTTTTGAACTGGTTTTACTCTGTACTGCTTTTGGTAAACTCAGACAGCCTCCCTTAGACTTAAGTTCTAGCACATGTCCCTGGAGAAAACTATGAAACATTTTTGAGAGGATGAAATGGTTTTATACTTACATTCATCAGGTAACTCAGAACTGAGAGTAGGCACTGGCTACACTGTCCCACGGGAATGAAACCAATATGGTGGCCAACTAGTCTGAAACAGTCTCCTTCAAGTCCTGTTCACTGATTAGTCCTGATCTCCTCTCAATATAAAAACTGATGAGACTGAAGTACCAATTGAGACTATTAATACATGTGCTACTTAATGACAGGGAAACGTCTTAGAGATATACAGGTTTATCAGTGGGCAGACATCAAGAATGAATTTAAACGAAAGTAGAGGATGTGGTCCACTCAATGTGTCCCTAATGCAGTCAGGAGACAGTCACAAGATGCTCGAGGCTACTCTGGCCAGAACACAGCCACACTGTTCCAGAGATGCTTTTTTTTTTTTTAAATAAGGAAGAGAATGAGAACACTCTAAAATAAGATAAAACCTACATAACATTAAATACCCAAGTCAGTAATGACTGTTACAAAACCCTCAAGCATTATATGTGGTTTGCAACTGTCAGAACTAGACACTCATATGCCTGGCATCATCGTAGAGTTGTTGACCACAGCTTAGTAACTCATTGCACAAAAGCATGATGGTGGCTATTTAGTCACTAAGCAATGGGCTATGGCAGCTTCACTGCCATCTATAGAATTAAGATCATTTATGGCTGGCATTGACTGAAGGGCTATCATGTGGCTCAGGATACTAATGAGAGTCTCTGTCCTGTAAGAGGCTCATTCTAAGGACTTCTCATGCGAATACTTTTAGCATGATTTCACTCACAAAGGAGATATTTCTATACTTCTGCTTCAGATAACACCAAGGCTTGAAGACCCACTTGTCACTCAAGCTGGCTCAACTATTGATGCTTGTCCCCTAATTCTTCTTCCTCTCCCCACACCCTGATTCATTTTGTCTATTATTCATAATGTCTATCACATTAACTGACTCATATAGTTAACTCTCCAAGGCCTTCCAAGACTCTAGCTGATTTTCAGTAAAATAAATTTCATTTTAATGACAAAAGTCTCTGAATAAGGTTGCTGACAGAAGAGTGAAGCCCAGAACTCAGTACAACTACTGTATTCCTTTTGCATTCCCAGTGCCAGAGTATCCTGTGGGTTGCCACAAGATGAGAAACAGGATGATAACCTGAAATATACATAGAGCTATTGCTATAATTGTCTGTCTAGAAATTAGATAAATCATCTCAACTTTAAGATGGGAAATTTCTCTTATTACATAAATCAAGAGTCTAAACTCTATTTTAAATGGAAGTATGTCTGTTGTTAATACCTTCAGTGTTTTGGTCCTGTTTCATAACTGTTTTGACATAGCGAAGAAGACTCTTCCACTAACACTGGGGTCCTGCCCACTGACGAGTAGGGAAGTATGTGACTTCCCTAGTGCATCAGGGTTATCTGGAGCCAGAAAATTAGTTCACACGAACTGTCAGTGGGAATCTGTGCTTCCATTGGATAGTTCTGGTCCTTCAGACATAATTCTTTTTAACAAGACTTCAAAACTCCCTCAAGAACCCTGTAAGAGAGATGAGCGTTTCCTGGAAAAGATGACTCTATCTTCCATTATCCCTGGTTCTATTGAAATCATAGTCAATTACTCAAGGATAATAGAGTCAATGACCAACTCTGGAAATAATCGTCTCTGTTGGAAGCAATTGATATGCAGATGCTCTTCCACTCACAGTGGGATTATGTCCCAAGACCCATTCCACTCAAGAAATTAAAAATGTCAAAAGTATGTGTAAGGAATCTGTCTTATCAAAGAGTGTGAGTAACAACTGAGTTCTCTGGAGAGCACTGAACATCTACATCCTGATCGTGGGGTGACAGGAAGCCTCTGGCTGCCGCCACTGACCACCTATGAGATAGATCGCATTAGCCTGATAAAGGAGCAACATTGAAAGTTCAAAGGATGACTTCCCCTGAACATGTATCACATTTACACTGTTCTAAAGTAAAATAAAAAAAATGTAAGTTGAATAATTATAAGTTGAGGATAGTTTGTTTTTGAAGCAACAATAGCCAGTAAACCGTATGTACTGATAAAGTAATGTCCTTTGGAATTATGACTTACTGGTTTTTCAGACAGAAATAATAGCAATGAAGATAGGGGATACCAGCTACTTGGACTAGTCTTAAAACTTTATATGGAACATTTTTGTTTGTATACCCCAGTGCTCTGAGGAATTCATGAGTAAGAACTATATACTCAGTGTCCAACACAGGATCAGATTGTACCAACAACCTGTAAATGTGATTTCAGATACTTGGGGAGCAATACTATAGTCTTATTACACATTTTTTACTTAAAATTTAGTATCATATAATATTATTAAGCTTGAATAATAATACAGATTTTTAAAACTTGTGTGGATGTTAGTTGTATCAGCTCTTATTTCACTTCCCAAAGTAGAGAATATGTTATAAAACCTTTACTACAGGAGGATTTTTCTTTTTATCTGCTAAAGCTGAAATCAACAAAGGGGAAATGAAGACATAATTGGATAGAACACACAGGAGTGACTTTTGGAAACTCTCGCAGTAAAATATGTCCAAACAAGGGCTAATATGGTAGCTCATGAAGGATAAAAGTAGCTGATGTAATATTCTAAAAGCCTAGCTTTGGTTAAATAGCTTGACCTTCTTAGCTCTCTTATTGAAGACAGGAGGGAAGTGTTGAGTTCAGCAATTTTTCTCAACAACATCTAAGAGAACACTTTAGAAAGTTTTCCACTGATGCCAGGGCCAAGTTTCTGTTGTGTTGTTGAGGGCAGTGACTCTGCTTCCTCTCCAGGTCCTCTGGAGGATCCCTCCCATTTCCAAACAGAGCTCTCCAAAGCTAAAACAATGCCTAAGAGAAGCAGCCTGGAAATCTTGGCTCTCAGAGTTCTAACTTGGAAGTATTTACATTCCTTTGTATTTTAGCCCATCTGGGTTGGATGAATGAAGTCTTGCCCCAAAACTGTGACCTTTGAATAAGCTTCAAACTGTTCAGTGGGCTAGTTGGAACAAATGTTCAAGAGCATCAAAGAACCATCTTTTTAGAGAAAGATAAAGATGAAGGCGAGTATAACTATCCCAGTAGGATTCTGTCCATCTTCTTAATAATTCAATCACCTGTGTAATTATAAAACCTAAATTGTGCTCACCTCTGTGCCTTCTTTTCTTCTTTCATAAATGTAGGCAGTTAGCTGTACAGTACAGAACTATCTTCAAAGAATATCAGTTATTTTTTTCTTTAAAGCCAAAGGATGATTAATGAAGGAAAATGTAAATCAAGAGAAAGCATCTTATTAATTAAAATCCTAAATTGAGCAGCATAAATTAGATTGGTTCAAGATAGTAGCTAAATCTTTATACACACAAAAAATAGGTATGAACATATGAAATGTTCACTAAGTTGTTCCTTGAAGAAAATGAGGGCTATGATTAATAAATGAGTATGTCTCTGTAATGTTTGGAAATGCTGATTAAAATTCCATTTCAGAGATATGAGCCCATCTAAAACAGAGTGCTCCAAATATGATTTTGCTTATATAAAGATTACAATTAATGATGTTGATGTAAATAAATATTTATAATATGTATAAGTGCACTTGGCGTGTACTGGGTGTGTTGGGATCTGTCACTCAGGTTCCATTTATATTACTCCATTTCATTCTCAAAGATTCTCAGTGAGGTCACTGTTCCATTGAGTGACTAAGTTCTGTGAGTCACTTGTCTTAGCTCATACGAATTTGGAATGAAGTTAACATAGAAATGGTGATTGATTGAGCCAATGAGCCAAAAACTCAAGTGCATGAGTAAAAGTTCAGAATTACCAGCTTGTAACAGTCACAGAAATGGTGAGCAAGATGAACAAAAATACTACAGGGATTTCACCCAATCATAGCGAACCAAAAGCCAGGCCTCAGGAAGAAGCAAGAGGAAGAAGTTATGTGGGAGCTGCTAAGGGTAGCTTCTGCCTCCAAGAATTGTTTCTCTTTATCTTTCCTTGCTTTCTAATGGCTGTGACCATTCTTCCTGACTTGCTATCCCAGCCACAAAGAATAATTACTGTGCTTCCCTTTCAAATCTTACATTTCTGGAGCACAGAGTAATGGGACCTCTTAGCAGTGAGCATTTGTAAGGTCTTCCTGTCTTCTGACATCAGACAACAACAACAGTAAGTCACACTGGACCATCATGACTACTGGGAACACCTTCTTATACTCATGTGGAGTAATGGTCTCCGAATAGATAACTTCTTGGACAGCTACATCCAGAACTAACTGTGTGTTTAGCTTTGCAGAGGGATTTACTTGCCCCCTAGAGAGCAAATGCCTCCAGACTCTTTCATCAACAGTGGTCTGTGGTGTAACACAACTTCTGAGTGCATCTGGCCAAGCTGTCAGGTCTTCCAATCAGAAACTGGACAGCACATCCACACACAATATTGAAAACTTTTGGATGCTAGAATTGAACTAATTCAAAAGACACAGTTTTGAAATCATACACAGGCACAGAAAGTAAAAACACCCAAAATGAGCTACTTCAGACTTGAAATTGAGAGGAGAAGACACAGGGAAGAGATTTTTTTTCCAAAGTTACTTGAATGACCTAAAGACAGAATCTCCAAAGAAAAACACAACTGCCTTTACTCTTCTTACTGAAGTGGTGTTACCTCAGGAAGATTAAACTCAGATCACATAGAGGCAGAATACTGAACACCACAAAAAGAACCTGAGGAATTTTGTCCTAGCACCTCGATCCTTCAGCTTATTGCCTTTAAAACCCATTTTCTTCCCCAAGAGTGCCTTACAGCCCCTACGTACACCACCTTCCCTTCCTCCTATGAAGAGAAATTTGAGCTTCAACTGTATCTCCCCTTTGGATGTCATGGTTTATATGATTCTCACACACATTAGTGAGAGCTTGTGTTCCTACTGCTGATCTCTTGTGTTTTCAACTACTCAACCTACCGAGGAAAGGTTTGAACAACAACAATGACAAAGCAAGCCCCATTTAATACAGTGAAAAATCACTGTGAGGTCATGACAGATGCTGGATGAAATACCTCTTGGGTGGCCAAGTTATATATCAGCTGCCTGATAACAGCAGCAGTTGCTGCAACATCAGATGACCCGCACCACCTGAATTGTGCTTCTCCTCTCTGAGAGAGCATTTTCTTTCTTTCTTTTCTTTAATCCTTCTATCATGCATTACATCCTGAATGCAGTTTTTCCCACCTCCATTCCTCCAGTTCCTCTCACTCCCCTCTTCCTCAGATTCATTCATCCTCTTTTATTTCCCTTCACAGAAGAGCTGGCTTCCCAAGGATGTCAATCTAAAGTGGTGTAAGAAGCTACAGTAAGACTAGACACAAACTTTCCCATCAAGGCTGGACTAGACAACCCAGTGGGAAGAAAAGGGTTCCAAGAGCAGGCAAAAGAGTCAGAGACAATCCCGTTCTCATTGACAGGAACCCCATTAACACCTTAAGCTAAACAACCATAACATACATGCAGAGGACCTGGCTCAAACCCATGCAGGCTCTGAAGCCAGATCCCTAGGAACTATGAGCACTCTCTACCCAAGACAGACCCTGGAAATTCTCCTGCCTGAAGCTTTTCCTGAGTAGTAATTGTGTTAGCCCTGGTTGAAGGATGCCATTGTGGCCCTGTGAGTGTTTCTTAAACTTTCCCAGTAAAGCACTTGCAAATGTTTCATTATGTAATTTTGCACAGAGATACCCTCGACTTCATTATTCTGACTTTGGGTAGTTTCATCATGAGAAAGTAACCTATCACATTTTTATGTATACGTTTTTATGTGTGTATCAACGATATGTATACTACAGCTTCGTCAGTGTCAGAAGTAGTCTGCAGACAGAAACCTATGCAAGAAATGGAGGAACTGAATGGGAACGTAAAATACCAGAACAGGATAATAATAGGAATGATGGTGTAAATTGTGTGCTGCAAATACTGCTGATGTTAGAGCGGTCTCGTCGGGTATGACCTTCTATGTCTGCCAGTGTCAGACTCCATAAAAACACAGAATGTACTTGTGTAAATTCAGCACAGTAAGGGCTTGCCAAGAACCAACCCATCACCACTGAAGAAGCAATCAGACACAACATACTAAAGTAATTGCATGTGGTTGAGCAAGTAATACACCACACAGACCTAGAAAGCACTTTCCCAGGTCAGTCATAACAAATTTGCATGTGATTGCAAATGTGTAACAGATAATGACAAATCTTAAGGAATAAAAGATATCCCTTTCAAACTGATGCAAAGAAGCTATCCAGGGTAAAATCATACCAATTGTCATTTCCCCATACATCAGAGGCAACTGAGATAAGCTACAAACAAAACTTCCCTTCTATGTTAACAAATGCATCTTCCATAGAAAGGCAACATATTACCTATGCTCTGTTGTATGGAAAATTGGGCATTTAGTCTTTTGTTCCCAGTCAGGGACTCCTAGCTGTTGTAATCAACACTGAGCATCTCACAGGTTTTGTTAAGGAAGGAGATCCCAAGTCCACAATTGAATGCACATTTCTACTTTCATCTTTAAATCAATGGGGGAGGAGCTTTGAAGACAGGATAGTGGTTATGAGTGTCCATTGCTCTCACATAGGATCTGGGTTCAGTGACTAGAAACCACATTGTGTGGCTTAGAACAGCCTGTAACACCAGTCCTAGAGGATCTGACTCACTCTTCTGTAGCCTGGCATACAAATGGAACACACACACACACACACACACACACACATGCGTGCACATAAAAACATCACACACACATATAAATCATGTTTACAGTTTTCTCTACCTTCTCATTTCTTTGAAGTAAATTGGACATCCTGTGAGATTTTAGAAATTGTCTAAAATGCATGGTTTGTATTGCAGAGAAAAACTAAGAAAATCAAGATAGCAAGTGTCCATTTTTTTTTTTTCTGCATCTGGCTATAGACCTGAAAAAAGAATGCCAAGGACTAGCTGGGATAATAGGGCTTTGTCTATGATTTCCATCACCCCATTATGAGATTGGCTAAATCAATGGGTTATTTTATAATCTGAAAGCCAAACTAAAGGTGAAAGAAATTTTTTTTCCATCTTGTCGGTAACACTAGGCTTGGAGATGTGTGTGTCTTCCCATGGGAGGCATGCAGCAGGCATGAGAGCCCGCGGCGATTGCTGCTGGCTGTTGATTACTCTCTGTGTAATTTGCAAAGCTCTGTATTCCCACAGCTTTGTGTAATATATCAACAGTAATAGATTCATAATCATTATTCAGCCTACTGGAGGTTTGGTCACTGTGACAGATGTCTTCTCAATTTTCATGTTGCGGGCTCTCAATTTTTCCCCTTTCCCTCTGGAAAATATTTAATATAAAAATCTATCTGTAACGCATCTGGTAGGATGTTTGCATCAAGAGGTGACATTGGCTATCAATCTCTAACTCCTCTCGAGTACTTAATTAACTATGATGAGCCAAGAACGTGAGCGTCTGCTGCACTTTGCTTATCCTCACTAGATTTTAAGGCAAGATCAACTAAACAAGGCACATTTAGGATAACCCACTGAACAAGGCACACTTATGAGATGTGGGTGTGTTTGCATTTGGTACTCTGGAGGAGCTGAGATTCGGCTCTAGATTTAAAGGCAGTGCTTTATCTTAATATCTCAGAGGCGTTGTCTTATAACTCTTTCTAGATGGTCTTCCATCTTGGCCCTAGGGATTCTCAAAACTAGATAGATAATGTAGAATATTTCACTAAGTCTGGCCTGAAGATAGACACCTTTTACTACAAGGTAGATCTGACATGGGCTAGTGCACTCAGTCGATAATCTTCTTATTTCTCTCTTTCACCCAGGGCTCATTCTACAAATAAGTAAGACTAGAGCACCTGTATCCCCCTATGATTGTTGTTTAGCTTAGTAAAAAAAGTAATGATCTCTTGAATTGAAGACATGTTATTATTTACTAACTGACTCTTAAGGAAAATCTTCGAGGGACTACTTTTATTATTCTAGTTCCTTGGGATCTGAATGAAAATTATTGTTGCTATTTTTTAAATGTTTACCATCTGGTTAGTTTCATCTGATTGCTCTTGGTCTTAAATTTCATTCCCTAACATACTGTTATCAAACCCTGTTTTAAAATAAAATTGAGATTATTAAAGATCACCATACTTAACAATGAGTTAAATATTCTACGAAGAAAGAGTAAAAGACAAAGAGTAATGTATATTAACTCTTTCCTGCCAGGCATGATGGTATGCATAAGCCAGTACTCCAGAGGCAGAGGTAGGGATTTCAAATTTGAGGACTGTGTGGTGTACATAGTGAGAATAAGACCACCCTTAATTATTTATGAAGATCCTGTCTCAATAGATGAAAGATAGATAGACAGACAGACAGACAGACAGACAGACAGACAGACAGACAGATAGATAGATAGATAGATAGATAGATAGATAGATAGATAGATAGATAGATAGATAAAAGGTATGTCTTTCCTAAAGAAAGTTGGTCTCTACACCATTAGATTACATCTAGAATGTAGGTTAGAAGTCTTACAAAGCAAGTGGCTTCCTCAGTTAAAGTAGAAGTCCTCTGGAAATGGTCATAGCATTTCTTCTTCATTTGTATGTTTCTTACTACTCTGACTGTAAGTGAGAGATCAGCAAGAGCTGCATCAGTCTATACTAGGATAAGTGCAAGCCTGGGATTTTCATACACAGCTCTTTTCTTGTGTGTCTAAGAACAATTTCTTAAAATGACATAGAATAAGAATCTGTTATTACATAGCCTCTGATTTTCAATTCTGCCTTGTCTACCAAGTATATCTTCCAAAGATTTTCATTTATCTATTCCTTACTACACTAAGAAGTATATTAGTTATATCAAAACTAATTTATTGAATGTCAATGAGAAATATTGACATTATGTACTAATAACAGATTTCACATGAATCAGACTAAAAAGGAAATAGATTCTGCCTAATAAATACCATCAATAACCCAGAAGATGTACATAAAAAGATTCTTTCCATCAGTAGATCAAAAGCAGATTCCATGTAGCCATGGACTTTGACAGTAGCTGGAAATACCAGTATCTTCATTATCTGACAAACAAAGCAAACAAACAACAGCAACAAAAACCCAGGTTTTGCTTCTTGCTCAACATTACACATGGTTTATTTCTCAAGTCACAAAGAATTAATTAATTATTGGTTGATTGTTTGGTGTCCTGATTCCAAAATTTTTTTCTTTCCTTTTTAAGAGCCAGATTGTACCCTGCTTCGATGCTGCATGAGCAGATTAATATCCGGTATCAGTCAGGTTTTTCATCTCTATAATAAATATATGGGAAAACAGTTTACATTGAAGAATGGTTTGTCAGCTGGTGACTTCTGGATGTGATTGAATTCTAAGGGCTCAGTTTTAATTATTGAATTATTTAGATTGCTGATGACGAACTTCCAGTTGCCAAGTCTGCGAAGGAAATTCCATATTCAAATCATAACACAAATGAAATTAATGTTGCATCCTTTTGTTCTTCAAAAAAGACCATATATACACTAGACATGTCTCCTTGCTTATCCTATGTAAGTCTGTATAAAACTATGCATACTTGCTTTTGAAAAAATAAGAAATGCCTGTTACCATTGTAGGAATAAAAATGCAATGGAAGGATAATGGGAGACTAGGCCACAATTGGGTAAAAAATAAGAAAACTTAGCTGGGTATAATAGTGCATATCAGTGATCCCAGAACTTTGGAGACTGAGGCAGAAAGATGATGAGTTCAAATCTAGGTTGGGCTATATAGTAAGAGCCTATCTTGGAAAAAAGAAAGAAAAATAGAAGTTTAGATTAATTTTGTTATGCTGTGACTCCCTGACTCCTACGTAAGAGAAGATTTACAATATTTCTGCCAGAGCCAAGACTTGTTGTAGCCTCCTTACTCTTTGAGGAAACTTCTAGGTAATTTCCAAGCCTATATTATAAGAATAGTGGCAAAGAATGGTAAAAGAAAAGGAAGAAGGTTAAGAAGGTACCCTATAAACTAAACCCTGCCTATTCAAAAGCACAAAGAATTATCTAGTGTGTTCTAAGGCAAATTCTCTGTTCCATATAAGTCAAGTCTGCTGTGTAGCATAAATTCTCCTCTCAATCATTTGCAACTATATTTTTTTAACCTAAAAGAAGGGAAGAAAACACTTTAGATTGAATAATTGAGCATAATGCCTCAGAAAGTAAAATCTAATCTCACATGACCTCCAAGGTCTTTCTGATTTCTCTTCTTCAAGATGCTCAAGCTATGAAATGCTAAACATGCAGCCCAAATCTGCCATGACCAAGTCGATTTCAGATTTCCATTGTTGCCAAGCGTGTGGACTAGATGGATAGAGGCTTCAGAGTGGTTTATAATGTATCTGCTTGTCTTTCTGTGTTTAATCCATCGGTGGGAGTGACAGCTTGACATAATCACTGGCTTCCAATAAGTAATTCCATTCACTATCAGTTTTTAATTTTATTTCCTCATTCCTTTATTGATGGGGTAAAATACTGGTTAATCTGCAGAGCACAGGCAAGCCCTGCATTGTCACTATTAATTTCACACTGCTGTATCTTCATGTTTGGTCTCATCCAGTAATTAAAAAAATCATTATGAAGTTGAAATTAGCTTGAAACATAATTCTTGGCTTTAGTTTGTGTGAAGCTAATGGTTGGCTTCATAGCAATTTTGTTATTTTCTTCACATAGCCAAGGTCTTCCTTTTGCTAGTAAGAATATTCACTGGTGTGCATTTCCTCATTTTTTGCTTGTCGGTGTCTTTGATATTAGAATGTGTGACTTCACAAAGAAGCTTATCTTATAGGCAGATGGGAGTTACCCTTTTTAACTTTACTAAGGCACTTGCTATGAGCAGTGGTGCTCAACATGGGGTCCCTAGAGGAAATGCAGCAAAACTCATGGAGTGGTTTTTTTTTTCTAAACAGCAAATTTAGAATCAGAAATTGGCTATTGGGTCCCATCTATCTGTGTTACACTGCCTTCTAAATGACCCTACTCTGTGTTAAAGGTCAAGTTTTTAAACATTTTATACACTGTGCTGACTTTAGCCCTAGTACAAACCTGAAGAGTAGCATCCACAATCCCATTACATGCATGAAGAAATGTAAGCTCAGTAAAACCCAGTGACCACTAATATTTTTGAAACTGGTAGACTGTGGCATCAGGATTTGAAGCAGAAACTCTTTCATCTGCTTTCTGTCATATTAATGGATTTCTACAGCATGTCACTGGATGCATCATATGGATATGTTGCAGAAGCTACATAAAAGTGGGTATTTCTTTTACTGAAATGAAGTTATATAGGAGCCAAAAGCCACATATACTTATGCTACACTTCAGCCCTCCAACATGTACACATGCACTGTCACCTTGTCTCTATACTGTACCCTCTACGTTCATACACATTGAGCTTTATTCCTAGAGTGGGCTGCCAGCCATCTCTGGGAGAATGTATCAAACTCTGATATGCTGACCTCCTCTTAGACTCCACCTAGACTGGTACAACATGTTGACTATCAAGCTGAAGACCTTGAGGGGAATCTATAATCAATAGTTCTGCTTTCTAAGGGTATGTATTCTTTGTGATAAAGGAGGAGTATAATTTTTACATTCTAAAGTGAGACTACATATGAAGACTTCAGACAGGAAAGTAGTATCTCATTCAAGTATTTGCTTATGCCTTTCCAAATGCCTAGTAGCTAATAAAGTTCACATGTCACTAAGAGCACACTCAATTCAGAATTGCTTTATTATCCTAGATTTTTCTCAAGCAACAAATAAATTCTGAAAATGTAACCATTAACACCTAACATCTACATAGTTCTTTTTATGTGAAAAGAACAATTGAGACTCGTACTTTCACCATTTCTTCCATTGCTCTTTCATCTTGTTCTCTAAACTCTATTGTGCATAGTCCTCATTTAAATTGAAAGCCTAATTTGCCTTAATTATTAATGTAGATTAGGTGATAGGTAGTCAGCTTCCTTTCAATACAATGAATGCCTGAGAAAATTAACTTAACAAGAGAAAAGGTTTCCCTTGGCTCAGGGTTTGGGAGTTCTACCAGAAAGATCCATTGGTCCTATTGCTATGAGGCTTGTGTTGTTAAAATAAATACATTGTGGTGGGAGCCTATAGCAGAAGAATGCATTCACATCAATGCTAAGGACACAGCGATTCATTTGGAAGGTAATGAAAATATTTCTAAATTGAATACGGTAGAGTTAGCACAACCCTCTAAACAATAACAAACATTGACTGGTGCAGTTCAAAGTGGTAACTCTGAGAGTACTTGAACTATATTACAACAAGCAAAGATGATAGAGAGGGATGATAGAATGATAGATAGATAGATAGATAGATAGATAGATAGATAGATAGATAGATAGATAGATAGATAGATAGACAGACAGACAGACAGACAGACAGACAGACAGATAGATAGATAGAAGAAAAAGAAAGAAAGTAGAAATCACTTACCTTACAGCCAGAAAATAAAAATTAAAAATTATGTGGGATTCCTTAGTCTACTTAAAGTGGTATACTTTTAATAACCTAAAGACCCTGGCTGGGCTCCACTTCATAAACATTATGTCACCTCCCATTGTCACTCTGAATTTTTGTGTTCATTTATGACCCTACACATAGCAGTCAGCAAATAATTTATATCTAACCATCTACAACTTTATCATGAAATGAGACAGGGTCATCTCATGCAAAAAATAAGTTTTCTTACTCAACCACACACGCAGTTTGGTCCACACATAACCCTAGTTACGTCATTCTTCGCTTCAAAGCTCTCCTCATCCTCAGGCATAATAAAATTTAGATTCTTCAGTCTGACATTTATAAGCTCTAAAAAGATTTTATTTTTATTTTTAAGTAAATATGAAAAAAAATTTTAGTGCGATCAAGACCAACTTCATCATTTTCCAGGCTTAGTGAACAAGTAAATAAAAAAAAAGCCTCTCTTTCCTAAATGATTTTGTTTGTCAAACAGAGCGAGAAACCAAGAGCAGAGCCATTTGGACAGTAGGAGTCGTGAGCCTGTGGAAGCGACTCTGCTGCACCTCCCATCAGAGCACCTCTCTCAGGGCACCCGCCACAGGCTAGGCTCTTCCCTAGCTACCTTTTCCATAATTCCCTTTATTTTTTATGTATTTACTTAGCGTATATGGTGTTGGGGTATACACATGTATGTCATGGCACATAGATGCCAGGCCTCCCTATCTTGTGGGTTTGGGGAGACAGAAGTCAAGCCTTTGGGCTTGGTGGCAGGTCCCTGTGTCCACTGAGCCATCTCATGGGCTCTTTTTCCATAATTTCTTTTTCACTGTTGTAATTGAATTTGTTCTTTGAATGCAGCTTCTAGAAAGTACTTCTTCCCTGTGAAGTCTATTTTGCCTTTGACAGTTCATAATAGCTTTTCCCTGAGATTCCCCCTCTGTAACCAAACCCTACTTCGTTTGCGTCCTTCCCTTCGGGTATGTCCTGACTTGTCTTGAACTTAATCATCTTCACCATCTGGTTTCGCAGTCACTTCAGTTATTTTGATACAGCAGGAATTTCAAGGAAGTTTGTTAGAATACCTCAACACATCCCTCTCATTCACTTTCTTTGCAAATGAATATTAATCCCAGTTTTATGATATGTATTGAAATATTGCCCAATTACATTTGCTTATTCTTATTTGGGGAAATTCTGCCATCTATATTTCACTAAACACATAAGCTAATGAACATTGCCTTTGCTCTTGTCGTCCCTTATAGAGAAGAAAAATGCTATTCACTAGAAACATGAACTGCTAAGTACTGAGAACATTCATAGAATTCAACTAACTTTACTATTTGTAGAATCCATGCATTAAGATGCTTGCCTTTCAAATGTAGAGACTAGGACTCAAGAGGCAATGTTTTCTACTACAAATCACACAACCCGTGACAGAGTGCAGATCATTATCAATCTCCATCTCCTGTATTCCCCCCACCCATCTACTTCTGCTTTGTCAAATCAAAGTGGTAATAATCAAAGCCCATGGGCTGGGGCTTGTCTCTTGTTTGAGTTCCTGCATAATGAGCTTCAACCTAACTTGGGAGTACATATTCCTCATAAAGAAGGGAAGTTTTAATCAATCATAAGGCGCTGAATTTCTGCCAGTCCCAGGTAACCAACTCATGACACCATGTTCAAAAAAGGCAAAAATGTAGCTGAAACCAATCAGCTGACTTCTTTACTCTCCATCTCCACCCATAAAAGCTGCTCTCACTGCTGGGTAGAGAGCTCTCTCAACTTTTACGGAGTGTTATGTGAAGTTTTTGTTTTAATGAAGTCATTAACAGCATTTTTTCCACAGCATCTTCCAGGCTGCACGTTTCTCCTGTATGTCAGGCTGAGAAACTGGTCCTTGATGAGACTGCTCTAGAAGAGAGATGACCTGACAAGTTAAGGTACCATCTATGATATTGGTGTATCCCTGGACCCCCGGCCCTTCTGACTAGGAGACACAACTTTGTGCTAATGCCTATAATCCTCTGTAGATTCAATGTTTGCTAAAAAGTAATGAATATTATTGAACTGCCCAAATTCTGTGGTTGGTTAAGGAGACACACCCAACTTACATCAATTCCAGATGGAAATGAACATTCAGATGCGACAGAACTTGTCCCCTACACACAGCTAGCCACCTTAGGTAAGGCATTGTCTCCAAAACTCTCTAACACTGACTATGGCATATCCTTTCTCTTCCTTGGTGATGCTAGGCACATTGTCTATGAGCGATTGATAATCCCTTTTTAACAAGTAATTCTGCAGTCTTGAATTGCTCTCGGGAGCCAATTGCTTTTTGACAATTAGGACACAGACTGGTAGGGAAAGAATTCAGTAGTTACAAGAGGCTCACTGTAGGCCAATTACTCTGGGTTAAAGTGGGGGTCCAAGGTACCTGGAAAATGGAAAAGGGTCAGCGCAATCAGAGAGAGCATTATGCCTAAGTGATTAATTGGAAACCTGCCTCTAAAAGAAGTAGGCTACTGTGACTGACCTAGAGGTCAATGGAGCTTTTAGCTCTTTGTCTCATCCAGGGACTTGCCTCCCTTCTTTCCCCTTTGGGTCCCAGGTTATCATGAGTTGTATCAAGCTATTCCTAAAGCATAACACAGGCAGCAGACAAATCAATGAGAGACGCGACTATTTTCTACCTAACTCTAATCCATTCTTAAAGTGCATCTCCAAAGCCAAGTTTCTCTAAGCTTTCTCAATCCCCAAAACAGAGAATATAAATGTTATAGTCAGAAAGGTGATAGATTTTTTTTTCATCTATTTCAAATGCTGAACAACCTGCTGCTGATCTTGAGAACTGTTCTTTTCTGAGTCTCAGGTGATTCCTCTCGCGGTCTTCAATCAAACAGATTCATCTATGATTAACCAATAGTATTCTCTTTCCTGCTGCATCCCTGCTGGGTCAAGTTTCATGCTTTTCATAGTTCATATAGTGGGCTTTACATGCACATGATTGGCTTGTTAATGCAAACTAGTCTTCAGTGATAGCAAATGTACATCCTGTCGCCACGTTGTATCTTAATGAATGCTTCATGTATGATCACTGTGACAAATTAAATTACATCATTTTTTCTCTCTATGGAAAACAGTGATGTTTGTTTCAAAGGGCAAAATAATCCTTTCTCCTTACAGGACATGCAAATGATCAGCAGCTATATACAAATTAGCTCAAGATCATAGAAATACAAGTAAAAACACACAGTAGTATAACTATCATCTATCAGATGATAAAGTGACAATCTTTTTTTTAAAGGAAACAAAAAGTATTGGTGAATGTATAAAAGAATTTTGTCAGTGAGAATTCGATGTAGTACAGCTGCCATGCAAAATAACGTGGGCAGCCCTCTGATGTTGCAAACAGAATTACTATGTGATCCAGAGATTCCACTTCTGGGTATTACCATCTGAACTTAAAACAAGATCTCCAACAGATACTTGGATCCCGTGTCCATCATAAAGTGTCCACAAAGTCCAACAAGCAGAGAAAACCTAAGTATACACCCAAGGATGAATAAATAAACTAAATATGATACACGCACACACACACACTCACATTTCTTCATGCTTAAAGAAGAAGCATTTACAATATTTAACACTGCTGGAGTACGAGAAAATCATGCTAAGTGAAAATACTCCATTCACAAAAAGAACAAGTATAGCATGACTTCCCTTCTATGATGTCCTAAAACGTACTGGGCTGCATTTAGTCAACATCTCTGCTTTCACTATAGTGGACACTGTCATTAATATAACAACTTTAAATGGACCAAACAATAGCTCTGTCTCTGGAGAAAGAAAAACATCAGTATTCAATCCCAACCATGTGAAGAGTTTTCACCTTCTTAAGTCCTAGGTTATTAAAATTTCAGGACACTAAAAATATCATCCTTCCAAGAACTTTTTAAAGTACACAATGTAAAATTTAACCGCAATTACTAATCACAATAAATTACCAATACTGTTTTATTGTGTAAACATCAAATCTAACTGAATAGTCTGTTTTAAAGCATACAGTTCTTTCAATCTCAGATGAAGAATTAACCATTTACCTTTGAGCAAGTTACAGACTTCTGGTTCCTTTATTTACTCAGACATCAAGTGAAGGTGTTAATAGCAATTCTTTCCCAGTATTATCATGAAGGGATGAGGCAGTATATATTAGCACCCACCTCACTCATTATAATTTATATACTTACTCACACTTGGTAAGAATAGCAACTACAAATAATTGTGTGTGTGTGTGTGTGTGTGTGTGTGTGATTTATTCATTGTGTACATATTTTTTCTGTGTCATCTTAATACCTTCTTATGGCCTGTTTTTAAAGCATGGTATGATTTTTTTAAAAATTTAAACTTTCGTCAAATTTGGTCACATTTTGCTAATCTCACCATTCACACAGTAATGACTATTTTTAAAGAGAAATTACATATTTTTCTATTCTACCTTCATCCTAACTTCAGTAGGATAAGTTGTCTATTATAAGCTCTCTTTAAATATGTTTGAATAAATACCTATAACAATAATGTTTAATGTGATACAAGTATTTCACTGAAAGATAACAGAATGTTTACATTTCTATTCAAGAATTTCAAATTCAGACTACCTTAACTGGAATAGTTATATAACATTTGCCTTGGGGAGCAGGTGGTGGGAAAAGTTCCATTTGCAGAACAGTAACATTCAGAAGTAAAAAACTATAAGAGACAGACAGTTCATTTATTATGATTTCTTACTTCATAAACTAGCAGATTGAACCCTAAGCTAACCTAGGGAGCATACGCCTAGAGCTTTCAAGCCATGATCTTCTGTGATGGCCTTCATTTAGTCAACATCTCTGCCTTTACTATACCTAATATCACAGATTTAGCAACTGTATGTGGACCAAACAATGCTTCTGACTTTGGGAAAAGAAAAACATTAGCATTCACTTCCAACCCCCTCAAAGTCTTTCCTGTCTCCTCTCTCCTCTTGTAACATACACACTTATACACACACACACACGCACACACACACACACACACACACACACACACACACACACACTCATACGCACTCACCCACACATGCACACTATACACATAACCACAGAAACCATGCAAAGTCCATCTGGCCACCAGAGGGCTTCCCTGAGAATAGAAAAGCCCAGAATACACTCCTGTCTGAATCTCTGCCTGGTTTTGTCCAGAAGGCCAAGTGTGTGAGTTTTAAAGTGTGAAAGATGCTTCCTTCCAAATACCAGAATCTTTGTTTGAACAAAATTTCTATAGCTGGTGACCTTCCTTCTGTGGGTAAAACAGTATTATTCCAAACTGAGATTTGATACAATTTCATTCACTGAATTTAAAAAAATTTAAAATTTAAAACTGAATTTAAATTGTCATTTGCCTTCAACAGCAACTGGATATCTGATGATTGTAAGAAAATTATTAATCATTATATGAGATACAAATATTATAGATAATTTTTAAAGTATATCTTTACAGATATGTTGAAACAATTTGTAGATAAAAGCATGATGATGTTTGGGCTTGTTTTAATATGTATAATAATACACGGTGTACCTCCAAAGGCTAGAAGAGAGGGACTTTGAAGACTTTCACCATAAGTGATAAAGTTTGATGATATAACAATGATTAACATGATTTAAACCTTACACAGTGTATCTCTATCAAAATAAGACATGGTGGTCTCATTCCTAGGTACATAATTTTATTTTTCCATTGTTAAGACAAGGTCTTTCTGTTTTGCTTGACTGGTTTTAATTCTTGTGCTCAATTAGTCTTCTTGCCATAGCTTTCTCAGTTATGCATACCTCACTGTGATAAGCTCAGATCTCATCTTGTTCTATGTGATAGCTATTCATTGGTATCATTTTGATTACACCTGAAATTACCTAAAACCTTAAAATGGAGGGGCACAGCAGTGAGGTATTTTTTTTCTTAAATTGAAGTGGGAAGATCTACTTTTAATCTGGATCTTTGAGGTAGGAAGACATATCTTTAATCCAGATCTTTGGAGCTGGGAAAACTCACCTCTAGCTTGGCTCATGCCTTCTGATGAAAGCCTATATTAGGACATGAAAGAAGGAAGCTTTATCTCTTTGCCTATTTGCTCTCACATTACTAATACTTCCATTCCTTCACTGGCATTAGTGCCTACTTCTTTGGGAATCCAGTGTATAGTGAAGACCACCTGAGATACCCAGTCTTGTGGACCAGGCAATTACTGGGTTTTTAGACTTTCTGTTCACAACAAGCCATTTTGGATTAGCTGGACCACATCGTATAAGCCATTTTAATAAATCCCCTTCCTCAAAGATCCAGATTTCATTTGAATTTTAAGAAATAGAGAAAAAATATATTTTAAGAAAGAAGGGATATTACAAAGGAGGGCAGAATTCAAGTATAGTCATGAGCATTATATACAATGTTCTAAACAACCATAAACATTTTTTCATATTGTATGTTGATGTGATGACCCTATAGTTAACATCACTAGAATGTATGAAGATCAAAATCTTAAAATGAACATCAATTGTAAGTATAAGTTCTGAGGTCAGAAATACAGATGTTTTATCTCATTTAAGTTCTGTTTTATATAACAAATATGTTTGATATAAACAACAAATCAAATGTTCAAAATTACACATTACAAAAATTTGTAGTCATTAAATATTGTGTAAAGATATCCAAATATATACTCAGTTACACTAAATTATACATATCATATTTTATAGAAGAAAGCCACTGTTGGTTTTAAGGATGTACTAGGGATTTTGTGTTTAACCTACAGGCACATTCATTATTTGTTTAAAGTTTATCTTTGCCTTAAGCACTGACTTGCTACCCCTAGGGAATATTTGACAATGTTTAGTGCTGTATTTTAGCCTTAAAAATAGGATACCACTGATATCTATAAGTAGATTTGAGGAATGCTGCAAACTCTCCTCTGGTGTACAGGACAGCCTCAGCACAGTGTCCTGTATACCAGCTCAAGTGACCAACAATGCCAAGGTTAATTAAGATGCTCTCTGTCTTAAAGTCATGCTATTCCAGTGTTAAAAAGAACATCAGTTCCACACAACACATACCTTCAAGTCTGAGAACACAACAGAAATAGTTCATATTTCTCTCAGTAATTTAGCTTAATTATTGTCTCAACTGAGTTAGACCAACGTCAACAAAAGCCTATTGAAGAAACTCAATGTGAACATGTTTTTCTGAGATGTGTGTTTTGTACTATAGGATGACCTTACTGAGAAGATTTGCAAGGATCTTAGCATAATTGATGCTGGCCTCTCATTTGTACAAAGTAAGTGCTTAAACATAAATAATTTACATTATAATAAGGAACTTGACTTTTAGTTCGTATTATAGAATTTGGCTCAAAATTAATTTTCTTCATTTTACACTTTAAAAGGGATTTTGTTGAGATAGTTATGAATGTTCATGGCCACTTCAAACAATGGAAGATCATTTTGTTGGATTTATCTTTTTGTTATTGTTATTGTTGAAATCATGTAATTATATCATTATATTTATAGCCCAGACTGGCTTAGATCTATGTATCCAAGGCTAACCTAACCTGTCATTTGTGATCCTCTTGTCTCAGACTTCTGTTTGAGATGGAATGTATCACCACACATTGCAACAGTTTTTAGCAGTTTGGAATTAAGCCCTCTCCGTATTGACCAGATAATAGAGTGTCCAAAGAATTATTAGGTACAGTGCAATTGCTAGTGTTCAATGGAATCAATTAATGTTGGAAAAATAAATATTCACAACCATCAGTAATAAAATAATGACACATGCTTTCAACAGATTAGTGTTGTTAAATGATTTTCATTGGCCCTTTCCTAAAACCTTGAGCCTAAAATAACTCCAATAGATTCGCGAATCTTAGCAGGAAGCATCAGCGCTGACCAGCATCTCAAAAACTGAAGATCATAAGGCATTCTTTGATCCCTTTTGAGGAGCAAGTCACCAAGGCATCTAATTCCACTCTCTAAGGAAAGCAGTTGGAGTATCCAACTGTCTAGAGATGGAGGTTTTAGACTATTAGAATGCTCTGTGGCTCTATGACGCATTATCCTAGAAATAAGTTGAAACAAAGCAAACGGCTTTCAAAAAGAGTGACAATAAAGAGGAATATTTAGATGAAAACAAAACAAAGCAACAGCAAAAAGCTAACAAACAAGAATCGCATTTCAGAGGCGGGCGAGGTGGCCCAGTAGTTAAAACATAACTGTGCTTTTGGATGATGAGAGTTCAGTTCCCAAGCCCTACACCAGGCAGCTCACCACAACCGGTAACTCCAGTTCCAAGGAACCCAATGGCTTTTTACAGCCTCTGTTGACCCCTGTACTCACACATGCAGATCTCACACACACACACACACACACACACACACACACACACACACAGACACACACACACAATTAAAAATAAAGTAAATCTTTACAAAACACCATTCCAGACTAAATTTTTACGGTGTATTTACTGTGTAGTTTGTGATAAGTCTGCAGAGACAAAGTCAGGGGCTTCTTAAAGGACAAGGTGATTGAGCCAGAACAACTATGGGCTTTTTGAAAACCGTCGAAAATATGTGACTTCATCTGAATGACAGGTGTATTATGATCAATTGTTAAGGTCTGCACTTTTCCTATTCAATAACAACCTTTTACATTTTATAATAATGTACTAAAATTTTATTTTATGGGCTAGCATAATAACTAAAGGTAAAGGTACCTGCCTTCATATCTGAAGATCTGACTTCCATCCACAAGACCTATGTAGTGGAAGGAGAGAACTGACTGCCACCAATTTTCCTCTGACCTTCGTACATGCACCATGGAACGTACACACACACACACACACACACAAAATGAATAAGTAAATAAATGCAATTCGAATTTTAATTTTGTCATAGATATGTATTTCACAGAAGGAAACCACTCATGCTCATGTACTGCAGTTAATCTACTACACAGAACAGAGGAAACCTGTTCAATGGCCATATTCTGGTTTCCATCAGAGCAGCTCTGACTACTTGCAGAAGCCCCCTGAGGTCATATGTGTATACTAATGACATTCTCCCATAGAATCTAGCTCTACTTGACTCTACCCTGTTTGCACATAGTCCAAGGGATGCTCTCAAGAATATCAATTGTGGGAAGGTAACCAAGAAGGAATCCCATCTCTTCCCCATGTAGCTATGGGGAAATTATCACATAGGCTGGGCTGAACTTTCTGGTGATATTGTTGCTTTGGTATATCATCCAAGTACCTGTAAACAACCCTTCAGCCCACCATGGGTGGTATGTCAGCCCAATGAAGTCATTAGTTCCCTGTGTTCACTCTGGTGGACTCTGGGTTATTGCTGGACCCTCTAAGAAGCCAGATATGTGTTTACATCTACCTAGAGAAAAACTTCCTGCAACAGGAATGCTTTTAACCTAACCTTTAAACACACACCCTTTGCCTCCCATTTCTAGTCTGTTTCAATTTTAACTGACACAACCTAGGGCTGGGGGTAAAGAGGCTCTTTAATATAAAAGGTAATCTACGGCCATACTACCTTGAACGAGCCTGATCTCATCTAATATAAAAGGTAGGTGTTCCCATAATTGTAGTCCTTAATCACTATCTATGGCAGTTTACTACCATTGAAAACTCACGTCTCCAATCCATCACACATAATGACGAGTGCTGCATGTTTAGCAAAATTACATTAGCATTTCATTAAGCACACACGGGGAAAGTGGTGACGTTTCAGAGGCCCTAATGACTTGTCATTTGCTGAGATTGGTTAAGTCAGTAACTCAAATCACTCTGCTCATTTGTAACCTCACCTCAATTATCCAGGGATAGATTATCCATAGGAGACATTACATTAAAATTCACATCAACAGTCAGCGGTTCCGATCTCCAGATGGGACCGAGAGGAACTTTGGGGAGCATTTACCCAATGCCTAGTTTAATAGAGAAGGACGACAAAAGGCAGAGAGAGGCTACATGCCTCTTGCAAGGTCAACCATCTGATAGATAGTAGGACTGGAATCCCTGTTTGACTGATGCAAGGACAACATGCTTTCAGCAGTCTCATTGAATCAGACATGAACTGGGTTCTTTTTCAAATGTCTTGTGATTTAAGCTCTTTTTAGAATGTTAATGTCACACATGTCATTTGTGTTGCAAAAATACCAATGCTACTACATACGCGTAAAGGGAAATTGTACATCAGTGGGAAAATACATATCAATGGCATTCCTCCCTTCCACTCCTTAATATTGATTCTATGGATGCTGTGTCACAACTCAAGAAGCCATGGATAACCAATAACAATACAGCTATAGCCACACCTTGTCTAAAGGCATAAAGGTCTGTCTCGTAGATATACGATGGCTCTTCTGTGATGGAAGAGAGGCTTGCCTTCATTTTCACCATCATGTTTCCTGTTCAAAGGTATGAATGTGCTGCTGAGGTTGTCTTTAACTTAGTAGTACAACCGTTTTTGTTCACTAATTAATTCACAATGTAAGCAAGCCATACAGGCTTTTATATCTAGGTTTGAGAGTCAGGATTTAGCTTGGTTTTCAAAAATGTAGCTATTACTATTGCTCTTATGCTACCAGAGGTTACTGCCATTACTAAACAAGAGAGTCTGTGTTATCATCTCCCACAGTCTCCAAAAGAGCTTAATACTCACTTGCACTACCTCATCTCCACAAAACTCATGATGGGTAGTTCTCACTCTTATGCTTTTTATACAAATGACATGTCTGTATTCCAGAAAGTTCAATGAGCTTGAGCATAGCAATGCATCTGCCATCAATGCATACCCCTTGGCATTCCTTTTCATGTGACCCCCGGCCTCTTGTTCTTAGTCAGAGCCCTTTACTGACTGCCAGCACAACACGAGTTTCATCAAATTGTCCCTTCAATTAAAAATGAAAAGCAAGATGCTATTTGGGGGGAAAAAACTGGATCATTTCATTTAAGCAAATGTTTTCTACCTTCTTGCTGTCTGTCCAAATAAATATATGGAATCAGAACAAGGTCAAGAGATTAGCTGAGGTCGATAATGAATTGGTTCGATTGAACTTTCACTGGGTTTGGCTAATATGTTTAGGGCATTATCTGAAAAATATTTTGAATTCCTAAACTATCACAATTCTATAAGATAGGATGCAAATGCACAAGAAGACAAATTTCTAAGGGGCAAAAAAAAGAAAAAGTAGTAGAAAACTTGCCATCAAGGATTCTCTTTTATCCAATTATCTGCATTATTATTTCTTTAAAAATTGGACAATACTGTCATATCTGAGAAAATATAGCTAAATTAAATACAGATACATTTTCACTTTCCCCAACAGATGCTCTCTGAAGCAATTATGTGAGGATTTTTTATATATCAAAATACAACTACATAGTCTGCTGACATCGTTTTGTCTTCCTTTTGAAAGGAAAATAATTGTATTGCCTGCTTAAAACCCTATTTTTGGCCTTTCTTTGTACTTCTGAACCTCACCAAATGCCTTCATCTTCCATATTTGATATTGGCTCTCTTTTGGAGTGGGTCACATTTCACTTTTATGTGTGATTAGAGTCATTATGGCCTCAATTTTTGGTCCAGAGCCAGTTGTGTGAAGACCACATGACTGTAAGCCATAGCTTCAAGTTCACTAGAGTCCTGAAGTGTCACTGGTGGAAACATTCTCCTTTGAGAATTAGAAGTCTTAGGTTGTAGCAATGGAAGGAATAAACACACAAATGGGGTGGTAAGTAAGAATAATGGCTGAGGATGACACTTTCACTCTGTTCTTCCTGAATCGTGTGCCCTAGCTACTGTATGAGGATTCACCAGCTGCAGGGTCCATATACATCCCACATCTCAGATGATGGTCTCTTTAAGCATATTCTCCATCTGCTTCTCAACCACATATTCATTGCTCATCAAAAAACAATGCCTTTTGTCTCCTAAGCGTTTTTGAACACAACCTCTGCAATATCATCTATTCTTAGTATTCTATAGTAGCTTCCTAGCCAGTCCTCAGTCTTCTTGTCTTTCAATTATGTCCAATTGTTCCATTAACTATGTACCACAAGTGTGTCAACCTGATATAGCTATGACTAGACCTACCAGGGCACCTGCTATCCTACAGTGTGACCATTTCTGCCTTGTTAGTCTCTAGGTCATTTGCAGCTCCAGTGGGCCATTTCCACTTGATATGACACTACTATCTGTTGCTTTGGCTACATATTCTTACCCAGTAACCTTGCCTGGAGCTATTCTACTCCAGACTAGAGCCAGACAAGGATGAGTTGGTCTGGTTCCAACTCATGGATGAGTCTCTGGCCAAACATGTTCTGGCTTACCAAGAAAAATCTCAGCACTTCTATCATTGAACTGACTAATTTTTTATGCCATGGGTGTTTGGTACATGACACTCTTGTCTAATGTCCTTTCCTGCTTCCTACTAGCAGGATCATGCTTACAGTATCAATGCATGTACTTGTAGGAACAATAAGAAATATCCAGATAATCCTGTAATAGGGACATAAAGAGCTTGACATTTGATTAGTAGCATATTCTCCTTGCATTCTGTTTCTATAGTGAGTCACTCTAGCCAAAGCCAACATGATAGAAGAGGCTTTATTTCAACTTATAGTTTTTAAGTAGCAGTCTACCATTGAGGGAAGCAAAGGCAGGAACTCAAACAAGAACTAAAGTAGAAACAACAAATGAGTGCCTCCACTCTCTGGATCAGGCTCAACTAGCTGTTGTATGCATCCCAGGACCAGTTGCTTAGAGATGGTGCTTCTCATAACAGGCTGGGCCCTCCCATATAAATCATCATGTGTGACAATGTCTACCACAGACATGCTCACAGGCCAGACTGATCAAGGCAAAATTTGAATTAAGGATTCCCCTTTCCTGGGGAATCCAGATTGTGTGATGTTGACAAAAAAAGAAAAAAAGAAAAGAAAAAAGAAAGAAAGAAAGAAATAGAGAGAGAGAAAGAAAGGAAAAAAGAAAGAAAGAAAGAAACCGGCACATAAGGGAAGATTACTGATACAATGTTAATAAAATAACCCAAAAATTTATTACCTGCTCATTCCCCATGATGCTACCTGTATCTATCATGAGTATTATACTGACCTATGTGAATCTGTTGAGTTGTGCATATGTTTGCATTTGTTTGAGTTCACATGTATTTGCATGTCAAAGACAGAAGACAGCCTCAGATATTATACCTCAGGAGCTGTCTGCTTTATGAAACAGACTGACTAGTTTAGGTTGACTAGCTTATGCGGCTCAGGCATCCACCTGTCTCTGCTCTCCTAGCATTGGACTTCCAAGCCTGCAACAGCACTCTGGGGTTCCTCAAGTGGATTCTTCTTAGGTCTCTATGTTCACACAGTAGGCATCTTACCCACTAAGCCATCTCCCCAGTTCTTTGCAGACTTCTTAAGGAGAATTCATTTTCTTTCCTTTACATGTCTAATGTAGAGCCCAACTCAAAACTTTCTGATTAGTGTCCATATATAACTACAAATGAATTACCTTTGAAAGTTAAAGTGCATTAACCTTTCTTGGATATAGTCAACAAGTACCAATTCCTTCACGTTACATCACTTTACATATTAAAATTTAAACTTAATTCCTGCCCTTGTGTCATGCTTTCAAATGACTGAGGTGGAACTGGCATCGAGATTGATCTCAGCCTTTTGTCATAAGAATAACAGCTTCCAGGGCAAGAGAAAGAACTTGAAAACTTGTTCTTCCAGTAGGGAGTGGTGGAGTCGAGGGCAGATTTATGCCAGCAAAAGTCCCATTGTGTTTGGCATGCCTGATGTTTGCTGTACTTTCTGTTCTATGTGCTGAAGCTTCTGTTTAACTGAACTGAGGATTAAAGTATTGAACAAGCAAAGAATTGCTCAACTTCCCTGGGTAGGCGGGTCTCATTCAGGATTTGACAGAAAATCTGTCATTTCAGTACGATATATGTTTACTGAGGGAAACCTGGATGGCATAGGCTCAAAGGTCTTTTCTGTTCACCTGCAATGGGAAACCCAGCGCCTCCCTTACCTTCAGGCGCTGAAGCCCGAAACACATTAAGTTTCCATCGCCCCTCCTGGCCATTGGGATATGAACAGTCTCTAAAACAGTCCAGTAAACAAGCAGACAAGACTCCACTTGAGTCTGTTTATAACCTAAAGCTAAAGCGTTTATGGAATCGCAGACCAGGCTGGGGCATGTCAACTCTGTATTGAAAAAATCAAAGAATTGCAATTTAGAGGTAGAGGGGCAGGGTGGGGCAGGGCGGGGTGGGGCTGTTAAACCAAAATGGATACAGCTGGTTTTGCTTTGCAACATGTCTAGCTGTGAGGAGGAGGTCAGAAAAGCAATGGGCGTGCTCTGCTGTCGATCTGTGACAGGGCAGTATGGCCACGGGCCTATGTAAATTAAACAACTAGGCCAGTATGGAAAACACATTTTCAGCAAGTAAATAATGTCATCTAAGGGGTCTGATTGCTAAAGCAGCCTCATTGCCTCATGGGAGGACACTCATTCATTCAACAAATATTTACTGCCTAGCTCTGGGACTGGCAGGGCTGAAAACAGCTAAGCAATCATCTCTGTCCTGAAGTTTCAAAGTTTTGTGTGACAAGATTTGAAAATATTATATAGAGAATGTGGTTTTCTTTCTTTGAGACAGGGTCTCACGTTTCCTGTTCTGGCACCAAATTCAAGTTTGTTTTAAAGCAGAAGATGATCTGGAATATCTGCACTCCCTGCCTACTCACCCTCTTCCTGAGTCTGGGGACATCAGGCAGTGTCCTGAGAAATGTTTGGTTTATGAGGTCCTGGGCATCTAAGCTATGTGCCAAGGAAGCAGTCTTTTAACTGAGCTATATCCTCTGTGTGAAACATGCCATTTTCAGAATAATCAATCGATTTTTATGGAAGACCCAAAGATGAAAAAACTGCTTTTCTGTCGCTACAGATGCTTGAGCGAAGCATATAAACTTATTCCTAGTCTAACCTGTGTCTTTGGGAGCCACTCCATCCCAAGACCTCTGTATACAAGGACGTATACAGGAGACTTAATGCTTTTAGAGCCTCAGTTGAATCTGCTGAGTTTTGTCAGTAATCAAAAAGACCACACTGTCTTAATAATATTCATGAAGAATACAACTACTTTATTGAAATGCGATTCCAGGCTTCAAGTCTTAAATTTTAAATTGTCTAAATCAAGATGTATAAAGTTACGTGAAGTAAAATGACAGAACTTCTTCCCCCCGACATTAGACAGCTATGGTTGCGACTGTTTGATGCCAGCAAAAAATGTTACTTTAATGTAGAATGCAGTAACTGCCTTCTAACAGAATGAAGACAGGAGGAAAAGCATCATGGAGAAGTTGGCATAAAGTCACCAGAAACAAAGTGACCATAAGGACAAGGGCTAAGCTTAACAGCACGGAAGTTGGTGAACACAGTGGCAGACCCCATCCGTTTGGGTGGAATGAATCATATGTTATGTTATTGAAATGTCAAATGTCACCCATGAGAGGGAATATTTCTTACCATCCTTTTCTAGTTAGTATAGACTTAAAGAGTCATGTACCATATTATTCTACACAGTGTCCATGAGCATCTATCTCTGGCAGTAGACTATAAACTCTCCTTGCAAAATTGTTTGTTCAAGTGCTCGTTTTCATAGATCATGAGCGTGTATAGATTCCGCGTGCCTTCTGTCACGTCATGCTTACTTTAAGTAGTTATGCACCCATGTTTTTCACAAGACTCTATGAAGCCCGTTTCCTGCCAATTGTTTGATGGTGTCAGTGGCAACAATTTGCTTGGGTCTGGGTTCCTCCCTACAGTGGTTTGAATATGTGTGGCTCAGGGGATAGAACTACTAGGAGGTGTGGCCTTGTTGGAGTAGGCTTGTCCTCATTGGAGGAAGAGTGTCACTGTACCAGGTGGGCTTTGAGACTGTCCTCTTAACTGCCTAGAAGACAGTCATCTCCTGAATGCAATCAGAGCAAGAGATAGAACTCTCAGCTCTTTCAGAACCATGCCTGCCTGGATGCTGCCATGTTCCCACCATGATGATAATGGACCAAACCTCTGAACTTGTAAGCCAGCCCCAATTAAATGATGTCTTTTATAAGAGTCGCTTGGTCATGGTGTCTTTTCACAGGAATGGAAACCCTAACTAAGACACTCCTCATTTTGTCTTCCTATAAGTTTGATGTCATCTTGCTTTTTTATTTTTATTCCCTTGCGTTTTTGGACTTTCCAAGATGTTGAAATCCCACCTCTCCCTTCTGAGATGGAGTCCCAGGGAGATAAGTCCTATTAGAGAGATCATGAGTGGAGAACTCATGAATAGAAGTCGGTGCCCTTAGAGGATCGTGGGAGAGCTTGCCTCCCCTTTGAGCTCTCATCCATATATGAACACAGCAAGAAGGCACCCATCCAACACAGAGGAAGGCCTGCACTGGAGACCAACCGCAATCACGCCAGCCCTGTAATTTTAGACTTCCAGCCTCTAGAACTGTCAAGTATGTATTTATAGATTTTTGTAAGCTCCGAAAAGCATAGTATTTTCTTATAGCAGACTGAGCTAAGAATCTTGCTTTTTAATAGTAGTGTTGTTATGTATAGCATATACTTAAGCAATATTTTTGTGCTGAGCTGTTTCTGTATTTTTTTAAGGGGGCTATTATATTCTATCTAACTTCTGAGATTTTTCTTGATTCTCAATTATAACTGTGATTCACTTATATTATGTGGAGTTATGGCTTATTCATTTTCACTGCTGTATAACGTCACACTTATGAATGATTTTTGTGTTCCCTCATCTTGTGGTGGATATTTGCATTTAGATGTATGTACATATGTATGTGTGTTTATATGTGCACAAACGCAGGTGTCTCTTTGAATGTCAGTGCATACATATGCAACCAGGTGTGGAGGCAAGAGATCAGTCTCAGGTATCATTCTTTGGGCACCAACTATCTTGCTTTTGTTTTACTTGGCTTTGTGGGGGTTGGAGGGGGGAGGGGAAGAGGGAGAGGGAGGGGGAGGAAGGGAGGGATGGAGGGATAGATGGAGGGAGGGAGGGACAGAATGGGAGAGAAAAAGATTTGTCTGGAATTCACCTACTAGGTTAAGTAATCTAAGTAAGCCCCATAAATACCTATACCCCCCCACCCCCATTGCTGGAGTTACAAGTGTGTGTAACTACACCCAGTATTTTGTTGTGGATTTCTAGAGATTAAGATCAAATCCTCATGCCTGTGAAACAAGTATTTTGCCAACTGAGCCATCTCCCCAGTCTTAGTTATTTACCTTTTGTGAAGATTGGTTTTTTAATGTATTCACGTATTGGGGCAGGTTGGTGTAAGTGGGTGTGTTGAGTAGGGATAGACACCCTTTGCACAGCCCATGTGAAGCTTAGGGAACAATTTATCAGGAGCCAGTTCTTTCCTCCCGTCTGTTTCAAAGCAAGGTCTCTTTTGGTTCTGCTACAGTGTTAACTGGCCTACCAGCTTCCGTCTTTACCGCCCGTCTTCCAGTAGGAGTGCTTGGGTTATAGATATTAGCAGGGGCTTCTAGTTTTTTACATGGGTTATAGGGGAGCAAATCAGGTCCTGAAAGCTTGCAAGGCAAATGTTTTAATCCTCTAAATCCATCTCATCTATCCTGTTAAAGATTTTTTGTCTTTCTGAAATTATTATCAATATTACTATAAACATTTTATATATGACTTGCATCACAGATAAGCAAGTATGCTGTGAGAATTTATATCTAGAAAATGAGTTCATAGACCCTAAGATATGAACGTTAATTTTTACAAGAAAACTTTAAATTATTTTCAAAAGCAGAAGCATAATTTCATTCTCGCGCCACCAGTGTAGGAGATATTATTGATCCGCCTCTCTCCAACAACTGGAATTATCAAACTTCCTCTAATTTCTCCAACAAATTGTTGTAAAATAACATCCTCTCATAGTCATGATTCATAGTAACTGGAGAGCTAATGAAGTTAGCTGTTTCTTCATATGCTTGTTGTCTAATGACTTTTCAATATGTTTATTAGGCAACTAGACTATTACACAGCCTAACTTGCTGTCTAGAATGTTAGCATTTTCTGTGCTCATTTATGAACATTACACATTGCTGTGTATTTGCCTCTGCTGTGTGCTCTAGAAGTCCCAGAGTGAACAACGAATGGTTGATTCTCAAAGACTAAGTGTTTTTTAAATATTAGTGATCCTTTAACTTGCCTGTAGAAATCATTCCAGCTTGTTGGAGATACAGCTTTACTTTACAAACTGGAACTCTTTATTTGGAACTAATATGTACATTAGAATTTGTTCTCTGGATGCTAACAATACTTTTCTATGCTTAAAATATCCCTGAGGATGAAGTATACAGATCATCAGTAGAGAACATGCAAGAACACGTTTTTAGTTCTCCAGTAATTCATAATTTAATTCTTGAAGGACATAAATTGTAAAAGCAGTTCAAGGCTCTGTTAGAAGTCGAAGACCATTGTTTCTACTGACATGTGTAAGGGAGAGCAAAGAAGATAAGCAGATCAGTCATCCCAGACTCTTCGCTCTGTCCAAATTGGTTGCTAGGAATGGTCTGATGGGGATGTTTCCATCCTCTGGGCATCAAAAACCAAAAAGCTCCCAACTTTGATAGGTATTAGAATGGAACAAATAGAAAGGGAACTGTAATGCTCAAAAGCCAGATTCACAGAAAAATGAGTTGCCTCTGACTTTCATTTGAGTGATCCTATCTTCTCTCAGAGGCCAGTGGCATGTCTCCAGGTAAGATAATGATGCATTCATTTTCCGGTAAAAATATTGTCCCACTGTGGGAAAATGTAGAAGTCATATAGCCAAAGCTCAACAACTAGTCTCTCAAAACAAAGAGCTTTGCTTTTTTTTGTAATCAGGATTTGTTCTTATTTTTGCCAAACAAATCAGAGATAGATTGGTTTGTGGGACCTGTTTAAAATGTTTTATACTAATCAGCACAGAATTGTTTAGTTGCTTTTCAAAAGGATATTTTGGCTGTAAATGATGCCTCCTAATAGATTAAACTACCTTAAACAATAAAGGATTCTTAGATCCATTACACCTTTCATTTTCGAGTTTCATAAAAAATGAATAAAAATAAGGCAACCTGCATTATTCAGTTAGACATTGGACTTCTCCAGTTTTACAAATACAGACTTCTGTGATTATTTACAATGTATGTATATTGTTATTGGTAGGTCAAATTAATTTTGTAAATTAGTAGTTTCAAAAAAATTTGGTTACATTATATGCTTTCATGTAAAGGACCCATTCTTCATGTGCAACTTGTTTTAAGGCAGTCTAAACATATATAACAGGGTGTCTCTTGTTGCCAAGGGCAGCACAAGACTGCCAGAGTCATAGAGTACATGACAGACAAGAAGACAAGTCACTATTCACAGCTCAGAGGGGACACTGGGTGTCAGACAAGTCCCTGGTAATCACTCCATAAACAATTTGTAGGAAACTCTTATTTAAAGACTGGGGTGTGGTCTGTGGGGAGGAGAGATGCAGCAGGTTCCAAGTGAATTTGGACTTTTAGTTAGATCAGATAATCCTTAACTCTCTATTCTATAGAGCAGTGTTTTTCAACCTATAGGTCATGACCCCTTTAGGGGATCACATATTAGAAGATAATCTGCATATTAGAGATTTACATTATGAGTCACAACAGTAGCAAAATTACAGTTATGAGGAAACAATGAAAATAATTTTATGATTGGAGGGGGCACCACAACATGAGGGACTGGATTAAAGGATCACAGCATTAGATTGGTTGAGAAACAATGCTCTAGAGTAAAATTAGCCAATCTGTCAACAAGTATGGACTGAGTGTATGCCTCTTGCCCTGCACTCCAGTGAAACAAACAAAAGTGTTCTCAAGGAACTTAAAATTTACATTTAAAAAATAATGACAGAGAACTATAGCTTAAACACCCAAAGCTACTCTGTTCCATTTTTTTTTCTTTTCTCTTATTCATTTTGTTATTTAGTGAATGTGTTTATCAAAGACTATAGGAAGTATGAAAAGTTCTACAGAACAGAAAAATACCAATGATGCTTAATTCCTCTTTTAAACCTCTTTGAAGAAGTTTAATGTCTACTAGGGAAAGGATATATACATCTATAAATACCCATAATGATTCTTAGCTCTATGGTGGATAAAATGGTTAGAGAATTTCAAAATATTTAGCTCGTGACACAGGAAACAGTTATTATCATTTTGGATTGGATGTTGAATGGTGTCCATTAATTTACCTGTTATGATGTCACTATTGAGTATTTGCTTAGGTTGGTGCTGTTGGAATTAAGGGAACTGAAGAGGTGGGAATCTCCTAGGCAGTACAGCCATTGGGAGCATTCCTGGAAGAGACAGTGGGATTCCAATCCCTTCTGTTCATCTATTTTCATTTCTGTCTATGAGGTAAGGAACTTGGTTCTACATGTTCTCCTCTATTCTATGCTACCTTAACACAGGCTCAAACACCCAGGACCAATTCATCATGGGTTAGAGCTTCCAAACCTGTAGACAAAAATCAACCCATGTCTTTATAAGTTAACTGTCTCAAAATTAATTTTTGTAGAGATAGCAAGCTGAGTGGCAATTAGCACTTATTGATATTAGGATAAGGTTTCACATATATGCAGAGGTTTGCCACATGGAGATGAGCAAGAAGAACATGCCCCTAAATTCAGAAATAACAGAAAGAAGAAATTTGAGTCAGTGAGCTAGAGAGGCAGCTTCATGTTGGCCTCATGATCAGGAAGAGCAGAGCTCCGACCACCAGAAGTCATGTCACTGCCATGTGGGTTTCATGATCCTCATGTAATTCCAGCCTCATAAAAGTATAGACAGTATCGCCATAGCAAGCTGACTAGTGAGAGTATCCATATTAGAGAGTTTTGGCTTTGACTGAAAGAAGTTTCCACAATGATTAGGTATAGGGTTGATGGGGGATAACTCTCAACATCAGTCATGAGTGTGCTCATGGATGTGCACATAAGTGCATGTATGTCCACTTACATACAAATGCACCTATATCCATAACACACACACACACACACACACACACACACACACACACACACACACACACGATAATGGAAAGAGAAAAAGGAAACAGCTAATTATTAAGGATGGTAAAATATCACAGAAGCTAATGCAGAAAGCAAGGTTTGAAGCAGAGTAGGGCCATTTATATGGCCAGATGCTTCCTCGAGGTTATAGATGGCTTTATTTTGACCTTCTTTGAAGCATACCCAACATAAATGTATTACTGTATTTTCCACAAGTCTCTACAGCACACAAAATACAATAATGAACCACTTTTTACTCCCATCTCCCCTAAATGTCACATATTTCATTACATAGAACTTGTAGGATTTTGATATGCATTTGTCATCGCCACTAGCATCCATTGTATAGTGATTTAAATTTTGCAAACAAACCTAACAGCTGGTGAGGGCATTGCTGCTTATATTGCAGAGCTGTGCCATCTGTTTAGCTGGTGCAATTTGCAAGAGTTCTTAGATAGCATATTTCGTGATTATTTCATAAGAGGCACCTATGATAAATCCTCTGAGCTGTATCCTTGGAGAAATCAAAAGCGGCATTTATTGTAGATTTGAAAATGGCGGTATCCTAGGAGATGATAGAGCTGTATATCCCCAGAATTAGATAGAACAATGTCTCATGTAAATGTCTACACCATGCAGACAGAAATCTTGATGTTGACAGTGGCTGTCATAAAACCCTACAGACAGAATTATTCAGATTTGAAGTCTCTGAGCCCAGCTGTCACCAACTGATTGACCATTTCCTTGGGCTCATCTTTTGCCTTTCCCTTCTCCTTCAGATCCTGCTCTGTAAATCCCTGACTTAATGCTTCTTCCCCACTGTAAGGAGCAGAACCACTCTGAGCAATTAAGTACACTTGCCCATGGGCAAGGACTCAAAGGCCTTGGATCCATCGAGATTTGGTCAAACCATTTCCCATATGGGCCAGGATTAGAGGAACACCAAAATTTTCCTTGGGTGTTCAAGTTCATCTGTTTATAGAGCACTGTATACAAGAACTAGCAACTACAGCCTCCTCCTCTAGGATATTTAGTCTCACCTACAGAGACCTCCTACCAAGACTAAGCCCCAAGTCATGCCCCTTTGCCATATTCAAAACATGCTGAGGTTCCAGGTTCCCATTCCTACAAAAGTGTACACCCCGTGTGACCTCAGTTCTTCTCTGTATGTCTCTGTGTAGCTGTCCATTCTTCATTCCATCACCAACACTAACCACGGCTTCAAGACTCAAGTTATACTGGTTGTGGTACCCTCAGCACTACTGGTGAATGTAATGTTTTGCTCCAACAATGGTGAGATGGCTCAGTTGCTAAAGTGTTTGGGGAAGTGGAATAGGAGGATCCCTGAGGTTTGATGGACAGCTAGTCTAGTAGAATCAGTGAGCACCAGATTCCATGAGAATCCTTGCCTCAAAAATAAATAACCAAATGTAAAATAAATAATGACTTAGTAAGGTGGAACATAATTGAGGAAGACACCTAATGCTGACCTCTGACTTCTATGTACACATGTGCACATGAGCATATACACACAAAAATGGGAGAGCACAAAAGAGTTCCTTCTTGATCTCTGTATTCCTATAGTGTGTTTTATTTACTTGAATCCTTCTGGAGGTTTATTATTATTATTATTTAGAATTTATTTTTGTTATTTTTCATTGGGTGTGTGCCTGTGTACCTCTGTGTCTTTGTGTGTGTGTGTGTGTGTGTGTGTGTGTGTGTGTGTGTGTGTGTGTGTGCATACATTCATGTGAGTGCACATATTGGCAGAGAGCAGGAGTCAGAGATCCTGGAACTAGGGTTATAGGTGGTTGTAACCCACCTAAAATGGGTGCTGAGAACTGAACTCCAGCATTCCTCTCTCTCTCTCTCTCTCTCTCTCTCTCTCTCTCTCTCTCTCTCTCTCTCTCTCTCTCTCTGTGTGTGTGTGTGTGTGTGTGTGTGTCTCTCTCTCCCTCCCTCTCTCTCTCCTCCATTCACTGAATTTTCCTTCAGAGACCTTGTCTCATCATTTGTTCCTCTTTCTGTTCCTTTTCTTACCGTCTTCCCCTTTCTTTCTGTCTTCGTAGCACCCCCACCTTTTCTCTGTCTCATAGAGCTCTCCTAACAAGTACATGCACAGTTAAGTGTATATGGACGGATATACCTTTCCAGTCTTAAGGAGCATGTACTTCCCTGTGACCCACAGTCTCTCCTCTCCATTCACCTCTTTACTGTCAAGCTTCTGCAAGATTCCCAACATACTTGTTAGCTCTCCTTGCTTAATAAGCACTCTGAAGCTTACCCCGCTATGAGTTGGTTTTTGTTCCCTGACTCCACTGAAAGGAATCCTGCAAACATCATCAAGGACATTTTTATTTCCAAGGTTAATGGATGATTCCAAAGCGTTATTTGATGTGACCGTGCATTGCATTTGGCCCATCTGATGCTCTCTGTCTCTTGGTCTCTCTCTGTCTCTCTCTCTCTGTCTCTGTCTCTCTGTCTCTCTGTCTCTGTCTCTGTCTCTCTCTCTCTCTGTGTATGTGTGTGTGTGTCATCTCTCTCTTTTACACACACACACACACACACACACACACACACACACACACACACACACAATGTCTAACTCTGTGAAACACCATGGCACATTGGAACTCACATTGGAACTCACATGGCACATTGGATATCAGGCCCTCTAGGTTTTCATTCAGTTTGGTTTGCTTCCCCAGACTTGGTTAGACTGCTATGCAAATGTTGGAGTATCCAGAACAAACTTGCTAATTTTGTTTTATGCTTCTAACAGAACTGCCAATATATTCAAACTTGGTCAGTCACTACTATTGCATTGTGTCTGAATTGCATTTCACAAAAGCATCGAAACACTGAAGTCCACTTCTCTAGTTGTGACGACCTATAAAAAAGAATCAGTGTGGTATCTGTAGTTGATGTTGTAGGTCTAAACACTATCTATGTCATTAAGCTGTGATGCTTTTCTAGCTCTCCAACCAAGGCTGCTAGTGGCTAACCACAGAGAAAGTACCATGCACTGTCAGGGTGGTGGTGAACTCCCTTGTAGCTTGTTGTTGTTAGCATATGGAGTGATGTGAAGAGAGAGGTAAGATGGATTGAGTCAAAGTAGCCTGAGTATTAAGAGATGCACATGCAATGGCAAGATACTCTTCCATGCTTTCAAGACAAAGAAAAGGCAAGGACATAGTAGAAAGACAAGTGGCAGGCCTCATAGGAAGAAATCTGAATGATCTAGCTTCATCTGAGGTACAGAAAATAGCTTTCATGTCTCTGATGAAGATTATCAGGTCAGATAATCTTTAGAGGAATACAGATTTTAGGGAGAAATTGTTTAACTAGAATAATTGACATAATTGAAAATTTAAGCTTAACAACTTCAATGGGACTCTCAGTGCCATTTAGCAATCTAACCACGTCTCTCCAAAAAGATTCAAGCTTTGCATTCTACAGGATGCCTGGTCAATTACCTCTTTCCTTTTCTCCCAACAGAAGCCACAGACTGTTCTTCCATCTTTATCCTAAAACTAGTTGTTTTAGGCTGTCCATGTATACTTCAGATTGTCTTTTTTCTGTACTAGTGTTTTTTTTTATCAGCATTCAAACAATCTAGCAATTGTAGTAATCTTTTAAAACAAGAGAATATATCATCCTTTCCCTTACATATCTTTAGATAAATGACTTGAAAGTTTTCCAAACCTACCCTTTGATGAATTCCTCATCCTCTTCCACTCTGACAGCTCTCAGTCATCTAGCTAGTATTGCCAACCTGGGGCTGAGGTTAAGGGCTATCTTGAATTCTTTTCATGTATATATTTTTCTCTTTTAAACTAATATTTTCCCACTTTCGTGTAATAAAATAGAACATAACTGGATGGCTGACAATGCCCATAGTTCCTACTGCTTTGTAGCCATTATGTTAAGAAGAAAAGAATAGCTTGAAATTTGGAAACAAGAGATTAAAAGTCAGAGAGGAGATACGTTCCAGAAAAGAGTAAATAAGAGAGATTAGGGCTAAAATAAATAGTGGATATAATTTCCATGAAGACAGAAGCAATTCTCACTCATGAACACAGGCTAGAAGAGTTCTCCCAATGTTCCTAAGGTATCTACTCAAAGAGTTCGATTTTACCGTTGAGGTGGATTTCTGCTTTAATTTTCCAGAATTTGGTAGTTTAAAAAAAAAAAACAGAAAAGGAAAGGAAAGGAAAGGAAAGGAAAGGAAAGGAAAGGAAAGGAAAGGAAAGGAAAGGAAGGGAAAAATCTACAGTTGAGAAAATTAGAAATGGTTCTTTGGAAAAATGGTAAAAAAAAAAAAAAAGATTAGAGATAGTAGCATCTCTAACTGTGTGTATATTACGTTGTTGTTCAGCTTCATAATTGGACTTACTTTGAGCAATGACATATGAATACATGCCAGTGTTCATTCACCCTAGGTCCTAAAGGTACTCCATATTTCTACTTAGTTCTCTAAGATTTCTGACCACTTTAGGGAAAACACATGTCCGATAGCTGCTGCCCCCTTCAACCTAGGACCTCAGAACCAGAGCCAGATGACCTACACCAGTGTTCAAACTGAGTAATAGAAGCATTCACCATGACCTTGCAGCCACACTCTGGAATCCTGTTAGTGTTGCCTGGAAATGGTCGATATTTCAGAGTACAGTAGAAAGGTGAATGGTTGAGGTGATCAGGGCCAGAGTGTGGCCAAGATGAAGCAAGGAGGGAGAGAGAGAGAGAGAGAGAGAGAGAGAGAGAGAGAGAAATTAAAATTTGTCGCCAAGAGCTACTGGGAAGGTGACTGTTTAAGTCATGGCTGAGAAGGGAAACAAAGGGACAGAGAGGTGAAGGCCACACCAAGCTGCCTTCCCCTTTGCTGTTCAGCTCTTGTTGGAAACTCAGCAACTGCCTGTTCTATCCCACTTTTCACATTTAATCCTTCCTTCAACACTTTATCCTCTCAATTCTGACATTGACTAAGTGTTTTGTACTCAGAATATAAAGATGCCTATGTCTGTTCAACTTTCCTAAACATGATTATATACCAGATAATATTCAGACAGAAGGCCCTGTCTTCTGATGACTGTGGATGACTATTCTTTCCATAGCTAGCCACCAAGTATCTTTCTCCACCACATACATGCTCTTCCACCGTAAGTCCTTAAATGTGCCTAAAAAGACCACCTATGTGAACCTCTCCTTGAATCTTGGTACACTTTTGATTACTTTGTACAATTAGTTATGACAAAAATTCTGAAATGGATTTCTATTTTAAAAGCCACATTGCTTTAATATTCAGCAGGCTGATTTGCTGCCTAGAACTCTGTGGAGAAGTGGAATGTAACAGATTAAGAACCAAAATTACCTCAGGTTATCTTTAGTCCCCTTAATAACCATTTACTGCCAACCCCTTTATCTGACCTAACATAGTGGTGACTATTACATACAGCCTTCGGAATGCATTGTTAAATTTAGCAGACTACTATCTTCAACTACCCTGAACCTAAGAATGTTTTCATATCTAAAATACATACAATAGATTCCCCTTTTCTACTGTAAACTGCCTCAAGTCTCCACCAATGCATTTGATACATGTATTGGTTTATAACATTCTTTTGTTCTGTAACTATAAAAGCTCAATGTGGCCACTTTGACAATGAAACATATTATTTAGGGGTAATCTTAATCTGTGTCCATAGGCAATGGGCATTCATATTTGACTCAGAATACACTATCCCCGACTCCCTTGAAGCAATAGTAATGTTTTATGTCCACATAAGGCCATGGGTTTTGAATTTTTCACTCTCCTAATACACTCTCTTGGAGTATTCCTTCGTAGATATTACAATGGCAAGAAGTTTAAGAGATATTACTTGTGGACATTACTCAATCATCTCTGGAAAATGCCAGTTTTAAGTCATTAAAGTCTAAGCATCAGTCATATGGATGAAAAAGGATACATGACAGTTCAACCTTGCAACCATTTTGCCTACTTGGCAAGGCCCTAGGCATATGGAGCAGGCCAAACCATCGGCCTCTACTCTGACAAATTCCTGTTCCACAGATTTCATAATCATCAGAAAATGATGATTTTATTGTTGTGGTGTTTGAGATAGTGTTTTGCAACCTAGAGTAATCTGTCATGTGCTAGCCCGAAACAGTGCTAGGGGCTCCAACAGAACTGAGAAAGTTGCAGATCACTGAAACTGGAGAATCATGTGTGATGGTCAAAGAAGGTTTAGGGAATGGAAGAGATGACTGCAGATCGTGGGTTACACCAAACACATGCACACACCTTAGAGGTTATATCTTGGTGACCTTTTATTAGTTTCCTGAGGTTGAATTCAATGAATTCAGAGGTTGAAACAAGCAAATTTGTATAGCTTAACAATTCTAATATCAGTGTCATAGACTAAAATCAAGATATAAGAGGGCCACAGTCCATTCCCCCCATCAACTATTATATAAGCTTCATATGAACACATATACACATGTATATTTATACATAAGAGTTTAGTTGGAGTTAATCTGTACAATGGATAATTCCCCTCTCAGAAGCTATAGGTTGCCAAATAAAAAGTCCATTTCAAATGGACTGTTATTGGTCAGAAGTGACCTGGAGACCCAAAACAATACAGTCTATTGTGATTGCTTTTCATTTCCCAAAAGAACTTGATGGTAAGGCCCTATTGCTGAAGATACTATATACTTTGCTTACTTGGAGAAATGGTACTGATCAGTACCTGCCTAGAGGCTAGATTTCATAGGTGCTGTAATAACCTACCTGGTGAGATATAACCATGGCTTTAATACTGTCTTCAGTGTTATGGGGTCAACCAACTACTATCTGAGTAGATTTAATACCTACTCCACAGGAGGTAACACATACATGGTGTAAGTCTAATCAAGAATTTATAGTTGATGAGCTCAAAGGACCCAGTAATAAACCTATTACTACTATACACTAAATAGGTAGCATCAAAATACCCTCAAAATTCACATCTCTGTATCCATAGGTTAATGTATCATCAAAAAAGTTTCTTTGTGCAGTAGATGATGATAATACAGAATAAAAATAATATTGAAAAGTACTACAGACACTTATAAATGATCAAAGTGCAGAGAATAAATGTGTGTGGAGTGCTCAGCCACAAATGGCACATCTATATCAAAGTGACCCCAAAACTCAGGAACCATCACAACAAAAGGAGTAGAAAATTGTAAAAGCCAAGTATTGGGAAGGACATAGGGAAAAACAGTGTCCTTTGAAAACAACAGGACCACTGCATTTATGAACTCACAGCATCTGTGGTTACCTGGATAATGCCTGTCAGCACTTTAGCATTGAAAGGGAGAAAGAGAGAGGGGCTCGTGTACCCCTGCATTTAGCTGTGACAGTTGACAGGTTCTGAGGGATAATTAGTTTCTTTAAGGATTTGTCTCTGTCTCCTGGTAGGAAGACCATGCTCCAATGGATGATCTCATGAGTGTATGGGTGGCATGACTTAGACCTGGAGGATAATAGAAGAATAGGAGGAGAAGGAGGAGGAAGATGAGGAGAAGGAGGAGGAAGATTACCTAGCTAGAGTCTTTCTAGTAAAGAACAAAGACAATTTCCCTCCCTTACCAGTCAATCAAAATATATCTGTCAATCACCTGGACAGGAAAACTCACAGCCTCTGAAACAATTTAAAAGAGAACAAAATTAGAGAACTCACACTTCTCATTTTCAAGAATTGCTAAAAGTCTTTCATAATCAAGATAATGGTCCTGGCATAAGAGTATACATTGAATTCAAAACAAGTTAATTGAAGAGATGGCTCAGTGTGTAAAGTTCTTGTTAAGCAAGAGTAAGGGCCCAAGTTTGAGTCCCAGAACCCATGTACAAATATGCAGAAGAGCAACAGATATATTTAATATCCACAATGGAGACAGGGTGATCCCTGGGGCTTTCTAGATAACTAACACAGACTAATTAGTGAGATACAGGTTCAGAGAGAGACTTTTGTCAAAGAAATAAGGCCAAGAGAAAATAAGGGAGAGCCCAGCGCTGTCCTCTGGACTTCACATGTATTTGTGCATACAAGTGAATCCACATGCATACACAAAACTGAACTGACATTTTTGTACAAATGTTTATGCCTTTATGCTTCTCAACAATTGATCTGGAACAAGGGTGGTAAGAATTCAATGGACAAAGGGCAGCTTGTCAACAAATGGGCAGCATGCATAAGACTCTGGGTTTGATTCTCACACCACAAAAATAGATAGATAGATGATAGATAGATAGATAGATAGATAGATAGATAGATAGATAGATAGATAGATAGATAGATGGAAAATAACAAAATTAGACTTATCTTTCACCACATATATAAGCAAATTCAAAGCAATTACCAAGCTAAAAGAAAATAAGAGTAAATGCCTGTACCTTAAGATTGGGTGATGGTGTCTTAGATGTGAGAAACATACAAAGAAAATGTTGGTAATTGGGATTTCTTCAAGTTTAAAAAGAATGGCAGCCAGAATGTGAAAACTGTTGCATAATAGATAAAATACTAACAAAGTACATTAGACAAAGGACTCATATATAGAATATACATATATTTAAAATATATTTTTAGAACCCTGAATGAGTCAGCAATGAAAAAAAAAAACAACCTGAAAGTTGTGGACATGGGTTGGGGATCTCTTTTAGACATTTTGGAAATGGTCTCAAATTATATTATTGTGATGGTCATCCAACTCTAAATATGCTGTGAGTTACTTAGCCACAAAAGAAGCTTGTTTCTTTTACAATTACAAAGACTTGCAGACATTCAAACCAGTACTCCGAACTTCTAACACTTTAAAGATAAAGTTGAGAATGGCTTTCAGGACTTGAAGGGTGAAATGTTTTGAGAACTCTTCAAACAGAAGGGTGTCCAACAAATCTGAATGAATATTTTCCAGCCTTCTTGACCTATCATAGTCTTACATCCTATAATCATCCTTTATCTCATGAAACCAGTCACACATTTTTGTGGTTCTAGTTGTCTCCTCCAGGGGCGATGATGAAGGGTCAAAATTTTTCCCCAAGCTTTATCATCCATCACTGAGCACACTGGTGTATGAATTTTAGTGGGAGATCATGGTAAGCCATTAGAGGAGAAAGTACTGTTCTTACCTTGGGGAACTGGAGAAGACAGAGTCTGAAGCCCAGGAACTGTGAAAAAGGTAGAGCAGTCTAGAAGAGGAGTAAAAGGGCCTGGGACAGAGTCCTAGAGAAACAAGGAAGTAGAATTGTTTTTACTTCTTTTAGCATTCTTATGCTTAAATCTAAAAACTGAAAAGTAGGAACATGGCTCAACACTTCCAGCCAGTCATTAACTTTCTGTTCACACAGCAGGAGACTAAGTGATGCAAGAAAGGGCTTGATCTCCCCCAATATGTATGTGTTACATACAATACCAATGTGATAGAACTAGCTAGTGCTCTCATGATAGGCTTAATGTTTACAAAGAGGAAGACAACAAACAATCTTGTCCCTGTGTGAAATGCAAGAGAAAACATCTTATGCCCCCACATAGTGGTCCTCACCAGTCAATGGATCCACAAAGCAACTTGACCTTGGATTTGCCCATTCCAGAGCTGAAAAACAAACTCTTATTGCTCCCAGGGAACATCTTTAGTTTGCACTGACAGTCATTGACGTGCCAATGTCTATGATACATTTGTGACAGCAGCTTCAATCTAAGCTGATTAAAGCAAAGTCTCTTTGGAGACGGAAAAACATTCAGATGAATGACGTTAGTGTTTGGAGTTGCTGTATCCTCCGTGATGTGGCAATCTTCACAAGGAAGATATGGATTGCAGGCCAAATTAGCTAAGAAATAAAGATAAGCTAGTTTATTTGTCCAATTTATAATTAAAATCAATCATGGTGATAAATCCAAGTAAAACCGAAATGGTAAGTAAAATACACTGCTTACTAAAAATTGCTAAAAATGTACCTTTTCTATGAAATTGTCATGCCAACATTTTAGTTTCAACACATGAACTGGATGGATCTAGTACTCATACGACAAACTTTCCAAAGTGCAAGAGCTGTAAATTAGTTATTAGAATCGAAAAACTTGATTTAGAGACTTAATTTTCACTGGAAATTTTACTTGGAAATGACTGAAGAAAATAATTTTAGTGAAATGAAAATGTGAACATTCGAAATTGGAATATGATTTGAATGCACTAGGGAGAGAATTAATCAAGGAATTAAACTGGCTTTCTGGGGAAATACATGCATATATGTGTATATGTATATGTATGTATTTGTGGGGCTAGGGGGTAGGTGTATGTGTATATGTGTCTTTGTGTGCATTCATGTGTGCGTGTGTGTGTGTCCAGTCCAGATTTCTTTGAAACATGAGCATTTTTTCCCTATGTGCTTTAGAGAAACCTAAATTTGCACATTCTGACACATAAAGAGCCCCTCGGTCTCTATTTCTGAAGATACTTTATTAACCTTCTGACAAACAACAGTAGTCCAAGGGAACCTTCAGCCATGTTCCCTGGGCACTTCAAGGACAGGGAGCAGGTAGTCTAATGGGTTTCTTGCCTTTAATATTTGTGACCCAACATAGCTCATAGAGGTTCTCTTATGAAGCACCCACCTTCACCTCCACTGTGGTTTAACTAAGATATTTGGAACAAAGTGTCTTCACCAAAATCCAGACCCTCAAAGCCATCTTAAAGATAATTCTGAAAGACATAAGTGAGCAAGAAATGATTTGGAGTAGGCAAAAGGCTTGCCCAAAGACTAGGAAAGTTAGAGTTGTCTATCTAGTTAAAGCCAGACGCTGGAGCTAAGAAAAGTCCTTATATGGTAGGACTCAAGATTCTTTTCTTTCCTCAGCTAAAGTCTATGAGGAGATTGGAAGGCTGGAGAGATGGCTCAGTGGTGAAGAACACTGACTGCCCTTCCAGAGGTCCTGAGTTCAAGTTCCCGCAAGCACATGGTAGTTCACAACCATCGATAATGGGATCTTATGCTCTCTTCTGGCATATAGATGGAAAAACAGATAGAGCAATCATACATTAAAATAAATACATCTCTAAAAGCACACACACAGAAGAAGACTTTGCAAGAGGGGAGCACAAGCAGAGAAAATGTCCATGTACTGCTTGCTCTCATGCCCCTCATTTTAGTTTGTGCCATTGAGAAAGTTAAAAGAAGAGACAGTGACTAGCTCATATCAGCTGCCTCCTTTGAGTCTCTTAAGAAGCCAGTTGACAAAACTCAAGAAATCTATAGAAAAACATGTTAAAAGTATTTCATGAAAAATTGTACAGATAAAATGGTAGGCATAAAAATATTCCTAAGCTTTTTGAAAGTGGAATTATAAACACTTTCTGATAAAATTGAAGATCTACAAGGAAAATATTTCTGATAAAATTCAAGAAATATACAGAAAAACATGTTAAAACTGACTATTTCATGGAAAATTAAACAGATAAAATGGAAGGTATAAAAATGTTCCTAAGTTGATTGAAAGTAAAATTATAGACATCAGAAATATTTTCCTTATAGATCTTCAATTTTATCAGAAAATGTTTATAATTCCACTTTCAATCAACGTAGAAATATTTTTATGCCTACCATTTTATCTGTATAATTTTTCCATGAAATAGTCAATCTTAATGTGTTTTGTTATATTTTTCTTCAATTTTATCAGAGATATTTTCCATGTATATTTACACAATGGAATACTACTCAGCAATTAAAAACAATGAATTCATGAAATTCTTAGGCAAATGGGGAACAGGGGGAGGGAAGAGGGCTTATGGGACTTTTGGGGAGGGGGGAAATCATTTAGAATGTAAATAAAGAATATAGAAAATAAAAAAAAAAAAAGAAGCCAGTTGATCTTCAGGGAATATGTGATCTGTACTTCTGTTGTTATAAAATAGGCAGTCTCCTCTCCCACCACTACTGCACACACTGTTTATGTACCAGGGACTCCAATTTTCTGCATCCCCCTGGAGAATACATGCAACAGCTGCCCATCATGAGGGGCAGAATTAACAAGTTCTTTTTCTACATATGGCAGTCAAGTTCACCGACAGACCTTATTCTGAGATAAAGATCCCATCTTTATTACCATTGTTACTTTTGACACTTGATGTAGTGTGTGATCCTACACTTGAGCACCAAAGAAAGAAGTATTATTACCAAATTGCTAAAGTTTCAGCGAACAGTGAATTTGCTTCCTTCTTCTTCTTCTTCTTCTGTTGTTTTCTTTCATGGAAAGAAAACGCCATGGGATTCTTGTTCACAGTCTGTGTGAGTATTCATTTGTTTCCCTCTTTATTTTTATGCAAAGGAAATAAGAACAGGAAATACAGGCTCAGTTAACATTTTTAAGATCTTAAACAGTTGAAAATAAATAAGTTTTCTTTCTGGGTAGATGACATAAGTTGCAAAGTAGAAAAAAGGGGGGAATTCAAAGAAAAGAATTCGGGGGCATGGGGAAGTACAATGGACATGTACTAACCCAAAATGGGATCATTGAATGTTGAAAAGACCATTTAAAAATAAGACATATTTGTACATAGCATCTGAGGGGAATATAAAATAAATATTCAACTAGGTGAATGTTCTCGTAAAATCACAGAACACAGTCATGTATTTTCCATGAAATTGATCGCAGATTTGGAAAATTGGTTTGGAATCCTCTATGACTTTCTGTTCAAACAGGCATTATTAGTCATAGAATCCTTTGCAAACAAACAAGGTTTTCTTCTATTTCTTGACTGTTTGGATTTAGTGAAACATATAATACCCAATACTCTAAATAAAAAGAAGTCTATATACCATTGAGATTCAATGTCTTTTTCTCCTTGTATTTGGCATTAATATTAATAAGTCCTAGAACTTGTTGTTACAGCTAAATACAGAAACCAATAAAACTTTGAAAAAAAAGCAAAAGGAAAAGTATTTCAAAAATATGCAACTAAAGAGTGGGTCTGAGTTATGCTGCATAGACTCTGAGGGTTTTTTAATAGTTAATTTATTTATTCACTTTATATCCAATTGCAATGTCCCTCCTTCTTCTCCTCCTAGTCCCAATCTTATAAGTTCCTCCCCCCATTACCCCCCTCCACTTATCCTCAGAGAAGGGGGAGCCCACACCGTGGGTATCACTGTGCCCTGAGACATCCAATCCCAGTAGGACTAACCACACCCTCTCCCACTGTGGCCCAACCAGGTAGTCCAGCTAGGGGAAGGGATCAAATGGCAGGCAACAGAGTCAGAGACAGCTCCCATTCCAATCGTTAGGAGACCCATATGAAGACCAAGCTGCACATCTGCTATAAATGTGTAGTGGGCCTAGGTCCAGCCACTGCGTGCTCTTTGGTTGGTGGTTCAGTCTCTAGGAGCTCCCATGGTTCCAGTTTGGTAGATTCTGTAGGTCTTCTGGTAGTGTCCTCGACCCCTCTGTTTTGCTCATTTCCATCCTTCACTCTTTCACAAGAGTTCTCTACCTCGGCTTGATATTTGATATTTGGCTGTAGATTTTTGTACCTGTTTCCGTCTGCTGCAGAATGAAACCTCTTACAAGACAGTTATGCTAGGTTTCTGTCAGTGAGCATAGCAGAACATCATTAATAGTGTCAGGGGTTGGCTCTCTTCTACGGGATGGGTCTCAAGTTGTGTCAGTCATTGGCTGACCGTTCCCTCAGTCTCTGTTCCATCTTTATCCCTGCATATCTTGTAAGCAGGACAAATTTTGGGTTGAAGGTTTTGTAGGTGAGTTGATGTTCCCCTCCCTCCACTTGAAGTCCCACCTGACTACAGGAGGTGGCCAATTTAGTCTCAATATCCTCTGGTGGTAAGAATCTCAGCTAGCTCCATCCCCATAAACTCCCCAGTGCCTCCCCCATTGAATTAGATGTCCCTCTACTGAAGAATGGATTAAAAAAAAATTGCTACATCTACACGATGGAATGCTATTCAGCTAGTAAAAACAAAGACATCATGAAATTTGCAGGCAGGTGGATGGAACTAAAAATACCACCCTGAGTGAGATAACCCAAACCCACAGGACATGCGTGGTATATACTCACTTAACATTGACATAAACTACAGGATAACCATAACAATTCACAGACCCAAAGAAGCTAAGTGATAAGGGGGTCCCAAGGTAGGGTGCGTGAATCTCAGTCAAAAGCAAAATAGTCATCATCAAAGGTAGATGGGGAGAGGGAACTGAGTGGGAGGGGGGAGGACAGAATGCAGAAGTGGCAAGGATGGGAAAGGGCTGGAATGAAAATGGAAGCCGGTGGGGGTCATCTCTGGGACTAGATGGAGGAGATTTTAAAATGTTCAAAGTTTGTGTTTCTACAGACTCCCCACCCAGTGCATCCTAACCCACTTTGATCTCAGCATGTTGCACTTAGCTGAGAGGGAGGGGGAAGGCATCTCCATTTGTTCTTACTCAAAAACAGCCCCCATTCTGCAACTGTTTAGTGGTTTTGCAGAATGAACTGAAATCCTCCCTTCTCTGAAGTAGAATGCCTTCCCTTCTCTGAAATAACAGATTCTGGTCTCTATCTCTACAATTTCTCTGGTATGATCAATCACACACAGACAAACAGAATAGCTCAACAGCTACCTAATTAACATGCAAGGAAAGTAAAATTCAGAGAAGAAACCATTTTCTAAGAGCTTATACTTGCCACAGATGCATCTGTCTGACCTGCCTGCACCAACCAAGACATTGGTTCTTCTTTCCCGAACTGTAGCACAAGTTGAATCTTATCATGGCCATAAGAAATTGTCTTAGTACTACAGTTCTGTAATACAGCTTTATATCAGGGATGGTGACGTCTCCAGCAGTTCTTTTCTTGTTCAGGACTGTTTTATCCTGACTTTTTTGTTTTCCCATTTGAAGTTGAGAGTTTTCCTTTCAAGGTCTGTAAAGAATTGTGTAACAATTTTAATGGGGATTGCATTGAATCTACAGATAGCTTATGGTAAGATGGCCATCTTTTCTATGTTAATCCTACTCATCCCTGAGGGTAGGATATCTCTGCATATTCTGATATCTTATTCAATTTCTTTCTTTAAAGACTTGAAGTTATTTATCATACAAGTCTTTTACTTGCTTGGTTAGAGTTACCTCAAAATACTTTATATTTTTGGAGGATATTGTGAAGGATATTGTTTCCCTGATTTCTTTCTCATACAAATTGTCATTTGTATATAGGGGAGTTACTGATTTTTTTGTTTGTTTTAGTTTATTTTTTATCTAGCCACTTCACTGAACGTGTTCATAAGCTTTAGAAGTTCCTTGGTGGAATTTTTAGGGTCACTTATGTATACATTCAAATCATCTGCAAATAACAATACTTTGATATTTTTCTTTCCAATATCTAGCCCCTTGATGAAGTGTCTTATTGTTCTAGTTAAAACATCAAGTACCTTATTGAATAGATACAGAGAGTGAATAAGCTTTATTGTTCAAACTATATGTGTTGACATAAAAACAGGCACATTTATCAATGGAATCTAATTGAAGACTCATACATAAAAGCACACACCTATGGGTGTAAATATAACATTTTATTTGCCAGATGAAGGGATGAAATGAGAGCTATATCCAAGCCATATCCAGAGCCATATCAAGCCCAATGGCTTGGGCTGAGCCCAGAGTATTTTTATCTAACTACCCCTAGGCCTAGGCCTGGAAGCTTCTAGCTTCCATATGCTAACCTAGGCCTAGAATATTTCAGCCTCTAAGATTTACTGTTATACAAAATCACCCTTTCTACCTCTTTCTGAACACTGGATGGCTGGTTCAACTCATCTGTTCTGGCCAAAAAAAAATCCTCTCTAAGCTGATTGACTCAAACTGTCTTCTCTTGGTTTCTAAATTGCTATACTTGGCCTCAAACTAACTTTGGCAATCTATTCTAATCTTCTGGCTCCTTCCCATTCTCTTGTTTATTCTGTCTTCATTTGCAACCTGCCTCTGTAAAAACTGTCTGGGTAAAACTGCCACACACATACATACCATCACACCACACACCACACCTTTTTTTCTCTCTCAATTCTCCTGAATTGCCTCTCTTCCCTGTCCTCATGAGAGTCAGGCATATCCTATCTCTGACTCATTCTCTCAAATCTTTCTGATTCATCACTTTATCTGCCTCTCAATTACACATCACTTTCAAATATGACTTCTTCCTTCTACAAACTAACTTTACCTACATTGTTAGGGATTAAAGGTCTGTACTAAGGGCATGTCAGTATTCCAGTCAGAGGGATTAAAGGTGTGTGGTGTGCCTGCATTCCAGCTGGATCACACAAACCTAGAAGGCCTTTGGATGAGATCACTTGCCAGAGCAGACATGTTACTGGATTGAAATTCATCTCTATATGGACACCTGATTTTTGGTAAGGAAGCCAAAATACACACTGGGGGAAAAAGCATTATCAACAAACAGTGATAGTCAAACTGGATAGATGTCTACATATAGAACAATGTAAAAAGATATATATTTATCACCCTGCAAAAACTCAAATCCAAGTGGTACAAAGACTTCAACATAAAATCAGATACACTGAACCTGAAAGGAGGGAACTGATGAACATCTTGACCACATTGGCACAGGAGACAACCTGATGATTCTATAGAACCTATAGCATAGTCACTAAGATCAACAATTTATAAGTGGGAATTCATGAAACTGAAAGCTTCTGTAAGACAAAAAAAAAAACATTGTCAATCAGACAAAGAGGTAGTCTACAAAACAGGACAAAAGTTTTACTAATTCCTAACCTAATAAAGGCCTAATATCCAAGATATATAAAGAACTCAAAAAATTAGATATCAAAATCCCAAACAACTCAATAAAATGAGGTACAACTCTAAACAGAGAATTCTGAATAGAGAAATCTCAAATGGCTGAAAACCCCTTAAGAAATATTCAGCACCCTTAATCCATCAAAGAAGTGTAAATCAAAACAAGTATGAGATTCCATCTTATACCTATCAGAATGGTTAAGATGAATAACACAAATAACAGTTCAAGTGTGGATGTAGAACAAGGGGAACACTCATCTATTGCCAGTGAGAAAGCAAACTTGTACAACAACTATGGAAGTCAGTATTTCAGTTCCTCCAAAAAATGGAAATTTATCTACCTTACGATCCATCTACACCATTCTTAGGTGTACACCCAAAGGACGCTCTATCCTATAACAAGGACACTTGATTAACTATGTTCATTACAACTTTATTCATAATAGTCAGAAACTAGAAACAACCTAGGAGCACCAAAACTGAATCATGGATTAAAAAAAAATGTGGCATGTTTACACAATGTAATGTTACTCAGCTGTTAAAAAAAATAACATCATGAAACTTGCAGGAACACGCTTACAACTAGAAAATACCACATGAGTGAGTAAACTCAGACCCAGGAAGACAAAAATGATATGTGTTCACTTATAAGTGGTTATTAACTTCCTAGAATCTATGAGGGTGACCCTTGTGAGGATTCCTAGTAATGGAAGGTACAAAGTCTGAACTGGCCATCTTTTGGAGCAAGGCTTCCAGTGGTGGGACTGGTTGCATTCAGTTGAGTTCTTGGCTAGTCCCCATGGAGGTTCCCTAAACAACTCAGGCTGATGCTTGGAAAAGAGGTCACTCTCTAAAACTTGACATCAGGGCCTCATTGCCAAGGAAAACATCAATACAGATCATTAAATGTGGAGAGGTTGAACTGGTGCCCATATGGAGACTTTACCCCATGAGCTAGTTACTTTGGTACAGAAAGGTTCTCTGTAGGCTACAGAAAGAGAACATGGACACCAGCCCAGCCATGAAACCTTCTATTTACAATCTGTCCTGCTTGTAAGATGTACCAGGGAAATGATGATGCAGAACTTGGGGGAGTGGCCAACCAATGTCTGGTTTAACTTGAGGCCCACACCATGAGAAGGAGTCCATGAGAACCAGAGACTAGGTAGCCCAGAGACTTATGATGGAAACAAACACAACTGAAAAAAGAAGAAAGAAGAAAGAAAGAAAGAAAGAAAGAAAGAAAGAAAGAAAGAAAGAAAGAAAGAAAGAAAGAAAGAAAGAAAGAAAGAAAGAAAGAAAGAAAGGAAGGAAGGAAGGAAGGAAGGAAGGAAGGAAGAAAGAAAGAAAGAAAGAAAGAAAGAAAGAAAGAAAGAAAGAGAAAAAGAAAAAATCAGTGAAATTATTCCTAATGATATTGTTCTATACTCATAGAAAGGTGCCTTATCTAATTGTCATCACAGAGGATTCTCTGGTAGCAGTCAGGAGTGGGTGTAGAAACACTATGGAGGTAGAGAATCTAAATTGAAGGTCTCCATCAGATCCCTCCCCTCAGCCTCAGAACATTGGGAACCCCACTGAAGGAACAGAGAAGAAGGATCTTAGGAGTCAGAGGGGATGGAGGATACTGTAAGAACATGGCCCATCAAATCAACTAAGCGGGGCTCATAAGAGCTCTCAGAGACTGGAGCTGGAAGCACGGGACTGCATGTGTCTGCACTGTATTCGTTACACATGTGTTATGGCTGTTAGGTTGGTGTTTTGGTGAGACTCCTAACTGTGAAAATATATCTCTTACTCTTTTGCCTTCTCCTGGGACTATTTTCCTCCTATTGCGTCACCTTGTCTAGCCTGGGTCTGAGGGCTTTTCCCTTGTTTTATTTTATCTTGTTCTGTTCTGTTTGGCTGTCATCTCTTAGAGGACTGCTCTTTTCTGAAGAGGAATTGAAAAGCCAGGTGAATCTGGAGAAGAAATGAATTAGGGTTGGGCTGGTGGAGTGGAAAGAATGGAAATTATGAAGGGGATGTATTGTATGAGAGAAGAATGTGTTGTCAATAAAAATAAAAGAAGAAATTTTTTAAAATGAATACATAAACAAAAAGAAAAAAGAAAAAGAAAGTGTCTTAGTCCATTTTGTGGAACTGTAACAGAATACCTGAGACTCAGAAATTTATAAAGAATGGAATGTTTTTCTTACAGTTCTAGAGGCTAAGCAAGTTCAACTTACTTGAAGCACTCACAATAATAAGGGCTTTCTTGATGCATCATCCCACAACAGGAGACAGAAGGTCAGGAAAGGGAAAAAGAAAGAGAACCAAATTGTTTTCATAACAAATCTACTCTCATTAGAGAGAAGTCACTCTCAAAACAAACCATTCCTCTGTTAACAGCAATCCATTAATAAATGCTGAGGCTTTGTGGCTTAATTTCCTCTCAAAGGTACCATCTTTCAACACACAAGATGGTGATTAAGTTTTCATATGAACTTGAGAGTGAACATTCAAACTGTTAGCTTTCTAACAGTGTGAAAAACTGCCTTAGAAAATCAACTCAGAAGGAAAGCTTTGGTTGGCTCAGGGTTTCAATGGTTTCAATCCATAGTCATTTGGCCCTGATGCATTGAGCCTACGGCATCATGATAACCTTGAAGCATAATGAAAGAGCTCTGACAACCTCATAGAGAGAGTCAAGAGGAGACTGAAGCCCTCAAATTCCCCGAGAGCATTCCTCCAATGACCTAACTTCCATAACTAAGCTCTACTTCATACAAATTCTATCTCTCATGTACACTCATATATCTACACACTAGGGACCAAACCTTCAACTTGGAGGACTATGGGGAACAGTCAAGCTCCAAATTCTAGCATGAAATACAGCCTAGACATTCAGTGTTTTAGTGGTTCCAGAGTTGTTTCCTCCATGAAATTTAATCTGAACTTATTTATCTAAACCACGGAGAAGGTAACTTTGGGGAAGGTCATAGATGGAGAAACCAGAAGAATGGACTGACTGTAACCTAAGCCTAATATTTATTTAGTGGAGATAAAAGGCCAATGAGGGTAGGTAGAGCCCCTGCCAGAACACACCATGTAGTTATAAATAAAAGGTCTGGGAAACATCTGCAATTGAAAAGAGCTCTGAATCCATTCACAGATACAGTCAGAACCAGCATAAGAACCTCAAGTGATCTCCATTCTGTGCATCCTTCAAGTTTATATTTTATTCTGACTCTTAGTATTGGATTTTGTCAGTATTATTAGAATTTCCTGAATTCTATTCATTATATCATTACATCACAAAGTAATCCAAAATTTATTAGTGTAAACTGTTTATTTAGCTGGTAAATCTATTGATCTCCTTATGGTCTGGAGGAGATTTAACAGATCTTTGACACAATTTTGGGCCTTCATTTGTGGTCACCTAGAAGTATGGGTAAATAAAGTTCATGGGTCTATGATGGCTGTTTCTAGGACAGTTCAGAGAGCCTGGGGTCCTACATCATCTTTTATTTTACCTCGAGCTAAATACGGTTTTATCACATTAAACATGTGGAATCCCAAAAGTAATGTGGGCAGAAGAATCGATATTTTGAAATTCACAGCATCTCCTCTAGCACACGTTAAAGGACTTAAGCACGTGTCAAGGAATTAAGAAGTTGGTCTTATTCCTTTATGGAGGATTCACATGTTCTCATCTCACAGAATGATAGAGTCAGAAAAGCAAGTGATTGTTAACCACATGGATTCTTTTATTGTTGCTGTTGTTATGGCAAAATCCAAGACAAGCAAATTTAGAGAGGAAGAGTTTATTTAAACTTCAAGTCCCTTGTGGCTGGGAAACCATCATGGCTACAGCTTCAAGCAGCTGTTTATATTGCATCGGTAGTCAAGAGGCATAGACCAATGAATGCTTGTTCCCAGTTCCACTTCTCCTTTTCACTTAGTCCAGGACTCCAGTCCTTGGAATGGCATGAATGATATTCTATATAGGTCTTTGTACTGCAGTCAACCTAGAAAATTCCCTCCAGGCATGCCCAGGCATCTATTTTCAAGATTATTCTAAACCCTGTCAAACTGATAATCAAGATTAATACCCAGTAAACAAATATGCATGATAAGTCCATGGCAAATTTTCCATGCTAGAGAAAATGAAATTGTAAGGATGAGCATTGAACAAAGGAGTCAATGACTTTATTTAGTATCTTCAATGATATATAACCTACTCCAGAACTATAACTATGTCTTCTAACTTTATTGCACTGAGGGCATAAGCATAAAGCAAAGGTTAGCTTTAGTATACATTAAAAACTCATGATAGGTCCAGGAGAGATGGATCAGTGGTCAAGAGCATTATTGCTCTTGCATAGGACTCAAGTTAGTTCCCAGCATCCATTTAGTAGCTCACAACTACCTGTAACTTCAGTACCAGAGAATCTGATACCCTCTTATGACTTCTGTGCCCTTCTGCACACATGCAGTTCACATGGACTCATGTATAAATATATATATGAATAATAAAGAGATAAATCATTTTTAAGACTCATTAGGGTCAGAAAGGCTTACTGTCTCAAGTCAACTTTTCCTTAACTTGAAACAGGATCGCGCACAGTTACAAGTGAGCAGTATCTCTGTGGCTTACTTTTGTTGGATCAGCGTGTGTTTGAGGAGGGAAGGAATAACCCTGAGAATGCACTGTGCATGACCCTAAGTGGTAATGTCACCAAAATTATTCTTGTGAAGAAAGAACTCAGAGTGAGAAAATGTTAAAGCTGAAAAATAAAAAAAGACAAGGAACATTTTTAAAAGATATGACAAAAAAAGTATCTATCTGCCATATCTGTACATGAGGTTATATAAAAGTAAGGTGGTTTTCTTGGACCTTTACCCTTCACCTCTGCAGCATCTTTAAATAAGCATGTATACAGCCCAAGTTAGACTCAGTGTGAGGAGTAGAGATGTATTGGACATTCTTAGACATTTTCTTATAGTCAGGAAACTTTATAGTGCAAGAGACACACTCTAAAGCAAATAACTAGTAAGGAATAAATGTATATACAATATTCCATGGGAGCACAGTAGAAAGACGTAGGGAAAGAGCTTACCATGAGAGTGGGAAGTGGCAAGAATGGTACCTAAAGATATAAGTGAGCCAGAGAAGACACACAGGCTCTCCCAAGATACAGATATTTGAGCTTTTCTTTGAAAATGGGTTAAAGAACCTGAGACATATTCAGAAACTCAGAATTGCCAGAAAGAAAAACATTTCAGACACTGAGAACAGAGCTAAAACCTGCGAAATAAGACAACATCATTTACTGGGAGAACAAAGAAAAGTTAGTAGTGGATAAACTATAGACCACATGAGCAAGCTTAAAACCAAGTCTAGAAAAACAGAATAGGCATGGGCTCTCAACTTTGGTGATAAGAGTCAAGAGTCCACCTCATGATTAATATTTTATGCCATATGTTTTATAACCATATCAACAGCGAAACTTCTTCAAAACCTGAAGACTAGTTGGTGTGCAAAAGACTGCCTTGATTGCAATTTTACCTAATAATCAAAATAAAAAAATAAAACAAGCATATTCTGTTAAACTGCATGTGTTCATGAATGTGTGTAAAAATCGCCTGTGAAAAGTGTCTTTCAATTTTAACAAATTCTTTTGTTTAACTGCCAAAGGACTAACCTCATTATAATCCCCAGGAGTTTTCTATCTATCCCACAAAAATAAAGAGGAGGGGGAGATAAATCTCCAAGACTGATTTTGCACACCAGTGACAAGCATAGATTTCTAAAGAATAGTTTCCAACCTGCTAATAGTTATCAATACACAACAGCTGCAATCCCTGAAAGCGATAAATATTCATGACACAAAGCATTTATATGTATCAAATGTATATTCATGAACAAATGGTTTTCCCTTCCTTTAATAGTGTTTGCTGTGTAGTCAAGTGAAGAATGGACCAACTTTCTCCTGACTACAACTGCTGAACATCCCCTGAATGCCCATGCCACAGTGATTAGGCTGGACAATAGCCATGAAAATAGCCAAAGGTGTCTGCACTCAGTCCTCACTACTTTTAGACAGTAGGATATAATAGTTCCCAGCATCAAATACAATTGGCAGACTTTATATAGCTGTTAACTTAGGTTGCAAAAACAAGGACATTTGATATCCCAGTCCTTTGTCCACATGCAGTGGAACATGCATGGCTGACCCACACCTTTCCAGTATTCTTTGTCACACCACTGTCCTCCCCAAGGGCTGCACTCAGAACTCTGGAAATGGAATTAGCATACACTGAAGAACAATCTCTAGTGACCCTGAGTATCCAGTTGTCATGGCCTCAATCAGTGTTCCATATGTCTCTAAGGAGAAAGAACGGCAGTGCGGATTATGCAACAAGAGTGTTTGTTATTTAGCCAGGTTAGAGGATGGGGTGCGCTTTTGAAAACTGCCACATTGTTTAATAAAAGTATTGTCTGCTCTACTAGTTGTGCAGGGAGAAGGCTAGAGATGTGATAGATGGGGAAAGTGCCTTTTTGTTGAACAAGAAAAGAAGTCATTATAAGGTTAGGGTGCTGAACAAAGACTGCTAAAATTAAAAATGAAGAGTAAAGAAATAACTGAAGCTAACTCACCAGCAAAAGGAACCCTTCACTTTTGCAGAATGGGTCTCCTAGTTAATTCCCTTTCTCAGTTTTTCCTGGGCAGCACGCAGTCTTCCTTTAGTGTTGAGAGAAAACAATCCTCGCCCTAGCAAAATGCCAGCCTTCCCCTTTCTTTTCTGGCATTTCCTGTCCATGCTCAGAGGTGTGCTTTTAAGAACAGTGTGATGAATTGAAAATGTGACATGAAACTGTTCCCTCCTACATTTTCCTAAAAGCATCTGGTAATATGTACATTTTGGTTTACAAAAATTAAATCATACCCAAACCTCTAAGTGGGTTATACAATGAATTACATCAAAATCTAAATTATAACCTAGTATAAAATAGGAAAGATTTTAAGTCTACATTGTAAGACTAAGATTGCACATGGTAGCAGATGAGGAAGAAGGACCTTATGGGATGCAAAAATTCCTGGAAGATCATGGATTGTAGCTGCACATGGCTTGAGTGAAGAAACAACTCTACGTTTAAAGCATAACTTCAGTATTTTAAATGATCACTACTTTTGTCTTTGATTGTGTTTTAAAATTTAAGCCTTTACAGAGAAAAAATATATATACATACATATATATGTGTGTATACATATATGTTCACATATACATATACACATATACACACACATAAACTACATATATATATATATGTATGTATGTATGTATATATCGTTCCCTGTACAGATTTAATGTTCAAAATACAGTCATATACATATATGTATTGTATATATATTATGCATATTCGTATGTAGGTATTGGTTTTTCTTTGGTTTGTTTGTTTGTTTGTTTGTTTTTGTTTTTCGAGACAAGGTTTCTCTATATAGCCCTGGCTGTCCTGGAACTCACTCTGTAGACCAGGCTGGCCTTGAACTCAGAAATCCACCTTCCTTTGCATCCCAAGTGCTGGGATTGTGCACCACAACTACCTGGCTGTATCGGTTTTTTAAAAGAGGGTTTCTCTGTGTAGTCCTGACTGTCCTGCCATCTGAATACTAGGATTCAGGGCATATGCCACCACCTCCTTCTTGAAGAAATATTCTCAAGATTTTCACAAGTAAATAGAATAGGTTGCTGCAAAGCCACAGTGAGATCCTCTAATCTCCCCTGTATCACAAAATTTGAGACATGTTATTATCTCCCTCCCCCCAATCTCAATGAAACATTTTGCATCCAATTCTTCTACATCAATTCTTCTCTATGGTCCTCACTGTTGAAGAACACAGTCCACTGCAGCTCAGTGCATGTTTCAATCCTCTGTCACTTCATCTGAATAAGAGACCATACAGAAGGCACTGGAGCAGCCCTGGTGTGGGTCATCTGTGTGCCTGAGCTGATTTGTCTGCTCCTCTTGTGTGCTGGTACTACACCCCTTACTGAGGTGCAGGCTGACAGAAAAAGAGAAAGCAAATGAAGTTGCCACACCTAAACCCAAATATGCTGTGCTGAGCACTTCAATGGGTGAAATAGAAGGAGTTAGAGATTTCAGAGAGTTTAAGATCCTTGCTCAATATCCCACAAGAAAGCTTAGGGTTGAGTCCAAGCTTGCCAGTCTCTTAATGCCCTGGATACTTTTATAGGAAATCCTGGTTTAGCTGTGCCCAGACTTCTGTGGCTTCCCATTGCCCAACGTTTGAGCACTAAGAGGGTGGGGAAAGCAGCTAAAAACAGAAATGGAAAGGAGGTGGGGTGAGGTTGACTGCATGCCAAGCACTGTGCTTTATTATTTTTATTTACTTATTTTATTTATTCACTTAACATCCTGATCACAGCCCTAATCTCCTCCTGATCCTACCCCCATATCTCCCTCCTCCTAGCCCTCCTCTCCTTCTCCTCAGAGAAACAGTAGCACCCCCAAAGGTACCAACCAACCCTGGTACATCAAGTCGAAGCAAGACTAAACACATCCTCTCCCACTGACGCCAGATATGGCAGCACAGCTAAGGCAAATGGGTCCAAAGTTAGGCAAGAGTGTTAGAGACAGTACCAACTCCAATCATAAGGGGATCCACATGAAGACCAAGCTGCGTATCTATGTGTAGGAAACCAAGGTCCAGTCCATGCATACTCTTTGGTTGGTGGTTCCATCTCTATGAGTCCCAATGGGCCCAGATTAGTTGACTCTATAGGTCTTCTTGTGTGTCCTTGATCCCTCCAGCTCCCTCAATGCTTCTCCCCACTCTTCCACAAGACTCCCTGAGCTCTGCTCAGTGTTTGCCTGTGGGTCTCTGCAACTATTTCCATCCGCTACTGAATGAAGCCTCTCAGGAGACACTAATGCTAGGCTTCTGTCTGCAAGCATAGCAGAGTATCATTAATGGTTGATAATCACGGGTTGGCACTCTCCCATGGGATGGACCTTAAGTTGAGGCTGGATTGTTTTAAGTACTCCCTTTCACCAACAACTCAAAGCAACCCACCACACAGGTATCAGGGGAAGAAAAGCAGCAGTGAGGGTACTCATCATTCCTGAAGCCTCCCACACAGTGACAAGTTCAAGATTGAGAGGCAGCCATCTTCTCTACCCTTTACTGGATCTTGACCCTGAAATACATATTGTGTCCTGACATCACACTAAACGAGGAATTGATAGCCTTTTCCCAGAATTTGAAAAGCAGACTGGGCTTATGGGACTTTCGGGGAGGGAGGAAACGGGAAAGGGGAAGTGATTTGGAATGTAAATTAAAAAAATAAAATAAAATAAAACAAAAAAAAGAAAAGCAGACTGGTATATATTTTCTTCCCCTTCTTTCCCAAATACAGAAGAATAAGCCAAGTGATAAAAAAAATTAGAAGATAAAGAAAAAGAAAGGGACACGTGCATCTACATTAATAAGTACCAGAGAGGTGCTGAAGAAGCTACTTTGGGTCTCTGACTCTTCAGAACAGAAAGTGCCTTGTGAGATCTGTATCCAGCTCTCCCAATACCCTTACAAAGCTATTTTTCACTGCTCCCTGGACTACCATCAAAGGGCGTCTGTCCTGGGAAGGGAAGGGACTGGGGATACAGACCTAGTCACCTCCTGACCCTGTAGCTGGGATTATAACATTCTAAAATCACTCCAGCCCAAGGCAACTTTGTATGGGCTGAGTCTGGACTGGAGGCCCAGCGAGTCCAAGTACTAAATCAGCTAAAACTTAGAAAAACGAGCACAGAGAGGAAGAAGAAAAACTGTGAACCTCTCTCTGTTTCACTCTAACATGTAATGGGCTGGTATTAATCTAAGACATTCTAAGCTCCGAGAGCTTGCATCTAAAATAAACAAAGATTTTTTTCAAAGTATTATGTGTGTGCTTGTGCACATATTAAACTTGAAGAAATTTGCAAATACACAGATACATGTGAGTGTGTGTGTGTGTGCATGTGTGTGTGATTAAAACTCATAAAGTCTTGATCTCAGAGGAATTTTTAGTTGGGAAGAGGCCTGGATCCTGGTAGCACAAACTTTTCTAACAAAGGCTGGCACAGGTGTTTAGTCACAATGGCTGTGATGGTGTACTCTTAACATTTAAAGCAACAAAGCCTAAGGGAGCTGATGTCAGCTTCCACAGCTATTCCTGCCACTCCCTGCTTGAAAAATGCCATTGTTAGTGATCACATGGCATAAGCAGCTCTTCACGTAGCTCAGTCCTGGAGGGATAGACCTAGGGCAGCTGTGTGAGGTGAGTGCCAGTGGCCCTGGTCAGGAAATCTAGCCTCCTGTCTGTTGTCCAGTCAAGCATGATACCTAGCCTCTAAGAAAGACAGGAACATAGCAAGCATGAAAGGGAGGGCTGTTAAGGCAGTACTGTTTACTGCACACATGAAAGGTCTTGTTCCTTGAAGATGAAGAAAAATAAAAGGAGTTTTACTGCTGCATGTTACAGTCTACAAAAGAGAAGGAAATTCACATTCCTTCCATTCATTATAGAATTCCAAAATTTATGAGCCCAAGGGAACTCCTATTCCAGATCCAACCAACACCCTCCCTTGGTCTTGCATCCCTGAAGTCATGCTCCTTTTTCATATCATTTACCTCTCAGCATTAGCAAACTCTTTCATGTATGCAAGTGTGTGCTTAGCAAGATAGAGCCGTCTCAAAGGCTCCATCCACCATTAGTTAAAGTCGATTTGCTCTCCTTCATGACTTCTGTCAGGAATGGAGCTAATATTGATTTTTTTTCCAAAGCAGAAACCACTTTAAGATGGATGCAGTCAAATTCTTCTCCAACACAGAAAAATCACACACATGTCATCCTTCTTGAAAGCCAGAAGAGGGGAATGAATGATAGACATGGAAAGATACTCATACGAACACGGACTCTGTCCCTTTTTTCCCCCACCTTACTGAATCCTGGGAGACTGATCATGTTATTAGTCAATGGAAGTCCCATGAATTATAAAGAACAGAAAAGCAAAGTAGTGGCAGAAGCTAGGAAGTGTTGGACTGGCTAAAGAGGCACCTGTCTGACTTGGGGTTTTAAGAGTCATGGTTTCATATTGTTTGCCTGCACTGCAGTACCAGAATTCATTTATTCTCCTCTCAGTTCTCTGATATTCTACAATAAGTATATGGTCATATAGAACATACCAACAATAAGATCATATAGAACAGAACAATGATACAGTCACCTAGAACATACCAGCAATACTCTAAAGAGCAAGGGGAAATATGACACCAAGATTTTAGATACTAGTGTGTGTGTGTGTACATGTGTGTGCATGTATGTAAGTATGTATGTATGTATGCGGTTATTTATTTATTTATGCTTGCTGCGAGGCTTTGTAAAGCAGGAACAAGAGTAACAGTGGAGTAGAGAAAAGGCAAATTACAGGAAAAATGTTCCCAGTTACTTCTAAAGAAAAGTCGAGAATGGTCTTTCAGATTTCATAGAAGGTCCCCATTGCATGTAGTTACAAAAACGGGGAGGGAATTTGCCAAAGGTTTTAGGATTTTGCTTTGTCATAGCAGAGTGGAGAAGCAGCTGAAATCAAAAGAAGAGGACTGTGGCTCTGGTTCATAGAATATGCAACAAAATGCAACCACAGAGAAAGGGAGCAGATTGGATGGCCCCTAGACTGGTGGGGGGGGGGGGGGAAGAATCACTGTTTCTCCTGTAATAAGTGCTAACAATTGGCAGGATTCTAGATTATGTTCTGAGATGTTTTAAGCACATGATGTCTGCTAATTAATGGGATCTTCAACGAATCTCAAGGAATGTATATTATGACTCCTTTTTATAGTTAGTGTTCTATTGCTGTGAAGAGACACCATGACCTAAGACAACTCTAATGAAAGAAAACATTTCACTGGAGCTGGCTTACATGTTTTTCACTTTAGTCCATTATCATCATGGAAGGGAACATAGCAGCATACAGGCAGACCTGGTGCTGGAGCTGAGAGTTCTACAACAGGATGCAGAGGCAGCAGGAAGAGAGAGACTATGGCCTTGGAATGAGCTTTTTGAAACCTCAAGGTCCACCCTAAGTGACACATTTCCTCTAATAAGACCACACCTCCTAATCCTTTCAAAAAGTGACACTCCCTGGTAACCAAGGATTCAAATCTATGCGCCTATAGGGGCCATTAGAGTAGCCATCACATTAGGGAAGGTGAGGCCCAGGAGGGTTCTTTTCACAAGGTTGTATGAGCCAAGCATCCTGTCCCAGTCTTGCCTGCTCTACTACTTAGTGCTTATATCTTTTCTGTTTCTTGTCTTTTGCAGTGATGGAAGCCAGGCAGACGTATATCATACCACTGAGCTAGATCTCTAGCCCTTAAAAAAAAATGCTATTCTGGGTCTCTCTAAATTACTGAGACTGATCTTGAACTCACCCTGTAGCCCATCTCAACCTTCAACTCCTGCACCTCTTGCCTTGACCTCCCCAGAATGTCGAATACAGGCTCATATCACCAAACTACTTAAACAATTTTTAAAGGTGTGATCGGAATTGATTACCAATCCTTCACCCCATTTACTATTTAGCAGAATATACTCTGGCTTCTTTCCCTCTGGCTCTAAACAATAGACATAAGATCCTTCAAAAGCATCAGCAGTGACCTCTGAAGTTCCAATGTTCCAGTGGTCTGCTCTTATTTCTCATTCAACTTCCTGTCCCAGAGATTTCATAATATTTACCTTCCCTGAATTGCTGGCCAATTGCCTTCTATTGTGTCCTCCATTCTTTTAGCTGACTTAGCCACTGCTTCCAGTGGGGACAGCTTACGTCCTTCCCTGACTTCCTTCCTCATTCATTACTAAAGAAGGGGTCTCAATTAGACCAGACATATACGTATGGAAGGCCATCACTTAGAATAGTCTTCAAGCTGTTCACATATTTTTTTCAGGATTCTAGTTGTTATAGCTTGAATGTGAACTATCTCCCACAGGCTTCTGCTTGAACACTCATTTCCCCACTGGTGATGCTATTGTGGTAGGTTATAGAATGTTTGGAATTTAAAGTCTAGCTGGTAGATATGGTTAACTAGAAGCAATTTTTTTTTCAGTTTTTTGAGACAGGGTTTCTCTGTATAGCCCTGACTATCCTGGAACTCACTTCTGTAGACCAGGCTGACCTCGAACTCAGAAATTCGCCTGCCTCTGCCTCCCAAGTACTGAGATTAAAGGCATGCGCCACCACTGCCCAGCCCACTAGAGTCTAATTTTAAGGCCCAGCTCTGCTTCTGGTCCTGCCTTCTGCTTCCTGATCTGCTAAGATGTGAGAAGTCTCTAACAGACACACACACACACACACACACACAAACTACACATACACACACACATATGTGTGCGCACATACACATATATACACACACATACACACAAACACATTACACACACACGCACACACATGCATGCACACACACACACGCACACACACATGCATGCACACACACACACACTACACACTACACACACACACACACACACACACACACACACACATTGCTGTTGCCATTGCCATGAACTCTGCTTGCCTTCGCTGGGGTGATGAGCAGAAACTGTCAGCCAAAGTAAATCTCTCCTCCCTCAAGTTACTTCTTTCAGGTATTTGTCATAGTCATGAGGAAAGAAACTATTGCACCAGTTATCCTAATACACCCCACATTCTGTTGGAGGAAGAAATATGAGATGTGTTATCCACTACTTCAATGCCTAAGGAATTTTATCAGAACCACAGAAATCACAGTTCATTCTTGCACCCCCTACTCCCCAGGGCTATGCATCCTCTTTTAAGTCCACATGTTTAAAATGATAGAAAGAGACATTGGAGGGTAGGCAAGAGAAGAGAAAAACAATGGTAGACAAAGTATGTGTTTCTGTGAACCAACAATGTTGGACAGGGGAGACACAAAGGGAGCTGTCGCCTGGGGGCCAGGCCTAATCACTATGGAGAACATGTTGGAACTTCACTAAAGACTGAGCAGTCCGGCATATTCTGATGTGTGGAGGCTTGATATCACCAGAGAATGAGGCAGGCTTGACTACAGTACTTGATGAACTGAGAAAGAAGTGTTTAGATTGGTAACCTCTAGGTTGTACAAGAATGCCCCTTCTTTGATTCATTCCATTTAGAAATGACAATAAAATGTCTCATTAAGTGCTGGCATGTTAACAAGTACAGGCCATTAGGTACTCCAATGAATGGTAAAACCACTGTATACACGGCCATGCCTCTTCTTAACTCCATGTGCACTTTCTCCCTTAATTTTCGCAATAATACCATGTAGCAGGAGCTAGAATCCTATTCTGTTTGCCAGGAAGGCAAGAATCTCGGCATGAAAAGAGAAGAGGGGTCTCACCTAGGGACATCTGCTTCTTAAGCCAACATTCTTAGGCAATGGTCTTGCCTCTACATGAAATCTCCAAGCATCGTTTGTCATCAGGGAAACATAAAAGAAAACCACAGCAGGACACTGGTCTGCACCCATTGTAACAATTGCAGCGAAGGCTGTCAACTCTGCATGTGCATGGGGTTAAGAACAACTGAAACACTCATAGGAAGAAATGCTAAAAAATAATAATAATAATAATAAAATAAAATAAAAGTTGGTGCAAGACTATTTAGCAATCACTAATCAGTTTAAAGACATATTTATTCTTTGACATCCACAATCCCACTTCTATTTACCTGAGGAAAATGAAAAATTTTCCATGTGAATATCTCTATAACAATGCCCACAGTTGCTTTGAGTGTGATCGTTTCTAAGAGAAATGGCTTAGGTGTGAAAGAATGGAAAAGCCCATATAAAGTGCACCTTTATTGGACTGTTTAAAAACACAAAGGAAGTAACTGAATAAGCCCACAAATGCATGGCATAAATGCATCTTCCACATCCAACTTTGGGAACAAAAGACAGACACAAAGGAGTCTTTGTTGTGGTTCCATTTCTATAAAATTCTCCACGTGAGAAACCTAAAGCATAGCTTTGCAAAAAGGGAAACGAATCCCACGAATCAGTGACAGCTTATTGACAGGGTAAGAGGGGTTGGCTTTAAAGGAGATACAGGAGAAATTTCTGTGATAGGAAAAAATTATATGGGTTTTATATCTTGATAAAGTGAGGGTTACATAATCACATGTGTTAGTCAAGACTACGCTAAAGATCATTGCGTTTTAGTGTGCGTGCTTTTCATCTCCAAAACAACCAACCAGCCCACCAATCAACAACCAACCAACCAACAAAACTCTCTAAAGATATAGAGCTGTGGAGAGAACTAGGTCATAAAATGCTTGCCATGCAATCGCATGGACTTGAGTTTGATGCCACCACTACCACCCCCAAGCACGCATGTAAAAAGAAAACGCCAGGTACAGTGGTGCATGCCTGTAATACACCAGAGAGTTGGGAACAAGAGCCGTCCTGAAGTTTGCAGTTGATGATATGGCCGAATCTATAAGCACTATGTACAGGCAGAAAGCCTGTCTGAAAAATTAGAAAATGGCCAGACATGGTGGTACACGTCTTTAATCCCAGCTCTTCAGCTCTTGCTTTAAAGGCAGATTTCTGTGACTGAAGGACAGGTTGCTGTGAGATAGTATCTCAGAATGAGAGAGAGAGAGAGAGACAGAGAGAGACAGAGAGACAGAGAGAGACAGAGAGAGAGAGAGACAGAGAGAGACAGAGAGACAGAGACAAAGACAGAGCTTTCTTCTGTCAGTTTCAACAGAATTTCACCAACAATCACATGAACTCCAGAAATTATAATTACAAAATTATAATCCCTGCTAGGTGTGGCACATGCCAGGAATCCCAGAGCTCAGGAGTTACAGGCTAGAGGATGAGGTTTGCACCTACAGAGTAAGTCTGAAGCCAGCCTGGGCTACCTGGGGACACTGCAAAGCTCAGAGCACCTTTGACTCTCCATTGTCTCAAGCCACTGACTGTGCAGCCTGCAGGCTAAATTAGAAAATGGATGAATACCTCGCTACTTCTCTTCTCATTCCTTCCACTGTTCCAAGAGCTCTGACCTTTTCTTTTTTCTCAGTTCTCTAGTTTAAGCATTCAGTGATGGGTCTCTTCAAAGACTCTTCTGTTCACCTGGAACCTCTCATCGTTTTTTGAAGTTCATTGCATATATTGTAGTGTCCAGACCAGCATAGCTCTTCCTATCCCAAGGCCTTGCCTAATTAACACATTAGAGCCCGTTCCCCCTTCTTCTTCTCTGTTCTCTTTCCATCTACCTCTCCCTGAGTTTTCACATTATTTATATATCTTATGTATAGTTATATATTATTGTCATATGTTATATTATTATATATTATAACAATTGTTTTCATATCCCTTAAACTAAGACATTGTGCACTACTCAGCAGCCTCTCAGGTACTCTATAAATAGTTAATGGGCTCATATACATACTGTTCCTCACTAAAATGCTCCTGGGATTTACAGCTGCTATACCATGAATAAGACATATTTCCTGTCTGTCTCAGAGGAGAAAGAGTTGCACACCACCAAAACTTTCAAGAACATGGCCTCTGTCTCATGTGATCTGTCGGTGAGTCACAGGGCTCAGACTTAAGAAAGCTCAGAAACCTGGATTCCTCACCTTCTCCAGCCCCACTGTATATATAAAGGAGCATAGCAATATCTTTCCATCATTATCAAGGAGGCAGAGATAAGTAAGGATGGTAGTGCTTCTTATCTTTCAGGTAGTTGGAATGAGCGACATTCCCAACAAGCCGTTACTGTTTTTGAGTCAACTATCACATGAAATATCTGAAAAGGATCAGAGGAAAGGGCAGGTCACAGATGGGGTGGGGTTGTTGACCCTGCATGTGGCTGCCTTGCGCTGTGAGTCAGACACCCACATCCTGTCCTCTCTGGCTCACTCTTGTTCTCCTTTTAAGAGCTATATCAAAGAGATGAAGCCTTATGTCTTCAGAAGACGTCTGTTGCTTTTTAGCAAAAAGAAAATATATGTGTGCATTCTGTAGAAGTCTACCAAATGTGGGCCAGCCTCTCTGTCTGTCTCTGTCTCTCTGTCTGTCTCTCTCTCTATGTCTCTCTCTCTCTCTCTCTCTCTCTCTTTCTCTCTCTCTCTCTTACACACACACACACACACACACACACACACACACACACACACACACACAGAGAGACATGCTTGGAAGCCTGGGTCACAGAACAAACAGTAACTCCACACACTAAGTCATTTGGAATCAATTAAACACTGTTCTCTTTAAAGAAATGGCATCTATTTAGTTTGAGCCAATACCATTCAAGTAAACTTTCAAAGAATTATAAAGTGTTTATTAATATTAACCTTGACTTTAATTTTAAACCAATTAGACATTTTGTTCTGGCTGATTCTCTGAGCTTACAAAAGTTTCTATTGTAGGATATAAAGTTCTGATTATGTTTGTCGTGGCGCCATGTTTTTAAACTTTATCCATTTGCTTTCTCAGGCTAAAATAATAATCAGCCAACTGGCTCAATGTAGTTCTTCATATTTACTCTTTTTTTTTTCCAATTGAAGTTTCTAGCTCTGGAAGGGAGGAGAGAAAAGAGAAAGAGAATTTTAAAAAGCGAAATTAAGTCAAGGCTCAGGAGAAATCTATTCTGTTATTCTAGTTTGAAATATCCTTTCTGTTCATGTGGCTTTACATCAATTATGAACAAAATTTGATAGCTCCCTGGGGAGCTTAAATAAGAGTCACAGACAAACACCTCACTTGGAAGCCATCTCACAGGAAGACTTAAGGACATGCTTCTTGGCCTCGGCTGGATTCGTTAGAGCTACTTCACTTGGAGCTCACGTGGCTTTACCACATTTTCTCCATGTTGACAAGACGAAAGGCTCTGGTGCTCCTGATCTACTGTAGACATCTGCTAGTTCTGCTTCCTCATTTCATCTGACCTGCTTCTCCAGCCTGGCTTAGATATTTTTCTGACCTCACATCCCCCTTTCACACTAACTTCCTAAAATAAAGACATTGTAGAGATGGAGCAAGAGATCCAAGGTAAGGCTGTTTCACACCGCCAGTTTCCCAGCGTGTTACCTCGGTTTCAGTTTGTGGATGCTTATAAAATTACTACTGACTTTCCTCACTAAATACAATGAGAAGGATACTTTGTAAAACTGTGCTCAAGATGACCATACAGAACGTTCTTGCTTCACTTCTGCTCACATGATATGAACCTTACTAGCACTTAGATTTCATACTTAAGTATAATATGGCTAGAACATGTGATAGTACAGAGGGTAAATAGAGGTATGTGAGAAGCAGTCACTCCCTCATTTCTGCCAGTTAATATCTAAAACCCAACAGCTAATCAGTAAACATCATCACATCTTCATTTGTTAAACATTTACGTCCCTTTGAGACGCATGTATGCCAATGGATAAAACATGTTGAGCCCCTCCCCACCCCTAAAGTGATATTTGCTATAGTTCAGATTTGGAGTCTTATTTTGTTTCTAAAAGCTTTTGTTTTTGTTGCATTCTGTCTTCACTGTTGTGTTAAATGAATCAAACTGAATAAATGAAGAGCCGTGTGATTATGAATTGAAAACTTTGTAAATCCAATGGGAGAGAAAGATTGAATGATCGGTATACTAGAGTCAAGTATTTATTCAACTCTTAAGGAAAAGAACTGAATTAATAGACTAGGACTCTTAGTCAGCCATAGGACTGAGCCCGGGAACCCCAATGAAAGAGTTAGGGAAGGTCTGAAGTAGTTGAAGGGGATGCAACCCCATAGGAAGAGCAACAATATCAACTCACTGAACCACCCAGAGCTCCCAGAGACTAAACCACCAACCAAAGAATACACATGGAGTAAACCATGACTTCAGCCACATATGTAGCAGAGGATGGCCTTATCTGACATCAGTGGGAGGGGAGGCCCTTGGTCCTGTGGAGGCTTGCTGCCCCAGCAAAGGGGGATGCAAGAGGGGTAAGGCAGGGTGGATGGATAGGTGAGGGAGTACCCTCTTAGAGGCAAAAGGGAGGGAGGATAGGCTGAGGGATTGCAGATAGGAAACAGGGAAGGGGGACAACATTTAAAATGTAAATAAATAAAATAATTAATTAAAAAATTAAAAATTAAAAAAATAAGAATCCAAGGAAGTTACCAAAGACCATTTTTTTAAAAAAACATTTGCTTAGGCACTCTGTGACTGCTTTTTAAACCTCGAAAACTTGACAACTCTCCATTTTGTTTTTATTTTCATGCATTATAGAGTCTTGGCTTGTTTTCAGGATCACCAATATGTAAACAAAGACATTCATACTGAGTCACTGGAAGAGGAACTTTGAGATCAGATGACTCTTGGTTGATCCTTGGTCCTCTAGATAACCCAGATCATTAGTTGTTCTGTAGTATCAGTTCCCTCATCTAGAAAAACACAGTCATCAAATCTGTTTTCTTAAGAGTTGTTTGTGAGGGAAATAGATGTCACATTTTTGGATGTGAAAAGACCTTTTCATGACAAATGGCCTATAATGGGATTTTGTGTCTGGGCTTCTGAATAAAGATCCTCAATAAACTTGAATATATGCACTGAATGCAAGTAATATACCCATGTTAATCTGTTAAGCCAGAAGACAAAGAGATTGGTGTGAATTTAAAAAAAAAAAAAGAGGCTCGCTCTCTATTAACTACCATGCCAACATCCTAAGGAAGTTCACAAACAGCACAGATGCCATTGTGAATATGAAGTACACACACACACACACACACACAGGCTCATGTGTTTGAATACTTAAGACATGATTCAATGTCTAGAGGTGTTAAAGCATTTGGAACTGTAACCTAGCTAGCAGCAATGAATCATTGCTGGTGGGTCTTAAAGGTCATATCTATCTCTGGTTCTAGTCATATTTGCTTCCTGATCTCCAAGGTGTGACCAAGTCATGCTACACATTTCCTCCACCACAGACCAACATGCCTTAGCTACCATACTTTCCTCAGCAGGATGGACTGACATCACCTGAACCATGAGCCCAAAGAAATCTTCGACCCTCAGGGACCAATATATTGCAATAAACATAACACATATATGTGTAACCTGGATCCCATGACTTATAGATCCACAGAGGTATTCTATATTAGTAAGGGCTCTCCAGACAAACTGAATCAACAAGATATATACACATAGACAGAGATTTAGTTCCACAAATCTGTTTATGTGCTTATGATATGTGACAAGGCCAAATTCTACACAAGACAGCAAAGTAGAAATTCAAGGAAGAACTAAGGCCAACATTTGGGTCAGAGGATTGCCTGCTAGAGAATTTCAACAGTATTTTTTTTTCTAATAAATTATTGACTGGGTGAGACCCAGCCACATCACGGTGTGGAAGGGTGATCTGCTTTTGTTGACATGAACTTATTCAAACGTCAGTCTCCTCTATAAATAGTATTAAAGAATCAACTAAAATAATGGCTGAGCAAATGCCTGGACACAATGGCTTAGCCCCACTGAATTGGCTGGTTTTGTATATCAACTTGACACAAGAGGGAAAGGCAAAGGACCCTCAGCTGAGGAAATGCCTTTATGAGATCCAGCTGTAGGGCATTTTCTTCAATTAGTGATCAATAGGGGAGGGCACAGTCCATTGTGAGTAGTGATCCTGGATTCTATAAGAAAACAGATTGAACAAGTCATGGGAAGCAAGCTAGTAGCCAACACCCCTCTATGGCCTCTCCATCAGCACCTGCCTCAAATATAGTGCCCTGTGTGACTTTCTATCCCAACTTCCTTCAGTGGTGAAAGGAAATGTGGAAGTATAAGCTAAATAAACCCTTTCCTCCCCAACTTGCCTTTTGGCCACAGTGTTTTGCCATAGCAATAGAACCTCTACGACCAGTGACATACAAAGTTAGCCATCACATAATCCATTGCATCCTCAACAGATCACAAAGAATACAATGGTCAGGATTTTGAGTTTCAGAAGGAGGCAGAAATGTGTTCAAACCCTGACCCTTCCACACAGCTAATCAATGAAGACTGTATGAACTTTCAGACATTTATAAATGGAACCAAGAGATAGAAGTATAAGCCTGGAGGATTGCAGAAAGAAGAACATCAGTGATGCAGATGAGGTCCCAGCCTGAATCATAACTGGCAGGTAATGTGCATACAGTAAACTGAAGCATCCTTTGCTTCCTGAAAACAAACAAAGGAGTCCAGTTGAAAAAGGATGAGGACAGAAGGCTTGCTAGTTGGCACATGGCTTGTCTCAAATTGGATTTCCTTTACGAAATTGATTTAAAAAAAAAAAACTGTTGTCAAAATGAAATAAATAAAAGACTCCATTTGTGTCCTTTGAAACCGTGCATCCCACCCAGTTCCTCTTCCTGGGCCTTTTCCCTCTTGCCTGTCACAGACTGCTATTTTCTTTTGCACATTTTTTTGTCACGTTGAATTGCCAGGTGTAGGGCAGTCGATGTCACAGGCATAACAAAGAACAGGAAAAGCTTTCTGTGCTTCTATTCCTGTAAGCACAGAAATTACTCAGTGGGTTTTTTTTTCCCCCCAGAAAAGGGGCCAAGTAAGTGAGCTGTGCAATTGAACCACTCTCCAAATATAACTGAGATGGGAGTGCTGGTTAAAGTATTTGAACAGAGACAGTTTAGTGAAGCTTTCCAGAGGGCTATGCCTATGCTCTGCACATGGGCTCCACTGGGCCCCTAGATGCACACACATTCATGCACAAGTCATGTAACTGTTGCAGAATATCCTAAGTGTGTCATGATTCTACAGAACTAAGTCAGCTTCTCTCGCTGGCCTATGCAAGTCACCATATGTTGTAGACATTGTTAATCCCAATCCAGGGTTTCCATCCTGCCTTGATCATTCAATTCCTGGATAAAAGACAAACAACTTTTACTATTTATAATAATCTTGAAACAGCAGAAGAGCTGGGCAGATATCTGCCCTCTATGCTATTAGAATCTACTTCCCTACTGATAACCCCAGTTATTACTTACTGTGTTTCATCTGGGCTGCTCTTAACTCCAACTAGCCAGCCCTCGGGCCATGTTTTCTTGACTCCTAACCCATGGTGGCAACTTTCTCTTCCTACTCACTTTCTTCTACCCCTCACGGTTCTCCTCAACCTCCCACTCCCAAGCCTTGGAATCCTAAAATCCACCCATGTCTCTTTTGCCTAACTATTGACTATTGACATCTTTATTCATTAATCAGAAGTAACTTGGGTGTACAGTCATATAGTGTCACTTGGATCTGCCTGCAGGCTCTCTCCTTTCTGGGGCAACCAGGTCTTGAGGAACCAGTAGTAGCATTAGAATACAAGCAGCATCAGGTCAACCTAGTACACCATACATCCCAATCCACACCCTCAGAAAATCAGCAACATGTGAAGGACAACCATGCATAGAACAAGTTAGCTTTAACCTTAGCTCAAGTTTGCTATAATTTCATACGAACATGGACATCACTCCTAGATGAAGTAGTTCAGTAAACAAATCATGATCATTCTCTGTAACTCTGAACTACAAAATAGCTGCATCTCCTACATCAACAACAAAGTTTACCAGAAAAAAATCTCAAAGTTAAAAACCAGAGCCAGAGCCACATCAAACGGTATTTGCATGCTTGTGTTGTAGAGCTGAAAGGTATCTGGGTGAGATGTGAGTCCTAGCACTTTATCCTCCATTTGCTCGTAATTGGAAATAAGTGGGTTAAGTTTCCCAGGGCTCATTTTTCATCCTGGTGTCAGGATTCTTGCCCCCATCATTTGAAAGCACTTTGCACAACTCAATGTAGGCAGACAGCACTGACCAATAGTAGCTACCATATATTGTGAACTTGGTAAGTGTTAGGGTTAGTGTGTTTTCCCTGTGATTCTCACTCTATTTCCACATGAGGGAGGGTGGAATTATTTTGTTTCTATGATGGGACGAAAATTGGGATAAAGTAGTTAAACAGTGTCAAAGCCATGCTAGGCACTAAACTCAGACTTTAGATTCAGGCTTGCCAATTCCAGGAGTCCTTTATCAATCTATACTGCTTCCATGTTTAAGGCTTAAGGAATTGTTCAATTTGAAATGTCCACCTTGGTTCCTTTTGTCAGAGACTGAAATCAAGGGTATAAGGTTAATCATTAAAATTGTAGAAACAAGATTTAAAAAAAAAATTCATGTCACCAGTTTCTTCTCTGTGGAGAGCAATGGCCATGAAGATAACTCTTAGCGGCATGTCAATAAGAGTGGAGAGTGAGATTTCCATAGGAATAGTATATGGGGCATATTATAGGGCGATGGGGACAGGAGAGTATAAAGATAAGGATAGGATAAAGAATCTTGTGGAGATGAAGATTTTATTTCTTTTAGTCTGTATTTTCCCTATTGTATTACAGAAGTTTCTAAGGCTAGCCCTAGAACTCATTACATGGAAAAGGCCACTGTCAGCCTTTGACTGAAGCTGGGGTCTAAATTCCTGGCTGATAGAAATTATCTGGCAGAACACAGTCAACAACTTCATGCTTAGATTACGAGATGGGCCTTTTTCTTCCTGGCTATATTATTTTTCATCTTTTCTTTTTTTCTATATTTTTTATTTACATTCCAAATGATTTTCCCTTTCCCGTTTCCTCCCTCCCCGAAAGTCCCATAAGCCCCCTTCCCTCCCTCTATTCCCCATTCAACCCCCTCTCGTTACTCTGTCCTGGCGTTCCCCTACATCCAGTCTTTCCAGGACCAGGGGTCTCTCCTTCCATCTTCTTAGAAATCTATTGATATGTGAATTGTGTCTTGGGTATTCTGAGATTCTGGGTTAATATCCCCTTATCAGTGACTGCATACCATGTGTGTTCTTTTGTGATTGGGTTAGCTCACTAAGGATGATATTTTCCAGTTCTGACCATTTGCCTAAGAATTTCGTGAATTCATTGTTTTTAATAGCAGAGTAGTATTCTATTGTGTAAATATAACACATCTTCTGAATCCATTCCTCCGTTGAGGGGCATCTGGGTTCTTTCCAGCTTCTGGCTATTATAAATAAGGTTGCTATGAACATAGTGGAGCATGTGTCCTTACTGCATACAGGTAAAGCCTCTGGGTATATGCCCAGGAGTGGTATAGCCGGATCCTCCGGAAGTGTCATGCCCAGTTTTCTGAGGAACCGCCAGACTGCTTTCCAGAGTGGTTGTACCAGCTTGCAATTCCACCAGCAGTGGAGGAGTGTTCCTCTTTCTCCACATACTCACCAACAACTGCTGTCTCCTATGTTTTTGATCTTAGCCATTCTGACTGGTGTGAGGTGGCCCTGCTACCACAGATACAATGAAAAACACTGAATATTAATGAGGCAATATTCTTGACACATTAAAAAAATCAAGTGACAAAAACTTGCATGTAGAGAATTGTTGGATCTTAGAAAGTATAAACTGGTTGGAATATTTTTCATTTCCTTTCCTGTTTGCTTTATGTAGTATTGGGGATAGAAGTCATGGTGTTGTGTATGTTAAGTGAGTACTCTGGCTGAACCCTCAAGGATGAATCTTTTATATTGTGAATAACCCCATTGTAGAGGAATGCCAGGACAGGGGAGCAGGAGTGGGTAGATTAGTGAGCAAGGGAGGGGGAGGGGTTGGGAGTTTTCTTTATTTACATTTGAAATGTAAATAAAAAAATATCTAATAAAGTTTAAAAAAAGAAAAAAGACAAGGTAGTCAAACAGGAGGAATTAAATACACAAGGGAAGGAATAAAATCTTGTGTTCTAGCATGTTCTAGATTCATCTGATGGAGTGCTCTATCTATCCGCCCAAAAACTCTGCCAGAAGACTTAAGATCTCCACTTTAAAATGTAGAGAGTTGGACACGGTGGGGCCTGCCAATAATTATAACTACTGAGGAGGCTGAGGTATAGGATTTCAAAATCAAGACCATATGTAAACAACTCACTGGTAGAGAGCACAACTCCCATGTGCAAGGTCTTGTCTTTGATCCTGCACAAACAAACAAACAAACAAACAAAAATACTTAAAATAATCAACTGTCTCTCAGTGTTAGACAATCAGCCCAGATGGTGCTTTGACCATTTTGGAATTCATTTTGGAAATTTCTATAGTCTTAAAAAAAAAAAAAACTCAACAAAGAGAAATAAATGCCTGCTTCATTTTTTAAAACTCAGGACAGAGATAATATGACTGATATATTGTTTTATTTGCAGAGGAAGAAAAATTAAATCACTTACAACATAAAAACACATTTTTAAATTTTTCTGTCAAACCTAAAATCCTGAGAAAAATAAAGAACTTGTGTTCGAATCACTGATGAACACAGGTCTTTTTTTCTTTTTTTTTTTTTTTTAATTGCTTCTTTTCAGTTCTAGTCCCTAAAATGGGTCAACTACTTCAGGCTTAGATTAAGATACATTACACTCAACATTTCCACGATTTCACAAGTGACCATGGAAGCAATAATGCTCTCAAAAGTTTCCTTCTGTTGCAGAATTCTCTTTTTTTTTTAGCTATATTTATCACTGGACCATGATGACCAGAAACTGAGTTTAAGTCAAACTGACCCAAGTCTGTAATGGAATATCTTCTGAGAGGAAAGCAAGAGTGTGGCAATCATTAGGACCATTTCACCAAGAATAGCTGAGCTGCGTTTATCAGCTGCGTTTATCATCGTTCTAACAGGGAGTCATTCAGTGAACTGTGGTCTTGATTTCATCGCTCCCCAGGGAAAGATTTCCACATGGTCACATCTGCAGTTCTGTCAAACTGACAGGTCCGATGCCAGCAAAACGCATAACATAAATGAAAAGAGCTACTTTATTAAATTCCTAGTATGGGTAGGCAGTCACGTATATCGTCCCATGTAATCTTCATAAGATTTTAGGAAGAAATCATACTCTCCTCTTTGTGCCGAGGAGTAAACTGACTGAGGTTTTGTGAATCTGCATAACTTGCTTAATGTTGGTGTGTGCATCATGCTGATTACCATTGTCATTCCTGCATTCCAAAGTGAACTGGCTTCAACCTAGAAGTATGTCATAGCATGAAAGTTAGATGCTCACTGTGTCTCACCATTGGCTACCTCAATAAACTGATGTGTTCATGCCTATTTGTGATTTCGAAGAAGGGGAATCGTAGTTCTGACAAACTAGACAGAACCTTTCAAATATATACTTTGATATGTTGCCTAGGAATGTTGAGACTGTAAAAATATGCTTTAAAGAAAACTTTCCACAAATGATGTAAATAAAGGATTGAACTAAGATTTGAACCTCTCCAACCATTAAATGATCATGACTTATTCGATGTAAAAGAGAGACATAAATAAGCATGTTCCTCAATCAGAATTAAATGATTAAGCAGATCTCACAATAGTAGGGATTTGCTATTCACAGAAAGCCAGCCAGACAGGTTACTATTGCATAATGAAATTTGTACCCAAGATATAATTCGACTGCTTAGAGTTCTTATGTGGCAAACCTCCATGCTTTTCCCATGAGTCCTGTAACAAAATGGGCTATCCCAACTCTGAGAAAACCAAGGGGATATTAGCATGGAAATGTACTGATTTCCAGTGAACCGTGTGTTGTTTTAAAACAACATTCTCAGCCAGTTTGACATGAAATATGACATCTCGCGTGTGCCCTTCCCAGTGAACAGCACACCACCATCTCTCTGTCACCTGTGTGGATCCATTCATTTCTTCCTTTTTCTCCACAGCCTTTGTGTCAAGCCTCGAAATGTGTCAAACTGGTCTCATGAGAGTCATCAGGTGCCGTGGTATTTTTCTTTTTTATTTGAATTATTTAAATAAAACATTTAAAAGCTAAAACATGTTTTCAAAATCCTTAAAAAATTAATATTCACATACACATACAGATGCAAAATGCAAACGAAAAAGACTTTAATCAGACTCATGCTGAGAAGGGTACAAAGTGTTAGACTGACAAGAAACTATTTTTCTAAATTTTATCTAATGCTTTTTATGAAAAGCTTTTGAAAGACTCATTCTTTCTAAATCCAAAGAATGAATAATTATATTATTTTTGAGAACATGTAACTCAAACACACAAATCTGTTCAAAGATTTTAAAACAATAGAAACATTTTTATTATTGGGATATATCCCAAACCTACTGTAAAAAGATTGTTTAGTATCTTATATTTGAAGGCTTGATTTAATATCGCAGCTTCTGAAAATAAAACATAGCCTTTAAATCTTAGCCCAAAATTGAGAAGTTATTCTGAAATACAGTAAGTATAACAGGGTCAGGTAAGTTTATTCCTATTCAATAATAGCCTCTCAGAGTGAGGAGTGTATATGCAGGGAAATAGTTTTAAGTGTCACATATGCCTGCCTTAAAATTTGAGATTCCTTCATTATTTTCATTTCAATCTAAACAAATGTACCCTGGTGTACCACAGACCTCAGACAGCACACCACTGTTTTGTGGGACAGATGTTATGGAATTTACATAATGTCTTCCAAGTTTCCATTATAAAAGGTTTCTAGAAAGAGGGCTTTGGTCAAACCATCCTCCATCTTTATTTAACCCTTTCTATTGTGGGAGAATCACTTGCATTTTTGTATTTATCTAACCATCTTATCAAAATTTTAAAAGTCTTTTTTAAATTTTTTAAATTTTTGCTGATACAGTGTATTTTGATCAGTCTTTCCCCACCCCAACCCCTCCCAGATGCTGCTCTCCAGGTCCCTACCCACCCAAGTTTATGCTTCTCATCAGATTCTTCATCAGAGAAAATTGACTTTTCCCTATCTCAGCAGGTATCAACTGCAAATTGCATCTTGGTTAAGGATAGCACTTTATCAGTGCTAGGATTTTGTCTGGGTTGAACCTGTATGGATCATGTGATTGCTGTCACAGTCTCTATGCATTAGTTCATATGGTCATCAGCCCAGTTGTGTCTGGATCATGCTGGTTTCTTAGAATCCTCCACCACCTCTGACTCTTCATAATCTACTTTTTCTCCTTCTCAGGTCCCTGAACCTTGAGGAGGGAGGTTTGATAAAACATCCTATTTAAGGCTGAGTTAAACTCCAGATTTTACAACTATCCCATTTGACTATCCCACTATTTTTAAAAAACACATTCATACCATTAGAAACTTCAAGATTTTTGAGCTCCACTTAGACATAGGCAAATAGGTAAGCCTATTATAAAACCATCATAAAGCAAAGACTTCATAAGATCCTAAACAAGCAAGAACAAGAAATGTCTGGCTGCTTCTAAGCTAAGTCTCAAGTGAATCCATTCCATAAAAATGACTATGTGGCTTCTGTCTGTTCTCAGTAGGTCAAATGGGTCATACTCTCACTGTCAAGGACCACTGCCCACAAATGCCTCACAGACCATAACTGCAAGGGAGCAATCATGCCAGATTCCCTGAGATGGAATACTGATGAGATTGCTGAATGACTGGATATTTTTCATGGTCATCTGGTATTGTTGTTTACTTAGCCTGACCTATCTAGTCCCTGAATGCAAAGAATTTTTAGAGAAACAGTGACTCATTCAAGCAAGAAAGTACTGTAAAAGGAAAATACCAGCACTGATCTAAAAATACCATCTGGGTTTGGACTTCATGCAGTAAACAGCCCTAGCTCCTATCCTTGATCTCTGAGAACAGAGGGAAGGACCTGGCACAGCCTTAACATTCAAGAGGTTTATCCAAATTATCAGCTACTTACCTTTAGAGTCATTTACTCTGATGGACTCAATGAAATATTCTGTGATGTATCTTATTTTCAAGAAGCAAATAGAGTGAGTTTCTGGACCTAGAATATGTGTTAAAAACAAAAGCTAGAATTTTCCAAAGGAAACATGCCTCTTTCAAATCTTCTCTGGTCATCATTAAATGTCTAGTACTTAAGGCCTGCTATTTGTCATTCTGGGCATCATGATATGTTTTAGTTGAGAGCATGTACTAGATAGATATTTGAGCTAAGTTCTAAAATGTTCTCAAGAAAGAAAAAACCTGATTCAGAAATCAGTTGTGGAAATAAAAAGTTATGGTCAGGCCTATCACAATACCCCACTCCCGGTACCAACTTCTGTCTTAGGGTTTCTTTCCATTGCTGTGAAGAGCCACTATGACCAAGACAACTCTTATAAAGGGCAATATTTAATTGGGGCTTGTTTACAGGTTCAGTCCATTATCATCAAGGCAGGAGCATTGCAGTTTCCAGGCAGGCAAGGCACAGGAGGAGCAGAAAGTCCTCGCTCTTCCTTCAAAGGAAGCCAGGAGCAGACCATCTTCCAGATGGCTAGGACGAGGCTCTCAAAGGCCACCCCCAGGGTGGAACACTTCCCTCAACAAGACCACATGTCCTAATGCCACTCCCTGGGCCAAGTATATTCAAACCACCACAGATACCTTTGGTATCCCCACACCCAGAACTAAACATCCAAATTTAATTCAAAGGAGAAAAGGAAAAAGTCAGTCTTTCTTTTTTAATGTCTAGAAACAGAGTGATGAAGATTATAATGGGAAATAAAAGATGGAAAGTTTACGTTATCATTGACCACGAGTTAACCTTGAAACTCTTAATTTTCAAAGGGAAATATAAGAAAGTTAAAAAGCAGAAAAAAATATCATCTATGTATTAGGTAGGGAGTAAATTTTTCCAAGCTCTGTATATATCAAGTGCTGTTGAGGTAACAACATGGTAAAACACTTGCCCACTACATGCTAAAACATGAAATCAATCCTATGGTGTATTCTTGCTTTCTACTTTTTAATAAGAGGACTTGTATTGAAAGACCTCTTGTGAATGAAACAAGATGGCAGGCAAGGAAAGTTCTTTGCACAATGCAGACTCTAAATAAATATTACTCTCTCCTTCAGAAGACATAGGTGAAATTGAAGAATATATAAATTATTGAAGTATATCTACCCCCAAAACTCAGTTATTCATTTATTTTAGGGGAGATAATCTATATTGATTGGAAAAATTATAGGTAATTCTACATTGGTCTACGTTTTAGGCAACATTACTGTTTTACATCTTGTAATTCTTAGCAAGAAGTTAACTGCAGACAGCATGAATACTAGTATTATATGTGGCATTTCTAACAGTTTTTATGCTTTTTGCTAATGAATGATTTTTTTTCAACTGTAGACATAAGAACATAGATCCAATCATTCATTAATTTCTCTATGTACTATTCTGGACCTTGCTTGATACTTGATCTTTAAAGATAACTTTTAAAAGATACTGTTTTTTTCTTTTTATAAATATAGGTTTAGTTTTCAAAAACTAAAACCATGATGGGTGATAGTTTTTGTTTTCAGCATTCTGTGTGTGTGTGTGTGTGTGTGTGTGTGTGTGTGTGTGTGTGAGAGAGAGAGAGAGAGAGATATACATATATATACCCATACACATACCCATACATATATATGTAAATAGATAAATATTATGACATAATAGATAGATATATAGATAGATCTAATAGATTATAGACATGATAGATAAATGAGAGAGAGAGAGAGAGAGAGAGAGAGAGAGAACTGATAGACTGAAACTGTTGACATTACTGAGAACTAAATCACATCTTATTTTAACATATAAAGCATGTACAATGATCCTGAGGTCACAGTCTAGTAGGTGAGAGTAAGAAGTGTATCTGAATCCTCAAGATTCCATATTATCTTCATGTAATTTTCATTCACCCTAGGTTCTAATTATCCCAGCTTTTGCAACCCACAAAAGCTCTAATAGCTTTCCTTACTGGAATCAAACACAAACAACCATGCTAAAAACATAATGGCTAACCATGTTTCCCCTTCTAGATGAGTTGAAGAATAAATCTCACACACAGAAAAACCTTCACAATAGATAGTAACAACATCCCAAATCAATTTGTGATAGTAATTGATATATAATAAAATATACTTAGCTCTGATAGTTTTGAAGAGCCCTGATAATCAACATATCATCAGAAGATAAGACATTGTTCTAAGGTTGCCAGATGTCTAAAATATGTTTTTCTTAACACTGAAACTATTGGTAATGTTGTTGGTTGCATTTAAGTGAGTGATATAACTACAGATACCATAGGTGATAGATAGATAGATAATAGATAGATAGATAGATAGATAGATAGATAGATAGATAGATAGATATAATAGATAGATAGATAGATAGATAGATAGATAGATAGATAGATAGATAGATAGATAGATAGATAGATATAATAGATAGATATAATAGATAGATGATAGATAGATAGATAGATAGATAGATAGATAGATAGATAGATAGATAGATAGATAGATAGATAGATGAAATATGGTAGATTAATAAATGATAGATGATAAATAAAAGATGGATAAATGGAGAGAGAGAGAGATCACAGTGTCCTTCACATGCTAAAACAGACACAAAAATGAGAAAGATCCTACATGAGAGGAAAGATGGATAGACCTTCCCATTAGTGGCTGTTGTTCCAAGCATAAGGTACTAATTAAACTTTCTTCCAATCAGCATATTAATACTAGTATTCTCATGGAAACATACACAATACCAAACGAGACCCAGGGAGAACAATAAAGTCACTCTGGAAGATGATACAGAGAAAGCAGACTTGGGAACTGAGCCCTGAAGAGCTAGTAAAAGCTTAACAGGAAAACCAGGAATGGATAAAGGAAGTACAAAGGCAGTAAAGGGAGATCATGCCTACATGCATCTTAAAACTGCTTTAGGGGGAAGAGAGTTAGTCTCCCAGGTCTTACCTGTGAGTGCAGGTAAGCCCACCATTGCTTCAACACCCCCATTCTCATCAATGAATAGATCAGGGAAATACAGACTAAACAGAGACTCACTAAAACTAACAGAAATTATGGACCAAATGGATTTAACAGATATCTATAGAACATTTCATCCTAAATCAAAAGAATATACCTTCTTCTCAGTACCTCATGGTACCTTCTCCAAAATTGAGCATATATATATATAACAGATATAAGAAGATTAAAATAATCCCAAGCCTCCTATCAGATCACTATGGATTAAGGCTGGTCTTCAATAGCAACAAAAACAACAGAAAGCTCACATACACAAGGAAGCTGAACAATGCTCTACTCAATGATAACTTGGTCAAGGAAGAAATAAAAAAAAGAAATTAAAGACTTTTTAGAATTTAATGAAAATAAAGTCACAACATACCAAAACTTATGTGATACAATGAAAGCAGTGCTAAGAGGAAAACTCATAGCTCTGAGTGCTTCCGAAAAGAAATTGGAGAGAACATACACAGCACACCAGAAAACTCTAGAACAAAAAGAAGCAAATACACCCAAGAAGAGTAGATAGCAAGAAATAATCAAACTCAGAGCTGAAATCAACCAAGTAGAAATAAAAAGAACAATACAAAAAATAAACAAAACCAGGAGCTGGTTCTTTGAGAAATTCAACAAGATAAACTCTTAGCCAGACTAACCAGAGGACACACAGACGGTATCCAAATTAACAAAATTAGAAATGAAAAGGGAAATATACCAACAGAAACTGAGGAAATTCAAGAAATCATCAGATCCTACCACAAAAGCCTATACTCAACACAACTGGAAAATCTGGATGAAATTAACAATTTTCTAGACAGATACCAAATACCAAAGTTAAATCAGGATCAGATAAATCATCTAAACAGTTCCATAACCCCTAAAGATATAGAAAGAGTCATTAAAAGTCTCGAAAAAAAAAAAGCCCAGGACCAGATGGTTTTAGTGCAGAATTCTATCAGACCTTCAAAGAAGACCTAACACCAATACTCTTCAAACTATTCCACAAAATAGAAGCAGAAGGAACATGATCCAACTCATTCTAAGAAGCCACAATTACACTGATACCAAAATCATACAAAGATCCAACAAAGAGAGAGAACTTCAGGCCAATTTCCCTTATGAATACTGATGCAAAAATACTCAAAAAAATTCATGCCAACAAATTCCAAGAACACATCAAAATGATCATTCAACATGATCAAGTAGACTTCATCTCAGGGATGCAGGGATGGTTCAATACATGGAAATCCATCAATGTAATCCACTATATAAACAAACTCAAAGAAAAAAAATCACATGGTCATTTCATTAGATGCTGAAAAAGCATTTGACACAATTCAGCATCCCTTCATGGTAAAAGTCTTGGAAAGATCAGGAATTCAAGGCCCATACCTAAACATAGTAAAAGCAATATATAGCAAATCAGTAGCCAACATCAAATGGAGAGAAACTGGAAGCAAGCCTACTAAAATCAGGGACTAGACAAGGCTGCCCTCTCTCCCTATCCATTCAATATAGTACTTAAAGTTCTCTAACAAAACAAGTGAAAGATCAGTATGACAAGAACTTCAAGTCTCTGAAGAAGGAAATAGAAGATCTCAAAAGACAGAAAGTTCTCCCATGCTCGTGGATTGGCAGGATTAATATAGTAAGACTGGTCATCACGTTGAAAGCAATCTTCAGACTCAATTCAATCCCCATCAAAATTCCAACTCAATTTTTCATAGAGTTAAAAAGAGCAGTTCTCAAATTCATTTGGAATAACAAAAAACCCAGGATAGTGAAAACTTTTCTCAGCAATAAAAGAACTACTGGGGAAATAACCATCTCTGACCTCAAGCTGTACTACAGAGCAATAGTGATTAAAACTGTGTGATATTGGTACAATGATAGGCAGGTAGATCAATGAAATAGAATTGAAGACCTAGAAATGAACCCTCACACCTATGCTCACTTGATCTTTGACAAAGGAGCTAAAACCATCCAGTGGGAAAAAAAGACAGCATTTTCAACAAATGGTGCTGGTTCACCTGGTGATCAACATGTAGAAGACTGAAAATTAATCCATTCGTATCTCCCTGTACAAAGCTCAAGTCAAAGTGGATCAAAGATCTCCATATAAAGCCAGATATGCTGAATCTAATAGAAGAGAAAGTGTGGAATAGTCTCGAACACATGGGCACAGGGGAAAATTTCCTGAAAAGAACAGCAGTGACTTATGCTCTAAGATCAAGAATAAACAAATGGGACCTCATAAAATTGCAAAGCTTCTGTAAGGCAAAGGACACTGTCAATAGGACAAAATGGCAACCAACAGATTGGGAAAGATCTTTACCAATTTCACTTCTGATAGAGGGTTAGTATCCAATATATACAAAGAACTCAAGAAGTTAGACTCCAGAGAGTCAAATAACCCTGTTAAAAAATAGGAACAGAGCTAAACAGAGAATTCTCAACTGAGGAAACTCAAAGGGTTGAGAAACCCCTAAAGAAATGTTCAACATCCTTAGTCATCAGGGAAATGCAAATCAAAACAACTCTGAAATTCCACCTCACACCAGTCAGAATGGCTAAGATGAAAAACTCAGGTGACAGCAGATACTGGCAAGGATGTGGAGAAAGAGGAACACTCCTCCATTGCTGGTTGGATTGCAAGCTGGTAAAACCCCTCTTGAAATCTGTCTGGAGTTTCCTCATAAAACTGGACATAGTACTACTTGAGGACCCAGCTATACCACTCCTGGGCATATACCCAGAAGATACTCCAACATGTAATAAGGACATATGCTCCACTATGTTCATAGCAGCCATATTTATAATAGCAAGAAGCTGGAAACAACCCATATGTCTCTCTCAACAGAGGAATGGATATAGAAAATGTGGTATATTTACACAATGGAATACTATTCAGCTATTAAAAGCAATAACTTCATGAAATTCACAGACAAATAAATGGAACTTGAAAATATCATCCTGAGTGAAGAAACTCAGTCACAAAAGAACACACATGGTATGTACTCATGAATAAGTGGATGTTAGCCCAAAAGTTCGAATACCCAAGATTCAATTCACAGATCATATGAAGCCTAAGAAGAAGGAAGACCAAAGTGTGGATGCTTCTTAGAAGGGTAAACAAAATACTCACAGGAGGAAATATGGAGACAAAGTGTGGAATAGACTGAAGGAAAGACCATCCAGAGACTGCCCCACCTGGGGATCCATCCCATATACAGCCACCAAACCTGGATGCTATTGTGGATGCTGGGAAGTGCTTGCTAATGGAAGCCTGATATGGCTGTCTCCTGATAGGTTTTGCCAGTGCCTGACAAATACAGAAGCAGATGCTGGCAACCAACTATTGGACTGAATGTGGGTGTCCCCAGTGGAAGAGTTGAACAAGGGACTGAAGGCGCTGAGGGGATTTGCAGCCCCATGGAGGGAGCAGCAATGTCAACAGGCCAGATCCTGGGGACTGAACCACCAACAAAAGAATACACATGGAGGGACCCATGGTGCTAGCAGAGGATGGCCTTGTTGGACATCAGTGAGAGGAGAGGTCATTGGGCCTGAGGGTGTCCAATGTCCCAGTGTAGGGGAATGCCAGGGTGGGAAGATGGAAGAATGTGGGTGGGGGAGCACCCTCATAGAAGCAGGGGGGAGGGGAGATGGGATAGGGGATTTCCAAAGGGGAGACCTGGAAAGGGGAAAACATTTGAATTAAAGAAAAAAAAAATCTCAAAATATCTGCATCTGCTATTTAGTAGTCTACTTCTAAAATATAGTAGATCTATGAGTAAACATCTGCATTTGGCACAACTCTTCCTCATAACCTTTATTTCTTTCCCCATTAAAGAAAGTAGCAAACTAAGAACACTGAGAAAAGAACATCTAACCATATCTTTGGCTACGAAAGTCATATATAGTCACTCTGCTAGTTTGAGCCAGTTTTCCTATATGTGTACTACATATTTAAACCAAGCACAACCTTGTAATACCACCAACTCAGAGGGCTGTGGCAGGAGGACCATTAGTTCAAGAGCAGCCTGAGCTCACATCTAAGACCCAAAAACAAAATAAAACTAAAGCAAATTAAACTAAAGAAAGTCCTACCAACCACAACCCACATTTGTTTACATTCACTCTCAATAACCCATGAAATACCAAGTCCAGAGATAGAAACTCTTGGCTTTCTGAAACATCAGGTTAACTACGTAGGAGCAATTATGGGAAACATTTGGAAGTAAGCAAAGAAAACTGTTTCTTACGAACACCACTTCTTCGTGCTCTCATGGAACTTGTTTTAAGATTTCTAAACTTTCCCTTGGCTTGAGGGGAAGAATAATGCCCCAATGTCCTTGTGTTAGTGGCTTGTTCTAATTCAGACCAACTGACATACATCAACTTACATTACTTAAAACTTACAGGATGTCTTCATGCCCTATGAATCTGACTTATCCCACCTGACACTCACATATCTTGGAACAGCCACCCAAGTGTGGCATTTCAGAGAGCTTCATATTATGTAACAGGCTATCAGTTACAATTGTCCATTGTATGTATTACAAAACAAATACCATAGCATTATATTTATATATAAATCACAAAATATCCAGACATCAGGCTTGGATAGAAGGCTGAAACAGTACAAATGGAAGAAATTGGATTGCCACAGTCTTCTTTCAGAATTATTTAAGAATAGATAATGCTATGCATTATTAAGGCTTATGCATATGAGTCGTGTATGAATTGTTTCATACACAGAAAAGGAACCTACTATAGCAGATTGCTTCTAAAACTATTATATCTGTAAGTCAATCAAAAGAGCACGTGGAGCAAGTAAGATGACTGAGAGGGTAAAGGCGCTTGCTGAACAAACCTGACAACTGAGCTTAATCTTGAGACCCAATGATGTCCTGACTCCCTTCTCTAATCCTAGCACTCCAATGGCAAGATGGGGAGCAGAGGCAGAGTTGTCCAGAGGCTCACAGGCCAACTAACCTGGATCATACAACACAGTCCAGCAGAAACACGACGGAACTGCCTTAAAAAAAGAGGAGGGGTGGTAGTAGGAGAGAACTGACTCCTAAAAGCAGTCCACTGTTTGCCATACATGTACCATAATGTTTGTGTGCATATACATGTATGCATGTGCATACACACATGCACATACATACATACATATACACATACACATATTCATGCACATACATGCATACATACATTCATTCATACACACACATATACACACAGAGGCTTGAGTGCGCACATACATGCTTGCTTGCACATGTGCACACACATGATTCTAATAAATTTTAAAAATAACAAAAAATTTAAAAACCTTCTAGATTTAAGACTAGAAATTAAAATATAGTAATTCAGGTGAAGATTTTATTAAAATTGTCCTCCACCCAAATAAGTAGCCAAGTAAGAGGTTATCTTAAACTTAGAAAACTCTAGTGGCTAACCTTGGGACATAAATGTTCTTCATTCAAAGTGCTCTGTGTTGAGTGTTGAGTAGAAGGAACTGCGTTTTACTTACATCATCTTGGAGTTTAGTAAACAAGAGGCGTCTGTTCCCCTACTCAGTCAGAACAGCCTGGCACACAAGAAACTGGGCATTAACAGAAACAAAGTCATGAGTGCCGAAAAGTCACTGTGACTTAGACACCATGACTACACAGCTCCTTTTTTCCTCCTTTTTAGCTGCTGCCTCACTTCCTCACAAACTTCTCATCTGGAGGTTTTGGCCAAATGACAGGAGGCGATTGCAAAACAAGATACTGAGTAAATGTTGAAAATTAAATAGGAAACTTAGCATAATTTCCTGAAATACTTTATAACGAAAATACAGAATGCTAAGGCTTAAAAACGGAGGCAGATTTAAATGGGAAAAATAATCATAGAAATTGAGATTTGCTTTTTTAAAACAAAATCAGTTTTTAGAATTGCAAAACCCATGGACACACAATCAAGTGTGTCTATGGTTAACACGAAGGTAGCTTTGCTTCCTTTACCATGCTTCCACGTATCATTTCTTCACTTTTCAAGTTTTCTTTACAATAGAAGGTGAGGAAGGAGCGACTCCTCCCATGTGTATGGCTGCTGTTGACACTGAGTTAATCTGCAAGGATTACAGAATACAGATGTTAATCTGATTTAAAACAGTATGTGCCATGAGCACACTATTTCTCAAGGCGATTACCTCCATATTATCTCTGCAGTCTCTGAAATGTTGGGGAATATTTTGCCTACGTGTTACTGTCATTCCAGATTTATAGATGAGAAGCCAGCAGTTCAGAAAGTGATTTATGCCAACTTTCTGTGCTGGCTTCTGAATTCAGATTCTGTCCCGTGCTCATCCATATCCCAGGGTCTTCTCAGTGTCCATATATAACAGCAACTCAATGACCCCACTTCATGAACCATGCTTGTGGGTCTGTGAGAAATATTTAGAATACATAAGTTGAACTTCAGAATTACTTTTCATATTCCCAAAATGAACCATTTTCCCTTCACAAAGTTTGCCAAATCCAAGATAAGTCGAGAATCCTTTTCAAGGTTGTTTCCAAGTGAACATTTTATCAATACATATTTGAATAAAACAAAATCAGATTTTCACAAAATTAACTTTATGATAATCTGCTATCATTCAATAACCTAGTGGTGAGGTTGATATAAACCTTCCTATTGAATTCAGAAGGACAGGCACTCTACAGTGGCCTTTTTTGGTATAGTAGGCTCTAACCATGCATGTGTAGTTACTTGAATTTACTTCTTCTGGTTGTGCATGTTGAGGAAAGTTTATAATCTCAGTATCTGTGGGGTTGATTCAGGAGGATCCATAGTTAAAGGTTATCCTTGGGCTTCTCAGCAAGTTCCAGGCCAGTTCACTGAGTTATTTGAGACCACTTCAAAAATTACTTAATTTTAAACAACCTTCATCTACCGAGTGAAATCAACATGGCAGCCATTCTTTCATACTAACCATGTGCCAAGGACTTTCTAGTAACATGACCTAGTAACATATACTGGGTTCCACAAATCCACAATAAGTCCCTCATTACCGAGAGGTGCACCGAACTAGGCTGACCTAATCCATCTCCTGGGGTAACATCAAAGATATCTATGTACAAATGAACCATAACTCTATCTCACGAGAAAAGCCTGGTTTCTTATCTAACTGTCTGCAGCAGACGTTAATCTGAAAAGACCGTGGGTTTGGGAGGCTAAGCACACTCAGGTCGAACCCCCATCTACTCAGTAACTAACTACCTTCCTAACTTGGGCACCATATTTAAGCTCTAGAAGCCATAGAGCCAAGTATTTTCCCCCTTTAATTGAAACTAGATTGTTTTTCTCACATAATATATATCAGGGTTTTCCCCAAATCTATTTCTCCCTGCCTCCCTTCCCATCCAGATCCACACACTTTATGACTCTTTTTACAAAACAATCAGGCACATAATATAATATAATTAATATATAATTAATGATAAAATAAAAACTGACATTGGAATACAAAATAATCAAACGAAAGGAAGAAACCCCAAGAAACAGATATGTATGAAACGACCCACTTGTTCCCACAATCATTCATCCCATAAAAACCATTAAAGTCGTAATATATACCCAAAGAACTGGTAGGAAAGAGAGACAAGACAGAGAAAGAGAGGGAATATAATAAAAATAAAAATTCATTTAAATTTAAACAACAAACTAGCAAACCCCATGATTTTATGAAACAAGGAACCGCCGACAATGTCATTGAGTTCATTTTCTGTTGACCATCTACTGATGGGCATTCCACTTACTCTTGTAAGTGGTCTGTTCCCCTAGTAAGACTCCCTTAAAGGAAACCACATTTTCCTTTGGAAGTGGCTATAAACTGGGGATAGCTTCTGGGTTAATGATGGGGGCATGTGCCCACTAATCCATTCAGCTCTAGGACCCAATATGGCAAATTCATGCACACCCTATACATGGTGCCATGGTCTCTGTGAGTTCCTATGTATACCGATCCTGTTGATTAGAAGGCCTTGCTTCCTTGGTCTCCTCAATCCCCTATAGGTCTTTCACTCTTTCCATTTCCTTTTCCACAGAGTTCCCTGAGCCCTGGGGACAGGAGGATGGAGACACCCCATCTCTAGGACTGAGTGTTCCAAGATCTCTCAGTCTCAGAACATTGTCTGGGTGTGGGTCTCTGCCTTTGTTCCCATCTGCTACAGGAAGAAGCTTCTCTGATAATGGACCAACTATTCTATTTGCCAGTAAATATTTAACCATGTCAAAAACCTGATTCTGAGGCAGATTGCTGATGATAGATTTTAAAAAAAACTCAAGCACATAAGTTATTATCACATAATTCTATGGATACAACAATAATCTTATGAACAATGAAAGCCTTGGTCCTGAGGAGGCTTCTGACCTGTTTGGAAAAAAACAAAGCCTCCATTATATTGCTTATAGGCAATTCTATAGGGCATTTTCTTGATTGATGATTGTTGTGGGAGGGCCCAGACCACTTTACTGTATAAGAAAGAAAACTGACCAAGCTATGGGATGAAGCCAATAAGCACTACTCCCCATAGCCTCTGCTTCAGTTCCTGCCTAAAGGTTCCTGCCATGCACTTCTGCCCTGATTTCCCTCAGTGATACAGTATGACCTGGGGGTTATAAAGTGAAATAAACCCTTAACTCCCCATTACTTTTGGTCATGGAGTTTTATCCCAACAGTAAAAAACCTCCTCACTCCTCTCTTGCTCACTCAGATGTCTAAACATCTCTTCTTTTGAAACTCTGTCTTCTGAGGTTGATGCTCAGAAAACAGCAACTTACTCTCTTCCCTGTAGACAGGCTGGGTCCAGGGCCCATTCTCTGGAAGCATGAAATTCTAGGGGTGGAGGGTGGCTCTCACTCTTGTGCCCCAACTATGCTCTATTTAATTTTATATGAGCAACAAAATACTGAAAACAGTTTGCTCATTCCTCTCACCATTTGCTACTGACACTTCATGACCCTGGATTGACCCTGATATTCACACTTACTGAGCCTGTTAATAGGCTTGTAGGCTAAGGTTAAGATAGGCAAATTTTCCATGGGACTGCTAGAGACTAACCAGTTATGGTGAAAGAGGCCTTTCTCTATAGCCAACACTCCCTTTACACACCTTACCATTATCTCTACCGACCAGGAGCTGAGACAGTGCAGCCTCTCACTGACATACAGAGGTAAGATGTGGGCTTATGTGGTCTATGAATTTTAGGTTGGATATTCCAAGCTTCTAGGCTAATATCCCTTATCAGTGAGTGCATACCATGTGTGTTCTTTAGTGATTGGGTTACCTCACTCAGGATATTTTCTAGTTCCATCCATTTGCCTAAGAATTTCATGAATTTATTGTTTTTAGTAGCTGAGTAATATTCATTGTGTCTGACAAATACAGAAGTGGATACTTACAGCAAACCAATGAGCTAAGCATAGTGTCCCCAGTGAAGGACCTAGAGAAAGGACCCAAGGAGCTGAAGGGGTTTGCAGCCCCATAGAAGGAACAATATGAACCAACCAGTACCCCCAGAGCTCCCAGGGACTAAACCACCAACCAAAGAGTACACATGGAGGGTCCCATGGCTCTAGCCCCATATGTAGCAGAGGATGTCCTTGTCAGGCATCAGTGAGACAAGAGGCCCTTCATTCTGTGAAGGCTCGATGCCCCAGTGTAAGGGAATGCCAGGACAGGGAATCGAGAGTGGGTGGGTTAGTAAGCAGAGGAAGTAGGAATGGGATGGGGGTTTTTGGAGGGTAAATGAGGAAAGGGGATAACATTTGAAATGTAAATAAAGAAAATACCTAATTAAAAAAAGATATGGGCTTATAACAGAGATCAGTAGATGACCACCTATAGAACAAACCTGGCCTGTAACTGTGTTTTGTTTAACAGTGTTTTGTTTTCACAGCTGGGGGGATTAAACACATTATTTCATTCATGCTAAGTAAGTGTTCACGGGGCTTTCCCCATAGCCTTTCCATGTTTTTCTTTTAAACATTTTATTTTTGAGACACAGTCTGACTAAGTTACCCAGTCTGGCCCTGATCTCTCTCTCTATATATATATATATAGCACAGGTAAGCTTTGAACTTCAATCCTCAGTCTTTGAAGTAACTAGAGTTATAGGCCTATGGCCCAAGACAAAGCGTCCTTCTGTATGTATAAAGTTTTATTGTAACAGAGCTATGTTTACTTATTTTAATTTTTTTGACTTTGTCTGAGGTTCCAATGATGCTGGAAGATTTAAATAATTGCAACAGAAACCCACAAAGCATAAAATATTTGCCATCTCTCTTGCTGTAGAGAGAGAACAAAAGCTGGGCAATATAAAGCAGAACCACATATAAGAAGCAGTTATCATTTTGTTCTGCTCCATCAATATGCATGTGGCATGTGTAAGGCACTGAGTTCTGTGGCCAGAGCAAAACAATTGAACAGATTCCTTTGCCTCAAAAAGCTTACAAATGCTTGCTCTGGCTTCACCACAATGGTCGTGGCTCAATTTTCTCCTTCCACAGTTGTATGGCAGAGTATAGGTACCATATAAGGTGTCAGCAGGACGAGGATGAAACAGACAGCTTACCCCATTACATTTAGTAAATATATACTGAATTGAAAGTACAGCCAATGACAGCATCAGATGCAGTCATATTACCCTCTCACTGACTACAGAAAGGAACAATAAGCATTTGATAGGTTTACTATTTAATATTTATTTAATTTTGCAGTGTGGGGGATTAAACAAAGGCCATGGTTCTCAATCTTTCTCATGCCTCGACCCTTTAATCCAGTACCTCGTGTTGTGGTGACCCCTAACCATAAAGCCATTTTCCTTGATACTTCATAACTGTTATTTTGCTACTCTTATGAATCATGGTGTAAAAATCTGATGTGAACCCCCTTTGAAAGGACCATTCAACCCCCAAATGTGTCATGACCCACAGGTTGAGAACTGCTAAACTGAAGACATTGCGTACTGTATGCAAGCACCCTGTCACTGTGTTGTGTCCCAGTCTTTCGGTGGCCTTATTTGTATCCCTCTCTCAAAGGAACCAGAGGTAGAGATGATACAGGCAGCAGACTATAATTATCAGTGAGAGATCATTTCTATTTGGAAAATATGTGTATCAAGCAATTAAAATTCTGCTAATAATAATGATCATTGAGCTTGGTGGCACACAGCTTTAAACCCAGCAGAGAGACAGAGGTACATGGATTTCTGTAAGTTTAAGACCAGCCAGCATAGTCTACATAGTGAATTCCAGGCCAACAGGGGCCTACATAGATGCTAATAACACTCGATTATTCTTTCTGATATTAATTATCTAACAATGAGAAATATACATGGAAAAAAAGAGGCAAAACTTTCTTCCTGTTTCTAAGAGAAGGAGAGAGAAGGAAATTTTTTATCCAGTGCACAGAGGAAAACACTAGATTGAATAATTCATAAGTGGTAAAGAATGTGAGAAGCATTCATGTGTACAAGTATGTTCCTCAAGCCAGAAATGTCTGGCTTAACCAATCAAGGTTCTTAGTCTTGTAATAGCAAGAAAGGAAGATGAAGAAAGAAAATATGGCAGGAGTCGAACTTACTACTTGCACATAGAGTGGTCACAAAAGCCAGATGGAAACCGTTCATGATGGGACTGGAGGTGTGGTTCCATGGTGGAACACGTGCCTAGCATGAGCAGGACCATAGGTCTAATCACTCCCACCTAAAATAAAAAAGAAAAGAAAGGAGGAGGAAGGAAGGAAAGAAGGAAGAAAAGAAGGAAGGAAGGAAAGGAAGGAAGGAAGGGAGACAGACCGAAGGAAAGAAAAAAAGAAAGACAAACAGAAAGAAACAAAAAACAAAAGAATGATAGATAGATAGATAGATAGATAGATAGATAGATAGATAGATAGATAGATAGATAGATAGATAGATAGACAGACAGACAGACAGATAGACAGACAGACAGAGAAAGAATGTAGAAAGAGGAAGTGAGGGAGGAAGAAAAGAGAATTTCTGAGGCATGACAGTAAGTCATACTCAACCGAGGGACAGAAAGACATGGATTTGTCATCCAAAACTGATACAAGGAACATCCTAATAATTAGGGGAGTATTTGTTTACAGTGTTAGTATATAGACAAACACAGAAACAAGATTTGCTATCTTGTTTGAGAAATCAAATATGGACCGTATTAGCTAACCTTTAACCAGTCGTTCAGCTTAAATATAAATGAGAAAAGACTCGTTTTTCAGGTCACCCCGGGGGACTTTCATATCTTCAGTTTGTCACAGTAGTCATCTACATAATTCTCTTCCCAACCATTTGTTTCCTAAGAAGGATTTTCCGATTTGTCACACATGTCCTCATTCATTGGTGCAGTGCCCTGGCAGACCAGAGATTCCAAACTTGTCCAGGAAAGGCTTTCATAATTCATCATGCATACCACTCTGCTTGGCACCAAGAGCCCTGGCTCTATCCAAGCGCATGCTCTCAGGCATTCACGGTTGACTAAAGGGACCAGATTTCTGATGAACTAATGTAGGACAAAGGCGAAGAGGCTGAGTAACACAGGCCCTATGGTTGAAGTGGAGGAGAAAAAAAAAGGAAGAGAGAGAATATGAGAGAGGGTACCAAGGGATGAAGCCAGGAGTAAATGGAGGATGCTCCTCTTGATGATGTCCAGGGGAAGAATGTGTTGTTATGCTAGGTGAAAAAAAAAATCTGCTGCTCCATCCAGTGAGAAAAGATTCTGCCAGAAGAGTGCTGAGAGGCCTGTGAGGGAAGAAGGAAGGAGGACAGGAAAAGGGGGGAAGGAGAGCCTGGTGAGAGAACAAATGTGCCAGGACCTATCTTTTTTTGAAAGTGCAATGCCAGCCAGAGAATACAGGAAGTTTATGTTGAGGGCCATCCTTGAAGTAGGGCATGTGCTGACCTGGGCATTGGCAAGGCTGATGTAGGCAGAGAAGGAATGCAGTGGACAGGGGACGATGCTTGGACTCAGGCTATGCCAATGCTCTTTGCAAAGGCCAATTTGTCTAAGGAGACAAAAATATTCTGAAAAGTTTTCCTGTTTCCACTGTGGTCATAATGACTTCAGCAGTGAGCCCTCAGGTTTTAAAATTGAGATTTACTCTGCTAAAGTGTTTCACCTTACAAAGATAGAGTACAATTGTGAGAAAGGAGTGTGCCTGACTATTGTTACAGTCTAAGCATTCAGTCAGCCTTCTTCTCCAGCTGAATATTCAAATTGGAAGACTACCGCGGGACAAAGAGAAAAATAAATGCATTTCTGATTAGAAAATGCAAATGAGTGCCTGCATTCTGCCTAAATCCCTCCAACACACCCTTTAGTTCTGTGCTCTCATTACCATCTAAGTAGGAACTTATGTATTTTTGTGTGTCTCTTCAATTTTTCTTATTTAAAAAAAAAAAAAACAAAAAAAACCTTAAGCCTGAAGGTGAGGCAAATGCAAATGCAAGCTACAAGATAACAATGGGTCTATGGAACTGGCAAACATTCAAAAACCAGCAACAATGTTTCAAGTTGATCAAATGGTAGGAGAATAGAAACCCTGTCATCTCAATGGCCTTATAAAGAAACACCAAAGTTTAGGAGCAAAGCTTGGAAATTAATTATCCCAAGAATTTTAACTTATTAACCATAGACCACGTAAATAAATGTACAAATGAAGAACAGGGAATGATTAAAATGCCCGTCATCAGAGAACTGGCGTGTTAAATTAGGTCCATCTTTTCAACAAAAACACTCAGTGGCCCTTGGCGTACAGCACACATCCCCTCGGTGTATTAGATAGTCATGGACTAGAGCAAAAAGATACTAGTCTTTATTATAAAACGTTTTAGTGAAAGTATCAATGATAAACTAGATGCCAGTGATATTTTATAAAAATCACCTTGTGCAAGGAAAACATTTGAAAAGGATCACAGCAAACTGTAAGCTCTGGGCATCCCCCACAGCAAATTGTAAGATGTGGGCATCCCCTGGACAGTGGCAGAAATGGAAGACTTTTGCTTTTTTTTTTTTTTAGGATAAAAAAATTCTGGTATTTTATTGAAGAATAGAGTGATTCCAAGTTTAAAACAAAACAAAACAAAACAAAAAAACAAACAAAAAAAAAAACCAAGGCACTGCCTATTTTAAAAAGATAGAAAAAAATCATATTGAAAGAATTTTCAATAAAGAAACAACAACTGAAAACACAGGTATGCTTAACCTGGTCTAACCATATTCAATTTTTAGGTTTTACCAATTTAAAATAAATTCAAATAAAATAAAAACACTGACTAATGAAGATACAGCACTATTCAAATATACTTGAGCTGTGTATGAAAGGAGTTCATATGAACAAGTTTGTGTTTTCTAGGGTGTTAAGTATGAAACTTATTGTTTATTTTATTAGATATTTGCTTTATTTACATTTCAAATGGTATCCCCTTTCCTCTTTACCCCTCTGAAAACCCCCTATCCCTTCCCCCTCTTCCCCTGTTTACCAACTTCCCCCTCCCACTTCCCTGACCTTACATTCCCCTACACTGGGACATGGAGCCTTCACAGGACCAATGGCCTCTCCTCTCATTGATGTCTGACAATGCCATCCTCTGCTACATACAAAACTGGAGCCATGGACCCCTCCATGTGTACTCTTTGGCTGATGGTTTAGTCCCTGGGAGCTCTGGGGGTACTGGTTGGTACATTATTGTTCCTCCTATGGGACTGCAAACCTCTTCAGCTCCTTGGGTCCTTTCTCTAGCTCCTCCATTGGCGATCCTATGCTCAGTCTATTGGTTGGAGCCATGGGTATTTTGATTCACCTTCTAAGAAGGAGAATCCACACTTTTGTCTTCCTTCTTGAGCTTCATGTGGTCTCTGAGTTGTATTTTGCGTATTTCGAGCTTTTGGGCTAATAGCCACTTATCAGGGATACCTTGTGTGTTCTTTAGTGATTGGGTTACCTCACTCAGGATGATATTTGCTAGTTCCATCCATTTGCCTAAGAATTTCATGAATTCCTTGTTTTTAATATCTGAGTACTCCATTGTGTAAATGGGCCACATTTTCTGTATCCATTCCTCTGTTGAGGGACATATGGGTTCTTTCCAACTTCTGGCTATTATAAATAAGGCTGCTATGAACATAGTAGAGCATGTGTCCTTATTACATGTTGGAGCATCTTCTGGGTATATACCCAGGAGAGGTATAGTTGGGTCCTTAGGTAGTACTATGTTCAATTTCTGAGGGACTGCCAAACTGATTTCCACAGTGGTTGTACCAGCTTGCAATCCCACCAGCAATGGAGGATTGTTCCTCTTTTTCCACATCCTCTCCAGCATCTGTTGTCCCCTGAGTTTTTGATCTTAGTCATTCTGACTGGTGTGAGGTGGAATCTCAGAGTTGTTTTGATTTGCATTTTCCTGATAATTAAGGATGTTGAACATTTCTTTAAGTGTTTCTCAGTCATCCAGTATTTCTCAGTTGAGAATTCTTTGTTTAACTCTGTACCCCATTTTTATTAGGGTTATTTGGTTCCCTGAAGTCTAACTTCTCGAGCTCTTTGTCTTTTTGGTTTTTTTCAAAGAACCATCTCCTGGTTTGGTTGATTCTTTGCATAGTTCTTTTTGTTTCTACTTGGTTGATTTCAGCCCTGAGTTTGATTATTTCCTGCAGTCTATGTCTCTTGAGTGTATTTGCTTCTTTTTGTTCTTTTTCTTCCTACTGCATTTTTTTTAAATCTACCTATCCAGGTTCTTCCATAATGCCAATGTATTTACTCAGACATTTTCATTTGGACCTTCTCTAGAAATTTATGGGTTGCAGTTTCTTGCCGCTGGGTATATCAAGTCTGTAATCTTTCCATTCTAAGCCGATGCTACCATTCTGTGTCAGGGGTTGTCACCCAAGGTTCCCGAACATTCCTGGAGTGTATGGATCCTCTCTGCACAGCTCTCATTTTGCTGCTGCCTTCTCCTTGCCTCCACTGGCACCCACAGTCAAGCTCCAGGGGACTCACCCAAGAAACAGAATAAACAAAACCTCTGTTGTCTTTTTGAAAACGCTCACCATGGCAAAACTGCAAACTTTATCTCAAATAACAGATTCAGTAACCGTTATAATGATGACCAATGGAGATCTTACAAAGGTAGAGGGAGATGATGAGCATTGAACTGGGTTGTTCTCAATCCTCATTGCCAAGTGGAATGTCCTGAAGTACTGTGCGTGCACAGAGCCTCCAAGGCTGCCTTCTGCCGTTCTGAACCCAAGTCTTTTTTTTGATCCATTGCCATGCCTGATAACTTTTCTAAGTCCTTATCAGGCAGACGAAGACACTGTGTACCAGAGATCAAAGATCTGCCAAAGGTCATTCATTCATGTACAGGATAGAAGATGTGTTACTCAGAAGAGTTTTCTTTTCACTTGCTTGTATAGTCTGCATGGTACTGAATAATTCAGAGCCAATTATGCATAAACTTAATTTGTTATTAAAGTGCAAACATGATCTTAGCCTCTGAAAACAGAAGGTGTTTTTCCATTTCAAGTCATATCTTTCCTAAGAAATACCATTACTAATGACATTTCCTGTTGCTCCAGGATGAGGATGCTGGGTCTCCTGCTGCCTCATCCGGCAGAAGATGGTCCCTAAGAACATTGTGTCTGGCACACCTTAATTGCCTTAACTGCTTACATCACAACTCATCAGTTCAGCAAACAGAAATAGGACAACTCAGCAGAGGATTCAAAGGCCTTAATAACTGACTAACGATTCACGTTATCTCTGCAGAGCGCTCGGTTTGAAGTCCAGCACACATGTCATCATTAAAATCGCCCTCTTATGTTTAAATCTAGGACATCATCTCAAAGGCATCAGATTCCCACAGGAATGTCGAAGTTAGGGTTAGTATTGCTTTGATAAAACACCATGACCAAAGCAACTTGGGGAGGAAAGGGTTTATTTGGCTTACACTTACATATCACTGTTCATCATCAAAGGAAGTCAAAACAGGGCAGAAACCTGGAAGCAGGAGCTGATGCAGAAACCATGGAAGAGTACTGCTTACTGGCTTGCTCCACATGGGTTGCCCAGCCTGCTTTCTTATAGAAGCCAGGACCATCAGCCCAGGTATAGCACCATCTAGAGTGAACTGGGCTCTTCCACATCAATCACTAACTAAGAAAATGTTCTACAGGCTTGCCTGAAGCCCCACCTTATGAAGGCCTTTTATCAATTGGGATTTCCTCCACTCAGATGATTCTAGACTGGGTCAAGCTGATATAAAATTAGCCAGCACATGAATTAATACACAAACATTGACTTATGAAATGATCTGTAAATAAATAAATGCCAGGGCAGGTCTGATTAATATGGATGCTTTCACTTTTTTTTAAACGTTCCTAAAATGTATTGTTATTGTGTGACTGTATCTATGGTGTGTGCATGTGAGTACATGTGTAGAGGTCAAAGAACACCACTTGGGAGTTAGTTTTCTCCCTCCACTGTGGGTTCCAGGAACTCAAACTGAGTTACTGTGGCTTCTATTCTCAGTCTTAGACAAAAGGCAAAAAGCTTGGGAATCTGGACACTCCGTGGAGTCCTGAGTTTAGGCATGGTAGTGCACAAAGCCCTGCAACTACTCCCTTGCCCTTGCCTTAATCTGTGTCAATTGGTAGTTCCCAATGTACAAAAAGAAAAAAGAAAAAGAAAAAGGCTCTGTTAATGCTTTTGAGTTGTTGTTTAATTGTTTTAGTTTTTCCAGAAAAAAAATATCAGCCCTAGGGAATTTTTTTAAAAATCCTCTATGAACTATGGAAATGAAGCTACATTCCAACTTTAGCAATAATTCCACATAATTTGCTTCCTTTGAATGGGGATGTTTAGTCCATGCCCTGGAGAACCTATTACTACGTTGTTGTCTCGTTTTGCTTTTCATTTGTGGTTTTATTTATCTTCATTTATTTTAGTTTATTGTATTTCCACATGAGGAAATAGTTCATTTGAAGATAAACTCACATTGTTGTATTTGGAAAAGCCTCATTAAATCTTTCAAAATACTAAATGCTCCGTCTTTCATTTGTCCCTTCCATGACGGGATAAGTCCTGTGGGTCTTTGTCGGGACTTGACAATGTGGGATTTGCTCATTCATTCAGACTTATTTTCATCATGATCCTAAACAAGCTCATTTCTAAATGTCTGAATGGCACTGTCTTAACAGATCACACTCTTATAGCTGCATAATCATCACATTCTACAGTTGTTTTCAACCGGACTCCCTTTCTTCTGAGCACATTATAGGTAATTACATCCTCAGGATTCCTCCAGTTGGGCCCCAGCTTCTGGAAAAACATGAGGCTACCCTGGCAGCTGCTGATCAAGCTTAGCCAAAGCTCCCCTCTTTTCTGTTTTTCTCCCACAGTGACTCCTTGAAGATGGTACTTAGGAGGAACTAGTTAGGCGACCCACCCATGCCCAGTGCAAATCTATATGGCTGAAGGCTCAAAATGGTCAAGGTTTCACCACATGTAAAAGTTCTCTGAACCTCTGAATTTGTGTTTTCTGTGCTTCCCCTTCCCAAGTCCCTTAGAACGTTGACAATGTGTGTGGAAACTTACCAGGGCCATTTTACTGGTGTTTGGACTCTTGGATACACCAGAGAGTGTACCTGCTAAATTGATATCTTGAAATCCTAATCCTGTCTCAGAGATGACTATATTTGAAATTAAGTCTTTTAAAAAGAGGTTAAAGGTACAAAAGAGAATTCCTCTAAACAAGATGGAACGGGTTACTCAATAGTATGGACAAAATCTTTGTGGAATGATATTTGGGTGGTTTAAATACACAAATAATGGCTACTGATGGAGCTCAATACTAGAATACTTCTCTCAGAAGTGAGAAACTATGTTTAAGACTCAGTACTAAACAGGAAAAAAACACAACCATCCAGACCTTATCTCTAAAAATGACATATGTAATCTCTTCTGTTATTCAGGATAAATAACAATTCAAGTTTAATTCATCAAATGAATGCACACAATTTTGCATCTTCACTGGAAAATAGAGTGACCAGTCTCTGACAAATGGCCTATACATCTTACCTGTATATAAGCATTATCTTGTAAAGTTGACTACTTGGAGAACAAATGGTAATTTCTTCACATCTTACACTTGGAATCATCTAAAAATATGTTTTCCCTGGAGTGTGATATTTAGGGACTCACATCATTATGCTATGTGGCTGAACAAGGTTATAAAATAGTAGGTCAGAAGATTTTTTTTTTTGCCATAGGCATTAGGTACCATTAGCCTTACACCCTCAATCATTGATAATTCACAAGTGAACACTAAAAACACAGTTTGTGCTACCCTATGAATTTTCTTTCTCACATCACAATTCTCTAGTGAATATGAGACCTTAAGTAGGTCATCATAATGGCAGAGATGATCATTTTCTTGGCAGTACAGCCTGGGAAGTCAGGTCTGAACAACTGGCAAGTTTTCAGCAGGTTCACCTGAGAGTAGTCATAATATGATTGAGTTTTTCCTTGAAAATGTACAGGGATTGCCAGAATCAAGACTCCAAGTTTTCTTGAAATATTGTCAGCATGTTTTAAATGGTCCTAAAGGTACGTCCAAGGTTGCCCTCCAATCTTGGAGGTGTATGGACACAGAAACACATGTGTCATTCACACACACACACACACACACAAACACACACATATCAATACACACACATTTTTAAAATGAGCTCTTAAAAGTTAGGCAGACACCCAAAATGTGACTTCTGATGACTGGGTATAGAAAGGAAAAATTTTAATAAAATAACATTAGAAAAAGATGCAAACAAAATAGAAAGGAGACCGGGGGTCAATAACTAAGAATCATTCATAATTTGATCTCCCTGCTCATAGGCTCAGTAAGACTGTTATTATATATTGTCAAATATTTTCAAACACAGAAGTTTCTGATCAATCAAGTTTTGTTAATTCTATCACATTAGATGTTATGCAAATTATGTAGGACCTGATTATTATATGAGGATTCAAAGCTATGAGCTTATGAACATTTCACATTTCACTCTCGATTTCTGTAAATGTATAAATTGAACAACACAAAAATACATTTTGGAATATGTTATTTTGACAGTTTTTCTTCATTGAATGAAAGGATGCTCGTTAAAATATATATATATATATATATATATATATATAGCAGAAGTTGGGTTTCTGCTGAACTAGCTGAGATCCCAGGTGCTCTAGGCTAGAAGCCAAAGTTTGGAAAACATTCAACCTGCTGACTTTTATCCACTTTTTCAGATGAGATGTCTGTGAGTAATTTGGGCTGTTGGCTATGGAACACGGACAGATCTGTCTGCATTATTAATGAACACTTGATGGAGCGAGATAACAGAGACTTTATTTTCTCTGCAAAAAGGACCAAAAGGAAATTTCTTAAGACTGATAAAGTCAAATAAACACGAATATTAAAAACAACAACTAAAGCTGAAGAGAAGTCTATGTGGTTAAGAGCCCTGGCTGCTCTTCAAGAAGACCCAGGTTCAATTTCCAGCACCCACATGGCAGCTCACAATACCCATAAATTCAATACCAGATGTGTAAGTCTTTCCTGACCTTTGAGGGTACTGCATAGATGTGATGGATAGTCATCCATGCAGGCAACACACCAATACACACAAAGTAAAAACAAACTAAGATTTATGGACTGATTGTGGTGCCTTATGTATTGTATCAAGTAATTTAGGGGGTGCATGTACTTGTATATTTACAATAGACTTACAATGTAAATAGAAATGTCACTCTGTTTTGAAGAGGAAAACATCAAGGCTTGAAGAAGTCAAGATCAGCACTAGGAATGGGAACTAATTAAATTTTCATAGACTAATCCATCATCATGCTGAGATTATATTCCAGAAGTGAACAAGTCACAGAGGGAGGACCAGCTCTCTCTGTCCTGTGCCATACCTCCATTCATATCATCAGGAAAGGAAAGCATCTGGCCAATGAAGGACCAGCTCTCTCTGACCTGTGCCATACCTCCATTCATATCATCAGAAAATGAGAACATCTGGCCAATGGAGGACCAGTTCTCTCTAGCCTGCGCCATACCTCCATTCATATCACCAGGAAATAAGAGCATCTAGTAAATGGAGGATCAGCTCTCTCTGTCCCGTGCCATACTTCCATTCATATCATCATGAAATGAGAACATTTGGCCAATGGAGACAAAGGCAATGTATGTCTACGGATTTATCCCCTTGTTCGTATAAACAGCATCCAGATGTCACTTACACTTCAGCTATTACAAATTGTCATGAGCCTAAAAGTAGGGTTTTCGTAGTCATGACTAGGGAAGGAAGCGTGGAGAGATGAATGGCAGAGTGTTTCCAACATGATAATTAATTATCTGCGGGAAAGACCAGGAGATTTTTCCATAAGAGGGTGAGTCCTCCAACCTTTCAAATTACTTTTTCCCAAAGTAGATTGTAAACTACTAGTTTAGGTAAACTACTGGGTAGATAAAACTTCAAACATTGGTAAAGTTTTCAACTTGACCACTGCCCTTGGCGATATCATGATAGGACTTGTTTTGCCATATTTTGCCAAAAAATGGACATAAATTTCTTTAACACAGATGATGTATGGGAAAGCAAGGATGGATCTAGAAGATCCTAAATAAGAAGACATTGACTAGTCTGTTCAACATCCTTAGAAGATATGTGGATGTTTTGCAAGTCAGGGCTCAGTGACCTTGATCATCCCACTGGCTTTAAATAATATTTATTACTTACTATATTTGTATGATCTTATGAAAAGAAAGCATTAATACATGGTGTTCAAGAATTGTAGGCCCACTTGTTTCCTTTCTTAGTGATAGCCTTAAGACTTGACAAGTTTCTAAATATTCTCCTGCTATGTGTATAGAAACAGAGAGAAGGCAGGACCTCCCAGAAGCAACTAAAGATGGAACAAGGGAAACAAAGTCAAAGCCTTTTATAGCAAAGGGCAAATATTTGCCTATTTTGCTCAATGCGACAGTTAAAAACAAAATCCTGAACCACAAACCAATTTGACCCCACAACAGTAGCCTTCATTAAGGACTCTATTTTGCTCAGGGGACAGCAGATGCTGGAGATGATGTGGAGAAAAAGGAACACTTCTCCATTGCTGGTGGGATTGCAAGCTGGTACAACCACTCTGGAAATCAGTTTGGCAATTCCTCAGAAAATTGAACATAGTATTACCTGAGGACCCAGCTATACCATTCCTGGTCATATACCCAGAAGATGCTCCAACATGTAATAAGGACACATGCTCTACTATGTTCATAGCAGCCTTATTTATAATAGCCAGAAGCTGGAAAAAACCCATATGTCCCTCAACAGAGGAATGGATACAGAAAATGTGGTTCATTTACACAATGGAGTACTACTCAGCTATTAAAAACAATGAATGCATGAAATTCTTAGGCAAATGGATGGCACTAGCAAATATCATCCTGAGTGAGATAACCCAATCACAAAAGATCACACAAGGTATGAACTCACTGATAAGTGGATATTAGCCCAAAAGCTTGAAATACCCAAGATACAATTCACAGACCACATGAAGCTCAAGAAGAAGGAAGACCAAAGTGTGGATACTTTGATCCTTCTTAGAAGGTGGATCAAAATACCCATGGCTCACAGATAACCAACTGACTGAGCATAGGGTCCCCGATGGAGGAACTAGAGAAAGGACCTAAGGAACTGAAAAGGTTTGCAGTCCCATAGGTGGAACAATAATATGTACCAACCAGTAGCCCCAGAGCTCCCAGGGACTAAACCACCAACCAAAGAGTACACATGGAGGGACTCATGGCTCAAGCTTCATATGTAGCAGAGGATGGCCTTGTCAGACATCAATGAAAGGAGAGGTCCTGTGAAGGCTCAATGCTTCAGTGTAGGGGAATGCCAGATCAGGAAAGTGGGAGTGGGGGGGTGTTGGTAAGCAGGGGGAGGGAGGATGGGATAGGGGGTTTTCAGAGGGGTAAAGAGGAAAGGGGATACCATTTGAAATGTAAATAAAACAAATATCTAATAAAATACAAAACAATAAGTCAATAAAAAATGTAAGGTAAATTAAAAGTGCTGAATTTCATTTAAACAGTTGATTAACTACTTGAAGCAGCAAGTAACATCTGATTATTCAAAAATTCCCCTTGTAGCAAGTTTTCTGACCATTAGTCATTAAAAATATAAAAAGTAGTATTTCTTTTGAATTAGATAGTAATGAATTCTTTCTTATTAGATCAGAGATGAAGAAAAAAAAAACACCTCTGTTTCGCCTTGTCAGAATAAACAGTGTCCATCAATTTCAATGCATTTTCTAGGTCAATATACAGACTCAGGATTGGAAAACACACTTAAGTCCTAAGAGGTCAAGTATCTTCAAATGATCTGGAAGTCAATTTGAGTGTATCTGTTAGCATTTTTAGCCCTATCCATCTTTGCATTGGTTTCAACGATTGTTTTCAATGACAACAGGTATCTTTTACAAATGCACATAATATTTGTAACAATATTGGACCAATCCTTTGAAAATTTTATGCATGCACACAATCTATGTTCATATTCACCCCCATTCTCCCCCTAACTTGTCACAGACCCACCCTTGACCATTGCTTCCCAGTCCCAAGTTTACCTACCTCCTCTCTCTCTTTTTTTAAGGCTCACTGAGTATAGCCTGTATTGCATATATGCTTCTGGGTGTGGGGTCACACACTTAGATAAACCTGACTCACTCCCCGAAGCCATCAACTATCAATCAGTCCTCAGTAATGATGAGGAGCTGATGCTAGAATGTTACTGTCTTGACCTGGTGGAAGTCTCGTACAGGCAACCACAGTTGTGAGACAACCTTCAATTGACTCTAAGACTTGGGGAGAGGGAAGGTAATATAGACATCTCATTTGTGCCTGAGTACTTATCATATCCCTTGCACTTGAACCAATCATTCTGGTTTTAGTAAAAGACATGACAGTGACTTTTGTTACTCTCATTTTAGCAAGCAATTCATTTCTATGATTTCCAAGAGGTTATTCTGTCTCCTGGGAAACAATTGAAACACTATCTTGTTTGCTTCATGCCTATGGGACATGCTTTTTACCTGCCCCATAAGCAGAGGTCTCAAGAGTTGGTGTGTGATTTGGGCAAACTTTATTCAAGAAGCAGAGCTACTCAGATCTGACTCTGTACTTTTCCTAGATACCACCCGCATTACCACCACCACCACCACCATTACCATCACCACCACCACCCCCATCACCACCACCACCACCACCATTACCATCACTACCACCACCACCATCACCACCACCACCACCACCACCATTACCACCACCACTACCACCACCACCACCATTACCAGTACCACCACCACCATCATCACCACCATTAGCACCACCCCTTCACTTCCCTAGCAGCTCTGTCTTTACTTTTCTTCTCTGTCATATCGTCCATATGAACCCAGAAAGAGCACTTGCAAAGCTAGATTAGCTACCCAGTGTGCTTAATCCCATAGCTCTGGGGTGACCCTTGCCAAAATTTGTCTAGAATGACAGTTTGTATCCATGGGAGGACTAGTTTACAGAAAATTATGGGGACATGCCACAAGTCACAATCATTTGTAGCTGCTCTTACTTTTTGTTATTTCTTTCCCTTCAGTTTCATTTTTTCCTTTATTTTACTTCTTTGGTTGTGAGAATGTAGTTTGAAGAAGATGGCTTATTTGAGAGCCCCTGTGGTTTTCTCTTATTTAGGGGTTTTGTTTTTTGTTGGGTGGTTGGTTTTTTGTGTTTTGTTTTTTTATGTTTTGGTTGGGTTGGGTTGGGTTTTTCTTTTCGTACTTTAATAAAACTGGTAGATTGTTTCCTCTTCGAGTAAATTTGCTAAATGAACTACATGTCTGGAAATATTTTAATTAGAAAGGAAGGATGGAAACATGTAGCTCGGTTTATAGAGGGCAACCCTCATGTCCTACATACATGAGGAGTAGGTTCAAACCCCAGAATCACAAGAAGAAGTCAAAAGAAAGAAAGCAAGGTAGTGACTCTAAATACATTTGAGAGTACATCAGACAGTGATAGGAATGAAAAGTCAAGAGGAACTTGACCAGAATGCAAACCAAGTTTGAATTACTTCAAGATCTAGGTTGATATCCTAAAGGAGGACAAACAGTAAAATGTATAGATAACAGTAAAATGTACGAATAACAGAACATCACACACTGGGGAGTAGAGAGGGGAAACCGGTGAAGAATTTCTCAAGGAATAGAACAAAATTAGCATAAAATGTTATCCAAGAGGAAGGTGTTTTCTGGTCTACAGCCATACTACCTCAATCACAGGAGCTAAGTGAAGTTGGACATGGTTACAGTTTGGATGGGAGGAAAACGTATTGCCTGACTGCATAATAACCAACTCCTCTTTAAAAAAAAGAGTCTCTGAATTCTGAAGGTGACATGTCTTCAGGTCATTAATTTGGAATTGGGCAAGGATGTTGAATGCTACAGGAGAGGACCAGTGAGGGATTTTAGAAATATTTGAAGAGGCTGTCTTCTGGGATTTTGCCTTGATTGTCCCTCTTTCTTGGTTATTTATTATGTAGGAAAATAATGTAAGGTACTTAGGCCACAACAAGTTTGAGGATAGTAGGTCCAAAAACCAGTGGCAGCCGCTTCTTTAGGTTTCTGGTTAGTTCATCAGTAGAAGAGCAGGGTCTGACTGTCTGTTACACAAGATCCCTGCTGCTGAGGCATTTACAGATTAAAGACCACAGGGGAGGAGGTTGACAGAGACAGCCTACTGATCAACCTGAACAAATGTTTGTGTTCAATAATAATACGTATGCACCCGTGCATAAGCAAAAGGCAGATGCGCTCTGGGTGGGGTTGCAGATAGGAGACTAGCAGTTTCTTGTTTAGACAGAAACACCTGACAAGGAAGGGCTTATTAGAGCCTCTGGAGAATGGCTGACGGCGGAGGAGCTGACAGCTGTCGGGAGACCTTTGAAAATAGTTCTTGTTTTTTCAATTCAAATTTTCTGAATCGCCAGCAGGAATCCAAAATAACATTGTTTGCTCCCTTGCCTGTTTCCTCAAATCTTCAGCACTAACAAGATTATCCTAAAGCCTCAGCTGTCTTCCAACCCTTTTTGCTTTGGAATACATGCCCACAAACACACAGGAATTCAATTTCTTAATATATATATATACATATATATATATATATGTATGTATATATATGTACATACATATATGTGTGTGTGCATGTGTGTGTGTGTGTGTGTGTGTGTGTGTGTGTATGCGCGCGCACCTTGGCTTCTATTCTAGTTAATTACTGTCAGGCCTTACCTTGAAATATTCAGCTACTGACAAGAGACATGTGTCTATACACACACACACTGCATACAAAGACTCACCTTTATTTTGTGTCTCTAAGATGATAAGGAGAATTTATTCAAGTAACATCTATTTCTATTCGAAAAGCAAAGCAAAAGTAAATGCTGCTACAGACAGACCCCCCACTCCAGCTGACATACTTTGATAAACTGCCTCTCAGATATCTTCTGCCATATATTAGATTATATACTAATTTTGTTGTTGTTGTTGTTGTCTAGAATAACAATCTAACTCAAGAAACAGATTTCAGGCTGCAGCAGCAGCACCCCATAACCTTCTCTGCTGTTTTCCTGCCCTGACACATCCACCAGGAGGATTAGCCTCTCTATGGTACTATTCCAACCTCACACTTCTGTTTGCATTTCTGTCTTTCTTGACAACTAACACCAGCATCTACCAGAAGGACCATACTATTGTTATAGGTCTATGTATCATATTATTGGTGGAAAAGAAACCACTGGTAACTCCTAGTGGAAAGGTGTAAGGATGATTGAAATTTCAGTGAACTGGCTGAGAATGAGTATCACTGATTCAAGGGAACATAGTCAACAATACAGTTATGATTCCTACTCAAAGTTGTCCTAATGAGATACTGAATCATCACTATGTAAACACTTCTCTGTCTCTCTCTGTTTTTGTCTATCTCTGTCTCTTTTTCTCTGTGTCTGTGCTTGTGTGTATTTGGCTATCTGTTCATCTATCTATCTATCTATCTATCTATCTATCTATCTATCTATCTATCATCTATCTCATCCCTCTCCCTCCACATCCTCCTCCTCTTCCCCTTCTCCCTCTTCCTGTCCCTACTCCTATCCCTATCCCTATACGATGTCTATTCCTCTCTCTCTCTCTCTCTCTCTCTCTCTCTCTCTCTCTCTCTCTCTCTCTCTCTCCCCACCCCCCCAGGTCTGACTGGTGATTACAGCTTCTCCAGATGTATAGATATATGAACCCTGACTACTAAGCTCACAATACATCAAGAATCTCTCCTTGTAACTGCCTCAACTGCATGAAGTCCTTTAACAGAGTCACCTAACCTCTATCTCACCTTTGGTTTGTTCACTATTTTGCTGTTTTGGCTGTATGATAGAGCTTGAGCCATTGTTCTCCCTGACACAAGTATGAGCACCATCTCCATTTTACAGATGAGAAAATTAAAGGTTAACAGAGGTGTATATAGACAGGATAATACTCAATATTTACTTGTCTAAAACATCCTTGAGAAAGGTGCCTTATCTTTGCAGAATTCCAATCCACACCCAATAAAAGTTATTGACTTCAGTTTCCCTAAATAACTGCTCTCAGAATGCCTTCAGTACTATCCTTTCTATATAAAATAAGTACATTGCTATACATTCTGATCTATATCAACCATAATCCTTGTAAGAAAATTTAACATCTTCAAAGCTTTAATAATATTAATAGAATTACCATTGCCTCAGAGATAAGGAAAGTACTAAGTTGGCCACACTGTAAGCTTAACTTTTATTGTCCAGTAGTAATTATTGTCTTTGAGGCTTATACCTCTGTCAGCTGACCCAGGCCTAGTCTTGGAAGTTTCTAGCCTCCATACAATATAATCTAGGCCTAGAATGGTTTCAGGCTCTGATACTTACTGTTGAATAAGATCACCCTTTCTTGTTCTTTCTGAATGCTGGCTGGTTTAACTCAGCTGTTGGGGCTCAAACTCCTCTCCAAGCTGACAGATTCAATCCAGCTTCTCTCTCCGCCACTGACTGGATTGTTCTCCTTGTCCTCAAACTAACTCTGGCAATCTGTTCTAAACTTCTGGCTCCTTCTCATTCTTGGCTCATTCTGTCTTTACCTGTGTCTAGCTTGTTTTTTCTTCAATCCATTCCTGAAAAACTCTCCTGATAAAACTGCCTCTTTTCTCTCTGTGCTACTACTCCCTTTTTTCTCTCTTTTCCTGTGAGTTGGGCATATCCTATTCTGCCAAATCTTTCTCAGATTCATCACTTTGTCTGCCACTCAATTAGAAATTAATTTCAAACATGTGTGTTTCCTTCTACAAACTAAAATTACCTTCATTGTTTGGGATTAAAGGTGTATTCTAAGGATATATCCGTATTATAGACAGAAGGGCTGAAAGGGTGTGTTAAGGGCTGAGCCACACCTCAACTAGAAATGGGTTCTTTTCAGTAAATAACACAATCTCGGGGTTGACAGTGTGATCAAATATTCTGCAACACTATGCTATGTAGAAAAGAAATAACAAAGGACTAGCAACAGTGATCACCTACTGAGCTCAACAAGGCAAACAAATTAATGTTTTGACAATGGAACATGAGATGTGGGAGAGGAGTGTCCAGTAGTACTAGGGCTATAGAAGGGTACAGGCCTTTCTTTTGTTTTAAAGATTTATTTATGTATATTAGTACTCTATTTACATGTATGTTTGCATGATGAAAGATGGCATCAGACAAAAGAAGATGTCAGTCCCATTATAGATGGTTGTGAGCCACTATGTGCTTGCTGGAATATGAACTCAGGACCTCTGGAAGAGCAGCCAGTGTGAGCCATTCTCGAAAAAAGGCAAAGAACAGAAAAGAAAGATACTCTCCCCTCTCATTTTTCAGTCAACTTCTAGGCTCATTGTTGTCTGGCTCTGATAAGATGCTAAAGTACAAAGAAAATAGGATGAGACAGGACAGAGTCGAGTAAAATATAGCTCTAGGGACCAACAGAGAGCTACTAAATGGTCCTTCAAATTTTCTCATCAAAATTGTCCTTCAAAAAACATTTAGGGAATCTTTTACTAGTAATAGGAGCTGCCATCTTCAGAAAACATTTGGTCATTGAACCCAAAGCAGACTGTTGGAAACACAGAGAGACATTGAGGAGCGTTAGTGTGCTGAGCAGGGCAGATCTGTGAGGCCACTCTTATTGGGACACTGCTGATCATTGCCTATGCATGTCAGGATCTATCATTGTCCTAAAATGCTGTCATGTCACACAGGGTTAAAGATACAGTGACAGATAATCCATTTTAATGAAAAGTAGCCAGAAACATTGTGTGGCTGATCCTCGAACATAATTTATTTTTTCTTGGTAAATTTGGGTAGAACATAGGATTGAGTGAAATTCTATAAACTCACCTAGCTTGCTGTTTTCTCATTTACTACTAGGTTGGTTTTCAAAGCAATAGTTATTAATGCTTCTAAATTTGACCTCCAATTACACGGTATTTTAATATCCTGACCCACAGATACAAACATAACAGATAATTTTTGTGATGCAGTTATCTCAATGGGTCTGATCCTGCGGTGACTGAGCCTCACCCTGGGAATAGATTGTTCCCATTAGAGTGGAATTAATGTTTCGAAGCACCATGGCTCCATTTTGTAAATTGGTTCTCCATGGTACATGAGATGCTATGGAGTCACCAAAAAAAAAAAAAAAAGAAAGAAAGAAAAAAGAAAAAAAAAGTTTCATAGCAATGAGTCATAAGAGAAAAATAATTGGACTTCAGGATAATAGAAGTTAAATAAAGATACAGTGCATAGAAGTAAATGTCAAGTCTTCTCAGGACTGGAAGGGTTGGGGATATTATGCACATAGAATTTGTGTAATTTCTGTCATCAGCGCCACAATAGCTTATTATGACAGTATTGTCTGATGTTATGTCCTCCATCTAGAAGGCATTGTGTATGTAGTCTACACCAAGAAATACACAGGACTGCACATATGCGCCTTTCCAACCTAGTTCAATCTAAGTTTCATTCCTGGTGATCTAGTGTAGTTCCTTCGATAGCATCTTTGTTGAGCCATCTCCAGTCAGGCTATATTTAACAACAGTGTGAACGCTGACACCTTGGCATTTGTTTAGCACCTGAGATCTAAGTGGAACACAGGTAGTTTGGCATTTCTTAGGTTCTCCTATACATGCCACATAGACATATACATATCTATTTAAGTAATGGCAACACATTAAATAGTCTACTTCTATCCACCATTCAGCTTTGAAAATATAAAACACAACAAAAGAAAAACAAAACAAAATCAATCAAACAACAACAACAAAATCATGACAAGCAGAAGTTCTCCCAATGATTTCCTAACTGTTTATAAAAAAGCAAAATATAAAACAGAGCCATGTGTTCTATGAAAGAAATACATCTGAACTAAAAGACATGCTCAAGACATGCAATTAAAATCAGAAGGCCAGTTCAAAGTTGAAGAACAGAAAGTCTGGCCAAAAGAACAGGCAAACTATTTCGAGTGAGCAGGGCAGGAACTCAAGCAGGAGCACAAATGAGCAGATAAAGCATCCCGTCAAGGCCAGTGATGGCAGAATTCTCAGGTACAGAATGTAAGATGGGCGTGCTTGAAGTATTTACGGTAATTAGGAACATAAAACCAATTTAAATAAAGCAAGAATATTTTTTGAAGGTTCTATAGAGAGAGCTTAAGATTTCTATTATGAGAATCTTTTAACTACTTCTATCTAGTTATTTCCTTAGGAACATTGAAGTTTCTGTGTCAGTTGCAAGGATATGGTTCCATAATGCACCTACTTTTCTCTAACTTGTCAAACATTTTGACATAACTTGTCTTCATATTTGCTGCGTTGTGTTAGCATTATTTTCATTTGTAATATGATCTCTTCTTTTTTTTTTGTACTCAAAAATCACCAATTTTGCTTTATTCTTTTTCCCCTCCACTGAAAACTCAAGAACCAAGAGTGTATTCTCTAGAAGGCTTGAGACTCCTGAAAGGGAGCCTGCCACTGTCACTGTTAATGACATTCTGCTGTAGTTGCAGACAGGAGCCTAGTATAACTGTCATCAAAGAGGCTTCACCCAGCAACTGATGGAAACAGATGCAGGGACGCGCAGCCAAAGATTAGGCAGAGCTTGCGGAATCTCACAGAAGAGGGGGAGGAAGGATTGAAGGAGCCAGAGGGGTTAAGAGCACCACCAGAAAACCCATGCAATCAACTAACCTCGGCCCATAGAGACTCACAGAGGTGGAATGGCCAACCAGAGAGCATGCATGGGACTGGTCCTCTGCACATATGTAACAGTTGTGTAGCTGGGTCTTCAGGTGGGACTCCTAACAGCAGGTGCAGGGGCTCTCTCTGATTCTGTTACCTGCCTTTAGGCCTTTTCCCCTAACTGGACTGCCTTGTCTAACCTCAGTAGGAGAAGATGCGCCTAATCTTACTGCAACTTGATTTTCCAAGGCTTGTTGTGATCTGTGGGAGGCCTCTCCTTTTCTGAGGAGAAAAGGAGGAGGGGTGGATAGGGGGTAGAGGAATGGGAGGGACTAGGAGGAGAAGAGGGTGGGAAAGCTGTGATCAGGATGCAAAGTAAATAAATAATTTAATTAACCAAACACATTTTATTTTCTAGGAGGTCTCCATCAAGTGTGTATCTTGTTTTATTCATTGCTTCTCACCTTTTTACTATTTACATCCCCCCGTATTTTCTTTTGGTTCATTCTGTTGCCGTTTGCCCAGAATAAATCAATGCGCCCCGGTGTTAGGATCTAAATCCATTTCCTTCCACTTGAGTTGTGATGACTTTGCCTCCTGGAGGTGCCATGCCTCCTTGTCAACAAGATTATTGTTAGTTTTGCTCAACGGGGGGAACTGGAAGGAAATAAATGAAATAAAAAGAGGAAGACAAAAAGGGAGCTGTTAACTTCTTTTGCCGCAGATCACTCCATATGGCCCCTCACCCTGGGTACAGTCATTGGTCACAGCTTCACCTTATCCAAGCAATCCTGCTGTCAGCCTTGTTGGGCCTTTTCATGGGCACTTGTCAGACTGTTGTCACAATGTACATGCCTGACAGTGACACAGAAACTCTTCACAACTTCTGAGGTATTAGCACTCACTCGACAGAGCCCTCTCTTCAGAGAGCGGAGCTCCGTTTTTCCAATATCTTCCTCAGAACTCATAAGGCACTGGCCACAGGCACATGAATGTCACTCTCTCTGGAGCTCTGTCACTCTACATGGGTGGGTCCTTTCATGAACCCAGCTTGTGGTTCCTCACCAACTTCTTAATGAGATTCCTGATCTCAACTGCATACTATACCTCTATCCCTGAGGATATTCACTGTTTCGGTCATGATCACTTCTGACTTCCCCAGGGCCTTCTTCAGTCCTCTCTTACCCAATCAACAGATCCCCTATTAAAATGCTTAATGAAGTTTCATCTGCTAGATGAAGCTCAATGAATATAAGCATTTGGTTTATTCATTTTACTCTTGTTTCTTGTTGTAAACACTTGAAGATCATGGTCTGTTCTCTGCTGCCATTTTCTCGGTAACCTATATAACAGGAGAAAATGTAGGAACCAAATCTCTCTTAATAACTTTCTTCAGTTTGAGAATGGATGAGAATTCCTTTATCTAGCATAAGAACTGAAGCTATTACTAAATCAGAGACCAGATAGAAAATTCCAAGAAGACTATGGGTGAGTTCCGTTTAGGTGCTTTGGGTTTATTACATGCTCACCAGGTGTCTGATATTCTTCAAGGGTTCTGGGAATGCACCAAAGAATTAATTGGAATTCCTTAAAAAAAACTATCAGTTTATTAAATGGCTGACCTAATTCTTGCCACTTTCTATCTCATTTTTTTTCTTTCTGATTAAATATAATATTAAGATAGACAATTGACATCCATCTTCTGATTTCCATACTAGTCAGTGTTTTACAAAGGACAGGATTTCAAAAAGTGGCTATTGACAAGAAAAGATACTGAATACTTAGACAGCTTTCAACACTTAGAAGCCAATTAAAGAAAAATTAGGCTTGCCTGAATTTCAACCTTGACTATGTGTCTTTCTGAACATGAGCACAAGGCACCTCATTTGCCTTCTTTCTTCTGTAGAATGATCAGAAGTATTATCTCCTTTACTCCTTTACATGTTCATTAGAAATTTCATATATATATATATATATATATATACATATAAATGTATGTGTGTATATATGTATATGTGTGTGTGTGCGTGTGTGTGTGTATATGTGTGTGTATGTATGTATATAACTGAAAATATCCAAAAGGAAGTTTGCTTTCTTAGAATTTATATGTGAGTAGACTTTATATTTATAGATCTTAGTCTTTAAGACCACATACATAAACTTAAAAAACAAAACAAAAACATAGCTAATGATAAACCACCCATTGATGAGCTTACAAATTCTCAGATAGTGCCTCTAAACTGAGACTGGGTCTCAGAGTGACTTCTTGGAGACCTGAGTCTCATTTTTGGAGCCTGCTAGAGGTTGAGTTTAGGTATGTATGAATCCTGAAAGCTCTCTGAATTATGAATATCTTTACAGCCTTCTTTTGAAAGCACTGCTCTGGCTCTAATGTTTAAACCATTGTGTGATCTTGTGTTCTTAATACTAATCCAGCTTTCTCCCCTGCGCTTGTTTTCGCGCTTCATGTGCCTCAATATCAAAATATTCTTCCCCCATGAGTCATTTGGAAGCAAAGGCTTCAGGAAGTAAAAGCTAAAAATCCTCTTGGCTGAAGTCATCCTCCTAACATATTTCCCTTATTCTGCATATGAGGTTCCTACCTGTGTTTTCCTCAGGATAGTGATAATGGTAGCCTTCTGAAATCAAAATGTTTGACCACGTATTTAGATGTTACAAATGCAGAGTAAGTCGGGGATGCCAAATGGCAATGTCAGAGTCCTTCTGTTCTCTGCCAACCCATTGCCTTATGGACTCAAATATGCTTCTTTTGAAACAGATGGCTCTCCCTACTCTCCAGGTTATTACATAAGGAGATGAGGGGCAGCTGATTGACTGTGCCTGATTTCCAGGGAGACAAGCACAATCCACATGACAGGACCACAGGTGTAGAGAGCAAACTCGGTTTCAGAATCAGGCTTGCCTGAATTTCAACCTTGGCTCTGTGTCTTTCTGATCATGAGCACAAGGCACCTCATTTGCCTTCTATCTTTCTTCAGTAGAATGATCAGAAGTATTATCTCCTTTACATATTCATTAGAAATTATACATATGTATACATATATTCACAAATAAATTTATGTTCTTTATACATGATATATATATATATATATATGAACTGAAAATACCCAATAGGAAATTTTCTTTCTTAGAATTTATATGTGAAAAAACAAGACTTTTCTAAGCTTCTTTATCAATGGTATTCACTCTGAAGGGCCACAAGATAATGATTTGACATAAGCGAGAGTGGCAATCCTTTTTTCGGAACTCACAACACCTGTTACACAGTAACCAGCACAGACTTAATTCTTAGTCTAGAGAAGGAATTGTACTTACTATTTTGCTTCCTGAACTCCCTAGAATTTTTGCTGGTAGTCCAAACAATCTATTTAGATATTTGAAAGTGTGTGTATGTGTGTGTGTGTGTGTGTGTGTGTGTGTGTGTGTGTGTGTGTATGCATGCTGTGGAACTGGAAAAAGATTTTAAACGTTGATGTGATCTCAAAATGATTTTAAATAGAACCACTGGTTCCTCCTCTTTCCATCCTGCCCGTGGAGAGATGGCTGCACATGGGACTCCCTTCTCTGTATGCTCCATTTTCACCCCAAGTGTCTCCTGTTCCCAGTAACATCACCTACATCTCTGGCTTTCAATCAGGCATGTTTGGGCTAGGCTTTTGCTATGTTTGTACTTCAGGTCATTTCCACTGTTTTTCACAAAATAAAATGGCTTCTCCCTCAGGTAGTTTTATTATCTGATTTCTGATCACAACCTCTCAGGTATTCCTTCTTTGACCCACAAATGCAGCATTAGGGGAAGTGTGGGGACTGGGGAATGGCTCAGTGATGCCCAGTACTTACTGTTCTTTCAGAGCATAGGAGCTGGGTTCCCAGGACCAAGGTTATGAAGGGCATAACCACCTATAACTCCAGCACCCACTGGTCTGATGCTTTCTGCGAGCCTCATTGGGTACCTGCACTCACATGCACATACCTACACACAGATGTACATAAGCATGTAATTAACTCCAAAATAACAAAATTTTTAAAGAAAAAAGTTAACTTTGGAATTCAGGCCAGCTTGAGTTCCAGTTTCAGCTCCATCCCCTACTGTCTGGGTGATACTGAGAGAGGTATTTCTTTGTATTTTAATCATCTCTCCATGAATAACATGCTCTATAGAGTCACAACATTCTTGAAAAGAAAAAAAAATGGTACAAGCTACAATCTCCAAACTGTTTGCCTTTTTATTTTATCAGTAGTACTTTTCTCGCACATATCAATGTATAAACTTTAGATAGATAGATAGGTAGATAGATGATAGATAGATAGATAGATAGATAGATAGATAGATAGATAGATAGGTGTAGACATACATATACACATGTACAGTCAGTTCTGTTTGTCTCTTCCCCACGAGATAAGATAGAACTAGGTTAGAATCAAGTGGAAGGTCTGACTTGAGGGCCTAGTAATGTGAAGGCCACTCTATTAGCCACTTTTCTCACTGTTGTGAGCAGCACCTGATAAGAAGCAAGCTAAAGGAGGACATGTTTATATCAATTTACAGTTTATCACAGTGAGGAAAGCATGATAGGAAAATGAAGGAAAGTGAAATAGCTGATCACATTGCACCTGTAGTCAGGAACCTGATAGTAATGATAGTCAGAACCTTATATATCTGTCTGTCCTCCATCCGCTCATCCATCCATCTATAAGTAGATGGATGGATGAGCGGATGGAGGACAGACAGACAGATGATATAGATATATAGATGATATAGATACATAACGGTTCAGGATCCCAGTCCATGGAACTGTATCACCTACATTTGTACATTTGAGATGTATACATGATGGATCTTTAGAGACAGAGATAGAGATAGATGAGAGAGAGAGAGAGAGAGAGAGAGAGAGAGAGAGAGAGAAGAGCTAGATATAGATAGATATAGATGATGTAGATATAAATGATAAAGATATAGTTGATATAGATAATGATATAAATATAGATGATAATATAGATACAGATATAGGTGATATAGATAAATACATGATAGATAGATAGATAGATAGATAGATAGATAGATAGATAGAAGAGTTAGATATAGATATAGATGATATAGATATAAATGATAAGGATATAGTTGATATATAGATGATATAGATATATATGAAGACAAAAATAAAGATGATAATAGAGATATGGATACAGATGATATAGATATATAGATACAGATGATATAGATTTATCCAAGACCCCATCCCATGGAACAGTATTACCGTATTTGAGATGAGTATTCCCATAACAACTAATTTAATCTAAATAGTCCCTTACAGATATTCCCAGAGGTCTGTCTCTTTGGTGAGTCTACATCCTGTCCAGTTGGTAATCCATATTAGCCCTCACTATCAGTAAAGTAAGCCTAATTGACTATATCTTCACCAGATGACATTCTATTCTGGGACCACATAGAAATGACTTACAGTGAGTCTTATGGAACTTTATGTATATTCTAGACGCTGACACTTTCTTCTTGTATCAGGACTCTGTACCACCTAGTCCATCAGGGACACTCTGGACTCAAAATTCCTTTGTTCTACACATCCACTGTATATTTGAGCAGGTCCCACATCAATCAAGAGGAACCTGCAATGCCTGCATTGCTTTCTGATTGCTTCTACAATCTCATTCTTGGTTGTTCTGGGCTCCAGAAAACTGAGGTACAGAGTACTTCATCACAAGTCAAACTGGCATTGTCTTTTCATCCTAAACTGGCCATCCTAAACTCTGGCAGAGAATCCCAAGGGCAACATGAGAATTAACTTGGGGCCTTTGTCCCTGACTGCTTCCTAGACTGATGGCACCTTTAGCAGTGACTCCATCAAAGTCCACGGCCTGTGTGGCCAAGCCCCTCTGCACAGCTATTCCCTCTAGGTTCCTGTAATTACTGTGTTCCTTCCCATTCAAGCTTAGATTGCTGACCATTCTGCTTTACTACCTCTGGGGTGCTTGGTTGGAATCGTTTTTTCCTGAACCCTACTTAACAACTTTGCAACCAGTCCTATGTTAAACTCTCTTCCAGGGCCCTGCTTGAACTGCCACTGTGATCTCCCAAGATCCTAACTATGAAGTGAGAGGATTCAAACAGTCCAGCCTCCCAGGATGCCTGCAGCCACAACCAACAACAAGGCAGAGTCAAGGATAATTAAAACAATTCCCATTGCATTGCTCCATGGTTATTTGCTTAGTAACTGGCATCAGTATTCATTTCTAAGATATCTACACAAGTGATCACTTACTGCTAAAGTCTTCAAGAGCCGAATGTTAACGGATTGAAGATCTTCAATTAAAACCCACTAAAACAAGTGATGACTTACATACTAAGGGATCATTTGTATCAGTGCTGAATGGCAAGGGTCATATCAAATTATTTATGTGTATTTTAAATTGTTTCATCTTTAAGCCACTGTATGTGATGTGATGTGATGTGATGTGATGTGTGTGTGTGTATGTGTGTGTGTGGTGTATTTACCAATTGGCAGATCTGGAACCAGGCTCAGAGAAAGAAGTACTGTACACAATAGAGGGCTATAGGCAGGCAGCTAGATCACTGGTTTGCAAACTCAGACAGAACATAGAACTCAGTCACTTAGTGTCCCTTGACAAAGAAATGGCTATGACACAACTACGCTTTGTTTATGTGAAAAGTATTTGCCAATTTCTATTTGTTGTGAGTAGGCAATTCAGAAAATAAAGTAAACAAAGACTCACAGGAGTTTCATTAATTCTAGACTTCATAGTTGCTTTTGCAACTCGTGGGAGTTGGAGGTATTGTAAAAGTTAATTGTGATGCACAAGCAAAAGCAATTACACAGGTGCGTGCATGCACACGCACGCACTCACATGCACACACTCGCATGCAAACAGGGGCTTATACAGGAATCCACCTCTAATCTTCAGTGATTCTCTGCTGAGAAAGGGTTAATCTTATCCTCCTTAAAATGCTCCTTATAAATAATGGTCGTGTTTACACAACCTGGAACTACGGCATTTTTCCCTGAATGAGCCGTTGTTTGGGCATAGTGTAAACAGAGCCTGTGTTAGGAAGAGGGTGGCTTTGTCTGGCAAGGCTCTGAGCTCTTAAGCAGCTGCTTGGTTTCACTCCAGAGGTGTTTGCGTTTCACTGACAGATGGAGTCATTTCCAAATTGTTTTCAATCAATACAGACCAGACAAGTAGTGGAGAATCATCTCTTAAGGGGAAGAGGGGAAGAACACAATCAAGCCATTGTGTCACATTTAAAAGAAAAAAAAACTTAAAATTTTAGCATCTATTACTAACTGATTACCACAAAAGTCACTGCAGGGCTGTGAGACTGTATGCAGTGTTCATGTTTAACGCTGCTATTTTTAATGGGATTGGGTGTTATTGGTGTGTTCTTGTTAGGCTTTCTTTCCCTTAAAAAAAAGGCCCTCTGTGTGCGTGTGCACCATCGTTTTTTTTGCACAAACTGAAGCTCACATTACTCTTGACTTTGGCCTCTCTAGGAGGCATAAAATTCCATGTGTAACTGCTGGATATACTTCATACAGTAACAATATCTTAGATGCTTGCCTGAAGTTTCCAAGACATCCTTAAGGCATCTTCTGTGACAGTGTTTACGTGAATTCAGGCACGCACGGATCATATTCTCTAGTTTTCAGTTCTAGCATCCATTTTAGGCTCTCATCTTTCTGACTTGAAGTCCAATTCTTCAGGGATAGCTTCTTGAAAGAGAGGCTGCTGAAGATAGCCTCTCTAATTTATTCATGCTTTTCTTCCGTTTTTTCTTTCACTTTCTTTGACTTTTGCCTAATGATGATTTTATTTCATACTCATTTCTGAAGATACTGAGTGAATGGGAATAATAGATGTGAGCCCTCCCTTCCTCCTAACCTCTCTCCCTCCCTCCTTCCTTCCTTTCCTCCTTCCCTCCCTCTCTCCCAGTTTCCCTCCCATTGCTATCTAGCAGTTAAATAGAGTACTAAAAGTCATAGATCCACCCAACTGTGGAATGTACCCTCTAAACAATGGACCCATCTAACCTTTGCTCCTTATCACTAAGACAAAATACCTGGGGTACAGAAATCGCTTATCTTGTGACCAATAAACAAAAGAGAGAAAGGAGAGCAGGAGTTTCATGATCCTATTCAAGGACATGTTTCCAGTGACCTAAGACCCTCCCATGAGATCTAGTCTTGTGAAGCCCGTCATTTCCTAATAGTACCACTCTGGGAACCAAGCCATGAGAGAACATTCTGGCAAGTCCCTAGGAAATGGTTTCCTTGAGTATGTTTCTAGTGTTATTTGCTATTTCACCATATCAGCTTTCTGTTGACAGACCAATAACCTATCTAAGGGATATTGCTTGGAGATCACAGTGGACTCTCTCACATGCTGGGAGCATCATTATAGGGAATGGAAGGATATGACTCTCAGACACCAAGACTGCTCTTAGCTGATGGCCCTTGACTATCATCCCGATGAGTTACTCCTCTCAGCTGAGAGACCTCCTTCCACCAAATCCATGTCACATTCCTGAGGCAACCCGTATCTGAACACTTCTGACACAAACTAGATTACATGATAGATTATAAACTTGAGTGATTAACAGGCAAGAAGCAGCTATCCTCTCTTCCAGCAGTGCAGATGGAGAGGCTAATGGTACAGATGATCTTGCCATTGGAGTCATTTGCCCCAGCAGACCCCAAGTTATTAGATATATCATTGGCAGGAACAGGAAGACGCCCAAGAAGAAAACTAGGCTTTATAAATCTAAGACAAGGCCATGTTCTTAGTGGTAGAGAATTTTACAGTTTTCTAAGAACTGCTTAAGAGTCCTATTTACACCTATTAAAGATTAAGCAATTGACAATGAAGCACAGAGTGACTGTGACATTCAAAGTTCTCCACTGGAACTACACACTCTTGTCAACTGTACAAAGCTGGGTGTTCCTAGAACCAATGCAATGGATGCCCAAAATGAAATATCTCAGATCAAACCGAAGCAGGAGTTTGCACCGGTGGTTTAGGACCATAATACCAGCTAATTAAGGTGGTGCTGCTCAGATTAGTGCTGGGGCTTTCCATTATGGTTAAATCTCTTCAAAAAAAAAATCTCAGATCGTGCCCAGAGATATGTCTGGTGATTCCAAATCCTGTTGAGTTGATGATAAAGACTAAATACACATAGACTGATGATCTAGTTCATGGTATAAGTTGTCTCCACTGAACTTCTTCTTTTCTAGAAGGAACAATGATTTCTTTTCACTTGCCAACACATACTCGAGTGTGACTTTGACGTTCTATCAATAGGATCTCCTACTTGCACATTTACCTAAGCTTCAAAAGCTTAAAACTCAAGGCAAGACAGAATTAGCGTGTGGGGTATTGCACAAGACCAGTGGACTCCCTTAATGGCTAGAGCCTTAGAGTGCTGGGAAATGCCATGGAATCCCTGAACTTGTAACTTGAAGCAGTCTTAAGTGGTCTGAGGATAGGAAGAGGCCAAGGATCTGAAAAAGGGAAGTTCAAAGAATCCATATCTGATTTCACAGGGCATGGATAAGGCTATCAACAACATCAGAAAACTTAAACATCCCAAAGGCCTAGCTAATATAGTCTGTACAGATACAGCCAAGGCAAACGCTACCCAGAGGTAATAGCCACGATGCATGTGTATCCCAATGTCATAACTTCCCAGGAGGTTGAGGGGGTTCAGATCTGAAAACAGCTCCCTCCTTACCCTCATAGGTGATTTGACTTTAAATGACTTTAAGCTCTGAAAGAAACTATAAGTTTTAATTCCCCGTTGTGATTCAAGCCAGGAAAGAACATATTACCTTTCAATGACAGGTTTAAGAGGTTTTCAACCTCAGCAGAAACAGTGTCACTGGAGCTAAGCAGGACTCAGCCATAGAAAGTGCGAATCTGTGTTTCTGAACAGCTGACGTGTGACTATTTCAAAAACCTTACACAGATAATCTTCTGTGTAGATGCCCTGACATGCTGCTCTCAGAACTTTCCAGAACTGACTCATAATCAGCCATCATAGTCTGTTCAATCAAGAAGGAGGGAATAACTTTATCTCACTTTAAGATTCTGAATTGATGTTCTTCCTTATCATGTAAATGTCCTTTAATGAGTCACTTATTGATATAAACACTTTTGCATGGTGTTCTTAGGATTTGCCCAAACCCATCCTTACTCACTACTGGTTAGAATGTAAAATTGTTGAATCACTAGAGAAAAAACAAAGTTTTGTGGTTCCCTCACTAAAGTTAAACATGGAATTTTTTTTTACCATGTGACCCACCAATTCCACTCCTAGGCACACACCAAAAATCATTGGAAACAGATGTTCAAATAAAACTTGGTGCACAAACAGCCATAACAGCAGCTTTCGGGGTAATAACCTGCAGGTGGAAACTACCCAAATGCACATCAACAGATGAATGGATATTAAAAAAAAATGTGGCCTGCCCACACAGTAGAATATTATTTAACTATTAAAAGGAAGGAATGCATGAAGGGGGTGCATGCCACAGCACAAATGAACTGGAACTCATGCTTCATATGAATGAAGCAGACACAACAAGTTAGAGACTGTATAGTTTAATGTATTTGAAATTTTCGGAATAGGTAGATCTATAAAGATGGCAAGATTAGGGGTTTCCAGGAACTAGAGTGATGGGGGAGTTAGAATAGATTGCTTGGTGAATAAAAAGCTTTCCTTTGGGTGTAAAGAAACAAACAGTTCCAGAAGCAAGTGGGGGAGACAACACCACAATTTCCTGCATGTGCTTATTGCCTCCAACTTCTTACAATGGTGAAAAATGACAAGCCTTACCGGTCATTTTTATACAATGAATGGCTATTTCTCTGACTTCCCAAAACCTCTTTTGGGCCCATGGAAATTTTTCTGCAGTACGAACTGAAATGGGTCAACGGTTTTCCCTCGTGGGAAGGAACCCAAGTCTCTGATTGCACCGAGCAAAACTGGTCAGCTGTTTTACAAGGAAAACAGCTGGCACTGAAGCCGAGCTCTTTAAAAAGCTGCTAGCTGAGCCTCCTCCCCAGGGTGAATTCAAGTTGAAGAGCTGTGATTCTGAGCTTGCCAGGTTTGCGTGGGCCACACCCAGCTACTAATAAGTTGTTCCAAACTCTACATGCCCCATCTTAATAACTAGCTCTTCTCCCACCTTGGAGGTTCCCATAATCATGTGGCCACTCAAATGAGAAGAGCAGAAACCACTGACAATTTGGAGACGAGACAGAGTCCAGAAAAGGAAGCAAAGTCATGAAAATATAAATTTAGCTTGAGCTGTTCCATGAACACAAGGCAGAGGCTTAGAATTAGGGCTTGTTCTAAATGTCCAAACGGGGAAAATAGTGGTGTCTCTGGAGTACAGCCATGTGGGTAAAGAAATTTCTAGAGCAGAGGCCAGACTCTGGTGTCCTGGATACATGGGAATTTATGACAACATTTAAAACTTTTGCAACTTATGAGGAGACTTTGGCCTAGCGGGTGACAACTAGTCAGAAGAGCTGTCTGTGGCCTAAAGCTAACAAAGCAAGCTGCAAGTTGCAAAAGTTGGAAATGACAGCTTCCTCTAGCCTGGAAATGCGAGTTAGGAATACTAGCTTTTAAGGTCGGAGACGGTCACGAGACATCAGGAGAGAAATATAAGTATTGGAAGGTAGGCAGGAGCTAAGCCTTAATAATAATAATAATAATAATAATAGCAATAACAATAAAAAACAAAAACCCTCAAAGTCTTGATGTGGCAGTTTTAAGCAGGAGAAATTGCATTGTATTATTTAGGTTAATGAAATACTATTCTCTGGTCGCACTGTAGAAGATGGACAGGCTGAAGGGATCTTGGAGCAAAAACAGGAACATTGCCAGGGCAATAATGACTCTCAAATGTTGTTAGTACAGACCAAGGAGGATAAGAATGGAATCTAGAAAATTCCGTTGGATGGAATATAGGGAAGGGGAGAGAATGGCAGAGTAAAGACTTACTTCAAGCAGAAGGTCATTGTGTCTGATATGTTCTGCTACAATAAACAAAGCTAGTGTACACCCTGTAGAACTTCTAGTGAGGTTTGCCCAGCAGTTGTCTCTAAGGTCATGTTAACCAGACCAGATATGCTAGTGGCATGTATTCAGGCTCTTTTTCCTTTTAAATTTTTTCACATTTATTTTATCCAACACATAAAAGCATGCAGGAATGAGTTTCCACACTGTGCATTAATCCGTGCATACATTGTGTAATGTTTAAATCAGTTTAAACGTGTCTTCTCAAACCCTCGTCATTTCTTTAGGGTGAAAAGCTCCAAACTTGCTTCTTGCAGCATTTTTAAGTGCTCAGCCCAGTGCGATCACAGCCACCCTCCCAGTGGGTCTTACACCCATACAACTAACTGGAACATGGCTTTTCTATATCTTCACCTATGTAAAAAGGGTACATAGCACACTGGATTGTGTGTCTTGATGGGCAGTGAGGCATAACATCTATTCTTATATGCATTGGCCCTTGTCCTCTGTATGTTTGCATATTGTGTGTTTGTCTTGCTGCTTTGTGAAGTCTAGTGACTGACTCCTGGAAAACTTTGGGCATTTAACGTTCTTGGCTGTCTGTGCCTTGGACCACTCACTGCCTGATTCTACCTGCCCTTGGGGGTTGGAAGTGAAGTGGCCCAGAATCAAAGACACAGATTCCAAGAGCAGGTAAAAGCTTGTCTGAACACTGCTGCAAGCTCCTTTAATACACTCCATCTGCACCCCATTGGTCCCAAGAAAACATCTCTACTAAACAGCAGTTCTCAATTGGCTGGCATTGTCTGCATCTGCAATCGTTGTTCTCTCACGCAGTCTTCTATTAGGTCCTCCTGCAGGAGATGTCTTTGCGGCTTCTCGCCTCCAGGTGTTTATGTAGAGGTGGCTCCTGCTGGTCCTCCTACAGACATTGTCACCAGAGTTCCCTGAGTAAGTGATCTCACACTCCTACTCACTTGGCCTCCCTGTGGCTATCAACCTAACAAGGTCTAAAATCATCTAGAGTATAGCACTCTGGGCCTGTGTATGAGAGCTTCTCGATTAGGTTAACTGACTTGGGAAGACTCTCTGAATGTGAGAGGCCCCTTTCCTTTCTCTAGGCTGAGTTCAGGAGACAGGGAGCTAAGCATCATTTGTCTCATGAAGTGGAACCATCTGCCTCACTCCTGCCTGATTCTCCTTAGCATAAGGGACTGCACTGTCAAACTGAGCAAGAACAAACCCTTCCTTGAGTTGCTTTATACATGAATGTTGTCACACCAATGGGAAGAGTTACTTGCAAGCTCTCCATTCCCTGGCTGTCTACCTTCCTTCCAACTTGTTTGCAAGTTCCTCCTCTCTTTCCCACAGTGCCCCAAGTGGTCTTTTCTACTTTTGCTCTTCTGTTTCTGCCCTAAGCATCCTAAAGTCTTGGTATCCAGCTGTGGATGTTCAAGCCAATGGTTCCAGTTATCTGCGCTATATTTTCTTGTCTACTTCCAGTAGTCACCTCCATTAAAATATGTCTGACACACAGAACCTGTTGTTCATTTCCCACAGCTGTATCTGTCTCCGTGTCACTATTTCTACAGGCAAACATCTGGGTCACTCAAGCTACATGTTCCTGCATTAATTTATTCATCTTTAGAAGGCATATTAATAGTGTCTGTTACATGCGAGAGCACTCCAGTTTTGTGTCCACTAGACCCTGTACTTCTCTCTCCTTAGCCCTGCACCCCGCCCAAGTCCTGTTGGTAAATTGTGTGGGACTGCTTGTGTGGAGGGGTGGGGGAGGGAATTTCAAATCTGTTATCACCTTCCTCTCCTGAGTCTGTTCTGCAGCTCCTAAGTCTGTCAGTTTGCTGTGTTTCATCGCTCACCTCACTCAATTCCCAGTCCTCACGACTGATGGGAGTAAATCATCCCACAGCACAGATCAGACCATGTGGCTTCCTTCTCTAGAAACCCCTGTTTGTGGCCCTCCAGCCACAAATCCCTGTCCTTCGTCCAACACTTCACAGGCTACACTGTTTGGTGTTGCATCAACTTGTCCTGGAGAGACAGGAACAAAATGTCTCCCCATGCCAAATAAGCTGATAATGACGACAATAGCAACAACAATAGTAATAGTAATAAATAGTAATAAATAATTCTACTCAAGCCTAAGTCAGCAAGCCAATAGGTGTAATCTGAGTTATGTAGAGAAGCGTGGGTAAGAGATTACCTAGAGTAACATTGGGTGAGGAATCCTTTAGGAGCATGGCCAACTTATGGGTAGCTAGAAAACTGAGAAATTTGCCCCACCAGCAACCATTAATTGTTATACCTGCAGGGAGGGGTGGGGACCTCATGAGCACCTCCCTCCCCTCTGTGATGGAACTATTGGGCCCTCTGCAGATGAGCGAAAGCTGTAGAGAGAGGATAACAAGCATATCATGGAGATATGATGAGGACAGACTTTCATAGCGTTTGGCTTTCATTAGGATACACATATGTGCATGTGTACTCGGAGGGTCAGAGGCAGACGTCAAGTGTCTTTCTCAAGCATTCCCTAGCTTATTTGTAGAGAGATGGTCTCTCACTGAACTTTACCTCACTGATTTAGGTAGGCTGGCTGTCTAGCAAGCTGAGGGATGTCCTGGTTAGAGCATTTGTTACCAGCCATTTTTGAGCTTGGGTTCTCCTATCTACACAGCAGGAATTCTCCCATCAGAGCCTTCTCCCAGGCCAATCATCCTTTTCCCTGCATATGAAAGTCATCCTACGTCCTCAATAGTGTCTGCTGTAGGAAGTCTGAAGTGGAAACCCATAGCAATTTATAGCCACTTTCCAGATTGACTGGCAGTTCTGACCATCTAGCACGTGCTTACTGTTTGTTCGTGTATCGTATTTGTGTGAAATGATTCTTCACATTCTTTCTTCTGAATTTTTAGTCTTATTGATTTGTAGGATTTTGGAATATATTCTGGTTATAAATCTCTCATATGATGTATATTTTTTAAATATTTTATCTGTGTTCTACCCTTTCATTTTTAATGTCTCTTATGATGAAAGTTTCAATTTGGACAAAGTCCAATTTATCCTTTTTATTTTCTTTTAACCCAAGTACTTTGTTGATCTAAAAATGACTCTTCTGTCCAAGTATGAAAAGTGTTTGATGCTTTTAAAATAGAAACTCACTGGCTGCTTTTAAAAAATATAAAAATATGAAGGATTTAGATATTTTAAAAATGGTATTAAAAATCACAAAGCAAATTTGAAGAATAAAGCTGCTTAATTTCAAGAATTCCTACTAAAGAACCCTAAGAAGAGGTAAATACAGCAATTTTGTAGGAACTAACCAATAAATCAATAGACTGGAAGAATACATATAAGTAAATGTATACAAATAAGATCAATTGATTTTTGTCAAGGTAACCAGGACTACTCAATAGATAAAAGAAAGTCTATTAGTAAAATTGTTCTAGAATGTCAATCAGATATATAGAAAATAAACCACATCAACTTAGCTGTGTATTGTAGCACATACCTGTTACACACTTGGGAATCAGAGTCAGGAGGATTATTGAAAATTTGAAGGCAGTGTTATCAACTGTCATCAACAAAGTGAATCCCAGGTCTTTGAGGATTACATAGAGAAACACATCTCCAAAATAAAAAAATAAAGCAAGTTACCCATAACCCTCTCTCTCTCTCTCTCTCTCTCTCTCTCTCACACACACACACACACACACACACACAGACACACACACACACACACACACACACACACACGCACGCACAACCACACATGCACTCACACACACGATTTCTATTTGTTATACTATTGGGCATGAATGGCCACACAACTTTTAATTTTTTTCACTTGTTGGAAGGAGAGAATGGGGGCAGGTTTTTAAGTGTGTGTATGCTGTGCCTGAGGAGACCAGAGAGTGGCACTGAGGATGTCCCTTAATAGGTCTCACTGGACCTGAAACCTGGCTATTCAGCTAGACTAGCTGGCTAGGAATTCCTAGGAAGTCTACTGTGTCTGTCTCCCCAGCACTAAGATTGTGTGTGTGTGTGTGTGTGTGTGTGTGTGTGTGTGTGTGTGTGTGAATGATCAGATTTTGGGTTTTATGTTGCTGATGGAGATTCAAAATTCAAATCCTTAGGTGCTACCAATTTTGCCATTTTTAAAGCTTATTTTCACCTAAATACTTTTCCTCTTTGCTGTTCTTTAGCCTGTTAACGTCCTTCGTGGTTAAAATCAAATGCTAGCCTCTTTCTGAAGCTCTTTGTGACCGCTTCACCATAGGCTATTTTTCCGATGCTTGGAGCACTTGCCTTCTACCACTTCAGACCCTGTGCTGTGGTTAAGTGTGCACACGTGTGTGCATGCATGCGTCCTAAGCACCCTCCAAAATCATGTTTTCCTGGACCTGCTTCTGCTTGCCACAGAGTCCCGTGAGCCACATAATAAAGGGTGCACTGAACTTTTCAATCAAATGTAGCAAAGAGCCAGAGCACAGCAAAATAGAATGTGCCACAGAAAGCAATGTACTTCATACTTCATGCAGAAGTGCTGGGAAAAAATGGGGAAGAAGAGAGAGGGGAAAGGGACTGTTGGTTTCTAGCAGTGTGGACATAGAGACAAACCAAACACAAATGCATTTCAATGACTATGTCAATTACCCAGTCACTAATAATTCCTACAAAAAAAAATCCTTTAGTGAATTTGGACAGGACGTACCTTGAGTAGCCACAAAGCCCTTATCAAAAAACAATAAAAAACTATAATTCTCTCGACAAGAACATTCACAAGTAACACTAGAAAAATAATTGGCCATTACATGAGCTTCCCCTCAATATTTGTCTATGCCTGCCTATTTATCCCAAACATATGGAAGGCCAGTACTATATTTCTCTTCTCTTTGCCAAGGTAGACAATTTGGTTGTACTTTGCATTTATCACTGTTAAATATTTCAGTTGAGTTTTACCCTAAACCCAGTGTTATGATTCTCCTCACATTGTCTGAGACACAGCTCAGTCAAGAATGCAATGGCCTTCTGACTCAGAAGCAAGGAGCAGTTCTAAGGAGCAAGATGAGATGGGAAGACAATAATGTTAAGAGATTTTTTTTTAAGTGTTCAGATTTTAATTTTGGTTGAACAACATAACGAAGCCTATTAAGATCTCAGCTTGTTTGTGAGACTGTTTCAATAGAGCCCTGTGGGTTTGAAATCATACCTTTGTTTCAAAGGGTGGTTTGTTCTAGTTATTGCGGCATTTTAAGGTTGACTTTTTCTCCTCTGTGGAAATATATTGTGTTTGACAAAAAGATGGTTTTTAATGACAAAAATTAAAAAAAAAATAAAGTAACACAGAAAGGGTGGTTGTTTTATTGCAGAGGTGCATTTACTCTGAACTATATGCAGTCTCTAAGGTACCTAAATGAATAAAGTTATTACCCCTGTATTATTGCTATCTATCATCCCAACTGTTAATAAGATTCCTTAGATATGCTGATCTAAAGAGCTAAGCCATTGTTGAGGCGTTTGCTGTGATTCCACACTCAGTCACCTCTCCAAGAAACAGGAACCCCTCCTTTTCTTTCTCCTCAACTGCAAGTTTCTTTCATTGTGTACACAGGAAGAAGCAGGTTAAGTGATGGCAAAGCCCAGGGTTGGCTGCTCAACCCAAAAGGGGTGTATTTCCTACTCCTGGGAAGCCTATAAATATCGGAAACATTCTCCTCTCCTTAGTCAGCTGTTCCTCAGGCCACACTCCTCCCCCCGACCCCCTTCCTTCTCCTTTAACACTAACATCCTTGGCTTCATCTTTGTGCATGATATACGGAGTGTAAAGTTGAATTGTATTTTGGTTTTTGGTTACATTCTGCCTCACACACACTAAATACATGTCTTTCTATAACAGTTAAAATGAACAAGAGTTGGGACTATGAGATGGCTCAACAGTTGACTGCTTTTTTGCTCCTATAGAGGAGTGGACTTTAGCACCCATGTCAGATGGTAAAGCATCCTATAACTCTGACTCCAGGTGAGCCTACATTCTCTTCTGACTTCTAAGCACACATATATGCACACTTCACACATTCAGAGAGACACACGTGTACATAAATAGATGATAAAATCCTTTTTTAAATTAACAGTTTTCATTTCTGGTTCCATATAAATTGAACATTCTATTGTTTCAAAAAGTTTATGTGTACTATTTCTTTTTAAATTCATATTTATTTATTTATTTACTTACTTACTTACTTACTTTTTTCTGTGACAAAGTGAGGCATGTCCCATGGCATACGTGTGGCAGTCAGAGAACAACTCTTGGGAGTTCATTCTCTTATTCTACTCTGTGGGCTCCAGGGTCAAATTCTCATCCTCAGACCTAGCAGCAAGCACCTTTATCCACTGGGACATCTCACTGGCCCTATTGTTGATACTTTGAATAAAAGGTTTTCATCTGTATGTTCTTTGTTTTCCATTTAAATGGGAAAAAAAATCCATAGTGTTTATGTAAGCGAGAGGCAAGGCAAATCATTGGCATAGGAAGCATTTCAGTGAATATTGGATTGTGACTAAGGAATGCCATTACAGATTACAACACAAGCCCTTCTTTGCAGATGAACTCAATTTCTCACACAATCAGGATTATGTCACAAAAGATGGGTCTGCTCTGAGATACTGCTAATGAAAAGTCAATGACTGCTTTTAAAAACAAACATAATTCTGACTTTTGGAAAAAACACATCTATATGGGCCTCTTTCTTCAAAGTAACTTCTAATAATTGATATGAGTATGTTTATTCCTTCAGCAAGGCACATGTATGTCTTCTTAACATCTGCCAGGAGAAAAATTGGTAAGTTAGAGGAAAATAGTAGAATTAGACCTAAAATTTGTTTCATTTCTCATTTTGGTTTTTGCTTTTGAGTAACACACATGGAAATGGTGCCATTTTTTCTGTTGAGACTGATAGGATTTGAAAGCACAAACCTGGCCCTGAAGTAAATTCTAACACTTTGATCTTGTATGTTTCAAATAATGAGGGACAAGAAAGATTTTTTTAACATGTATTCTAAAAAAAGCATCACACATATGAATGAAAGAGCTAATGGTTTCATTACTGATCTCATTGTTCATATAAGTAATTTGAAGTATTATTCTCCGTTAATGTCAGAAAAGGAAACTGAGACATGATAGCAAGACTCATGACTTAAGGATTTTACTCTCTTGTTTCTGAGTGACATTTTGGTTCACGATTCTAGCTAAGCCATAGAAAAAGTCTCGATCTAAGCTGAACACTTCATAAGACCACATATGAGAGATATTCTTAAACCAAAAGACCTGATATTTTAGGCCTCTTAATATATCTCTTCCCTGATCTTATGTTACAGTTCCCAAGACTTTTGTGTCCTATTTTGGAGTGCTGGAAATACCTTCAGCTTAGGGTTATATTTTTGCCTGAGTCTGATAATTTATCCCTAACAATACATGCTTCTTTCTGGTTGTTTAAAAAATATTTTGATAAATGGATGTAGCAAAAAAATAGGGAAATAGGAAAAAAATGCCTTATGTCTACAAGTAAGTCAAAGCTATGAATCTCCCAAATGATACAGTGACTAACTGCTTGGGCATGTAACGAACTCATTTCACGGCAACTCTCACTATTAGTTGTGTTCGGTGACTTCAGCACTGTGTCAAACTATATGTCATGACAAGGATGGTTTAGAATTTACCGTGACTTGCTTCTAGAAGACAGTGTACCTTACAAATAAAAGAAAATGATTCTACATCATCAGAATGTAAAGAGAGCTGGCCAAGGGAAAAGCACTCTCCTAGAACCCAAGGGAATATTTGCTAAGCCCAGAATAACCAAACTAAAACCTTTTTTTCCAAAGAGGTCAGAGTCCAGCGGAGAAATGGGAATGAATATAAATCATGATTATACAAAGCCTGGCTTATGTGGCAGAAACACTGTCTAAACAGTGATTCATTCTGACAGGGGTAGGGGTTGAGAAAAGCTTCCCAGAAGGAAGGAACATTGACTTTGGCCTCAGAGGATCAATTAAGCAGAGAGAAGAAAAAGACCCTGAAGGTTGGGATTGGTCCTTGCAATAAAGATGTAGACTCTGGAGGAAAAAGTCGGACAGTATTTAAATGGCAAAACTCTTTTTTTTTTTTCAAATGGGTGAAACATGGCAATGCAGAAGACATGTGCCCAAATTAAAGGAAATGGTGAGACAGGACCCAAAAAGGCTGAGTGAGATAGCAATAAAACTCAATTATTTAATAATAGATGCTGAAAGTGGGAAAACCGGTTTCTTTGTGTTTAGCTAGGATGTTCCTGGTGACAGTATCTAAGCACCAGGAGGCTAACTGGCTGCAGGCAAACCAGTGAGAACTTATTTGCAACTGTTTAGGGAAAAGCAAATGAGAAAAGCAGGGCCTTGACTGTTCAAGAGATAGAGGGGAGAAAAGACAGTAAATTGCCCAAGAAATTTGGAGAAGTCTTATCTATGAGATTTACTAATGGATCTTTGTACTGGCTGGTTTTGTGTGTCAACTTGACACAGGCTGGAGTTGTCAAAGAGAGGAGAGCTTCGATTAAGGAAATGCCTCCATGAGATCCAGCTGTAAGGCATTTTCTCAATTAGTGATCAAGAGGGGAGGGCCCATTGTGGGTGGTGCCATCACTGGGCTGGTAGTTTTGGGTTCTTTAAGAAAGCAAGCTGAGCAAGCCAGGGGAAGCAAGCCAGTAAGTAAAATTCCCCGCGCCCTCCATGGTTTCTGTATCTGCTATAGCATTCTGACCTGCTTGAGTTCCAGTCCTGACTTCTGTTGGTGATGAACAGCAGTGTGGAAGTGTACACTTAGTAAACCCTTTCCTCTCCAACTTGCTCCTTGGTCGTGATGTTTGTGCAGGAATAGAAACACTGACTAAGACAATCTTATAGAGGGAGGGAAGAAAAGGTCAACTATAAACCCTGAGGATGACACAAGACATGAAAGTGGACGGAGAAGCTAATCATGAAAAAGACCGGGTTAACAGAGATGGGAGGGGGACAAGAGGACTGAGATAAATATGATGAAAACACACATGAATGGCTGAATCATAATAAAACTCATTATATATAATTAATATATTCTAACAAAACACTAGTATGCATAATACAAACATGTTTTGGAAGATTCTATAGTTTCCTGGTTGACTGGCTGAATCTGGGGTAGACATGTTCACCATCGTGACTTAAAAAGTCCCTCTGTCTGTATGTCTCGATCACCTATCTTTAGATGTTCTAGCCCTCTAACACTTGAGAGACAGCCTTTTTGAGTTAATAGAAACAATCTCTCCTGTGCACAGCATTCTTCCCTGTAGCTTCCAGAGGTGTTTTCTGTACCACACCCACCATAGCAGACTTGAAGAACACTTGACATTAACTGTTCAATTCTTCATCATTGAGTTCAAGTAATATCTCCTACAAACATCCCCATGACATGTACTATCCATTCCTCCCTCTGTGGTCTCTTTTATTGACCCAGATGTTACCATTCATGATATCTAGATTGCTATAGAATAACTTAATAAATGCAATGTTACTCAAAAGTGACTAATTAAACACAAAAGAAAATGAATTAAAATATTGCTAATAGCAGAATCTGGAAAAAAATATACAGAAGTTCATCTTGCTATTCTCTCTGCTTATGTGCATATTTAAATATAATATCAATGAAGAACTTAGGAATAAGAAAATTACCACATAGACAAGGTCAAATCCCATACTAAATCCAACAATAAATATCATTGAATCTATGCAACAGCACAGATTTATTAAAATACATCAGTTGATTTTTACAAATATATTTTGTACTTATTATTTGAGGATTTCATACAATCATATGATGTGTTTGGTCAAATCCACTCCCTGTCTCACCTTACCATCTTCTCCACCAAGACTCTCTCCAACCCTAAGTGTTTGTTTTTTAACCCAGAGTTCAATTACTGTTGCCAGGATATGTATGAGTATAGGACCATCCATTGAGCATGGGCAACTTACCATGGGCCACATCTCTGAAAAAAAACTAACTACCCACCCCTAAACTATCAACCAGCAAGAGATCCTGAGCTATGGATCTATTCATATTCATCCCAGAATATGACTGATTTGATCTTGTACAGATCTTATACATACAGCCTTAGTCACTGGGGCAGGGATCTTATTAGCAATGTCAATGTAATTATTTCCCAACAATGTCTCTTCCACAAAGACATCTGAGTTTTGCTGTCATTAATACTCCTCTTCTAAATTAATCCACTTAGTCTCTCTACCAAACTCAGAGGATTCTATGGGCCACCCTCCCTACATCTATGTCTTTGCTTATATCCAATAAATGCAGAGCCGTAGATCAATGGAACAGAATTGAAGACCCAGAAATGAATCTACACTCCTATGGTCACTTGATCTTTGACAAAGGAGCTAAAACCATCCAGTGGAAAAAAGATAGCCTTTTCAACAAATGGTGCTGGCTCAGCTGGAGGTCAACATGCAGAAGAATGCAAATTGACCCATCCTTATCTCCTTGCACTAAGCTCAATTCTAAGTGGATCAAAGATCTCCACATAAAACCAGACACACTGAAACTAATAGAAGGGAAACTAGGGAAGAACCTTGAACATATGGGCACAGGGGAGAATTTCCTGAACAGAACTCCAATAGCTTATACTCTAAGATCAAGAATAGACAAATGGGACCTCATTAAATTACAAAGTTTTTGCAAGGCAAAAGACACCGTCAAAAAGACAAAGCGGCAACCAACTAACTGGGAAATGATCTTTACCAACCTTACATCCGACAGAGGGCTAATATCCAAGATATACAAAGAACTTCTTATACAAATCAGGTCATGAGCTCTGCCGCTCAAAAGTCTTTATTCCCTATTTCTCACATGGTAAAATTCAAATTCTTTATTTGACAATAAAGATCCTATATTAACTATCTTCTTTGACTCTGAATTCATCTTTTCATATCCTCCTTTTCTTTTTCCTCTGCTCCTGCCACATTGGCCTCCCTATTTCTCCCTCAAATTTGCAAATCTGGGCTTGATAAGGTCTTTGAACCTCCTTTTAGCAAACTCTTGCTCCACTTGGCTAAGGATCCCACTTCCCTGCCTCTGCTCAGATAGCTGATGAACAGAGAAGCACAGTGCTACGGACTAGGTGCTCTCCTACTCGCTTCTGCTTCATGTCTCTTTGTGAATTTCATCAGTAACATATGTTGGCTACCATTTTGTCTCTTTCCCCTAAATGGAATGCAGATTCCTTTGGGGCCAACTCATTGCCATGGTTTTGTTTACTATAGGATCTCTGTCACCTACCATAGTGGGTGTGGTACACAGAGGGTAGTGAATAAACCTTGAAAGAAAAGTCAGGTGAGCCATGGTGCCACCTTGCATTCTGATTTCAGAAATTCCAAGTCGACTTCCATCTCCAATCAAAAGAAGTTCTAGATTCCTCTTGTCCAAAATAGTCACCAGGATGGAACGAAGAAGTAATGACTGTTGGTTCACTTAATGCATAGAAATAAGATTAGCACACAGCAGAGACATGATTTTAAATGAGATATGGGCAGGCTCCATGGAACTTCCCATTGGGTCCTGCTATCCTCTGGACATATGATGCACAGGTTCCTGTGTAAAGAGAAATGATGGTGTAGGCAGAGGGAGATGGAAAACCCCACGTTGTTTTCCTAATGCAGTAATAAAGCCAAGTTCCCATTGTGGACCAAAGGAGAAATACTAGGAAAGCAATATATTATTTCCTGTCACAATGGCAGTAATAATGTTGGCCGTAATGAAGAAGATAATAAGTCTGTTGCATTCCCAATTCTCCTCTAAGCCTATCCCTAACAAACTATCTTATGAAAAGAAGACAGCAAGAACAGTTTTATTTTCTTCTGCACATAATAGGGTTGTTAGCAGTTGTGTTCTTGGCTATAATGCAAAGCAATGCACACAAAGGGAACCTCCCACTCACTGCACTGAAGGGGATGGTGCTGCTTTCTGAAAGCCCATAGCTATCTGTTAGGATGGAGAGAGAATTTGTGACAATAAGAGTATATTCTTGCAAGTTTTTAGGACAAAGCATGATTGAGCACAAAGATTAATAACTGTACTACTTTGGGCAATTTGCTTACCTTTTTAATGATTTGAACAAGAAATGTCTCCTATAGTTTCAGGCACTTGAATGCTTGCTCCTCAGTTGGTGACACTATTTGGGCAGGTCAAGGAGGTACAGCTTTGTTGGATGTAGTGTCCCACTGAATGAAGATACATTCTTGGCCCTTCAATGGACTAAAAACCAGGGGAACAATGATTATTTCATCTATATGACTAAGCACAGACTAGGCATTTTCATCATCCAATGGAGATAGAAGAGATTTAAAAAAAATGTGCCTCATTGAAATGGGCTCTTGAGTCATTAGCTGAGAGTTAATAGTGTTTTTATAGGTGTTAACTATAACATTTTCCCTGTGAATAAAGGCTTCACTAATATTACCTATTTTATTTTCCTCAACATGCTTTATACCATTCTAGATGATATAATTATATATTACTTTAATGCAATTAGCATGGACTATTTTTCCTTGGAATGATGGTAAACAAAAAAAATAATTGATAATTATTCTTTTAGGACTCTAATACAATGAATAGAAAATGATCATGTTATTATAATATTATAGTTTTCCTTAAAAATAAAGACTTGTGTGACCCCTATGATTTCTCCTGATGAGTCTTCACTAGCTATCTATGAAGAAAGACTAGGGCATTTGCTGCAACAAGTCTTCATTACCGATTTAGTCTACATTATCTTTTAAAGAAAACAAAGTATCTGAGTGAGAGAAAGGAGAGATAAGGCTCAAGCTATAATCCACACATGATTCCAATCTTCAGTTGAACAGCTACTGGGTTAAGATGTTCTTGTTTTAACCATTGTGAAAAAAAAGAAAACAAGACACTAGACTCAAGTACACCACTTGTTAATTCTACAATAGAATCCATCCTATTCTACCTTTTCTTTAATGATTTGAATAAAGACCAAGTGACATGAAAACCTAATCGGCCAGTCCCAGTACAGATGGGGAAATGATGAACAGCACTCATGATCCACTGGGGAATTAAAAAAAGCAAGGCAACCTCAATTGTTACTAAAAACAAACTAACTGTACTAGAAGATAAATGTAGACTCGTGTTTGTTAAAATGTAAGACGGGAATAGCAAAATTCCATGCAGTGCTTAGTTATTTGTTCCAGTTCTTCACTTGGAGGCACGGATGTTTTAAAAACAAATTATATATGGTTTCCCAGTAATTCAACAAGGTTCATGTAGCTGAGGAGAGAGAGCCACAGGAAGAACAACATGACTGTGGATATGTTCACACATATACACATACACACACATACACACACACACAAACATTACAGTCACCCAGTGGAGATGTCAAATGAAAAACAAGCATATTCCACTGAAATGGGATTGTGACCTGAAGGCATGAGAAAGGTATACAGATTAAAATTGGGATGGATGCTGAAATTGTAGGTACTAAGATGCAGAGCAGGAAAAGGTGAGAGAAGATTCTAGAGAAACAAAAAGAAGAGTTAAGGAGACACTAACTTGTATTGCAGCAACATGACTTTATCATCTAGAAATGAAGAATGAACACAGAGATTAAACCAGGAAGCAGCCAGCTTCTTTGTGTGGTGCATGTTAGTTACTCTGGCAGTGACATAGAAGATAAATGGGACCCAGAAGAGGAAAGAATGGATCCAAGAGGCACACTTCTGAATAATGGGCAGAGATTCAAACATGTTCAGTGTCACTGTAGACTCTCTGGGATTTTAGAACCAAAAGGAAGAAAGAAAAATCCATGAAGACCTAGGACAAGAAGATCAAAGAGAGTTCCACAGGAAATCATAAGAGCCCCAGGCCACAAAATCCCCTGAAACCGAGATTCATAAAAGAAGTAATTTTCAGGATTGAATGCAACGTAGAGATCCATTAAAATGAGGACTTTAAAATGATCCTCAAATTTTCACAGACAGACTGATTGTTCGGCTTAATGGATACACCTTTAGTAGAGGGTCTGATGTGGAAGACAAATTAGAGTGTACTTTAAAAGATAAGTGAGAAATGAATACGTGTAGCATGTGCTAGCTTCAAAAGCTTGGTAGGGAAGAAAAGAAACAGCGGTAACTAAAGTAATAGAAGTGATGTGGCTTGATTACAGGAAAGGAAGGAAGAAAGTAGAAGAGGGTGGAAATCTAGGTCTCAGGGAGAACAAAATCAGAGTGGATTCCATTGATGGAAAAGTTAACTTTTGTGGTAAGTAGAAGAGCAGTGTATTGCATCTTATTGAAAAGTATATAGAGAAAATATAGGATGTGTGACTAAGCTGGTGGATAAGGATGGCAGAAACAATGAAGGTGTTCTTCAGTGAAATCTTGTTGCTGTCATGGTAGCTAGCTAAGTCCCATATTTCTTAACCTACTTATAACATGAGGCAATTTATTACCAGAGGGTGATTTGAGAATTACTGCCCACAGAACGCAACCACAGAGTCTGCTTCCTTTTGATACTGTCACAGCCAAAGGAAGTAGCATCCTTGGTAACCAGAACTTCATATGAGAGCTCTGGGACCTGATGGGACCCCAGAAGCAGAAGTCTCTGGCTTGTTTCCTCCTGTGGTCTTGGGTTGACATGAAGGTTGTGAGGTTAGCTCCTAATACAGCCAACATGCTAGCATATACGGTAGATTAGTCTTGGTCAGCCTGCTCGTCCCACTGGGCACATGACACATACATATTCTAAGTGCCAGAGAGACCAGTGTTGTGGGTGAAAGTTTCACTGAAAGATGCAAAGACGTGGTGAATACATTCTTTCCTTCTGCCGCTTTTTTGAAATCGATGGCCTGTTCTTTCTACCTTCCTTTCCTTCTCTGCCAGTGGTCATCAGCAGAGACCCTCACCCCGACTCCCTATTTTTTTTTCATTTTAAATCATATTAATTCAAAATTCTTACTCAAAAGCTTGCTTTTAAACCATGCTAGAGAACGTAATTTGTGAAGAAAATTCTGGGGAGTCAAAAATATTATAGCGATTTTAGCAATATAAACATAGCTCCATGGGGTAAACATTTAATCAACATGCTACCTACTATGTTCCAATCTAAAGAGATGCTTTGCAAGTATGCTGTGCAATAAGGTCAAGTTCAGGAGACTGTATAATCCCAGTTACCCACCTCATAATACCAGGTGGAGAGGTTTGGTGACATTGGATTTAGGGGAAGAAACTGGAGATAAAGCTATTGGGAACACAAAGTGTTGTATGGGCTCCATGTAGCAGAATTTGGATGCAACACAGGGTTGATTTTTAAAAAAGTAGAATCCTTATTTGTGTAGTGGTCTGTAAGGGATCTACTACATCAAAGAAGATGTGGATATCTTTCCAATCCTAGGTTTTTGTGATGACGCTTTGAGTATCTTTTATATGTTTGCGATGAGACACAGAGCACATGGGCCTTAGTATCTGATTCAATGTTGGTCACATTAACACAAGAAAGTGCACTAAGCTTAAGTTTTAAGGTTTGTGCCATAGTGATTGGGCATTACATTTGAAAGCTGGCTTTGTGGAGGGAAAGATTTAAAAAGTAGAGCTGGCACATTCCAGCGCTTGTGCCTCTAACTCTCTGCTCCAGTGGCCTGGCGAGCCATACACTGGAGATTTGTGGGGATTCACCGGCCTGAAGCTCCCAAAACTTCTCCACCCAGCTCACTAGGTTCTCAGTGGCGGGTCCCTACCACACCAACCCTGTACTTCAAATCCCCCACGGCCTTTGTGGAGCACCTCAGGCAAACCCACACTTGGTCACCATACCTTTCTCTCTTCACCCAGACGAGCCGCCTCGTAAAGGAAAACACAACACAAACTTAGTTCAGAAACAATGGTAACTCAATCTCTGGGCGCAACAACTAAAACCTAATCTTGTAAGCCTTATTAAAATCTGATCCCTCCAGTGGCAGATCCTTGAGGATCCACAATGATACTAGGAAACTCTAGCAGCTACATCTTACCCCTCTGCTGCCCCAAGAACAAAAAGAACGAACTCTGCAGAGCAGAGCAGGAGATGCAGATATCGAGATGGCTTCAGACATGTTTATGGTGTTTTGGAGAGGTTAGAAATATTGGGATAATAGTTTTATCATTGTAAATTGGCACTATGTAATTGGGAGTTTTATATACATAGATATATTTGGTTAACTATTCAAGTTTAAGAGTCATGCTTTACCAGGTGTTTGGGTATAGGACGGAAGCATGGGACTCCCACAGTTCAAAGAGTCTATGGTGGAGAGGAAACCCAGCTGGGATGCTGTGAGAGCTAGCTGAGAAAGATTGGTACTGTGGTGACAGTGAGACCTGACCTGAGCGAGACCCCCAGGGACCAGGTGAAGAGGCCTGGTGGGGTAGTACTCTTTATTAATTAATTACTCATTACACCAAGAGACCTACAGATGTCAGCTGTCAACCAAGGAGATACCTGATTATAACCATGTAATAAGTGAATCTAGATTAAGTTCAAACATGGGAGTCAATGGCATAGATAGGAAGATGTCTTGAGAAACAGAGCTTCAGGAGGGAATTTGAACCCCAAACTTGAATATTATTGAGATTATCACCTCTGATCATCCACTTTTACCTCAAACTCTGTTACTTCTGCCACTGTCTACAACCTGAATGCTGTTGAAGATCCAGATTCTCTTCAAACAATAGTAGTTGACCTAATTCTTGCCACAACCAATAATTCTCTGGCTAGACAGGCGGAGCCTCCCTGATCTAAATGGCTATCAAGACTCACTGCTGGTACCTCATGGATGGAGGTAGGAAGAGGCTGCTGACAGAGAAGGAATGACAACAACAACAAATAAAATGATATGCACTCATCAGACGAGAATCCACCGAAGAGTGAGTATACTCCCGTGAGTGAGTCCTTATTCTCATTCAAACAACAGAAAGCTGCAGAATGAAGAAAGTGGCCAATACCACAACACCATGGGAGTCCTCAGCTTCTACCTCTGATAAGTATTGTCTTCGAAACTTGGGCAACCTGATCCCTCCATGGTATTTCTGCCAATCAATGAGAAGCACCAGCTTCATTATGCGTGGCAATGGTACCTAAGATTCAAGGCAGTGTTTGGCATGGAACATTTTCTAATCTGTTGAATTCAGTGTGCCACAAGTGCTTGCGACTGTACCCCACTGGAAGCTAGACAAGAATCCTTTTAGCCCCACTCCATTTGTCTCAACAGCAGGAAGATGTATGTCTGCTTACTCTTACACACATAAGCCAGCACACTCTAAGCCATCATGTTTTAGGAGGTGGCTCTTAGGGACATGAGAGGCAGCTTTCAGCTGCAACAGTTTCCTTCTTTGAGTGCTTGCTCTCTATATCTCTTGTCCTCCTCTTCCAGGTGTGACCATCTGAGATCTCCAGTATCTCATTTAAGGAGCAGTGTCCAATCATGGGGAAAGTCATCCTGGATAATATGGTGCTTATTAGTCAGGTCATGTGGGGGCAGGGAACAGTGAAGTGCCTGTGTTTTACTGTTTGTTTGTTTGTTGCCAGTGTTTTCTAATCTACACTTGCACATTAACTATGCTAATCGAAGCAAAGGATAAACCATTGCTTTTAGGATTTGCAGGTACCTTGGTGCTAGAGCACCATAGAAGAGCACCATGGCACACTGACATGTGGCTTTTAACCTTTGTCACCTGAGTCACCATGAGCGCTTTGTAAAGTATAGATTGCTGGGCCTCATACCTAGGGCCAAGATTTGGCATTTCTAACAAACTCCCAAGTGAGGTCCATACCAAGGAGAAAGTCCTTTGAGATAATTTCTTCCTAGAAGTTAGTTCGTTTGATGCTCACCAGAACTCTGTGAGAGAAGCCTTCTATTCATCTTCAGGGTAAGAAGCAAAGGCACATAAGAATTTTAACATTTGTCTTCAGCTTCAAACCCACAAAATTCTAGTCTGAAAAATTATCTTTATAGCATCAAGCTCTACGCCCTTCCCTTAGCTATTCGGGGGTCATGCTAATGACCTATATTGATACCCTAGTGATGATGAGCTGTTAATGGCACAGCACTAATTTCATCAGGGTACCTATGGAAAATGCTATACTTTCAAGTAGAAGACGTATGACATTTTTATACTGGGGGGAAAAGTGAGCACGATATTGTTTGTCTTTCCAAAAGACTCATGTGTTGAAGACTTGGTTCCCTGGTACAATATTCAGAGATAGGCTTAGGAAAGTAACTGGTTCAGGTAAGAACTGACCTAATCAGTGTAATATCCACTGGTGGGCTCATAAATAGGATGGTGTTAATGGAAGGTGCTAGAAAATATGGAAGGTGGATCTTGATTAGAGTTTATGGGTAGATGATAGCAAACTTTGATGGGTCTATCTTGTTCTAGCATTCTTCTCTGTGTCTCCCTGGGGGGTTTTTTGTGGCCTTAAGGGAAGCAGGGTTTCACAAACCTGCTCTTGCCTGTGTTTCTACCTTGTTGCAAGTCTAGAAGAAACAGATCCAGCACACCAAAGACTGAGATCTATGAAACCATGAGCCCAAGTAAATCTTTCCTCCATTAAGTTTTTGCCACAGTGACCAAAAAAAAAAATGACTAACATGGGACCTTCAAAGCTTTTTAAATGGATTTATTCTGTACATTTTTATAGGAAAATCTGCATGATCCAAGCTTGAAAAGAACATTACAGCATTAGCAAGTGCCTTAGAAGATTAATTCCATTACCTACAGCTAATGCTGATTTTTAAAGTTATTTTTTTAGCTACTTTTTACCTCTCCCTTGTATTAACAGCTGAAAGTTCTATTGAAATGTTATTACATTTTTCCTAGATAAAAATTAGTTTCTCGGGCTGGTGAGATGGCTCAGCGGTTATGAGCACTGACTGCTCTTCCGAAGGTCCTGAGTTCAAATCCCAGCAACCACATGGTGACTCACAACCATCTGTAATGAAATCTGACGCCCTCTTCTGGTGTGTCTGAAGATAGCTACAGTGTACTTACATATAATAATAAATAAATCTTTAAAAAAAAATTAGTTTCTCTACAGAATTTCCCCTTTGAAAAAACAATTGCTTCCTTATATTCCTTCAAAAGTTAAAGCAAAAAATCATGAAGTGACCATTAAGAATTTCTGCCTGTAAGTATTTTCTAGCTAAAGACCAAACCAATTTTTTTCACAATTTTGTTTAAAAAAATACCCTCTGTTCCATATTTGAATTTTATACACAAAATTCGAGAATAGCACCATTATGATTCTAAGAACCTGCATTGATTTTTAAGGGTCTGAGTAGAAATAAAAGCTATAAAAAAAAGTCTTAGGGCTTAAGTTAAAAAAATGTTGAATTTGAGCTTTATGTTTTGTTTTGGTTTTTGCTTTGTTTTGTTTTGTTTAAACTGAATTTAATCTGAAAGACTCTTCTCTGAGGGCTACCTCTCATGGTACCAGAAGTTGTCAAGCAAGCTTCCAAGGGAAGGATGTAACCAAATAGTCAGTCTTACCCAACTATGGTACCTATAAACCACAACAAGTAGCAAACATGATACCATAACCCCAAGCATGAAATAGTGGCACACATAATTTGGAAGTAACCAGATGTTCCTGAAATTACGAAATTATACCTGGTACTAGAAACATAGCCAAATACTCATGGCTAATGTAGTTATAGACCTTGGAAAAGAGTCTACCACTGCCACCTTACAAAAGCAGTATATCCCAACTATATTCTAAATATTTGTCCTTGTTTCACAGGTAAGTATAGTTCTCACAACCCATTAAAGAAACTTCTCTTTGCAATAGAAGAAATCGTTACATAAGACCACAACTGGTAAAAATAAAAAATGCATAGAACAACTGATGATGGTGAGTTTCAACTCCTGCATCTACAACTCCTGCACCCAAGACCCAGGGATCAGCACAAAAGAGGGGCAGGAAGATGATAATAACGGAAGGACTAGGAAATTTCCTGCAAGATTGTATCTCCTAGAAATGTCTGAGAAACTAAACCGTGGAGTCTCAACAACACAGCTGCCTAAATGTGACCTGCACAAGAACAATGCCAGTAGACAGGCTAACATGGAAAGTGGAAATCTCATGAGGCCTCAGCATCAGACAAATAATGACAGGCATTTAAGGAAGGTTGAGAGCCGGCAAAATCGACTTCTCCAGGAACGAATCTCTCAGCTATTTTCAAGTGGCCAGCCCTGAAATCATATACAGAGTGAGCAGGCTGTAGTTATGTCTTTAAGAAAAGAGGTCATTAATTTGAGAGAGAATAAAGGGAGGATGTTGTGGGGGGAAAGAAAGGAAAAGGGAAATCATGTAATTATATTTTAATTTCAAAAATAAAAATAATATGAAAATTTCAAAATAAAAATAATTTAAGATAGCGTCTAACTCTGTTATGATGAGGATTTTTTGTAAGTACCTGTAGTGTACTTGGGTGCAGTAATATAAGTGGTCCTAAAACACTAAAGGTAGTATAATCAGAGAAGTGCTTGACCCTTACTAATTGTATTCATAAAACTATTTTCAGCATATTTTCATTCAACAAGTATTTTTTTTGACACTTGTCAGCATACCATACCAAGAAGTTGACCATACCAAACAGCAACAACAAAAAAACAAAAAAACAAAAAAACAAAAAAAAACCCCAAAAAACTACAGAGACTTCGAGAAGATGAATTAGTATGGAGTAACACAACTGACTTCCAAAGTAATAGCATCCGTTACTGGCCCTGAGATTGCCAAAGCCGTTCTGATAGAGTGAGAGATGTAAAGCAGTGTTTTCTAAGTGTTTCTGTGATAGAATGATGGGAACAGGAGAGGGAGCAGAAGTGAAAACCAAATAGTGATGAAAAATAACTACTACCAAATATGGTCATACTTACTCACTTCATCACAATGCAAACCAGAATATAGATGAGTTACCCTCTTCTATGAACATGTGTTCCCAAGGCACATAGATGAGTTAAATGGAGAACAAAATTACACTTTAGGTGATTTTTTTCATATAAATGCATATATATAATAAAGTTTGACTTACAGATTAAGAATAGTAAGAAATCAACAATAATAACAAAAATAAAAGCTTATATGGACTTAGTCAGTGTTCTATTGCTGTAAAGAGACACCATGATCACAACAACTCTTATAAAGGTAAACGTAATCGGTGCTACTTTACAGTTTCCATTTAGTCCATTATCATCACAGCAGGAAGCATAACGACATGCAGACAGACATGGTGCTGGAGAGGTAGCGAGAATTCTACAACCAGATCTGCAGAAAGAGAGAGAGCCACTAGGCCTTGCTTGGGCTTTTGGAAATCTCAAAGGCCAGCCCCAGTGGCACGTTTCCTCGAACAAGTCCATATCTCCTAATCCTTCCAAATAGTGTCATTTCCTGATGACCAGCATTGAAATCTATGAGCCTATGAGGGTCATTGTCATCCAAACCACCACATACATCAATATATTACAGTAAAGTTATATAAATGGGCTATATCATTCAAAATACATTTTAATTTCATATTCGCCTTTACCTCGCTGATAATGAGGATACAGTATCAAAATGTTGAGATGAAGTTAGGTGAATAACATAAGCATTGTTGCACAATTTTAGGGAATTACACAAGTAGTGCTTGAACACAAGCATTGTGACACCACCAGAGTCAGTCTGATAATCAAGGAGACTAATAAATAATTAATGGGTAGGTTGTATATACCACATGGATACTCTGGACAAAGGGATGATTCATGTCTGAAAGAGGACAGAGCAATTGGGCATGAGAGTTTATCACATTACTAGAAACAAAGCACATTTTGAAACATAGGAATTGTTTCTTTCTGAAGTTCTTGATGGCTTGTGAGCTTTTAAAAAAAATTAATAATTTTATTAAATGCTTCTTATAAACTTTAACATATGGTGAGTCTAAAGTTAACTTTTAACTTTTTTCTTTATTTTTTTTTAAGATTCATATACACCAAATGTCCAAAGCCCAAATGTCAAACCTCCTTAGTGGGCCATGAGCATAGGAGGGTTTGCACAGAAGGCTTTTTCAGAACATTTCACATCACACACTATAACATGCTTACATCGTAACACAGTTACAAAAGTGAGTTTTGAAAATATATTTTGCGAGAGCTGAGTTATGTAAGAGAAGCTAAATATGAACAAAAGAACTTGAAGGCCCAGGAAATAAAAAAAAATCTAAGAATAATGCTTCATTTAAGAGTGAAGGCCATGTTTTTACTACTGCTTTGCATTTTGTTATTATTTCTTTTCTTCCATTTGTCTTAAAATATATATTAATTTGAGCATGAAGGAAGGAAAATTAGTTAAAAGTTGGAAAGGAATATTTTCCTAAGACAACTGTCTAGTAAACCACCAGATCCTACAGGGAAATACCACCAATCCATTGCTTCCACAGGGATAAAGCTTTAATCCCATCCAGATGGATTATGAAGCAAGAACCATGAAGAGAAACCGAGATGATCAACTGGCTGCTGCTTCTCTAATGATAAATGACCTAATAGCTCCCTTTCCCTTTAGAATTTCGTTTTATCCTCTACAGCAAGCAAGAATGAGGATCTTCAAAGAGTATATGCAAAAGCATAGTGAACCACCAAAGCCTGTAGTCCTGAGCCTATTCCTACATAACTCAGGCAATGTGGAACTTCCAAGCCCAGAGCATGAGCAAACATTGGTCTGCGACTCTGGATGTTGACAAGCAGAAAATAGGTACCACTTATAGCACTGTAATAACATGGTCCATTCCAAACTGTGTTCACAGCGGGAGAAATAGTGAAATAATCAAAAGAGACCAAATAGAAATGATCAGAAGAGAAGCAAAGATAAGAAATCATACTCAAAGAATATGCCTAGAGATTGTAATGTTAAATTGAAACATTGAAATGTTCAAGAAGATAAAAAAAAACAGAAAAAAATAATATTAACCAAATTAATTACTTAAAAAAGAAAGCCTAGACAATTTTCAAAAAATGAAGTAGAGATTCTTGAAATAAAAATTAGAGTGGGCATAGCTGAAGAGAGAATATGTAAATATAGATCAAAGAAAATCACCCAGAATGCAGGTGAAATATTTAATGGAAACTTCAAATGATGGGGAAAAAAATATTCCAAAGAAGCTTTTACAAGACTCAAATAACAGAATGAGTTACTCTAAAGAATATTTAATAAGTGTTGCAGAGGATGGTAAAAGAGAAATGGTAAAATAATTGTATTTTGATCATTTGCTTCAATAAATAAATACGTGAGTATCCAGCTTAAAAGACCTGCCAAAAACCAAACAGAATAAGGAGGCAAGTCTTCATATACTGGTGCCTAATATTCAATGAACAGTAAGTGGGGCTTAGCAGAGGATGCTAAACACTATTGGGAAGACAAGGGGGGCCATTCCAAGCTGAGGCAATCAAGCCAGCATTGGAGTCCATATTGCCAATGGTGAGCGTCTCCTCCCAGCAAAACTGACACATAGGAACGGACATAAATGCAAAGTATGTCTTGCAAAGGCAAGCAGGTCACTACACACGGGTCGGCATATATAATACCAAGATGCACATGTTGTCAAGAAAGGAATTGAACCCTAGGTGTGAAAAGAAGAAAAAACAACTGTGAACAAATAAATTTGTCTTAAAAAAAAAGTGACATTTAACATCAAACTATAATTATAGAAATGCTTGTGGTCTGTAATACTTTTTCTATAATTTACCCACAAGCATTTCTATAATATTTTTAATAAATTATAGAAAAAGTATTACAGACCACATTGAAATATCCTATAGTAAGAAAATAAGAGTAATGGATTTATGGATTCTAGGAAAAACTATAATCCAGTTTCTTAATTTATAAGATGAAGATATAAATATTTGCTCTGGCCATTCATAGTGATTATACTAAAGACTACTAATATATGTTATAGTGTGTTTAGAGTTACACTATATTATACAACTCAAAATTATCATAAAAGTAAAATAAAATATGCATGCTAACCTTTAGAAAGAGAATTTTGCCAGCTGCTAAGAGATGAAGGACTTTTATATTCACTCATTCTATTTTTTTTTTAAATATGGCTTCAGTGAGTAACCTATAAAATGTCTTTGTAGGATTATTTCTGACCCATCTTCAAAAAAAATGCTCACAGGAGTATATAAAAATTTTAATATAGTAGGGCTCATCTTTTAAAAATATATATATACCTTAAATTTAGTTTCTAAAGGCATACATTCTCTGAGAAAGCTACTTGCTAATAATTTCAAATATTACTTCATTTCATGCATCGTCCATCAAGAGTCCCATCTTTAAAAATGAATTTAAGAAGCAAGGAAAGATGTTATTGTCTCTTTTGAAAAATGAAAGTGGCTAATTTTCATATTGCTGTGGCATGGTTCAAGCTAATGATGTGCTAATGTGGTATCAGAGTGGTAACTCCTGCAGATCCAAAGGCCTCATCAGAAGGCTGACCTCACAATGGTGTTGCTAGCATGTTAGATTTGACTCTATTTCCATAAGTAAATGGAATCTGAGACTCATTGCATGTTAATCACATAGTTTAGTGTATCCCGTATTTATTTTGAATAAGCATTGCATTCTCAAATAAGAATTATGTGCAGGAAGACGGGCCAGAATTTGATGGAGACACCGGTGGGTACCCACTTCTTTTGGCTCCCATAATGAATAGAGATTTTGAAGCCTATAGAAAACGAGAGCAGATGTGGATAATGACATAATTTGTTATTTATGAATGCAGGTTTTCTCTGAAGATTGAGGAATTATCATGAAAACTATTCACTGAACCTCAAAAAAAATCAATAAATATTAATATCAGAATGCAAATGTTTTCACTATCATTTAAAATGTGTAGAGTATTTACCCATTTATGCCTCTGAACAATTCAGGGTGCCCTGAATGCTTATTGACTGTGTGTCAATGCATGGTTCAGAGCAGTTCTCTGAACTGCTTAGAACTCTCAGCAAATCAGTAAGAGCACATTCAAAAAAGAGCTGCACATTGTGCCCTAGCTCCTGTGACTTACAGAAAGAGACCCGGAGTGCAATCAGGAAACCTGGGCTTCTACATTTAAACTCCATGTGACTCCAAGTAGCTTTCTCAAATAGGAGCTACATTTTCCAAACCTATTCAATGAAAATAAAGGCACCACCCTCAAAGGGATATTTGAAGATAATCTGCATCATAACCCACAGTATTACTGACAATTTTAAACCTGATTTAGAATTGAGGATCTTCTACAAAAAGTAATAATTATCAATAAGATTATTTGAGAGTTCTTTTTTGATGGATATGAATCTGATGACATCATTCATATGAAAATGGAGTAGCAAGTCATCCATATATATATATGTATATATGTATATACATATATATATGAATGTATATGGTATATGTATATATACCCCAATGTTTCCAGTTATAATCATTATATGATTGACTGGGGGTTGGGGAGAAATCAATTGAAAAAGTATGCATGAAAATACCACAAAGAAATCTTTTACTCTGTGAACTCATTTAAAATTTTTAATTAAATTTAACAGATTCAAGAAATTCCCGTAATACATTTACAAATATTCATACACGTGTCTGTTACCTTAAAAATGAATATGCTTCAACAAAAACAAAGTGACAAATGTCCTTTAAATGAAAATCAAAGGCAGAAGGACAAATTGACAATAACTGTGGGCAGAGCGAGGGCCTCAGAAGGAGGAGCTGACTGGCTTTATTATTGTTTAAAGTCTTTACAAACTTCCCAGCAGTTGTGGTAAGGTTTAACATATACTCCTTTAATGAATCAAATCCATATTTAATTAGCATCTGGCTCCACCAGCAAGCTTTGAACTGTATGGTCTCAGACCCTTTCTCTCACTCTTTGTACTAATGTTAGATATCAAAGGCATTCTATGCATTGAGGAGATCACTACTACTACTTGTGATTATCTAGGCAAATGATCCATCTTCATCTGCCTGGAGATCCAGGATTCTCTAGAGTGTGTGTCATCGCCTTCTCCCTGAAGGACTTCCTTCAATACTTTTCATAATACAGGTAAAGGACTTGGCTTTTGTTTGCTTGGAAAGTTTTTATTTGCACGTGGTTGTTGAATGATAACTTCTGTATCAAGAACTCTGCACTTGCATCTAATTCCTTGGAATGTTCTTGATGCTGCTGATTTATGTAATTTCGGGTAAGAGAAGTCTCTTCACTCCTACTTCTCATACATAGCATTCCCCTGCATTATAGCTTTCTACTTGTAATTCCTATTACATTTCCTAGACCATTTGATGTTGTCCCACGGCCATTCCTTGCTCTCTAATTCATTTGGTCTGTCTTCTAGTGTTTCATTTCCCCCAATTTCTACCAACCTACTATAAAGTCCATTAATCCTCTGGTCTATGTCAAGTCTACTGATAGCTCTACCAAGTCACCCCTCTTTACCATGATTTTCACCGGCATGTGTGTGATTTCTCATAAAGTGCAAATCTTTCTAAAGAAATTCTTTAGCTGTTTATGATTTCTTTTATTCCCCGATTTCACTATAGCCTTTCACAAAACAATTGTAGTAAATTTTAGTTCGTTTTCTACTATTTCTAACAGCTCACCATATGTGATCAGTGGTTGCCCTGTCTCTTGGCCATACATTTGGGTTTATAATTTATTTTGTGTCAACTTGTTAAAGTTTCACAGGCCAGATGTAAGGAGAGTAAATACTATTTATGGTTCAGATGGTTAAAGATATTATGTCAGGTTTTTGTGGATGAAATAGGACGGTGTGGGAGGGTCAGTAAGTCATTCTAGCTAGCTGAGTTGTTATTTGGTGTGCCATTGCTAAGACTGTACTCAGAACACTTACAGTTTCAGATTCCCTTAGCAGCTCCTTGGTCTTAATGTAGCCTTCTTTAGTGTCCTTCATCCAAGCCCAGCTTTCAATTTTTTTGTGATAATGTGCCTTAGGGAGGATCTTTCTCCATGTGCTTGTCACAACCACAGTGGTATACTACTGTGTCTTGTTACTAGGTACTTAGCTGATGTTTGAGTGACAGATGGAAATCTCATTCTGATTTACTGTCCATCTTAAGAAAGGTGAGTGTGGCAAGTCTTTGAATGAACATGAACATGCTGCTTTCTTTTTCTTTTTCTTTTTTCTTTTCTTTTTTTTTTTTGTAACTCTTCTCCTCTAGTGAAAGTTCTAATGATCTGGGTCCAGGATGGGCTTGTGTTCCTTTCTCTGTGGTGGGGGGACTATTCTCCTTGTTCTGATCCTCTCACCTGAAAAGCAGGACATTTTTCTCTTCCCCCTTATCCACACTTCAGCTTCTCCTTCCCTAACTCTTTTCACATATTTGGAAGATTAATTTTCTGTATTTTTGATTCCTCTTAGGAAGTTCTACTTTTGAAGGCTAACTTGAATTCAATTTTCTGTTGAGGAACCATTCTGGGTTCTAACTAGACAGTAGAAGTGACTCTGATATAACTAAATGCACAGCAAATGAAGATACATATGTGCATATATACATGCACAAATGCATCTATGTAGATAGGTCATGAGTAAGAGATCTTCTATGGCCCAAAGTACTCCCCTCAAACTTAAGGCCCCCCCCTGTCTCAATTTCTCAAATTATGAGATTAAAAATGTGTCACCACACTTAACTTTAAATATATCAGAGTCTAATCTTTTCTATATTTATTTCCATTCCAATTAAAAAGATGGCAGCAATTGATAGCACTACCACGTTACAATTAATTTCAGGTGTGAATTTGACCAGTTGAAGAATATTCATGGTATGTTGTATCTATGCAGGTGTTTCTGGAGACTGGTATTTAAATCAAAGCCATGTATGGAGACCATAGTCCCTTATTCAATGACACTAGTCATCACTAAGTTGACTCTGGATCTGAATGCAACGAAAATGCAGAGGAAAAACATGCATTCTCCCTTCGGGTAAAGATTGACAGCTACATGATTTGTTTCTGGTTCTGTAGACTTCCTCCCTGTATTGAGCCCCCTTAGCAACTTCTCTAGCTTCTAGGTAGCTCCTCATGGGAGATATCAGACTCCACGATGTTATCAGGCAACTCTCCTAGTAAATCCTCTTTTATGCTTCTGTTTCTATCAGTTGCCTTTATCTTCACTTGGACAAAATGCCTGGCCAATGCTGCTTCAAGTAAGAAAGAGTTCTTCTGCTCCCATGGTTTCAGGAACTCACAGTCCATGCTAGAAAGCCAGATACAGCAGGAGACCTGATTCCTATCCATGGACTTAAGGGCTATAGATGGTTAGTCACATGATGGCAGCCAACCATGAAGGGAAGCAAAGAGGGCTATTCAGGAACTACAAGTCACCCTCCTGTAACCCTCAAGAGCCGGTCACTCCTAGACTATGTCAAGTAACTATGTTCCACTTCCTAAGTCCCTCCACCAACTGGAGAACAAGTCTTCAAACACATCATATCTCACTAATATTATAGCGCCATTTAATCTTATGTATCCCGTTGTGCTGCTTCTCCAGGGAACCCTGTTAAACACAGTCCATAAAATGAAACTAACTTATTAGCCTAGCCCAAACCTAGGGAACTATAACAGTCAATTTTGTGCTTCATACAAGTGAAGATAACTGGAAAGAAAGATTATATTCTTTCCTAAAAGAAACATGAAGCCCACTACATTCCTATTAGGCTAGTTAATGGGATTGCTAATTATATTTGTCTGTTGTTTTTGTGTTGAAGCCTCAATTAGGAATATTCACTAAAAATACAGCATATAAGGGAGGATAAAATATTTTATTTAGGGGACTGGAAAGAAGGCTCAGTGTGTGAGCACTTACTGATCTTGCAAAGGATCTGGATTTGGTCCTTCATGCTCTGTCCCCACATAACAGTTGATAATCCTGTGTGACTCCAATGCCAGGGTGTTTCTAAGCCCTCTTCGGGCCTCCCTAAACACTGTGTGCACATGATACACAGACAGACACAGACACAAAATAAATATTTTTATATATTTTATTTAACAAACACATATTGGGAAGATATTTTATAAGGGTCTAGGCACAAAATGAAATGTGAGCCAACCAGATGGTTCAGTGGATAACGATATATAACTGGCAAGCCTGGTAACTTGAGTTGGGTCTTGTGGGATTTGGAATGAGAATGACCCCAAAGGCTCATATATTTGAATAGTTGGTTCCTTGGTGGTGAAACTGTTTAGAAAGAATTAAGAGGAGTAGCCTTGTTAGAAGAGGTATGTCACAAGGGGAGGACTTCAGTGTTCCAAAAGAGGCATTTAAGTCCCAGTGTCCTCTCTCTGCCTTGTGATTGTAGATCAAGATGTGAGCTCCCAACTGTTCCTTCACTGGCCTGTCATGAACTCTAACCCTTTCAAAATGTATACCAAATTAAAATGTTCTTTTATAAGTTGCCTTGTCATGATGTTTTCTTCCCCAGCAATAGAAAAGCAACTCAGACAGGTCCCTAAGACTCACATTGCAGAAAGAGTGAATGGACTCCCATACATTGACTTCTAACCTCTACACATGTACTGTAGCCCCTATGCACACATGCATCCTTATACACACAGAGAATGAGTAAATAAGTATAATAAAAATTTAAATAAAAGAGAAAAGATTTATTTCTTACCTTCTAGAAACTCCTAATTATATAAACCAAAAGAAGGCAAATACATTGGATGTAATTGCTTTCTTATTAAATCAAAATGATTAAAATTATATAATTAAATAAAATTAGTTGACACAAACAAAAACACATTTTTCAAAACTGAAATAATTTATAGCCCTCAAATTTTACTCAGAAATCCCGTGTGTTGAGTGTACCAGCATAAATGAATAGCATTTAGAATTTCATTAGGAATTGGTCTTTTAGTCATTCCATTTATTTTAAATAATTTTTGACTGTATTTAACATCAGATTTAGGTTATGGATGCATAGCCTGCTTATGTAATCTTTTATTTGATGAAATAGGTCTCAAAGATACAAGGTACCTGGAAACGTCTGAAACCAAATTAGATGCGTACCCCATGAATACTAAGAGAACCAAATCCTGCAGAAACAGCAAGAACTACCAGGTTTTGTGGCTAGCATACCACCTTGAAGAGAAGTCTGACAGTTGTCACCCAGCCAAATGTACACTTGGATACTGTTGGTATTTATGTAAAGGAGTTTGAAAAGTCACCATGTGTTCATACATCAAACTATACCTGAATGTTTATCACAACTAAACTCATAATTGGCATAATGTGGAGGCAATAAAAGTGTCCTTCACTGGGTAAATGGATAAATGAGCTGTGGAGCAATGGATAATGGATTTAGCACTGAAGGGAAATGAGCTAACATTTGCTGGGAGAATCTTAAATGGGAATTACTCCATAGAAGGCTCTTAAATTCATGCTGCTACACGAAATGACCTCATCTGTAATCGTTGCCATGGCCTGATTCTAACTACAAAACCTTCTGGAAAAGACAAAACTGTGGAGACAAAAAGAAAGAAAGAAAGAAAGAAAGAAAGAAAGAAAGAAAGAAAGAAAGAAAGAAAGAAAGAAAGAAAGAAAGAAAGAAAGAAATTTACTGATTTCCCAGAGTAACAGAAAAAGGGCGTGGGGAACAGAGGAAAGATTTTTGAAGTCAACGAACTTGTTTTATATAATGTGATCATGGGGGTTACATTAGCAGCTTAACCAAACTCACAGTGCCAACCATATTCAAATCGAAAACTACCGGCCTTGTAGACTTTCCTTGAGGGATAAAGAGTGTATCTATGAAGAGCAGATGATGTCAGATGTACTGCTTGGGTGGAGGACTCTGCCGTGGAGGTGACTGTGTGAGCGTGGGGACTAAAGGTGCTCTCTGCACTTTCTGCTCCATTGTTCTGTGAGTCTGTAACTGCTCTGAAATTAAAGTATGGGGGTGGAACGATTACAACAGCTAAGATCAAGAATTGAAATAACAAGGCAGGAAAGATGGCTCAGTAGATAAAGGTGCCTATCACCAACCTGAGTTCCATCTCTAGAGTCCACCTCATAGAAGGAGGGAACCAATTCCTGAGTTGTCCTCTGACTTCCACAGAAGCATGGTACAGGCCCCTGCCACACACACACACACACACACACACACACACACACACACACACACTAAATACATAAATGTGAATGTTTAAACAAAAAGAATCTGAATGAACACTGGAACAAGCCCTTTATCTTGCCATAATACATGATAAAGAAAGAAACTCTGTTGAGAAAACTGAAAATCATCTGAAGAAAGCCATTGAGCCAGGAAACACATAACATACATGTGGAGAACACAAATGTGGAGTACAGCAAGTACACAGGTATGTCCTGGGATCCAGAAAGGAGGGGCAGAGGGACCAGGAACTCACATCAGATACCCAGGCCTGCCAATCAGAGGAGTGAATCTCCAGGACTAACTAACCAGCTCAGTGTAAAGGCAAGGAGAAGGCCAAGTGCAGAGACACAGACAAAGTGACTCAGAAAAATCCGTGGGGTATCTTCTGACAGAGAGCAGAAATATGGGACCTAGAGATCCTTACTGTGCAGCCCGGGAGTAAGGAGTCCAAATCTGAAGTAGAATGCCAGCAATGCAAAAAGGGAAAGTTGGGAGGCATTGCAGACAAAGAACTTAGGGGTGAGGTGACGGATCTGATCGGGGCGATGACGGGAAGGGAGAAATCAAACATGCAGGATTTCATGCTGGGCTAATAGTCCTGCAATTTTCTCATTAGTGTCTCCAATCCATCTTTTCCCAAGAGCTTTCTCTGCTTTTAAACTTGTCCTGTCAGAATTAGCATATCTGTTTGAAAGAAAGAAAGAAAAAAAGAAGGTAAAAACATTTATTCGTAGAATGTTTTCGAAGTAAACTATTTCTGAAATAAGAATTTGTTTGCCAGCCAAAACTCACTTTATATTCAAACTGCAGTTTAAACAGTCTGTCCAAACATGACAGATGTTGGAATCAATTGGTTTGTAGGTCTTATTCGCCCTCTCCTAGGCTTCAATAAATAAAAATCTTTTTAATTTATCTTCTAGCAAATGTATTTACCAAACCCTTGTGATGCAGATAGACTTTTATAAAGTTAATTAAGAATAAAACTCTTGGCCTTCAAGAGAAAAAGAAAGATAGTGAGGACACATGCTTTTTAAATGGTTTAAAGATACAATAGCCTGCCAGGTAAAATATACACACATTACGCAAACACTTGTGAACATGAGACATGTGCACCCACACATGCAAACATATGCACACATATACACACATTCACATGCATACAGACATGCACAAACATGCACACCAGTGCACATACACTCGTGTGCAAATACACAGATATACATATATGTACATACATAAATACATATATATACATACATATACACATCTGCATACACACATGTGTGTGCACACTCTCACACATATACATACACAATGAAAACAATTTTTTCTTTAGGTCTCTAAATTTTACTAGCTTTGTTACCTAAAGTTTCAAATAAATTTGAAAATAACGTCCATGAAAGATCCTTTAAGGTTCAGCAATTTAAAATGTATAGTTGTCCATATCACCTCAAGATGCCAGAGTCTGATAACACGCTATCCACATGGAAACAGCATGAAATTGTTTCTGTGTGTTTTCATGAGCAAGAAATATTCATTCATTTTCTCTTTCCTAGAAATACTGAGAACAACAGGCTAAATTCAATAAATGCAAAAGCAATTGAGACATGAACCGAGCCCTAACAATGCCTAGCCTCTCTCAGCCTGCATACACATCCACACACTGTTCAGGCTAGACATGTGTTCATGCCAGAACCTAGAACGTAGGACTCTGAAGACCAAATAATATGTGCAAATACACAGCACATTGTTTGGCACAAGGTAAATAGTCAGTCAATAGCTATCTGTTAGGGAATATATATATCCCCTCACCCTGTGTAGGTGACTATTTGCCTTTAACTCTTTAGTGCACAATAAACGGTGAAGAATAGAATGTTGCAGCCCTAGATTTAATTTGTCACAAAATTGCTTCCAATGCTGTCCCATGTGCTGTGTGTCCCTGCCCTTCCTTCTTCACTTCCACTAAGTTGAGTCTGGATTGCTACCCTTCAATAAAATCTAGAGTAGTGGGTTCTCAACCTGTGGGTCTCCAACAACCCTTGCACAAGGGCCACTTAAGACCATCAGAAAAAACACAGATATTTATATCACAGTTCGTAACAGTGGCAAAAATACAGTTATGAAGTAGCAATAATAATAATCTAGGATTGGGGGGTCACTACACCCTGAGGAACTGTATTAAAGGATCACAGCATTAGGAAGGTTGAGGACCACTAATATAGAGGCAGAAGAAAGTCCAGCCACCAAGCTCTCAGCTCTGCCTTCCTGACTCTGCTGTGACAGTGACCACTTGGGTCTGAGCGCTTGGTGTGGTTCACTCCTTCACATCAAAATTTCTCTTTCTCTTCCCAGAGCTATCAAGGTTGCACTCTAAGTTCCAGCTCTTTTGGTATGTTGCTCTTATTCTCATAGTTGTGATAAAATGTTTGCCCCTGACCAAAAAAAAATCAGCATAAGGAAGGGTTTATTTGGACTTCCAGTTTGAAAATATAGTCCATCCTGGTGAGAAGAGCATAGCGGTGGAACATGAGGTGGCTGGTCACACTGCATCCACAGCCAGGAGGCAGAGAGAAGTAAAATTTAGACCTCAGCTTGCCTTCTCTCCCTTCCCCTCACTTTGACTCAGTCTGGGGCTCCAGTCCTTTGGGTTACCATCCATTTTCAGCACATCACTGAAAATGTGCTCCAGGACACTCTAAGAGATGTCTTCCAGGTCATTCCAAATCCAGTCAAGTTTACAGAGAGGATAAGCCATTATACTTGGTTCATTTCTACTGACCACTCCACCCGCTGTCCTGTGGCGTGGCATGTGTGTGGTACCTAGGAGTGGGAATGGACACTACCACATCTTCTACTGTTTTGTCACCCTTTACAGGCACCATGTTTTCTGTACTAGGAGTCCATCAAACTCACAGCTGTGGGCGGGGGTGGTGGGAGACTAGGTTAATTTAGATTGGAGACAGCATCAAAGCCAAAGCAATGATCACATGCCTTTCTGAAGTCCCCATCGTAAGCAACTCTTTCCAATTCTTAATCAGTCTTTCAATACTTTTATTAAATCCTTCCGTGTTTTATTTTGTATCACTTTAGTTGTGTTGAGCCTACCCTTACCAAATACAGTCTAACTGCATTGAAATACATCCATTCCAGCAGTGTGTGTGCGTGTGTGTGTGTGTGTGTGTGTGTGTGTGTGTGTGTATACATGAAAATATGGGGATGAAGTATTGAAACCAGAAGACAATGAGTAGTGTCATCCCTCCAGTGCTATGTACTCTTTCTTTTTGAGACAAAGTTTCTCTCTAGCCTGAAGCTTGCCACGTAGGCTACTCTGACTGACCACCAAGCTCCAAGGATCCACTTATCTCTGCCTCTCGTGTTCTAGAATTACAGATCAGACCATCAGAGGGCTTCAGATAGCAGAAATATCCGAGACACTTCAACACTAAAAAGCTGACTTTTCTGAAGCTAGAGACATGGCTCAGTGGCTAAGAGAGGTTGCTTCTCTAGCCAAGGATCCAGGTTTGAGTCCCAGCACCCATCTGTCATCTCAAAACCTCCAGGAACTTCAGTTCAAGCAGATCTGCCTGCTTCTGACTTCCTCAGGCCCCAGATATAGACATGGTGCACAAGCTTAGATGCAGGCAAGCGTTTATACAGATTAAAAGTCAAAAGTAAATTTCAATAATATTACATTCCTTAGCATAAAATACTTCAAAATAGCAATGACCATAAAATGATTAGCAAAAAGAAAGAATTTGGATTCTGCCTATAACATGCCTCTGGCTATTCAATTCCAAAATATGTACAAGGCAAATGTAAAGAAGCAAGCAGAAATATGCAGTCTGAGAGGAAGAGGAGGTACTGTCACCATAAATGTGATTTTTTGTATTTCCAGTGAGACTTTCGAAATAAATTTATGTTTTTAGCTCATTAATAATACAAAGAACTCCATAGTACTCAAATGCTTGTGAAATCAGATATATACATATACATATATATATGCATATATATACATATGTATATATATATATATACACACATATATATATATATATATATATATATATATATATATACATGCCTATACCATCTAAGTAACAAAGAGAAAGAGACTTGTTAATAACTTTGGGCACAGTATAAATATATTGCATAGAAGGTACCATATAGTAGGTAGCAAATAAATTTGGAGTAGCTGAAGGAGTCTATAATATGTCCAGAGTTATAACAGGTGGCTCTGCTTCTGGAAATTCAATATCAACATAGACAAAAGAAGAATGAATAATCATTATAAGTTTGACATTGACTGAATACGTTTTCCCTCATTAAATCGTCAATTGCTTATAAGGAACTCACAAAGTGAGTTTTAATACAAGAATCAGGGACACCACTATAGTCTGTTCAGGATGAGGAACTGAGGCAAAGGACATAGAGCTTGCATGTAGCTACAATGTTCTCAAGTGATACAGCCTACATTTGACTGACTTCAACTTACTTAGTCTTCTTCATAATACCTGTCTCTAAGTGAGGCACCTAAAAATGTATAACATATTAAGCTAAATTAAACATGCACAAAGATAGGACTGGAAAGATGGCTCTGTAGGGAAAGACACCTGTAAAAAGCATGAGGACATTAATTCTGATTCCAATAACCATGTAAAAAGCTGGTGTAGGTTACCATACAACTGTAACTCTAGCACTGTGGGTAATGGAAACAGGAGGATTCCTGGGACTTGATAGACACGAGTCTAGGTTTAGTGAAATACCTGTCTCAAAAGAATATGGTGGAGAATGATAGAATGCCAAATAACATTCTCTGGCTAGTGTAAGCATGTTCACAGAACTATATATCCATAAGTATACATGTATACACAATATATGGACACATACACATGTATGTATGTATGTATGTATGCATGCTTGCATGCATGTATACATACACATACACACAAGTGCAGGGGTAACTATGAATATGCTCCAAGTACTAAGAATAAAATCCATGGAAAGGAAATAGACTAGCCTTGTGCAGGAATTCAGATCTGAATTAATTCCTCAAGTCTATACATAAAGAGCAGAACAGAGGTCATGATAGGAGAAGCACTTTCAAAATTCTCATCAAGACTGTTTGAAGTCAATAAAGTTTTAATGGCATTGGTTTCTTAGCACTACAAATACTGTGGACTGAGAAATGGTTTACTCATGGACCATGTATCATGACACCTCAGCATTATGTTGGCGTATGAAGAATGAAATTTATACAATCATAACTTCTGCCTCTTAAGACTATCCTGAAAAATAATTAAGTAGAACATGTTCATAATAGTCACACAGTTCTTTCCTAATCTAAACAATACTACTCAATATCAGAGGCTGTGCCATGCCTAATGATGACTCCACAGAAAACCCTGAGGACCCAATGACTTGTTTTGATCCTTACCAGGAGCTATCATGGTAATTTTGCCACTTGATGAGAAAGATGGTGGCTAATTGTTCAGTACAAAATTGGCAGTGACCTCTATGATGCTTTCAACTGACTAGACTCTCTAGCTTCAGATAAAATATAGGCCGCCCTTCTTCACTCAGCTTTCTTTCTTCAAACCAGCTTACTGCTGATTTGAGGAACCCCATTCTGACTGTTAATGAAAACTTAATGGGGCTGACATAAGTAAGATGATCTGAGGCAGCCTCCCTCTCTAAATTACTTTTTCTGTTGCCTTGCCGAGTGTTGTTGGGTCATTGAACACTGACATCATGCTGAGGCACGAAAGGAAAACTGGAGAACAACAAGGAGAAGGAGAATGTCCAGACTCAACTCAGACAAACAGCTCCTTAGCTAACAATGAAGCAGGGGCTCTGCTCTGGTGCTGGGGGTCAGGTCGGGAAGAAGAGAGCCAGGCTTAACTCTAAAGGAGCACAGAAAGCTGTTTGGAATCACAGAAGCATCTGTCCTTCCATCGAATTATCTCTTCCAAAATATTTTACATCTTGGTAGTGTTAGTTGCTACAGAATGCAGAATTTTGTCGAAATCAAATACAATCATACAGTCAAGTATATTTTATTTTACATAAATGATACCCAACAATGAAAATTTTAAAAGGGAGGGTTCCCTGTGATGTTTATCCTTTTTGAAGCCAGAATTAGAATGCAAAACTAAGGCATTCATTGATAACCTAGCAAGGTAAATGAGAGAAACTAGCAAGTACCTAGTCTTTACTGAGATGCATTTTTGCCCTGCATCCAGTGCAATACTCTGCCCTTTCTAATCTTATTCTAGGGGAAATTTTACAAGCCTTAATAGTAGAATCACAAAAATGTGGGTTAGTGATGTCTCAGGTAGTAAGGTAATTGTGGCTTTGGCTAGTTTGTGAGACCTCTCTGAGCAATGTTTTTATTCTCTCTTAATTGGGGGTGACTCTGGTTAAAGGATTGCTATAGAGATGATATCACATAATATTTTCAAAGTGATCGTAAAATTCTACATGGTCAATAAATTGAACCTGTGGGTACTAATTTCCTGAAATAATGTATCAGACCTAGAGTTAGATTATAAATAACCCATCTTGTAAGGTGGGGATATGCCTTCAGGCTGCATTTACTCATTTCTACTGCCAATATTTCTGGGAGGGTTAACACTGCCAATTTAACAGGATATAGACCACCCAGGAAACAAACCTATGTATAGATCTATCATCTCTGGGAGAATTTCTAGACTGGAATTGACCTAGATGTGAAGACCTAGCCTAAATAAAGGTGGCACCATTCCACTGAAAGGAAAGGACAGAGCAAGTTGAACACCAGTAATCATAACTCTCTTCTTCCTGACTGTGGGTTCAAGGTGACCAGCTGCTTCCAGCTCTGTCCACCATTCCCACTTGGCATGTCCCCAAACTGTGACCCAAAAAAAAGTCTGCCTTTCTGAAGCTATTTTTATCTCCTATTTTGCCACATCAGAAAGTTAGTAGCATGTCTACTCAGTGCCTACGATATGGAAAGCACTGGCTTAGATGTCTATAATTAATCAAAAGATAAAAGATACTTTCCAGAAGAGGGAAATTGCAAATCAATAAGCTAATGCATCTAGAATATGCCAGATGGATAGTCATTCCAACAATAAATGTTAACAGAAAGCATGAGAGGGTGCCCAGGAATGATGGAAAATTCCCTTTTATAGAGTGGCTTAGAAGCATCTGATCTACAAATATATACGTGGCAGGAAAGGGAGAGTGAAGTTATGCAGAGAAGGCACTGAATAGGAAGCATTATAGTCAGAGGAAGAACAGGAAAAGACTTGATAAAGGGACTACTACATGTGTTGAGGTATCCGCCACACCTGTGGAGCTGTGTGCATTTTGCTGTTGTTGTTGTTGTTGTCTGTTCATTTATTTGCTTGTGAAACAGGGTCTTTCTATGGAACCCTGGCTGTCTCAAAACTCACTTTGTAGACCAGGCTGTTGTCGAACTCACAGAGATCTGCCTGCTTCTGCCTCTTGAGTGCTGAGATTAAAGGTGTGAAGAGTGTGTTCATTGCTTTCAAGACATAGAGTAATATGATTAATTGTGCAGAATGTGATGACACACAAGTTACCAACTTTCAGAATGCTGGGACCTCTGTCTCCCCTCTTCATAGCTGGGTTTCCTTGCTCTTAAAATCATACTGCATCTGCCTGTACTGTTCTGTAGATACCCCAAGGAGGTAGATATATATTGAAGAAGGTGGAAAGAGAGTAAAAAGTCAGATACCATACAAATGATCTGATAGGGGAAATGGAAAAGGGGAGAACTCCTGGATAGTGGATGAATACAAAAGAAAATGTGAGGAGTCTAAAGGAAAATATATAAGATACAAGTGATCTGATGCACTAAAGTGAGAGGCTCCTCAGGAAAAGGAAGGAGGTAAATACAGAAGACGGTGACAGAACAGTACAGAATAGCTGTATACAACTGATCTGATGGTGAAAGGGGGAAAGGGGGGCTCATTAGGGAATTGAAAGGGAAGTAAAAACAGGGGAGGGAGGTGGGTGGGTATGCTGATTTTACACTGGAAAAGGGGGGAGTCTCCATTGAGAAAATGCATCTATAAGATTGGGCCGTAGACAAGCCTTTACAGCAATGTTTTCATCAGTGATTAATATGGATGGGTCCAATCCAGTGTGAGTGGAGTCGTCCCTGGTCATTAGTTCTGTGTTCTATAAGAAAGCAGGTAAAACAAGCCATGAGGAACAAGACACGCCTCAGTGGCCTCTACATTAGTTCCGGCCTACAGAGTCTAGCCCTGATTGAATCTCTGTCCTGACTTCCTTCAGTGATAAACTAAGGTGGGAAAACATAAGCTGAATAAACCTTTTCCTTCCCAACTTACTTTTGGTCATGTGATTCATCACAGCAATAGTCCCCCAAACTAAGACAGTGGACAAAATGACAACATGGATGGATGAAAAGACCACAAGGAATCATACTGCTATTAATTATTTGCCTTTAAAAACCCTATAATATACATAATTCATGTATAAATATGCATACATATTTTTAATGAACTTTTTATCATCCGGAATGATAGTGTTGCCTCCAAGACCCAAAGACCACCTAGCAAAAACCCCAATACCAGACTTGAAAACCCCTCTTTTTTGAGTTTTAGGCCAGGGCTATCTGAAAAAGTCCCAAAGCATACAGCCTATTGCTGCTACCTTTGGTTTCTACCTAAGTAGACTATAAGTCCCTAGTGTTGAAGCTATCACATACTTCAGAAACAGGGCCCAGAGGTTCTTGGGCTAGAACTGACCTGAATCCCCTCTCCCTGACTAGTTTTTATGGTGACAGAAAGCTCAGTTCAACCAAGCTATGACACCTATGAACTACGTCAATGACCAGCAAGGATGTGGTAGTGGCACACATATCTTAGGAGTAACCAACAACTCTCTAATTGGACTTACAACCCACTCAACAAGAAAGATACCATGCCTGGTATTGGAAACCTAGAAAACTAATCAGTACTAATGAAGCCGTGATTATTGGAGGAGAATCTATAACCATTAATTTACTATACCAGCACAATCCCTAGCAACAATCTGTAGGTACTATCTTTATATACACACATAAGTGTAACTTTTACCCCCTCACCAAGGAAAGTTCTTTTTTGCAATAAATAGAGACCACTAAAGAAAATCACAACCAATCAACATGCAGAGTTGTGGATCCCAGTCCCAGTGGACACATCTATAAAAGACTCCCATACCTAAGGCTCAGGGAACTGTGGGAAAGAAGGGACAAGTGACAGTTAGAGTCAGAGGATCAGGAAATTTGATGTGAGATTGTGTCTTCTAGTAACATCAAGGTCTATACCCATAAAGTCTTATCAACGTGACCACCTGAATGTGATCCAAATAAAGGCATCATGAACATAGCAGAGAGAACACAGAGGGAGGTGAGAAGCCCATGAGGCCTCCACCCTACACCAAGAGCTACAGGCAACTGAGTAAAACTGGGAGCAGGAATGTTGGCCCTTCCCCAGAAAGAAGCACACCAATTGGTCATCCCATGCCAAATGTTCACATATCCAAGTAACTTTGCATGCACTCAACAGATAGCATTTGGAAATATGTATGTATATACAAATACGCATGCCATAAAAATCGTTGAGGAGAGGTCATAAATTTGAAGGGAGAGTTATATGGGAGGGTTTGAAGGGAGTAAAGGAAGAGAAAAAATGTTGAAATTAAAACACAATCTCAAAAATTAAAAACAAGAGAGAAAACTACAGGGAAATATATTACAGATTAGGAAAGATTATTTAACTCTTTATTAAATTCTCTAAATTAGGAAAAATCTTACTGTAATTACAATACTTAGCTAATGCCTTTGGAGTCAGGAAGCAGTTTCATGATTATGTATATTTTATAAATTATAAACTTTTATTAAAATAAAAATACCAATACTTATTCAGATCTGTTTCTCCCTTGCCTAAGAGAGGTGTAAATTTACACATCTTGTGTTATAAGAAGAATTAGAACGCTAAGGTATCATTTTCTATTAACATAGGAAATAATGTTTTCTACTCCCATCATGCATTAGGAGGTTGGTAAAAAAAAAATCTCTGAAATTGAGGACAGAAGTGCTCCCCACCACCACATGTCTCAATCAGTTTGACTTCCTCTGGGGTCTTCAGAGTGAAATTAGTGGTATTATGAGTCTCCATACTCTTGCTTCCTCCTCAACTGTACATACTTCACCATGTCAGGACCAGAGGATGGAGTCCACCCTTAACCAGCTCGAGCATTGCACCAGCATGGTGGCCAGTAAGGGTGACTTCAGGGCTTGATGAGTACAAGCCACAAAATGCCACCACCAACCCATCCCTGATCCTGTCTGCAGCACAGATGCCTGCCTACCAAGAGCTAGTGGAGGAGGCCATTACCTACAGCAAGGAGCTGAGTGGGTCACAAGAGGAGTGGATTACAAATGCTATTCATAAACTTTTTGTACTGTTTGCAGCAGAAATACCAAAGAGGATTCCAGGCCATGTGTCCACAGAAGTAGATGCAAGGCCTTCCTTTAATAAGGATGTAATGGGGACCCAAGACAGGTGCCTCATTGAGCTTTACAAAGAAGCTGGATTCAGTAAGGGTAGAATTCTCATCAAGTTATCCTCGACCTGGGAAGGAATTCAGGCTGGAACGGAGCCAGAGGAAAAGCACTGCAACATGACACTGTCTCAATCCTTTGCCCAGGCCACTGGCTTGGGACGAAGAAGGTGTGACTCTCATCTCTCCCTTTTTTTGCGGGGTGCATCCTTATCTGGCATGTGGCAAAGACAGACAAGAAATTCCATGAGCCCCAGGAGGACCTTGACGTAAAGAGCATCACCAAAATGTATAACTACTACAAGAAATTTGGCTACAAGACCATTGTCATGGGCACCTCCTTCAGGGTCACAGGTGAGATCAGTGACCTGCAGGGGGCAAGTTTCTCCAGCAGTCTCACTCAAGCTCCTGGGGAGATGCTCCTCCTCCTCTAGGATAACCCCACACTGGCCCCTGTGCTTTTCATCAAAGCAGCCCAGGTCAGTGGCTTAGAGAATATGCATCTGGAGAAAAAGCCTTCTGTTGGTTGCACAATGAGGATGAAATAGCTATGGAGAAGCTCGCATGGGATCTCCAGGTTTGCTGGTGATGCCATAAAGTTAGAGAGGATGCTCACACGGAATAAATGCTCAGTTCTGAGAACGGAAAGCAGTATAGAACCTGAGGCTGGACCCCAGACCTCCACTGCCTTTGAGCTGGGTCCTTATTGCACATGGCTTGTGATGAATCTTGTATTTTTTTTAGTTATTGAAAAAGAGTTGGATCCATAGGTTTCCAATTTTATTTTCAAAAAATAAAAATAAAGAAAGAATGAAATTCACAGAATTAAAATGTACTCAAACATTTGCTTTATTATCCCCACTACCATCTGTTCATCTAAGTCTTCAGAGTAGGGTAGAGAGAAACTGGAGGCCAGCATTACCATTGGCAGAACTTCAGGTAGACATCAAGACTGAGATTACCCACAAACACTCAGTTCCCTTGTGCATGGTACTAAGCTTTAAACAGAGTCCCTACAGCAGCCAATACTTTTTTCTCACTATGGGCACCTCTAGCCATCCAAGGTTTAGAGTTGCAAGAAAAGTCTTCAGAAGACAAAGACTGAAAAGGCTTCCTTATCTTTTGGAGCCAAGACAATGCAACTGAACACTGGAGTACTTCAGTCAACTCTGTGACACAGAAGACAATCCCACAAAGCCTCGGGAGTTATGCCTGGGACTGTCTAGTCCTGTAATAGCCCAGCATGGTTGAGAAGTACAGGCAGCATATTAACCGGCACAATTCCCTTACCCCTTAAAAAAAAACCACAAGAAACAATTATATTATTGGTGAGAGACATGGCAGAGGGAGGCAAGACTGTGAGGCCCCTCGTAGGGATCCCTACGGGTAGTCTTCCTTATTCTGTAGGAAAATACTTTGGTAAAAATCCTCTAGTAATATCAAGAGCTACACCCATAAAGTCTTATCAATGTGACCACCTGAATGTGATCCAAATAAAGGCATCATGAACACACCAAAGAGCACACAGAGGGAGGTAAGAAGCCCGTGAGGCTTCCACCCTACTTCAAGAGCTACAGGCAACTGAGTAAAACTGGGAGCAGGAGTTTTGGGCTGAGAGCTATAATGTAATTGCTACATGCCTTCCAGAGGCCTCTTGTGACTCACCTCATTCACATTGGATAAGCTACATCTAAGCTCTGTTTTCAGTGTTACAAACAGTGAGCATGAGTTGGGTTAATAAATACTCTGAAGCAAACAGAATTAAGAAAGAATTCAGTGAGGGATATAATTCTTTCATGGGAGAACCATTGAGTATTTTGTCAATTCAGCCCACTAGCCTAGACTAAACATTAAATAAACAGATTGTAGTTTATTTGGCTATTGCTGAACCATAGAGACACCAAGTTGAAATCAAAACTTAATTTTAGACAAGCCTGAAGATAGAGAACTGCTTTCTGTTTCTGAGTTTTACAGCATGTCACCTACACTCATGCTACACATGGGCCAATCCATGGTGACCACACATGTCTCATAAGAGATGGCTAACAACAGCTGCCGCTGAATCTATGTCAAGAGGAGGAAAAAAAATAACCTTAAACCAGAAACTCAGACGAACTACAACAATCTTAGGCTGCTTCCTACCTTTGATGTTGTTGCCTCTGCATGATAGAGATATAAAAGATAGAAAGTCTTGCATTTTAAATTTTTCATAACAATAACAATTTATAATAATAGATTGCATGGATAGATTTTTATAAGTATTTCACTTATCTTGTATTTAAAATTGCCTATGTCTGTCAGTGTCTTGGAGTTTTCAAGTGTTGCCAGAAACGGTTGCTCACAGAAAGCTCAAAAGATAAATGTCATTATCCTTGGTTGCTGCCAGCCATTCTCCAGAGAAAATCAAGCCTCTCAAACAGTGAATTATTTCCCCTAATTTCTGCAGGCTAGCATCACTGGGGTTTGCAAAATGGCCTTTGACTTCAAAATCCCTTCCCATTGTTCCCATTCTGCTTTTTGTAGAAAAAAAAACCCAAACATAATTTAAAATAAATAAAAGCAATGAATGAAGACTCTTACATTCATTGTAAGGTATGCCTTATGACCGTAAATACTAAATGCAAAATTACAATCATCTTGAGAGAGAACGAGTTCATTTTATTCGTTGTGCTTCTTTCTGCATTTATCTCTACTTTTCAAAACTGTTTTTGTATCATAGACCTACCTACGACCACTGTCAAATCCACTTGAGAACCCTCAACATTAGAGAGTTTTGTGCTACCGTATGTTGTGACCATAGGTTTTTCTGGTCTAAATAGGACATTTTAAGACTGATTTTGCCCAACCAAAGACTACAAAGTCAACACTTATATTGCTTTGAATATATTACTATTAAATATATCATATGCATAACAGGCTGCCAGCTTTCTCTGATCTATACATAATACATTAAACAGAATGCTGTACTGCCACTGCCACAGAGATAGCAGCCACAGCCTACTCTCACCATTTGGCAGTTACCAGCTAAAGCACAATATAGTAAAGCATTCTGAGACCAAGACCAAAGTACCAGAGTAGTGATGGGCATAATGAACAGCGTCCGCCACGGCTGAGGGACGAGGGAGAGGTACCTATTTCCCATCTTGAAGTCATTACTTCTTGCCAGACTAAGAAATAAAATATTCAAATGCCTTTCATTAAAAGTCAAATTCATAATTTACATGTCCGTCTAAAAAGAGAATGCCATACTTATTTCTAACTCTCTGGACTTTTGGATGGGCTCCCACGGATGGTTTTAATCAATGGCGTATTGGATGGGTAATTTTAGAGTCTCAGACAGCCCTGTCTGGCATCTGACTGGGTGGGTTTCAGTGCTTCAATATGTCAGCAGTAAATCAGAGACATTGAGAAAGAGGATAGGGAAAGAGAGGGGATGGTCTTCGGGACTGGTTAGATAATTAGAAGTGTGCTAAGTACTGGCAACTCCCATGTGGCACTGCAATATGAAAAACCAATGCATCTAGGAACACCAAGTACTAAGAGTCTCGCTTTGCTCCCATCTCCACCTCAACCATATCTATCCCTGGCTCTCTCTAACTCAATTATGGACCTGCTTGAACAGTAAGCAGACCATCCAGAAGTTATAACAATAATATTATAGTGTAAAACTGTTCAATAAGTGTAAATTACAAAGAACTCTCTTTTATTTCTGTCCTCTTTTACATTAGAGCCATCTGTTTTGGGTTACTTTTGTGTGTATATGTACAGTCAGCCTTTATTTTTGTTATTGGTTTGGACAGGCAATTGGTTATTGGCTTATAATGGAACACTTAGATGAACAGCATAACTACGATTTGAACAAATATGCAAGTCCACCTTTTCAATTACCAAGAAACTACAAGAGCCTCTGCTCCCCCTCATTTATGATTCACAGATAAAATCTGAATTCCCTTCATGAATTAGTGTGAAATGAAATCACTGGACTGTACCTGACTCAAGTACTGTCTCAGAACTCTGGCCCCTTTTGATCATGTTGGCTTTCAAGATCTGCTGTAGACAGTTAAAGGAATATTCAGCAGACAGATACCATCATTCCTGTTCATGAAGCTTCAGGAGGTAAAACAAGCTAAGTCTTCCTGCTACGAATCAAGGATTGAAATATATTTGACCAATGAAAATGTAAGCCACAAAAGAAAACACAATGGCCAAGGGATGTGTGTATATCTTGGCTGGAAAGGCACTGGGACATTAAATGCCTGGAGTTAAGAGGACATTTCAGTGCTGTCTCCTCTGATTAAATTGCAGGCAAACATTGTACTTCCCCCTTCCCTAAGCCGGACAAGACTTTCCAGTGATTGTTCAACATTCACAACCTTCTTCTCTTCCATAAACAATCATCTCCAAGAGACCAGAAATCCTGCGTCTTACTGGAAAGTGTAAATAAAACCAAGCCTTGCCTTCACAAAGAGATCCCTTCTTATGTGATTCAGGAAATGCTATTATTTAGTCCCATCTCTATTCACGTGACCCTTCCTCAGAGGAGCTTCCCATCATTCTCAGATGATAACCCCTGACCCCTGCATCCTCTGCCGGATCATTTTTCTTCATTCTATCCATCAGCCTCCTCCAATAGAGAGCAAATTCTATGGGGACCAAGATTGCATCTGCTGTGTTCAATGTCACCACCCCGTCCTCCGTTCCTTCCTAAACAGAAGGAAGCACTGAATGAACATTTACAGGGTAGATGACTGAACAGAGACAGAAGCTCTGCAGACAACTTACAAAGGGCGATTGACCTGGTTCTGACTGATTTTTCAAGAGGGAAATGAACCCATTTAGCTAGCCAGGAGCAAAGCAAACTTTTGAAACCAGTCCAACCAGAAAGTATTTTGACTGTAACGTTCTGTACAGGAATCTCTGCAAGTGAATGGACTATTTGTGTCCAATGTGTAGTTTGATTAAAGGTTAGGCTAAAAGTTGATGCCAGGACCTGGATGTTACTTGATGCTGCAACTTCAGAGGAAGGGAAAATCTGGTCTGAAAAACAGCAGGACAAATTGGTATATAGGTACCAGTGGGGGCTAACCTAAGATATACAAGATGAGGTGAGAGAATAGAGAACAGGACGGAGGACTGTGGAGATAGCTCAAGCCTTAACACGTTTGCAGCACAAAATTGAGGACCTGGGAACTGGAGAGATAGTTCAGGAGTTAAGAGCACTGACTGTTTTTCTAGAAGTCCTGAGTTCAATTCCCAGCAACCACATGGTGGCTCACAACCATCTATAATGGGATCCGATGCACTCTTCTGATGTATCCAAAAACAGCTACAGTGTACTCATACATACATAAAATAAATAAATCTTAAAAAAAAATTTAAGGACCTGAGTTTGGTCACCAGCATTGCTTGTAATCCCGTGACTGGGAAAGAAGAGACATATGCATCCCTGGGGCTTGCTACTTGCAGGGTCCCAGCCCCCCCCCAAAAAAAAAACAAAACCAATAACAAGAAACAAAACTGGCTACCTCTGACTGAGGTGGAGTGAGACCCTAGGTTGGCCTCTGCCCTCCGAATGTGCAGACAGACAGACAGACAGACACACACACACAACACACACTCACACACATAAACACACACATACACACACACACACACACACACACACACACACACAGAGTCATAAACCAAATGTGCATATATATATACAATGAAAAGAAGGAAGGAAAGTATAGATGAAGGGAGAAGAAAGAGGGAGGGAAGGAGGAAGGGAGGGAGGGAAGGAGGGAGGGAGGGAGGGAGGGAGGGAGGGAGGGAGGGAGGGAGGGAGGGAGGGAGACTTTAACTGGCAGATACTGTGAGCTGTGTGATGTGATTCTCTTCCTGTGGTATGGTTCCTCCTGATAATTCTCAGAAAAATCCACCCAACTGGAGAAATCTTTGGCAGTGTATTTATCTGATAGGGCCACACTAACAAGATATCTATACAGGAATGTATTGCTAGTTTTAGAGGCTACCAACTCAAGACCACAGAATTGGAAAGATGGTTTCTTCTGAGTTTTCTGAAGGGAGAATCTATTTGATATCTTCTCTTCTGGCTTCTGGTAGTTTTCTGGCAATTTCTGACATTGTTTGGTATATAAAATGTCACTGGCCTGTATCTTCATCCTTATCTCTCCCTTTGTCTGTAACCAAATTCTCCCCTTTTTTGTTAGAGCCCAAGTCGTGTTGGATCAAGTGTGACCTCCTCTTCACTATTTGCATGGGAAACAGCCTTATTTCCACACCAGGTCTCCTGGGGAACGAGCAGCTAGGATGTCACCTAACAGTTTTTTGTGGTGTACAGTTCAGTCCCTAAATACTATGCCTTGTATTTCTGCAGAAATCTACATGAGGGTTGTATAAAGGTTGCAGTCTTCACCCGAACTGACAGGGCACCAGCTATCACCTCATCTACCAGAACCCTGGGATAACGGGGCTGTGTGGAGAAAGTCTGGTGTAACCTAGAGCTTTTTGAACTTGAAAATGTAGAGGCAAGAGAGGTCAGAAGGGGTGGGAGTCACAAATACTATCATGATGACAGTGTCTCGAAATGATGCGACTTCAAGGATCTCGTCAGTCACTTCATCTCAACTGTGACCTGAAGACATTCTCAGAATGATGCTCTCCCACCCTGCTCTCTCCAAAATAAAATAAAATAAAAAAAGAAGCAATCACCGCTAATAAATTTTCAAGTGCACTAAGGAGACAGCATTTCTTCTACACCTTTCCTTTAATGCACACACAGGGAAATATCTTCCTGAACACTGAGTTTCCTAAAGGCAATTCAGAATACCCACAGCACTTGTGAAAAGTTACTATTTAAGGCTATGGCATTGTCATGGTTAGGTAACATTTCCCATGATATCTGGCTTCAGGTAAGACTGGCATGGTCTGGAAAGATGCCTCAGTAATTAAGAGCACACCCAGCTGTTCCAGAGGACCCAAGTTCAATTCCCAGCACCCATATCAGGTATCACAACCACCTAGAATTCCAGGTCCAAGGAAGCCTAATACCTCTGGCCTTTGTCAGCACCTGCACTCATGTGTGCATAGTGACATATTCATATACAGATTAAAAATAATGAAACTAAACAAACAAAAAAGAAAGTCTGGCAGTACACAGGTTGCAGTGTCATAGAGTTAGATATTTCCTTCAGGTTCAACTCAGTCACTTTGTAGTTTTATTGACTCTGGGCAACACATTTAATTTTTCTCTGCCTCAGTTCCCACATCTATAAAACAGGATAATAATAGATAATAATAGATCTCATCTTAATGGAGCCTTGTGAAACACACATGAGCTAAACAAAGTGAAACACATAGAACGTTAGTACTCGTTCAGTAACATCTCGATAAATAGCAGCAATTACGGCCACCGCCGCAACTTCCTTTCACACGGTCAAGGCATGATGCAACTGGAACAGTTAGAAGAAATGATCACGTTAGCTATGGCACTCAAAATTAAGGAGAGCAGAGAAAATGGCCTGTTTGCAAGACTCGGCCTAACCGTTGAGTGAAACTTAATTCAACCAGGGGCCAAACAATGTTTACCACATACTTAGCTCATTGTATGCATTTCAAGTAGAAACTTAACTGCATGCACCCAGTATCTACATCATCAGAAGATAATCATTATCAAAAATTAAAAAAAAAATATGCCTGACTTGACTCAGATCTCTGGTTTGATTGTCTTTAGTCGATTAACACATCAAATGCATAATAGGGAGAGTTAAAAAAAATTAAAATAATCCCAGGTCAAATTTCAGATTTCTGTTTCAAAATGTCTCAGAGATGTAGAGGGATGGCTCAGCCAGTATGGTGTTTGACATAAGGAGTGTAGTTTGGATCCCTGAGCCCCAAAAGAGGCTGGATAGGCATGGTGCTGTCATATCCTGTGGAAAGTAGAGGCCAGGAATCCCAAGAGCAAACAAGCGAGCTAAACCCGCCGAAACTGGAGGCAGTGAACTCCAGGATCAGCGAGGGGCCCTGCCTCATTCTATGAGGTAGGAAGAAATTAAGACAAGGATCCATCATTGACTCAAGACCTCCATATGTATACACAGGTCCATGCATGCGCACCCCCACACATGAGCATGCGTGAACACTTGCACACGACACATTTGTATACCACACATGCAAAGACAGCACGGCTCATGGACCCCTTGCCCCTCTTCATTTGAAGGTACCAGAGCTTCATCAAGTGCAAGATGAGAAAGTAAAGTACTTTTCAGAGCGTTGGTGGAGAAGTCAGTGAGAGAATATATACAAAGGCAGAGTGAGTACAGTGAAATGTGTATACAGTATGTGTATACATATTATAAAGAGTATCTGTATACATACAGAGTAAAGTGTGTATACAGTAGATGTTATATTATAAAGAGTATCTGTATATATACAGAGTGAAATGTGCACACAGTAGATGTTATATTATAAAGGGAATCATCATTTCTAAAGCATTAGCAACTATTAAATTAAAAGAAAAACAAAACAAAACAAAATGAAGGTCTTGGTGATGGCTGCCTCTAATCTCAGCACTTGGAGCCGGAGGCAGGAGGATTCGAAACTAAATGCCAGCCTGAGCTAGTCTGTGAGAGAAAATTTAAAAACTAGAACACAAAAATAAAGGAATCGAGGAAAGTGTTCAAAAATAGTGCCATTAATACATCACACAGTACTTTTGTGGAGAAACTGTATATTTACTGCACCTGCGCCTTCTCATAAACACCATTGAGAGAGGCAGGTAGCCATAGGTGTTATCCATTTACTAAGAATAATGCCTAATCTCAAAGAAACAAATAGAAATGTCTAGGTTGGAATTAAAACATTTCTTATCCACTCTCAGATCTTGGTCCCATCTTTTACACTTCTTTGCGGTAAGGAATGCTTAGGATTCCCTTCCTTTGTCAAAAATGCCTTTCTATTACCAGTAAAATGAAAATAATATAAGCCAACTCCTTCCCATAACTCAAAATAATGGAAGAAATGGAGCCTATAAAATTTCCCCAGGATAACTGACCTTCTGTCTTGCAGGTAGAACCCCAACTGGAATCATTTAATGGGTATAGCTCTGCATTCAGGAGGCTGTCGCACTGCAGAACACAGTACCCGAAATGAAGTGGCTTTGCTGGGCACTTATTGCTCCTTGAAAGCCTGTAGGACATCTGAAAAGATTAGTTATCAGCTTACTTTGGGTGTCTGCGCTTAGAGGTACATTGAAGGATAGTTAACTACAGACTTGTCTAGTTTGGCTGCCACTGAGACAGTGCTCATCATATTTTCTATCCTTTACCTTCTGAAAGATAAACCCCAGCTTCGCCCCATTCTCCCCTGAGAGAGAGAGAGAGCCTCTCTGTGTAGCATTGGCTGTCCTGGAACTGCTCTGTAGACCAAGCTGGCCTCAAACTCACAGAGATCCACCTGCCTCTGCCAAGTGCTGGAATTAAAGGTGTGTGCCACCACTGCCTGGATCCCCAGCTTGTTCTTATGACAGTGTCAGGAGTCTGAGAACATACAACTGACATTTTCTCCCTTCCGATGAAGTCTATTGAACCCAGCAAGTCATGCAACTAACCCAGAGACCCAGGGACTGAAGAATGAAATACCATCTGTTTTTATAAGCTAAGTATCTATGTAACAAAAAGGAGTGGATGGATAGGATAGTTGGAAGACTGAGTCACCTTGGCAAGCTTTCCATCCTGACTCTAAATGTGTTATGTCATGAAGAGGGATAGGCAAGTGTATTAATGTGCACACACTGCACATAACATCGATTGTAGCATGTTACCTTGAAGCATGTTTCTCAAGTAAGTGGCTCTGTGATAAATTATAATAATTTACACATCTTCTTCCAGCATTTGAAATTGCATCACCCAAATTGTAGGTATTCTATAAAATAATTAATAATGATAAAAGAGCTGGTAGAGGGGAAATTACTGTAGTAGAAGTCAGAGACGCCGCTGAAGTGCAGTTTAGTCACTCAAAATTACCCATACAACTCCAGCAGGGAGCAAACCAACCTCCTTACAGGTCGTAAAAGAGACTTAGACTGGTTGTTCCCAAAGATTTTGTTTTGTTTGTTTTAAAATATGAAGGCTATGAAAAGTTGGGGGATTACAAAGCTCCAATCAACTCATGATAGGGATGGTAAGACTGAACGAAGCTGGCAAACTCTTAAAATCAGTGAGGAACTGGACCTCACATTCAGCTCAGTCCCATGTCATGTAACACTCGAAGGCAGTGACTCTTAACCTTCCTAATGCTGCGACCCTTTTAACGCAGTCCCTCATGTTCTGGTGACGCCCAACCATAAAATTATTTTTGTTGCTACTTCATAACTTTAATTTGGCTACTGCTATGAATCATAATATAAATATCTGATATTCAGGATAACTGATATTTGACCACCCCGTCTAAAAGGGTCTCAACCTATATATAGGTCAAGACGACTGCTGCAAGGTATTGCTGTCAGAGTGTATTGCATGTATTGAGTTTACTAGGGGATTGATAAATGCTAAACTTTAGACCATATCCCAAGTCTTCTGGGTCAGTTTGGAGTTTTAACAAGATCTCCAGGTAATCAAATGTGTTTAGAAGTTGGAGATCTAGAGAGTGGATAGTGAAATGTATGGTATTAACATGGAAGGAAGGAATGCTAGGGGTTAAGAGTTTAAGGGGTAATGAAACAAGATAATAGAGCAGACAAAGTATGGAGTGGACTAACCAAAGCGAAGGATGTAATTTTTTTAAAGCCTTATGAAAGCCCACTATTTTGTAAGGTGATTAAATTAAAACTATAGTTTGTGAAAAGAAGGGGCTTGAGCTGAAGAGATGGATCAGCCATTAAAGGCTAGGCTCACAACCAAATACATAAATACAAGAAGGAGTTGGAAGGGAGGTAAGCTACAGGAGTGGACCATAAATAATTGTCCACAAAAAGACATGGATTATTAAACAAAAGTCCCAGTGTCGGGTATAGGATTCCTCCCTGTGAGTTGTTGATCAGAGAGGCTCCACAGGAACGAACACAAAGCAACACAAGCTATTGGCATTGCTCTTGGCTATTCACAATAACTCGATGGTAATACTATCCTGCTGAAGATAACACACACTTTGGTCATAGGACTAAGAGAAATCAAGCTGAAATCTCTTCCCTGGTGTCTTAGTTTGGGCTTTACTGCTGTGAACAGACACTATGACCAAAGCAAGTCTTATAAGAAGAACATTGAATTGGGGCTGGCTTACAGGTTCAGAGGTTCAGTCCATTATCATCAAGGCAGGAAGCATGGCAGCATCCAATCCAGGAAGGCATGGCACAGGAGGAGCTGAGAGTTCTCCATCTTCATCTGAAGGCTGCTAGAAGAATACTGACTTCCAGGCAGCTAGGATGAGGATCTTATAGTCTACACCCACAGTGTCACACCTACTCTGACAAGGCCACACCTCCAAATAGTGCCACTTCCTGGGCCAAGCAAATACAGACCATCACACCTGATGACCGCTTCCACAGTGCCATAAGATTCTATACAGGCTGCTGGGGGAGAATTATCAGCAGCAGCCTTACTTAGTTGTGGCCCCTCCATGCTACACTACCAACCTGCCAGGCAAGACCCATGCAGTGGTGCTATGCTTGCATGACTGTTGTGAGGTCAACTAACCACTTTCTGATTGGCTTGGAGTCCAGATCCACAGGAGGGTTTGTATCTGGAAGTATAGACCTGCTCAAAAAACAGTGTCTGGGAAAGTCATAAGGTGAACATACTTCTGTTATTCGATAAAGGAGAGGGAAGAGTTCGGTGGATATCCAGATACACTGTGTGCATGGATGAAATTGTCGAGGAATACATTTAAAATGTTCTTTAAAGATAATAAATTAATGTTTTTTTTAAAGTTTTAAAAAGTAGTAAATCTAGGCTTCCTACTAAATTTTCAATGGCTGAAGAAACTAGAATAATTAAGCTAGGCATGGTGGCACACACCTGTAATCCTACCACCTTAGAGAGGCTGATTACAATGATTACAAATTCCAGGCCACACTCAGCCCCATGGTGAGACACTGTCTCAAACAACAGGAAACAATCTCCCTAGTTGAAGTAGCGTTCCTCCCATATCTTAGTGCTGATAGCCTGCTTCTTTTCACAAACTCAACTAACAAATGTGACTCCATGACTCATTTCAGGCAAGGTGGTGCAGGAACACAGACGGCAGACCTCTGCCCCTGCAATCGCATGTCAGGAGGAGCCAAAGCTCCTTCCCCAAGTCCTTCTTGCCTCTTTGTGCCTTCTCTTTGGCCTTCCTTCCTCAGCCTGATTCTTTTCCTATCTCTGTGATGCCATGGCTAAGATTTCATTTGTGTTGGTTTAAGAGCAAAGTATCTTATTCATAAATTCCACTTCCCACAGAGATTTAAAACACTGGGGGTGGGGGGGGTGACACAGAGTTGGTTCTTTCCCAGGTAGCCTACATTATAACATCAACATGGCCCTGACACTGCTCAAAGATGACTCGAGTGTTTGGAACAGGTTGTAGACCACTCTATACGAACATAGCACGATTTTGCCATATTTTTCTCTTCTTCCTGATGCCATGTTTTCTCAAAGGAAATTTAAGGCTAGAAATCTGAAAAGGTGAAACAAAAAATAGAAAGAGTTTGTATTTTTTTTTTCCTCAAATATTCAGAGGCAGAACATTCACAAGACATTTAATTGCAATTCCTTTCCAGGACTTAAGTCTGAGACAGAGAAGATGAAACAGCCATCTTAAAAGCTGATGATCTGATGAGTGACCGAGGACCGAGAGCACACATTAAGAACTGGATCGCACACTGCAGTTAGGGGATATTGCTCAGTCACTCTGGGGCTCACGAGTTTCAGACCTTAAGTCCCGAGATTTGAGAATGCCACATTCTCTTTGTCCACACTCCCCTCACAGTTCTGAGAAGCTCTGAGCTCCTTTCATTCATCTTCTCTCCCTTCAAAGATATTCCATGATGATCCTGCTTTTCAAAAATCAAGGCTGCTTGACGTTCAGCTGAGAGTAATGAAATCTCAATCCCCCACACAATAGCAGCTCTGGCTGCTTTTCTTCACTCCTGGCATAGTGGGAAGAGCGAGTGCCCAGCGTGAACAATAGGACTCCCTTTTCAGTTCTGAGACACTGGCTGCTGTGCAGACTGCATGGAAATAGTCCTTGACAATCCCATGGGTGACATTTCTTACCCCTTATCACCCACGCCTCACACAGTCAGAACTTGATAAGACACTCAGAAGATAATGCCTGCTATCAAGCTGTCTAGGTAGAAATAATAATAATCATCTGTTTATAGGAAAGCAGCTGCCCCATTGTTTGAGACTCATGAAATCTCAGACAGTTATTTTCTCTCATGCAGGACTGTTCCTCTTCTTCGTGTCCGTCCAATCACTTCAGGGTTTTAATGATGGGCATTTGGCCCACGCCCTTTGGAAACAATGGACAGAGTTTCTGGCAAATATTCCAAATCACATACAGTCTCAGGATACACTTTAAAAACCAGGAACAAGATGTTTTGTTAAATCATGTAGCAGCTAAGAAGACACCAAAATGAATATAAAAGAGTCTACTATTCTTCTTTAAAATATGCACAGAAGCCAGAATTAGTACCACTAGTCCTGGAATGTTTTCAGTCTGAGATCCTAAACCCCTAAATGTCAAAGACAGGCCTTTCTTTTTCAGAGTGAAATTCCAAAGAATTGAGGTAGGGTGGCTGCCCAGGATCCAGGTCACATCCACATAAATTGTCTTTCATCTGTCCAGAACAGAACAGTAAGGCTTAGAAGCGGCCTGGTGGGAAGCCCATTGTTCTCCTGCTTTTGAGCCAGATCGCTCCCTTAGCTACAAAAGGGTTCCCTGCTCTGAGAATGCTGCATTGACCAATGTTAGCAGAGAGTGACCCTTTCCTTAGAATGGGCTAATGTGGTCGTTCTCAACCATCCTAATGCTATAAGGCTTTAATACAGTCCACTGTATTGTAGGGACCCACCAACCGTAAAGTTATTTCATTGCTACTTCATAACTGTAACTTTGCTACTGTTATGGATCATAATGTAAATATCTGATATACAGTATGTCTGTGATCCCCATAGGGGTCGCAACCCACAGGTTGAGAACCCCTGGGCTAAGGGGTGATACATTTTTTTCTTGTATGTTTATTTGTGGGGAAAAGCACTAACCAGCTGTGCCTTCAAGGTGAAATAAACCAGGGAAACAATGGGATCAATTCCTCTTGGCCCTCCACCCAAGGTGCCTTTTCACATCCAGAGAACGGGACATCTCATCTCTGAAACAACCTATAGGATCTTATCATTTCAATGAACAGAGAGTTCAGGGTGTTTTTGCATCTGCAGTGACTTCCCGAGACGTCATCATTGTATCTAGTTAAGATGACTTTATCATTTTGGGGGGTTTCCTTTGAGCACAGCAGAGCAGTGACCCAAAGGATATCAACGATGGGTAACATAAAGAAAGATAAGGTAAGTAGAGACAGCCTTGATGAATCCCCCACCTACTCATCCCTCCCATTCTGTGTAATAGAATTAGCCCTGAGTCAGAAATGCCTAAGCCCAGCTCTCTTACTGCACAGCACACACATAGACAGTGGCTGAAGGATCTCCCTGTACCAGTGCTTCCTAAGTGTCTGTGCCAAGGAGACACAGATCAAGTTCTACATTCTGCCCACACTCTCCCACCTTCTTCACATTCTGTATAGTACCCACTTCTCTCCAACCAGAATATAATTGTGCAAGAAAGGACATTAACATCATTTTACATTTTTCCTCATCTTTAGGAAGGAAACTTAGCAGCCGCACCCTGGATCCTTGACACAGTTGGCCACGGATCTTAACTCTGACAGTGACAACCTGTGGTCCCCTGAACTGGGGGGAACTGAATTTCCTAGGCATGTGCTGGACCACTTAATCACACTTGCAGGCCTAGGAACACATTTATTAATAGGCAAAATGGGGCCATTTTATGAATTGTTTTTAAGGATTAAATGAAGGTTTGGAGTGAATTAGCTCTCAACAAAGGTAGGCTTAATGATCATAATAAACTTGATATATTCATCCACTCCAAAATTTCATATGTGTGTATATGTCTGCATATACACACATATAAACATATACATAAACATAAACATCATATACACATACACATATACATATGAGAAATGCCACACAGATACATATTATGTATGCCCACAGTGTAAAGGCATATACTAGATATTCTGTTTACACATTATATCACCCTCTCAGTGGGAGCAACACTGTGTTCTCTTTAACTGAGATCTGAGACTGTCTATCTGCAAAGGATGTGTGAGGAAGAGAACGAAACTTATCACAAGAGTTTTTCTGGTTTGTTTCATTTTGTTTCCAGCAGCCTTACTATGAAAGGGTGACCTTAACAAACCCACAGAGTTTCCTCTATGGTTGCAGAATTTGATGATTCCCTCTGTCCTGGAGGATTCCCTCTCACAAGAAGGGGACACTACACTTAGAGGAGATAGGAAAGGGTATCTACTCCTACATCATCAGACAAACCCACAAAGGGAGGGGCAGAGGCAAGGAGGTCTGTTCAGTCTGCTTGGAAGAATGAGGCTTGACAACATCCAAGGCAGGGGCGATGGGGCCTTTAACTTGCCTATCCCTCTGTCAGTACTTACTATAAAAAAAACAAGTTCTCACACCACAAGTGTCTGTAGAATTCTGGAAATGTCTGGATTCCAACTTGGTCTTTCTTCCCTATGACACTCGAGGGGTTAATGTCTGGACAGTAATCCAAGTCTGGCATTGCCCACCCCACACATAATAGGCATTGTTGTTCTTGAGAGTTTGTCTGTTTTTTCTGGCAGGCTTGACTACTTGGAACAGATTCTAAAAGAGGAAAGAAAAAAGTCAGTCTGCTTTTTTACTTTTTTTTCCTTTCATTCTTTTGTTTTTAATGTGCACATTCAACAAAAAACATGAGGACTCTCGTAGAAATGTTATTTGCTTGGATTTCCAGGAAACTTGGTGGAGGTGATAACTTATCAGTTTAAAATACAGTTGCCTCCAAAGGGAATGATTATTCATGTGTGTGCAGGAGGCATCTGCAATATCTGAAAGTGGCTGCCTTCCCTCAGATATGAAACAACACATTACAACTGTATTAGCTGATGAGAGGACTGTGGTTGGCCCATTATCTGCATAGAAAAGCCATTAGCATGACATTATTAATGTGCTTGTTCATCAACCTTCCCAGGTCACTTGCAATCTCACAACGTGTTTGTCATTCACACCTGATAGGTTTCCAGATGTTTCCTTCTGCAAGCACGTGAACATGTCTTACTAAGTTACTAGGACAACAAAATCCCATGACAAAATACTGGATTCCATTCCAGTGGGGAATGACTAGGCTTTATGTTTTACTTTTTGGTTGCTTTTGTTTGTTTGTTTGATTTTTTTTGCCAATCTACCATAAGACAATGTTGTTTTGTTTCTTGTGAGGCACATAACGGACTTGGCCTTCAATGGCTGATATTTACAGGTGTTTCCAAATGTTTAATCTTACTTTCTGTGGGTTCCCTGTCACAGACTGGTGATAAGAAGCTTGGGGAGGCCCCTGGTCCATGGAACGTGGTTGAATGGACCGAGGCTAAAGAGCAGAGTAGCTATTTCCAGTCTTTGCAAGTCTCCCTGTGTCTCTTATTCGTCCTGGCGTCTGAGCTGTGTTCAGTAAAATGCTGGTATCCATATAAAACCATGCCACAAGCTAGACCCAGCCCATCTGGAGCTCTGGTTTGCCTATCCCAGGATGCTGCTGCTGAAAGTGGATAATTATAATGACAACTGCCACTGACTTGCCAGCTACTCGGCCAGTCCTTCCTATTGTCCCACTGTATTCACAGATTGGATGATATTGTTTGAATTCTGTAGATTACAAAAGATGCAATGTAAGAAAATTAAGAACTTATTTTTATTCAATTTAAAACATGAAAGATGGTCCTAAATCAAAACAACAGTCTCTGGACTCAAATTATATGGTGTGTATGTCTCTCTCTCTCTCTCTCTCTCTCTCTCTCTCTCTGTGTGTGTGTGTGTGTGTGTGTGTGTGTGTGTGTGTACATTATCTCATGGTTGTGCAGCATGCACTTTCCTGACTGAGCCATCCTCCCAGCCCTTGCTACCTTATTTTGCCATTTACTTTCCTCTGATTGTGTAGGAGAGCACTGACTGGGAAACCAGATCTTTTAATGCTACAAATACTTCCCGAGTACCAGGCTCTGAGTTTCAAGCAAGTATTCCACAGAGAGGAAAACACAAAGATACTCACACTCATGGACAGTGAGCATGGACTTCAGAGTTGGTGTGAAAAATAATAAACATAAATACAGCAGAAAGACAGGTGTGGCTGCCCACAGGGGGACGGCAGTGTGTGGGAGAAGTCAGCAGACTGTCCTTTAAAATAGCAGAGTAATGGGAGTAATGTTCACCATCAGCAGAATGTGACCACAACACCACCTACCCAAATAGCAAATCTTGGGTTTTTTCGGTTCTCTTGTTACTACAAGGAGACTTTCATCCATGAAAGGAAACACAGGATGTCTTGTGTCGGGTGTTCTATTTAAGTGCATAAAAAGAAATGTTATTCTTTCAAAGCCATTCTGCCCTTCCCTTCCTCTTGCTGGGTGAAAATACTGATGGCTTGGCAGCTGGAACAATGCAGGGATGGGAGAGGGGAGAGGAAGGAAACACAGCTTTGCAGGAGACTGAACAAGGGTAAAGCTGCAGCTCCGCCCCCTGGGTCCCTGGGCAGCCCTGCCCTCCTGGGTTCCCTGGGCAGCCTGCTGAAGGGAAGGAAGAAGAACCTGACTGCCAGACACTGCCTCCCCTCTGAGGGTGGAGTTTACTTTTCTCCAGAGCTAATGACGTGTTACTATAGATTTGGATTTTGCTCCAATTCAAAAGGAGAGCACGGCGTTCTTCTTCAAATGTGAAGTATTTCTAGACTTTTAGAAAACAAAAATATGCCACCCACATAAAGACTACTGTTTTACATATAAAACTGACATCCTTCCTGGGTGTTCCAGAAACAACATGATAAAAAGAAGCATTGTTACACAGGTTTCCTGTGAACATTGATTGGTTTTAAGAGCTTTAAAACAAAACAAAACAAAACAAAACAAAAAACAATGATTTCAACAAACGCTTCAGCTGACGCACTATGAAAATAAGCAGAGATGAAATCTGGTTCTTGGTAATGATATTAATTTAAGATATCCTTAAGCAACAAATTCCTTCAAAACATTATGTGAGCTTAGTGTGAGGTTTGGAGGACTAATAAAAACAATCCTACCTAAGACCAGAAGAGGTGGAGAGTCGAGCATGCTTGCCTGGAAAGGAGAGCAAGCAGTTCCCACATTCTTGCTACCAGAAACAATGACATAATTGTCTCGGATGAGTCATGCTACTAACTACTGTGCAGTGCTTTTCCAGAAAGAAACTGAGCAAACCTTTGCCGTATGGGAGAGGGAGACTATTCTATTCTTATTCAATAGATAAGAAGAATGCCGAGTCGTGAAGTGATTTATGCAGGGTGAGTAAGGCTGGATTTGAAACCTATGTCTGCCTATCCTTGAATCCTCAGCACTTTGTCCCTTACTTTTCCTGTATGTTCCTTTCTCCATAGTCTCTTCAAGGAGTACTTGTCTTATGACAGAATAGTTCTTCTGTAGAATATGAACATTGTATATTTACTACACTTAATTGATTACCTAAGCAACTTATTCTGTAATTCTCAGAATAAAGTCCCCTAAGAACTATGAGGCAGTCTGAGTCCTGGTTGGGGGGGCGGGGGAGGTCTGTGCTACCTTCCTTGAATAAACCAGGCTGGAGTGCATCTATTAGTCAAGCAGTAGGAACTAAACCTTGGCTTCACTCTGCCTCATACCCACCACCGTCTTAAGAGTTCTCTGAAACATATGGGTGGGAGAAATCAAAAGGGCAAAGTCAAAGCCAGCATTTGGTAGACTCTAGGAAATTAGGGCTGAGAATTCACCATCTTCTTTCACTCTATTCTGACTTTGATATTCCTTTAGAAAAACAGAGAAGATGGGGCAGTTAGAGTTTGGGGAAAATGCTTTCCTCCTATGTGTGCATCTGCATGTTTAAATGAGTATGTATTATGCATAATCATATTAGTGAACATCTAGAGTTATAAGACAAATTCATTGGAGAACGGCAATTATTTGCTATATTGAAAGGGTTTTGCACCTTAAAATGTCTATCTGTACTGCAATCCTTTGTAAAGTAACTTGCCCGAGACTGTGGGATACCACTTTTTCTGTCCAAACCAGAGAAGACAAGTACTTGGAAATCCAGCACACAAGTGCACAGGGTCAGAACAGTCCTAGCATTCAGGTCTGACCCTCCCAAGACCTCTTTCCCAAAATATCATCTCCTTTTATATAAATTAAGTGTGTTCACTTTTTAAAAGATATGCATGGTATTGACTTTTCTGTTGATGGGATAAAAGCATCGTAATCAAAACCAAGTTATGGAAGAAGGTTTGTTTTGTAATTAGAATTCCAGAGTAGGATTCTATAACAAAAATGGGAGCAGGTTAGCAGAAGTGAGGAACAGGAAGCTGTCTGGTCACATTTTCACCCACACATAGGAAACAGGGTAAAGCTATAAACTCTGAGAGCCTGCCCCAACTTTGTGCTTCCTCCAGGAAAGGCTACACATCCTAAAGCTTCCAGAACATCCCTAAGCAGTGCCACCTACTGCGGACCAAGTATTTAAGTATATGAGCCTAAGGGGGACATTTCTCAAACCACTCCATGCATCATGTACAACAAATCTTCCCAGGTAGTAAACTTGAACATCTGTGTTTCTGGGAAGAGCATTAATCCATGGTTGTTCTTTGGTATATGTCAGAAATACTTGGAGAAGCTCTCGACTTGTGTACTTTGGGCATCGCTACTGGAAACTCTCATTCATTATCCAGGGGAAATCTCCAGCATCTAAATGTTAATCAGTCCTCCTGATATCTTGTGAGCTTACATAGGTGTGTATACATCATTGTCGAACACACCTAACTCTGAAAAACCCCTGGACTATTCACTGGAAAATGATAGATTCACCAAGTTGAAGGAGACAAGAAAAATACTTCCCGGAACAAGAGGATCATTCTTGGCCTTTTTAAGACGCAAATTGAGAAGGTGTCTCCTGCCTTCTAAAGACAAACTGGGGCTGTAGCTTTTTAATATGTGTGGTTTGCAAGATGCATTAAAGTCAAGTGACCCACTGAAGCCCATCCCTTGGAAACATCTGTCACATCATGTTGGCCCTGAACTGGCACTCCCTCCTTCCAGCATCCTCCTTATTTCCACACCGCAGTTTCTGAAATGCAATTGCAAATAAAGTTGATGCACCATCGGATGTCTGGTACTCATATGACTCTGTTTTCTGTTGCTCAAACAGAAAACATTTATTTTCTATAATGTTTGAAGCTAGAAATTCAGTTCCTCAGTAAGAGTTTTCCTCACTTCCCTCTCACTGTGCACTCCCAGGGTGAGAATGGAAAGTCTAGGTGTGGTACTATAAAGAAAAAGGAGAAGAAACCAGGAGGAAAGAGGAGAGAGATCCTCATGTAGGTGAAGAGGGAGAACCACAGTCTCTTCCCTATTCTTGTAAGCAACCAATCCCATCCCATGGTGGGAGAGTGTCCTCACATGTTCCCACCTAAATCTAATTAATTCCAAGTGTCTCATTTCAAAATATCATCACAGTGGGGTTAAGACTTTAAAATACTAATGAAGAGGAACAGACACAAGTATCCAGTTTGTGACCTGCACAAGTCTCACAGAAAAGGCCATAAATATCTCCCTACACAGCGATTCCAGGTCACCACGTCCCTCCGATGGAACACTGGGAGGAAGAACGTCAATGCATTTGAGGGGAAGGCAAGTCGATATTTTATCAAAAGCTGCTGATTTAATTTTGCCACTTTATCAATATTCAAGAAATTGTAGGAACATAAAATGAAGGCTAAACTCCAAGAACCTAACGTGAGATCTATAATTTCTCTTGATAGAGACAGCTTGGTCAGTGATATGAACTGTTCAAAATGAAATAGCAAAGAAAATGAAGCCATCCATCCACCTCTTAATTCCAGAACTCTATCCATGAATTATCCATTTTACGTCACATAACTGTCACTTGAAAGATATGTAATCTTTTCAATTTCATTTCTTTCTCTTGGTTCAGACAGACTACAGTCTGTCTTTCATAAAAGTGCAATAGAAGCTAGTTAAGTCTGAAAGATACTTCTATTTAGACATGCCAAGGATGGGAAAGTCTCCTTTTTCTCCCTCATTTCCATTGGTTAATATTTTAAAGGACTGGTTAACCAGCATATGCCCCATCCTTTCATTATCCTCTTGCCCCACCAGCCATCAATGGGAAGGATGAGCAGACATGTTATCAGATCTGTACTCCTGGAAAAAAGGAGTTTGTGCAGTGAATAGCAGTTACATTCTAATTATATTAATTCAGACTGCAATTTCATTGAAATATAAAGGACCTGCTGTCGGGGTGGCATGGACAATGGAGGCTGAACACGTCAGAGACATGACAAATTCCTCGCACAGAATGCCAGATGTATTGTTGCCTGGGATCCTTTTCTGAGAGGAAATTTAGCAAGCACTATCAGTGTCAACCCTAGAGTAAGGAATCGGCTCATTTGTTATCTTTCCAAGTTACAGGTACATCTGCCAGAAGTGTCTGCCAACAGATGAATTGGTAATTAAAATCATTTCCGTGGTTGGAGGGAGCGATTCAGAAGTGGCTCCTCATTTATCCCTTCCTTTCTTCATGTAGAAGAAAGAATATGTCTCTGAATGCTGATGCGGCTTTGCTGTGGATGGTATTAGAACTGTGGGCTCAGGGATGCCTGGCCATTCACTTCGGTAGTGGGCCACCTTCATGAGGGTTTTGCCTTCGAGTCTTTCTCACATATAAAGTTCTGCGCTCTGCTCACATCGTATCTCCTTCTGTGTCATACATGCTCTTTACAGCAAAACTTAATATGGGTCAAATGTACACCTGACCATGCACTTATTATGAGAGTGGGATGGACCTCTACCCTCGGCCAGCTACTGTACCAGAATAACTATTAAATTCTGGAGATGGCCACCTTCTTCTTCCTTTTATTTCCTACAACTGAAAAGTAATGAGGGGTCTAGAACTATCCCTGTCAGCAAATGATAAAAGAAATCATTAATTACTGTCTGCCATTTTGCATTTGTCATGACCCCCAGAATTCCCACCTCTAAGAGTGAGCCCAGTGAGATGACAGACAGACAGTGATAACTGTGTGTCAAAAGAAGGTTATCGGCATGGCAAATTAATATACTGCTCTAGAGAAGGTCACCAATAATGAGGAAGGACAACGGCTGAGGACAGGCATAGAGCACATATCAGAATTTCACCTTCTTTTTCATTCAATTTTGCTGTAAGCCTAAAACAGACCTAAAAAAAAATAGCATGCTTGTTTAAAAAAATACAAAATCAATATATCATCACTTTGCAATAACTTATGAATTAATGGATTCAGGTAAAAATCTTTAATATTTGGATTCTACACACACACACACACCTACTTATGGAAATGTCACTACTTTACATATGGGGAGTTAATATTGCCAAAAGTGGAAAGCAGAATCATATATATACATATATATATAAATAGTGCCAGCTCTAACTGAATTTACCAAAACTACAAAAAAAACCAAGATGGTGAAAATGTTTGAAACTCTCAGAAAATGATTGGCTAAAAAAAAATTCAAATTATGAGAAAGCGTCCAGGAGAAAACAAATCCCATTTCTTTAACTAAACATTTTAAGAAGGCATCAAGAGTGAAGAAGAAACATACCCATTTGAAGAAGCCCTACATACATATCAAGGAACCAAACACATTTTCCTAAAATAATAAGTTGTAAGGCACGTAGGGATTTTGACTAACTAGATGATTAGTTGTTGATACAGGAATAACTGGTGATGGGTTTTAAGTTTGGTAAAAATGTGGTGGTTATGTTAAAGAATCATTGTGTTGAGAGACATATTAAAGAGAAACTAGTGAAATAAAATAATTCTCGTGTTTATGTCTGACTAATAGGGAGGAGCAAGTTTTGATTAACAAGACTGGCTCTGAATAAGCAAATAGGATAGAGGGTGCTCTATACTTTTCGTTTCTTTTCAATCCGTTTCAAATGTTTTGTAACAAAAGCTGATACAACGTAGACACTTACAAAACTCTCCTAACCCTCAGTATTTTTCCTTGTAAAACAGAAATAGCAATTTCTACAGTAGAGATAATATTACCTTGTAAGTTTGGGGGAACATTTAAATAGAGTATTTAGTGTATCGGGCACACAGTAAACATTAGGTATTTTTAATAATTTATTTAAGTAACATATTTATTTATTTAAATAAACATATGGATGCTTACCTGCATGTATGTCTGTGTACTGTGTGGGTAACTGGTACTCTCAGGGGCCATAAAGGGCTTTGGATCCACTGGAACTGGAGTCCCTGGCATTTCTGAGACACCAAGGGGGTATACTGGGAATCAAACCTGACTCCTCTGGAAGAGTAGCCAGGGCTTCTCTTAACCACTGAGCCATCTCTCCAGTTCACCATTAGATACGTTTTAGGGACCAGTTTGATCCACTTAACACTGAACTGATTGGTCTGAACACAGTGTTCGGTATATTCCTTAGTGATTAACATGGCCGAGGAGGCCAAGGCATAGTAAGATGAAAGCCTATGTCTTCAGGTGCCACCCTTACAGGCTAGTTTGAGAGAGTTCTTTTCATCTAGCCCTTGGTTCACATTGCTATTTTTAGATTTGCTGACCCCAGAATGTACATGCGGGCATGTGGGTTTGTTAAATAGTTATTCAGTCCCAGGCAACTCCAGGTATAGAGAGAAGTGTAAACAAACAATATCAGAGCTGTTGACTCCAGCCACTTCCTCAATCCCAGAGGGTTTTTGGTAGTTTTTTTTTTTTTTGGTGGGGGGGGGGAGGGAGGGAGAGAGGGTCTCTCTTATGCAATATCAAAACTATCAGATTATCTTCAAATCTAAATAATTCTAAGCCCAGCCATCAATCTCTCCAACTTCCCCAACCATTGAGTCTCTCTTTTTTTTCTTCTCTGCACAAAGACCTGTGTTTAAGTTTAATGAGGGAGACGCCATTTTAAGTAAAATATCGGCAGAAAATAATAGGTTTTTCAGAAGCACGATCCACTCTAGGAAGTGATAAGGCTGAGCCCAGTAGGAACTGTTCTGCTTGGCTTTTCTGTAGCTGAACGTGTTTGGAACTCTGAGTCCTGCTGCAGACGCCAGTTTGTGGAGAGCTAAGGCTGGGTCCTTGCCAACTCCTGCCTGCATGTCAGTTCGTCTAATTTCTAATAAAGCCAATTCTTATTTTTCTAACTGGCTTCCAATTCTCAAATGTAGCTCCAAAGCAAACAGAAAGCAATTAAAATGTCAACACTTCCCTGAGAAAGCACATAAACTCTCGTTGGATTTTCTTCCCACTAGAAATGTTGATTTTTCTCCACGGTTCATTGTCCCATGCATGGCAACTAGCAGTCAGCAGTCACCCACAGCAGAGCTGGCCTGTCACGCAATGCCACAAATCCCCTGACCTTTACCTAGAGTGCACTTCTTCCCCTCCCTTAACATTTCCAAAATGGAGAGATTCCATAAGCAAAGTACTTGAAGTTGTCCCTTATAATAATGGACTAACACCAACCCTATCGTAATATGTCCATATTTTTATGCAATGGGAGAAATAAGCTTCAGCAGCAATAAAAGTAATGTGGGAGTTAACAGATTATTATGCGGTTCTGTGTGATAAATTAGCTGATACCATTCTGCATAATGAGGACTTCATTATGCCTTGTTCCTTATTTGGATTGGTATGGACGGATTATGACTCTTGCAAGTTAATCGGGTTTGTGTGAAACAACTTTTGTTTTTAAAGTCTTAAAGAATGGATTAAGAGAGAGAAAACACATTCTATCCTTTTTGTGATTTGTGCTTAGAAGGTTGGTCCTTCTGAAGGTAACTCTTTAGAAAGAGGAAAAAAAATAATCACTACCATTGGCTAGGAATTGTTGAACCAAAGAGAGGCAAATGCCTCTGATTCTCCAGCCCCGCACCCCATTACTTTCTTCCCATGAATTGTCAACATCTCCTTTACTTGATTTTATAAAGTCCAGACCTCCTTTGGAATTCCAAAGAGACTGGTTCCAGTCCCCCAGCTCAAGTCCTTATGTAAAATGACATGGAATTCATATTTGACCTCCACAGCCGACCCATGAACCTTACTGTAACGTAAGTGCTACATAAACAGCTGCTGAGTTGGTCTTGTCACAGGTCTGGCGACAAGGAAAGCTCTATCTGTACAGCACTGATGCAAGTTTTCTTGCAACATTCTATATCTATGGTTGGTTGCATGCCACAGCTGTAGAGCCTGCAACTAAGAAGCCTTGGTGAGCTGTAAAGTAAAACTCAATTCTTTCCTTCCGTCATTTCCTCTACCAGGGCATCACCCCTTTCATACCCAGTTGGTTGACTCTACCATGCACATCAGTCTAACAGGCGCTATAGATCCATGTGTGTGAAGCCAGGTACATCATTGTTCTTCACAATGCATCATGAGAGATGCCAAGTGGGCACAAGTCACAGCCATTGATTCGGAGTTCTGAGAAAGATCTGGGTATCAGCACTCTGATTTTCCAAGTAGAAAAGACTCTGATCAACATTAATACCTTGCTGAATTTACACATGAAGTGGACAGATTGATTCACCATAACTTCAAAACCCATGCAACAAGTTACATTCTCTGCTAGGTGGAAAGGCTGCTAGAGAAATTCTGACTCTGTATTCTTGTCAAGGAAAAATGAATTAAAAATGGTGTTCTGTCAGGGAGTACAGATGCTTGTGGTCACAGAAATGGAGTTATGTTTATAGTGCTCAAATGATAAACACATAATACACATAATACTCATAATACACCTTTTACACAGACTTTTGTATTTCCTTTATGGATTATAAACTACTTGAGGCCAGGACACTTATTTCTGTACAACTGGATATCAGTAAAATGTAGCATCAGAGCAATGAAACCAAAGTTTCTCATTTTAACTATCCTTACAGTAATTATAGTGAAAACTCTATTCTGATTAACACAAATATATTCCATAATGCTATGAGGAATTAGATGGAGTAAATTATATAAACAAATAGATAATGCAACTAATTAATGCTTTCCTCCCCCTCCTCCTCCCCCTCTCTCTTCCTTCTCTTCCCTGTCTCCTCTCCCTTATTCCATCACTTTCTTCCCATTCCAGTTTCTAATATCAGTTTTTTTCCATGCATGACTCCAAAATGAATACAACACAGACAAAAGTGTTATGAATAAGAGACCTTGATTAAAATCCTTTTGCAATATCGTCTCTAACAATTGATTATACATTGTCACACTCATTGGCCATTTCCCCAAAATATACTTGTAAATGATTGTTTCTCTTCTAAAATCTCTAATAACAAAGAAGATGGCGGTAATCGGCATTTGTCTTTTTTTTTTCTAGTCTCTTCTTGTGGCACATCTCTGTTCTTCAGGTTGTGACAGTAACTGCTGCTGGTAATTAAGGGAGGATTTGGATCAAGATCAAAGGGACTGATTAAAAACTTTCTCTCCTGACCCTTCTTCTCCTGTAAAACTTTCACTTGAGAGGAGGGGAAAAAAATCAAAATGTAGGTATTGCAATTTTGTTTTAATTTAAGGATAAATGGGAGAAAAGCATAAATTCTAAAGCAGAGCTTTAGATTTGAAAGATAAATAGGGAGGGGTGGGCGACATTTTTTTTTAAAAGGAGCAACATTTTGGAATACCTAAGTAAAATGTTTGATAACAAAATATTACACATAATCCTTAATAGTACGAGTTTATTTCAGAGATTATTTTCTATATCCTCCCTGTAGAGAACATGAAATGTGTTGCACATTTTCGTGAGTTAGGATGAGACAGTATTTGGGTTGATAGAAAGGCAGTGCAGAACAATTAAGTAAAGTTGAACAGCATCAGAAGGATTAAAATATGGAACTGAGAAAGTGAAGGAATTGTAAAATAAGAAAACAATAAAAATCTACCCCACCTAGCTGCTTTCCTGGTGACAGGAACCTTGCAATTGAGTGTCCCTTGCCTTGACCAAAGTGAGGCAGTGCCCAGCTGGATGTGGGAGGTAGATTTTTCCTAGAAATATAGGGGTTCAAGATACACAAGTGTTGGATAAGTAACAAAGACATGTATGCCCATGGGAGCGTGTGTGTGTGTGTGTGTGTGTGTGTGTGTGTGTGTGTGTGTGTACCTCATACTATATTCCACAGAATTGTAGAATCTCTATGTATCAAGTCAAGAAGAAAGAAAAGGAGGAGGAGGAGGAGGAGGAAGAAGAGGAGGGGGAGAAGGGGAAGAAGGGGAAAGGGAGAAGAAGAGGAAGAAGGGGAGAAAAAGAATGAAGAACAGTTTCAGAATAGGAGAAACTTCCCAAAGCTAGTTTCATAGAGTAGGAGCACAGGTGGAAGGCAGTCTAGACAAATGGACAGTGAGATGGGAATGGGCTGTGCAGATGTGAGATCAGGCTCCCATTTTGCACCGAATATTGTGTCAAAGAGTTAACTGTCCCTTGTACGAGCAAGCATTCCAATCCCTGAGAGGCAGTTAGCAATGAGAAATGGGTCCTCCTTAATAGTGAAAGTGATACCTTGTTCTTATGCTTGCTTATGGATTTTCCCTTGATACACAGAACCTAGAACACTCAGCGTTTTAGTTCTTTGTTGCCAGTTACTCCTACCTTGAATGAAAAGCAGAAATGAATAAGAATTTGTATCTCTTTATATACACTACTGCCTCCTAAACACTGCAATGTGTGGCACAGAGTCATTTCTCAATCAATAACTATTGGGTTTAACTAATTAATTAATGATTAATGTGCTGCAAAGCAGCTTCTCACCTTCAACACTATTGTTATGTGGGAACAGAAAGTGATACGTTTGGAGGTGCTATTCCGCACCTTCTGTCTGAAAGGCCCTCGTGCCAGCTGTAGTTACATCCTATCTATATGCTTCCACACATCCCAGTGAGGGGCAAAATCATCCTGCACTATGAATCTTGGTCACAGATAAAGTGCTAACGTGGTAGATTTTACCCGGGCATCGTGGTTCACACTATAATCCCAGACTATACAGGCTACATGGTCTGAGGCAGAAGGCTTGTCATGAGTTACAACTCAACCTGTGTCAAAATAAATTAAATAAAATAAATAAGCTAGTGGTAGTTTTTACTGTTACTATGAAGATGAAAGAATGCAAAATTTAAGTAATACATCATCACTAAATTTGCCCACAAGTGACTTAATTTACAGTAGAAAAAAATACTGTATCTATGACAGTGTTGGTTTAAAAAAAAAACTCACGTTTTTTTTATTATTTTACCAATAAACTTGTCTTAAAAGAAACAACTTATAAATTAAATAAATGCCTGCCTAGCTTCTTTCATGGTAGTTGAGTGTGAGATGCCGTCTTCACTGTCACCTGTCTGGACAAACAATAATATCGAGAGCAATGGATCCTGCCTATGGTACTTTGCTTCACCAAAGCTGGAAAATGTATGTTAGTTCCATGGGCAGATGCTCTGAGGATGGTGAGATGCTTCTGTCTCCACCTTCTATTTAGTAAGGGATGGCATGGGACCACAGGAATCACTGTGGACTTTGTCTGCAAGCTCAGATTCCATTCGATCTTGTTTTTACCACTATCTTCCTTTGCTTTGTGCTATGATGGCTAACACTGACCCGAGACACATGAGGATCTCCTAAATGAAGAATGTCTGAGAAATTGCTTTGGGAAACATGAAAGAAAGAAAGTCATTGTTAAAACCCCAGAAATACTTTGGCCCTATGTTTTCTCCTTAAGATCAAATACTGCCAACTAGTGAATAGTCTTCTGACCAACGGGAAAGGCCAGGTTAGGACAGCCATCTGGACAGAATATTTCCTAAGATTCCCAGTTGAAGCGTGATGTTCCTATATCCTACTTAGTAGCAGCCCCTTTTCCTCTTACAGAATCTAGATGTGAGTGATAAATAAATAAGGCCTGATGATGACCTTACTAATGGCTCCCTAGCACCAAACTGCCTCTACAAGAGCAAAGAAAATGTAAAGGATTTACATTTGATAAGGTTATGAACTGCCTCTCTGCCTCCTGTCTCTGAGCCTAGACTGCAGGGATGCTCCTAACAGCAGGGCCCGCACAAAGATAAACTATTTGTAAGTTAATACATAATAAATCAGTCTTCCACCTAAAATATTGGTCTGTATGTCATTTCTCTCACCACTCCCAAGAGAGATGAGATGGTAATTAGGTGGTCATGTCACAAAACTTGGCTTGCATGGGTTTTCAGAAGGCATTGTGAGTCCCAGAGACCAGTGGTATGAGAGTTGAGCCTTGATATGAGGTCTAACTTCAGGGCAGGCAGACAGGGCTTTCCACAGTGAATACGCTGACCAGAAAAAAAAAAAAGAAAAAGAAAAAAAAAACTTTGATAAAAAGTCCCTGTGCTCTATAACCCAACACCCCTAAGATTAGTTTAAGAGTGATAGAGACGGCCAGCTGACCAAGAATGACCTTCCCTATTACTAGTGAGATAAGCCTTTCTTTTTTTAAAACCCAAAAATACATTTGGAGAGATTACACAGGATCAGGGCTGAGCCACCTAAACCATCTGCCTACTCCTATCAGAAACCAAGGGGGTCTGCAGCATTGTAGCACAGCTTTTGTTCCCAAATCAAGAGACAGAGATTTCATTGATCCCTAAAAGGGGTCCTGAGATTAGGCAGCCTGTGATAGACGTGATAGACGGGCCCCGCCCCCAGCCCAGCTCAATGCCTGGATAGATGCTCACCACTGACCTCTTAACATCGGGGAACAGGGTTGCCTTTATTTTCTTTCTTTTTTTTTATTAATTTTATTTTATTTTCTAAGTTTTTTTTTAATTTACATTCAAAATTATTTCCCCTTTCCCGTTTCCTCCCTCCCTGAAAGTCCCATAAGCCCCCTTCCCTCCCTCTTTTCCCCATTCAACCCCCTCTCGCTTCTCTGTCTTGGCATTCCCCTACATCCAGTCTTCTATGTCACAGCTCACCTATCATCTCAGTACCCGCACATCCGTGATGGGTGCATACTCTAATTAGTCCTTGGTTCTCAGTGTGGGCGAGTGTGACGTGGTCTCTAGGGAGCACTACATCCTACTTTGGCCTACTCCAAATTAGAGTTAGGGTCTCTTCCTCAAATACCCTGTCTGATGTAAAAAGGATTTGTCACACTTGATGGTGATGGTATTTATTGACCGTAACCTCTACCAATCTGAAACCCGCTCCAAATATGCCAAGGTAACAGGTTTTTTGCTCTTCATTCCCCCCCCCGCCCCCCGAGTAACATATGCACAATACCTGATAGGTTCGAGATTCTCAGGAAGTACTTATATAATGGCTACATGAGAGAGGGGCCCGTTAGCAAGAGGTGTAGAGGTAAAAGCCCTTCTCAAATGAGTCACCTCCTGTTTGCTTTAGAAAATGTATATATTCGATATCTGATAATTAGTGTTTGATATTACCCGTCTTAAGATCTACTGCGGCTATGGGATGTAAATATTTTTATATGCCTGTTAATGGGATGAAAAGCCTCAGAAACGCTAAAATAATCTGGAAAAAGAAAACGGTGAAGAGAGTCTAGATAATAATCAACTCTAAAACCAAAGCAACTTCCTGAAAAGGATAGAAAAAAAAAGGAATCAGAAGGTATAGGGGGAAGGAACAGAAAGCAATAGGAAGTTAACAAGGAAGGAGAGTTGAGATTATTGTGTTTCTTCCTCCCCCTTAATCATGGTGAAATTCTTGAAGCAAGTATTACATAGCTTTCCTTAAAGTACCCAACTTTACTGGTTAAACGGTACCCTCAGATTTTAGGCAGTATCAGAATCTCAGATACAATGAAGCTGCCGCCTCTCTCGGACTCCATACCTCAGAACCTGGAGGGACCGAAGCTCTGTCCACACTCTCCCTTCCTACACAGTGACTTTCAGTGGGCAGACCCAATATCCACGAGTTTTATCTGGATTCTCAGCTTGCCTTTATTCTGACTTCTGGGGAGTAGGGCACTGTCTTTGTGGCATGGGAGGAGCCAAAACACCTGGTAAGTAATCTCCAACATCGGAGGTTGAGGATTGTTAATTACAGAGTCACAGAGGCTTGCATAGAAGAGGCAGAAGGACCCGGTAGCCACTTGACCCTGGCTTATAAGGAGCCTTGGATACATGTAACTGCGATATAAGTAACTCTGCTGTCTGAAGATGATCCTGCCAGACCAATGCCTCCTTCGTTCTCCTCTGTAAAGGGAAAATCCAATATCTAAAAATATGTTTTTTCTATCTGCAACACAAGCCAAAGAACTCAGGGAGACTTGGTGTGAGCCCCAGATTTTCTTTATGGAAATTGCTTGGATGATCATGAGACAGTATCTGGCCCCTGCTGTACAAGCATCCTGACCGGCCAATTCCTCTCTATTTCTTCCTTCACTAAACACATACGGAGATGAAAGTCTGCACGCTAAGGTTTAGGACTAAACTGTGACAGACAGGAATGATCCTTGCCTCCTTGAAATGAAATGATGAAAGAAATATATGGATGAATAGAAGCTAAAATTCTCCTCTTGGAATATGTATAGATGGTATCCTGTTTTTGGTAAAGAAACACAATTTAAATTTTGGCTCTAATAACCCAAAAGGTTGCCAGTAATTTCCAAAAATGATAGAACTTGCTAACGAAGGGAAAAAAAAAAAACCTAGTTCTCAATACTACAAGGTCCTTAAGACAAGCTACCTTCATACGCATTGATCTCAGAGAAGACAATGTTGTAGCTCATTCTGATGGAGACAGATGGCTACTAACCATGATGTTGTAAGGATCAGTGAAGTAGAAACACAGGTTTTATCAGAAAGAACTGTGAAACTTAAGGACTGGGAAGGGGTTTTGTAATGAAGTCTTATTCTCTCATTTTTAGAAGAGGAAAGAGAGACAGATGGCTTGCACGACATCACACTAATGCTCACAGAAAAACTGGAAGGGGGACTTATGTTTCCCAGCTCAAAACTTCCTCTGAAACACATGGCAATGAGCACTGGCTGGTCTATATTCTTAAGAATGAGAAAGTTCCTAAAAGGTTGGAAAGTTCTTGCTTCGATAGGTATTAAATCCTATCGAAGTCTCATGCATATCAGGTAACACTACCACTGTGCTAAATCCCCAGCTATGTGTGTATATGTGTGCCACACACATACGTATATAAAGAGAATGCATTTATGATAAATGTATTCTGTACTAGTAACTATACATGATACCTGTACTAATACAGAGCTTGATGCATAGAGCTACATTCTGAAAACTATTGGTAGGAACTTTTGTCATGGACTGAACAAACCATGATAGAAATGGCACCACTGAGCAATGCAATGTACAGAGAACCACCATCTCAGACATAATCCGTGTTTGACAGACGCACCATTATGAGTAACATTGCTATACCCAGCTTCCATTGCTGTACCATTGTACTATATGGCAGAAAATTAAAAATAAATAAAAACAAAATATATTCTTTGTTAATTCAAAGACCCAAAAGGAAAAAGAAAAGAAAAGAAAAAAAACCTTTCAGAAGAAGCCCAGTCGGGTTACTCAAGATGGTTTGCTTGTACTAGAGACTATTTGCTTTTATACAGGAAATAGCTTAGTGTTTAAACAGAAAGTGTGAGTTGGACCAGTCCAGACTCTTTCAAGGACTCAAAAGTAAATAGCGTACTATTATACTTGGACTTTGGCAAGAATCAATTTCCCAAGGTGCCACTGAAACTCTTGCCATACTTCGGTCACCCCGTGCTTACCTCAGGAGCATCCGTTACTCCAAACACTCATGTAGCATGTGCTTACCTACAGTGGGTGGAGAAAAATGGACAACTAGAAAAAGGAAATTTAAGTATAAATTCCTCCCAAAGTAAGGCAGAAATCTGATACATATTATCTGTCTTCTGGAGCCAAGAACATGTTTAGATCTCTGAGGTTTGGCACTGTCTCAGACTGAATCATGTGATTGAAGCAGTGACAAGAATTGTATTCAAGGTCTTCTCCCACCCGTGACACACACCCTTTATACTGCTCTGCGTTGGAGCTAATAAACTGTGAGAATGTAACCAATCATTTCCTCTTCTGCACCTAAAATTTTCTCACAAAAAACAAAACAAAAAAAAATGAAAAGCTTGGCATGAACTGTCTAGTATATTCCTTTCAAGGGCAAAATACCCTGGGCCATTCTATTGCTCCATATTTGTTTGTATTCAGAACTAAAAAAGAGCCAATACATGTCCCAGGGACAGAAAGATCTGACCTGGCGATAATGCACACAGCAGAGGATATAAAAATACAAGTCAAATATAAAGATACTCATGAGCCACGCATGTATGTACATGAATCACAGTTGTTGAGCAAGACAGCAACAATCTCACTGACAACACAGAATCAGACAGATCTTGAGAAGTTGGAATAAGCATCCTCCCAATGAACAGACTTCAAGCTGTCAGAAATATTAACATGGAATGATCTTTCACTTTAGCAAAATATTGCCCACTTCTTCTGCATAAGCAATGAAATTGGAACTGGAAACTTGGAGACAAGTTTGGGCAAAGTAAGTTGCCAATTCTTTAGTCTATTAACACTGCATTGCCTCAAAAAAAAATGAATGTGTGTATTTTACTTTATACTGTTCAAGGATGCTGACTCTAACCTTAACCTTAATGCATAAAAGAAGGGAAAGAACATTTTACAGATCAAATAAAGTTCTTAGGTTGTACATTATAATTTCTTTTCTTTTTCTTTTTTTTTTTATTTAAAAAGGAAGTAAAAAATTTTATGATAAAATTGAAGATTTACATGGAGAATATTTCTGACAAAATTGAAAAAATATAAAGAAAAACATGTTAAAATTGACAATTTTCATGGAAAATTAAACAATAAAATGGTAGACATAAAGAACATTGCTAAATTAATTGACAAAGGAAGTAGAAACATTTTATGATAGAATTGAAGATTCACATGGAAAATATTTCTGATGAAATTGTAGAAAAATGTAGAATGACATGTTAAAATTGAAGATTATCATGGAAAATTGCACAGATAAAATGATAGGCATAAAATATTTCTAAGTTGGTTGAAAGAGGAATTATAAACATTTTCTGTTAAAATTGAAGATTTATATGAAAAATACTTCTGTTAGTCTATCTATGCCTTTTTATTGGGGAATTGAATCTATTGACGTTAAGAGATATTAAGGAATAGTGATTGTTGCTTCCTATTATTTTTGGTGTTATTTTTATGTTTGTGTGGTTACTTTCTTTTAGATTTGTTGGAAGAAGATTACTTTCTTGCTTTTTCTAGGGTGTAGTTTCCCTCCTTTGTTGGCGTTTTCCATCTATTATCCTTTGTAGGGCTGGATTTGTGGAAAGATATTGTATAAATTTGGTTTTATCATAGAATATCTTGGTTTCTCCATCTATGGTGATTGAGAGTTTTGCTGGGTATAGTAGTCTGAGTTGGCATTTGTGTTCTCTTAGGATCTGTATGAGATCTGTCCAGGATCTTCTATTCATCGTCTCCAGTGAGAAGTCTGGTGTAATTCTGATAGGTCTGCCTTTTATAAGTTACTTGACCTTTTTCCCTTACTGCTTTTAATATTCTTTCTTTGTTTAGTGCATTTGGTGTTTTGATTATTATTATGTGCCGGGAGGACTTTCTGGTCTGGTCCAGTCTGTTTGGAGTTCTGTAGGCTTCTTTTATGTTCATGGGCATCTCTTTCTTTCAGTTAGAGAAGTTTTCTTCTATAATTTTGTTGAACATATTTACTGGCCGTTTAAGTTGTAAATCTTTGCTCTCTTCTATACCTATACTCCTTAGGTTTGGTCTTCTCATTGTGTCCTGGATTTCCTGGATGTTTGGGTTACAAGCCTTTTGCATTTTGCATTTTCTTTGACTGTTGAGTCAATGCTTTCTATGGTATCTTTAGCTCCTGAGATTCTTTCTTCTATCTCTTGTATTCTGTTGTTGATGCTTGCATCTATGACTCCTGATTTCTTTCCAAGGTTTTCTATCTCTAGAGTTGTCTCCCTTTGTGATTTCTTCATTGTTTCTACTTCCATTTTTAGATCCTGGATAGTTTTCTTCAGTTTCTTCATTTGTTTGTTTGTATTTCCTGTAATTCCTTAAGGGGTTTTTGTGTTTCCTCTTTAAGGGCTTCTACCTGTTGACCCATGTTCTCCTGTATTTCTTTAAGGGAGTTATTTATGTCCTTCTTGAAGTCCTCTATCAGCATCATGAGATATGATTTTAAATCGAACTCTTGCTTTTCTAGTATGTTGGGGTATCCGGGACTTGCTGTGCTGGGAGAACTGGGTTTTGATGTTGCCAAGGAGTCTTGGTTTCTGTTGGTAGGGTTCTTGTGCTTGCCTTTCACCATCTGATTATCTCTGATATTAGTTGGTCTTCCTATCTCTGGCTGGAGCTTGTCCCTTCTGTGGGCCTGTAAGCCTGTGTCGGTACTCCTGGGAGACCAATGCTCTTTTGGCAAGGTCTGTGCACAGAAGGCCATAGAACCGCCTGGCTCCCTGGTACAAATGGTGGCTGGAAGACTCCTGTCCCAGCTGCTCCACTGATTGTATACCCTGGTGTGCTCCTAACTGTTCCCCTCCAGAGAGAAGGTGGAGATCTCACCTCTGTGCTCAGAAGTAAAAGTTTGCTGGGAGATCACTCTCTCCTGGCAGGGTCTGTGCACAGAAGGCGGTGGAGCCACCTGGCTCCCTGGTGCAAATGGCGCCTGGAAGACCCGTGATAATTTCAAAAGGCGAAGTCCATGATAAAAATCAGTAGTTCTCACCAACGGGTAAAAATAGTTTACCTTTAAGAACTCAGGAATAGCCAGGTCTGATAGCACACACTTGTAATCTCAGAATTCAGGAGGCTGAGGCAGGAGGATTTAGAGTTTGAAACTACACAGCATGAAAACCCTGACTCACAAGTCAAATAAAATGAATGCCGGAACCCTCCGTAAAATAGTGCATTCGATAGAAAACATAATGTTTGGTCAGTGATACATGCCTGTGATCCCAATACACAGGAAGAGAAGGCAGGAGCCAATTTGGGCTATAGTACAAGATTTCATCGTAGAACTTCCTAATACAATATTAGTTAATCTTTGTGCTGGTTAAAATGTCAAGAAATTTAGTAATGCTATTCCAGAAAATGGTGTGGCTGTCCATTAAAAATGTGGAAAAAGCCGGGCGGTGGTGGCGCACGCCTTTAACCCCAGCATTTGGGAGGCAGAGGCAAGAGGATTTCTGAATTCAAGGCCAGCCTGGTCTACAAAGTGAGTTTCAGGACAGCCAGGGCTACACAGAGAAACCCTGTCTCGAAAAACCAAAAAAAAAAAAGTGGAAAAATATCTATTTCCCTGGAGAGAATTATAAAATCCTTTTGAAGGGAGGACATTTAAAGAAACTTGTTTTGGACAATACCACTTCCATCATGGGTCCTGGTTCTCCTCCACACCATCATATCTTCTCAGAAGCAGATGGACCAGTGCAATTTGTCTTGGTGATGCATTCTTTGTCACTGGACAGAGTTATATACAAGAAGTGAACATCAGAGTTAGAATTAAACTGTTGGTTTGGGGTGTGTGTGTGTATGTGTGTGTGTGTGTGTGTGTGTGTGTGTCTATGTGTGTTTGTGTCCGTGTGTCTGTGTCTGTGTTAATTTGAGCCTACCTTAAAAGAGCCTTCAGGAGGGCTGGAGAGATGGCTCAGCAGGTAAGAGCACTGACTGTCCTTCCAAAGGTCCTGAGTTCAATTCTTAGCAATCACATGGTGGCTCACAACTGTCTATAATGGGATCCAATGTCCTCTTCTAGTGTGTGTGAAGACAGCTACAGTGTACTTACCGTATATATAAAATAAATATAATCTTTTAAAAAGGAAAAGAAAAAGTCCTTCAGGATAGATTTGCTAGACAAAGAGAGGAGAAATAGTTTTTTGTTTGTTTGTTTTTAGTACAAACTGGGTATGCTAGGGCACAGTGTGCATCTATAATTCTAGCACTCAAAAGGCTGAGGTAGGAGTTTCTAAGTTTGCATCCTGTCCTCAAAAGAAAGGAAGAAAGGGATGGAGATAGGAAGGTGGAGGTTCAGGGGGAAGATCAAAAAAGGAAGAAGAAGAAGAAGATCAAAATATAACATTTTTGCAACAAGAGAATTTTAGACAAATTGGTAAGTAATATTATGATTGCGAGTCTGTCTGTCTGTCTGTCCAGAAAGGAGCAAAAAGCAGACTGAACAACATCTTTACCTATCCCAATTACTCTGATGCAATCAAATAAATACACAGATTCATAACAGCATTGGAAATCAGAAGGAATGGTTGTTAACAATCAAGATGTTGGGAAAAATAAGTCATGAAACCAACTGGGAAGGCAAAGTTATGACACACTGGAACTGGTGCAGACAGAGAGAAACGTAGGCAAGTAGCTTGGAGTGAATGGATGGTGAGGGGAGCTTCAGGCAGGAAAGTCAAGGACAAATTCTATCTAGGACTAATTGGCACTGTGCATGTAGAGTGAGTGTGCTGGTCTACCAAATGGCCCCTCTGTGGACTGAGGTAAGTGAGAAAAAGAAGAGTGAGCCCAGAAACTACAGCACTTAATTGTGGCTCAGAGTAAATAGACAACAGAAGAAAACCTTTTTGGTGGTAAAGTGATTGCCGAACATGCAAAAGGCATTGGGTTCCATCTCTAGCACTGCAAGAAGAAAAGATAAGAAAACTGCATGTAGAGAACAACGTTAGGTAGCATTAGATATCCATGAAACAAGAATCAGATGTTAGATGCTCTTTAAAAATGAAACTAGTACAAATATAAGAAGGAATTCTTTCTGTACGGGGAGAGACAGACCTTTTAAAAAGAATCACGAGCTTGTAGAAATCAAAGGAGAGTTAGATGAGAGACTGAGGAGATGCCTCGGTCAGAAACACACACACACACACACACACACAGTATGATGACCCAAGTTTTGGTTTCTAGCACCCCACATAAACAATTGGGATCTTTACCCTAGTTCTGAGGAAGAAGGAACAAAAGGGTCCCTAGAGCTGGATGAATAGACACACAGACACCTATACACACAGACATGCACATAGACACACATAGAGACACATATACACACATATAGACGCACACAGATATACACAAAGACACAGACACAGATACAAACACACAAATATATAGACACATGCACACATAGATACATACAAATATAGACGCACACAGACACAAACATTCACAATCACACACACAGAGACACACACATTCATAACCACACATAGAGATACACACACTGAACAACCCCCAACACACAAACATATGAAAATTAGAAGAAAATGATAAAGAAACTGAAAGGATGCCAAAAGGAAGAAAGACTGAACTCAAGAGGCTAAAGACACAAATAATTGTTTCATATAAAATATAAACAGAGATGGGGAAACACCAATGAAGTCATATAAAAAAATGCACTGCAAATGAAAGATTACACAGAAAAGAGAGAGAAAAAAAAACCTTAAGAATAACCAGAAGTATCCTTGGAGTAACTCCATGCAATATTTTTGAAACTGAGTTTCATTGATAAAGAAATTACAAATGCTTGCTGAAAAAAGTTGGTCACGAGTCTGAATGTTTTATCACACGCTAAATGCTAAGTCACTAGCAGCAGTCATCCCTGCGGTGAGGATGCAATCAGTCATGAGACCCCACCAGGCCATGAATGAGATGTTCTTTCTGATGGTTCTTCCTGCTAGATGAAGGGAGTAACAGGCTCAAAGCTCTTCTAGTGCCCCAGACATCAGATGTCCGAAAACTCATGCCTGCCAAGACGCTACCAGCTCGAGGCTCGAACACTGTAAAGAATTCATTTCCCCCTCTGTCCAGTGTTTATCCAGGACAAAAAGAAATTGAATAGTTTTAGGCAAACACTACCCACCACAGTAGCAGGCTTGTTTCTAAGTGTGTGCCCCGCGCTCCTCACGTGAGCATACAAAGGAAACAGGACTGTTAGATTACAGGGCAGAGAAAAGAGCAAAGCCGTTGATTGGATGATTTAAAACATTTCTAAATGAAATGAAATGAAATTTCTAAATGAAATTTCTCAAAAATGCACACACACACACACACACACACTAACAACATAAATGTCATTTATGAGCATCATTAATTAGAAGTCCCAAGTTAATTCTGTTTTATATCCAACATTATCTAGTTCCTTCCCCTCCACATAACTAGACTACCATGAAGTTAAACAAGGACTTTGCATCATTATACAGATACACAAACAGATGTGTAAATACACATGCACACACACACACACACACATTCTCGAAAGGGAAAAGTTTCCTTTAAATAGATCCACGATTCAGTCATCACTAAAGACAATTAACAATAAGACAAAGCACTAATAACTATGCAGCTCCCTAATAGGTTCTTGGTCCCTTTATCATCTAAATTCCCTTTGATTTTGAGAAAGATATTTGCTCTCTGGTTGCCCATGGTGACTTGCGTAGGAAAGGGAATGCATATTGAGTCTTTCCCCCTTCATTTCTGGATTCTACACTTGTGAGTTGCTTACCTGACAGCACCTAAAGATCACCAACAGCCGGGTTTGGTCGGGTTAGCTGTGAGTGTGAGTGTGTGTGTGTGTGTGTGTGTGTGTGTGTGTGTGTGTGTGTGTGTGTGTGTTTCTACACTTGTGAGTTGCTTACCTGACAGCACCTAAAGATCACCAACAGCCGGGTTTGGTCGGGTTAGCTGTGAGTGTGAGTGTGTGTGTGTGCATGTGTGTGTTTTAACATCTATCGATTTAAACATGTTGCCATGTTTCAACTCCTCACTGTTATTACATTACTGCATATCGATTGTCCAGTCTACCTAAAATCAGACTTTCCCTCAGGTATAGATATAATCCACACATTGCTCATCACCTCTCTACCCTTGCTATGATGGATTGATTACACCAAGTTCCTGCTACATGACTCCAGCCTCCATATCTGTGAACAGTCCCCTACCAAGCAACTCTGGACCCTTTGAGTGGGGAACGCAGTACAGACTCCGAGTCGGCACTGGGTTCTGACCCTTGTAAATGAACAAACACTATGGCCTCTCATCTCAGCTGCCTGTTGTGATTTCAAAAATCCCCTCTGTGGGAAGGTCTAGGGATTCCATATCTTTCTGGATTAAGATCTGTCACAATGACACTTCGTAATGACTAGTGCCCTGCAAACCCCCAACCTGCAGGATTTGACTCAGGCTCATTGATCTTAAATCTTCTATGCCAAAATTCCTAGTTCATCTGTTTTATCCCATAGCGTGCCAGCAGTCAGAAAGAGTGTGAGTCCAGCAGTCAGAAAGAGTGTGAGTCCAGCAGTCAGAAAGAGTGTGAGACAGAGGGAGGGCGAGATAGGAAGGAAAGAAGAAAAGATGGAAGTGGGTAAGAAGGCCGAAAGATCTCCTTTAATTCTCTTCCTCTTAGGACAAATAGCTAAACATATTTATGGTGCATGGTGTGAGCAACTCAGAATAAACAGCAAACCTTTCACATGCACACCCCAACATTTCCGTTTTCTTGTGAGGAGCACATTTAAAACTCTCTCTCCTAAAAGAAAATCAGCTGGAACAGGAGGAGAATGGCTGACAGTAGGAGTGTTGGGGTACATATATATGAGGGTGCTGACCTAAAGTTAATTTAAATATATATGTAACAAATTTTTTTTCGTCTAGATTTTTCAGAATATACAGTAAGTCATTGTGGTCTATTGGAACCATACTAGACAACAGAACGATTGAACTTACTCCTACTTTATTTATTTATTTATTTATTTATTTATTTTATGTGTATCACCATCACCATCTTCAGACACATGAGAGGAGGGCTTCAGATCCCATTACAGATGGTTGTGAGCTACCATGTGGTTGCTGAGAATTGAACTCAGGACCTTTGGAAGAGCAATCAGTGCTCTTAACCGCTGAACCATCTCTCCAACCCTTATTCCTATACAGCTGTAATTTTCCCATTCATCTTTTCCTTTGCTTTTCCTGTCCTGATAATCCCAACTCTACTTGTTTTTTTTTTTTCCGTGAATCAATTCAGTGAATGAAATTCTGTGAATCAAACTTGCCTTGGAGTGTGACTATAGGACTTTTGTCTTTGTGTGCCCAGCCTCTTTTGTTTAACATAATTATATATATATATAATTCAAGCTCATTTACAAGGCCACAAGTGACAGAATTTTGTCCTTTTTAAGGCTGAAACATATATACCAGTGTGTATACATCCTACATCTTTATCACCGTGACAGACAACTAGGTCGACTCTGAATCTTGCTATTGTGAATGGCAGGGGAATAAACGCAAGAGAGCTCCAATAATTTGACAAGATGATTTTCCTTCCTTTGGGTACAAGGCAGTCATGAGATTGCTGAACTAAGTGCTATTTCTCCTTGTAGTCTTGTAAGGACCCTTCAAGCTGTTTTTTCATATCGGTTATACTAATTCACATTCCCGTAACAATTAATGATATTTTTCCCCCTTAGGTGGTCTCTATAGACTATGTTATCACAGTAACTCCTTTCTGTGATCATGACACCAATTTGAGATTCTGTTCCCCGTTGAGTTTTTCAGCTTTCAATTTTTTTAAAGATGGATTTGCTTTATGCTTAAATTTATATAATCACATTAAACATTTACAGGCATTTGAATTCAAAATGTAAACAAAATATAGTCAGACTCTGGTTTCTAATTCTGTCTCTTCTCCCCTACTTCCTTACTCTCCCATAAATAAACTTTCCCTGCAGTATTTTTATTTAAAACATTTATATTCTGATTACTTTTTTCTTAGATGCAGATTGGCATATCAGATACATTTTTTCCACCATAAGTTTTTTAACTAAACAATAAATTCCAGACATTTTTGCATACACTGACTAATTTTTGTTTTTCTTCCTAGCCCCAATGAGTATCTTTGGATCACCAGCAGGCAGTTCCTGGGAGGAAACGTGAAAGATTTCATCAATTTAAAAATAGAAAAGAAAAGAAAAAAAAAAGGCAGATTGGGAATTCTGTAGTAAACCTTCTTAAAATGAGTCACCAAGTTCACACTGCCTCCCAGCCTCGTGCTGGGAAAATTTCGAGTAGGTGGCTACACTTTGGAGAAGTGCGCGCGCAGTGTACAATCTCACCAGGCAAAAAAACGCTTCGCTTCGCTACTACAATTTTCCTTTGCTTTTTGGAAACTAATGTTCCTTCCTATTTTAGCCTCACCATTTGCGTTGCTATTATTCACACTGAGCTGTAACTTCCACTTTTATCTTCCCTTTATTACTTGTTTTGTGCTCCTCCTCTAGGTTCACCTTGCCTTTTTTAGGTCCTTAGACCTCAGTCCTAGGGAACAGCTGAGATGAGAGGCCCGTTAGTGTTCATTCATTTACAAGGGTCAGAACCCAGCGCAGACTGGAGTCTTGACCGTGTTCCTCCTCTCAAAGGGAACAGCAGAACAGTGCGAACAGCGCCATGGACTTACGAGCCCTGGTGCCAAGGCCTCGTCCCTGTGAAATGATGGAAGTTCCCTTGAATCGTTGCCAACAAAGCAAGAGCATCCCACGCACATTTGCTATGGAAACACCTTCATGACTCACAGGCTCTCAAAAGAAAGCGTTTTAAAACTGAAGCTAGAAGTGCTTTCCTTTCTTCCTTTCTTCTTTTTCCTTTTTTTCTTTCCTTTTCTTTTTTTAAAGTATATCCTACAGTGAAGGAAAAAATAGAACAACTCCCTCAAAATTGCAAATTGTTATATTATTCCGGAGCGCTTGTTTGTAAAGCAGATTCCTACAGCCTAAAGCTGAACATGTGCCTCATGAAAGCCCAGCTTGCCCCCCTCACCCGGTGTTTTAATTCTGAGAACCCTGTTTTCTGCTCTTATATGTTTATGGGTTTAGGGTTTCAGGCAGAGTACAGTTCTTTTCCTCAAAATGAAAGGTAAAACATTTCTTTCTCTTTTCTCTCTTTTGGAGACAGGGTCCCATGTAGCTCAGGGTACCCTCGAATTCACTACACAGCTGAGGACGACTTTGAACTTCTAATCCTCTTGCTTCAACTCCCTCTAGAGGAACAGCAGAACAACGGGAACAGAGCCATGGACTTATGAGGCCTGGTGCCAGGCCTCTTCCTGGTGAAATGATAGAAGTGCTGGGCTTTCAGAGGCACCTGGGCTAGATGGATACAGGACTGGAGAACAAAGCCAGGAATTCATGTACACTATCCCAGCACTCTATAGGCTGGGATCTAGTCCCCAAAGCCGAGACATTTAAGATCATGCATGATCAGAAACGGTCTGATCATGAGTTCATACCACATCATGTCTCCCTTTCAGCTGATGCTAGTGAATTACAAACTTATGCAGATCCACCAGGCCCGAAGGTGCCTTAATTCAAACTAGTCCCCTAGTCTACCAAGACCATCTCACCACCACCCCCTCTATGCCCCCTGCACAGGTTCTACCTTCTCTAGGAAGATTTCCTGGCATGTCTTCCATCTGGAGAGAGCTGGTCGTTTCCTCCCTTGTGTGTTTATGAAGTCAAGACCATCTCCAGGACAAACAATGTATTCTGATCATTTGTTCCATACCACCTGGCATCATGCCTGACAAGGATTGGCTTTGCCCCATGCATCATTGTTAGTTAAATGACTCAGAGTGAATAGGCATTGGATGGGTCTAGCAGGTAAAAAGAAGAGACTATGTACTACCTGCATGGGTGGTATGTTTAAATATCTATATTTGCAACTTTTCTTCTGCATCATCACTGAAAGAAACAATAGGCTTTTACAGAGCTTTGAATCTTGACCACTACAACATACATGGGTGCCTACAGACTTTTGGTTTTTGGTTTTAATCTGAAAGGTCTAAAGTGGGCTTTGAAGTTCTCTTCTTTTAACAACCCAGTCTTCAAGACCGAGACAAACATCTTCAGCTTCTTTAGCATCTGCTAGGACTTAGTGTCATTGTCTCAATGTGGACCACATCCACCCAGACTTATTTCTATCCTATGTGTCTAGTCTCCACTTCCCTTATTACAATCCTCTCCTTGGTTGAGAACTGATCTGCCTGGGAGACATGCCTACACATCCCAAGAGCCAAAGTTGCTTCTGGAGGAAGGACGAGAGCAGTTACCTCCCTGGTCAGTTGTAAGGGTGCTGGGAATGAAGCTCAGGTCCTCTGAGAGAGCAGCAAGGGCTATTAACTGCTGAGCTACTCCTCCATCTGCTCCTAAGCTCTGTCTTACAGTGTGGAAGCAAGCTTCAGAGCACAATGTGAATCAGAATCATGAGACATGCAAGACATGCGCTATGCTTTCTAAAAGACAGCATCAAAACCATCTCTCTCCTGTTACTCGGTTCCTGGGACTTTTGCAACTCAATGAAGAAAATTGAAAGAAAATGCTTTGTTTTCTTGGGACCCACAGAAGTCATTCTTGATCTCCCTGCCCATTCCAGATATCAGATGCAATGAATTTACATTAGATTGGCTCCCTGAGCGTGGGTGCAAGATTTTATTCTTTATCAGGTGTATATATCTCCTTGGAAGAGATATTTGTAGACAGAGCTCATTGAAAAGCTAATGAACATATTGCCTAAAAGCCACTTGCACACTGCTCTCCTTAGTCCTTTGAAGAGGACAGTCAGCTCTCAGAAATCAGTATTGGGGAGGTCGGCCACTTCACTTATATTTACTGCTTTTGGGGACTGTTTGCACACCTGCCCCCAGTCTCACCACACCTCTTTACCTAACCCCACAGGTCCACACAGCAGCTGCCTTCTATGCAAAGCCCGTGACTTTCGTTTGTCTGTTTTTGAACACTTCCAATTCACCAATACTTTGGGGACTCCAAGGAAAATCTTACTCTCTCAAAACATCCCCCAAGGATTTAAACAAGAGGCCTTTGAGAGGGACAAAGAAGGGGGCGGGTGACCTGTTTCCTGGGTCTCACAGAGCTGAGCTGCACCTTCTAGGGAGGAGCTTAGCTGTGGCAGGCAGTGGGGGTTGTTATCTACCACATCACAGTTGTTGGGTGTCATGAGTGTGCAGCTGACCTCCCAGCTGGAAGTCAGAACCTCCGTTCCCAGGCTAGTGTTTACCTTGTTTTCTTCCATTTTCAAGACAGAACTCTGTGCTCTATAAAACATGCACACACCCAGGGAGGGAACGGGATCAAGCCTCCTTGTTTGCACTTTATCATAAAAATAAAGCCTCCTCACTCTGGTTTATAGGCCACACTGTTGTCCCCAAGCCTGCTCGTCTGAGTCCCCAGACGAGCTACTAAAGATGGGCTTTCCTCCTCCTTAGGTGATATGTGTCCTGAGGATGCAGAAACCACCGAGGAATCTTCTGTTTAAAATGCCTGCTACTCAGAATGTAGACCAGAACGAGGACAGAAAGGACTGCTGGGGAAGAAGGGACAAAGAGGACTCAGCCCCTAAGACTGACTATGCTTAGTAATAAACCATTTGGGACCAGCAGTGTAGCTGTTTGTCAACTGCTGTTGAAAACTGAAAAGAGAGAGTCCATTTTCTTTAAGAGTCCACTCTCCAGTGGCGACTCTCCAGACATCCAGGACTATTTGGACAGCACAAATTAGCCCTGACGGATTTTAAAAAAAAAAACAAGAAAAAAGGTGGGTGAGTAGGAAATGGGGGATGGGTCTGGAAAGAGATAGGTGAGCAGATGAATAGGATCAAAATGCATTTTAAAAAACTCTCGAAGAATTCATTTAAATTTTTGCCGATGACCCTTCAAGCTATGCAAGTTGCTGGCTGCTACTGAATGGCCTGGCTTAGTTGACTCCTGCAGGCTGAGCCTGGAGTTTTAGAATAAAGCATTGGTGAGTTTGAGACCTAGGTCTGCCACTCCTTATAGAGGGGCCTCCATGCATGTGCCTGCACCTTTCTGAACCTGCTTCCATTCTTTAAAAGGAGTTTTGTGAAACTTAAACAAGAAGGTGATCTATCTATCACTCAGGGCAGTAATCAGGGTGAGAGGGGCAGTAAATGAAACAGGCCCAACTCACACGGCCCGCAATGAAGAATGTAGAATGGCTGCTACACTTTAGGTGCAAACGCCAGAGACGAGTTGAATTTAGCCACACGTAAATCTGGAACTATAAATGGAGTCTCGGGACTGGATGCTCACCCCATGTACTCCGGCTCCTACCTTTTACCTCGTGGCTCTGTTTCGCCTCGTTCTTCAACAGGTTCCGGAACAATCCTAGCAGTACATTCTCACAGATGTGAAATCTGCTTCTCTCCAAAGCTCCCTTTGGGTGGAGCTAGCCCTGAATCTATCACTATAGATGAGAAAGAGCTGGAGAGTGAGCAAGCAAGAGACAGAGAGATGATGGAGAGACATCCTGGGCTGAAGCCACAGAAAGTGGGACACGAACACTTTCCACAGAAGACACAACCTGATACCCTCTTTCTGCTCTTTTCTTCTTTTCAGAAAGTGGCTATGTGCCTGAGCAGATATCCCTGCAATCCAATATGATCTTGTCTTTTCTAAAAGTAAAAGAATGGAGAGCCTTTCCTTAGCCTTCTTTAAAGGAACAGCAATGTCCAAACCATAGTGCCTGGCAACACTGAGTTTTAAAAAGTAACTTTTACTATATAGACTCAAGTGAAATGCTGTTGATCCTCCAGTCACTAAAGACAACCTGTGGACTGGCTCTTCTTGTTTGCGTGTGTGGTTTTGACACTTACAAATTTGTTCTCATCTGCCTGAGTCGTTTAAGCTTGTTGTCTCTGTTTCATGTCATGCAAGGGAAGTACCTGTTCAAGTCTACCACGGTGTGAAAACATTGGGTTTCCGCGCATGTTTCCAGGGTTGGTTTCATGAAGTTCTCTGAGAGCTCCTTCCAGCTGAAATTTCAAAGGCCACGCACGATTTGCACCTTCGTTGCAAACGAGACCATAGCTAGATAAATGTGGAAAAGCACTCCGATACATTCCACGGTCTACTTAATTAAATTCTTCTTGTGGCTGTCAAAGTCCACACGGGAGGCAAGCTCGTAAAAACAATGAACTGGAGATCTGGCATTCAAAAATGGCATTGCAGGAAATTGTTACAGGGACGAATACCACAGACTTGCAAATTGCCCCAGCTCAGAACGGACTGATTTTTTACCCCCATAGAACCCTCCTGTTTTGAGTCTCCCTCCACTGTAAAGCCTCCTGAAGCAAGCTGTAGGAGGAAACCCAACAGGCAGCAGGTAGAGCAACCCTAAGGGAAGGAGAACATTTCTGGGCGTGCCCTGCTCCCAAGCCCCGCCCTCTACAGTGGGCCACAGTTGTAGCGCCTGTGTTTACATTTGTACAAGCTGCTAGGACAGGCCCAGGCAGGGCTAAAGCAGCACCCAGTGCATCCATCACATGCTGAGCTGAGAATGAGTCTCTTTGGGGAAACAGGGAATCTGAGCGTTGGGGCCCTGCCAGTGGGAAATTCACATACGTGAAGGGACTGGTTCTTGCTGCTAGTTTGAAACAAATGAAGGAAATAGAAGGGAGGGAACAAAGAAAAACAGGAGGAGGAAAAGCTCGGGCCCCGCTGTTTGGCTCAGGTGGATGAAAAAGCTGAACAACGGTTTGAACATACAGGAATTAGAAGTTAATCTATTCTCTGTCTGTCGCGGAAATGTTTGCGTCGGCGGTTAAGAGGTTTTGTCATTCCCTCATAAACTCGCGATAGCCGTCTGGACCAAGACAGGACAAAGTCAGAGTGTGCTAACCTCTGCATCTTCCAGGACTGGCTGTGTGCCTTCCCGTGTTTACTATGGGCCAAATTCAACATAAGATCAGAACTACCAAGGAAGGCTGGCCATCTGGAATGAAGTGCAGCGAGGATCATTTGACCTTTTGGTTGTATGGTCCCTTCACTCATGCTGTTCTCCCAATTTCTGGTTGTTTCATTATGGTAGTCCAGGCTGGTATGTATAGAAGATGAATCTATATGTATAGATTCTCTTTCCTCCGCAGCCTGAGTATAGGAATTAAATAGCGTTAAAGGCACACAGGACCACGCCCACTTCATTCAAGCTAAGCTAAGCAAGTGCTCTCTACCTATTGAGCTACACTCCCAGTTTTGCAGTCTTGGATTAAAAAAAACAAAAGCAGTCCCCACAAGACACCTGAGCAGTCACCTGCAAATTCCTGAAATACCAGGAATTTCTCCTCCCCTAGCCCCACCTCCATGTTATCTTGCCACAGAGACCACCTACTATCTTTCTAGCCACTTTTTCTTTTAGAAGAGCTCTCAAACCAGCACCTCCCTTATCCTGCCCAAAAGCACTTCCCTTGAAAGCCTCGTCTGCATATTCATGCTTTCACACACAGAAAAGCTAAATACAAAAGCATCACATGCTTTTCTCAGATGACCTAGTAAATCACCCACCGAACACATGACCTCTGACTGACATGAATGCTCAGGTTGATACCAACCCCCGCCCCTTTTAGAAAAATAAAGGAAATTATTCACTGGCCCCAAAGACCCCTGGGGCTATGGTAAAGACAGATCCTCATTAAGGAAAGCTAAATCTGGCCTGACAGAGTCTTCATTAGATCTCAGGATCCTGCCCATTGTGGCTCTGTTTTTCCTAATTACAAAAGACTCTGTACGATGGTCATTTCAGAAAAACTGTCGATAACGCACTGGGAGAATGACCATTACCCAGTGTGAGACAGGGGTACAAGACTGGGAAGGTAAAGCAAAACCACACAGTGTCACCTAGATTTATCCTGTTCAGAGAAGCGCTCTTTCTCACAGGGACTAGGAGACCAAAGAAAAACCAAATCACCCAAACTAACTGGGTAAAAACAAAATGCCTTGGGATGCCATGAAAAGTTCTCTTTTGAAATTGGATTCCAGGGCAGTTAAACTCCAAATTTTCATAAATTTTACTTTTTTTTTTTTCAGTCTGGGAATAAAAGCAAAAGAAAAGAGAAAAGCCATTTTCTAGATCTTAAAAAAAAAAGAAAGTTCATCTCACCAAAGACAAGCTGTTCTCTCTCTCTCTCTCTCTCTCTCTCTCTCTCTCTCTCTCTCTTTCTTTCTTTCTTTTTTTTTTTTTTGCAATGGAATCAAATTCTGTCACTTTTTTCAAAGGTGGTGCCCGCCAGACCAGCCGTTCAGATAAGTATTCAATGACCATTGAGCTAATGAGAGTTGAGAGAGGGCCAAAAAGCCTGCTTGCCAAGGTGCCAGGACTCCACCATTAAACTCACTCGGATGAATGGGGCATCACATTTCCAAAACGCTCCAGTCACAAATACTAATGCAGACCCAGCCCAGGACCCAGGCCATCACAGCCACTCGGTGTTTATGGAGCAAATGAAAGAATGATTGTTGCCTCAAAGGATAATAAGCTATGATTATATTGGTGAGAGCCGATGCCAAAAGTCTGTAAGTATCTGGACCACATTAACTCATTTACTCCTGCTACACATGATCGTGAAGTAAGTTCTCAGCTGGCCATCCGCCAGTGAGCCGCAGGCCGCTCTTAAGAAGTGGAATGTGGGAAACAGGGCTGGACAGAGGCAATGGGATATGAGAACCAGGGTCTGGAAAGATCCTGGGGTATTACAGAGGCAGAAGAAACCCAAGAAGTTCATGCTGGCCTTGGTAGACATTCTCCAGAGGCGGGGAGGAAGGCTCTCCCGCGTGCAGGCTGTCCTGACTAGTGATCAGCCAAGTTCAGGTGTTCAAATCTCTGTCCTCCTACTGTCTTGTTGCATGACTTACTGAAGAGTGTTATATTGATACTTCTCTCTTCGGTGTTATTGCCCTAAAATAAGTGTAATAATGACTCTTTCTGGGCTTTAGTAATGGTTTAAAAGGATAATATGGGTACTCATTGGCCTTCACCAGGCTTATTCCCCGATTTGAAAAATCAAAAATATTATACATCGAATTACTTTTAATAGATCATAGCTCAGCCTCGCTTACTTGAAACATGCTAAGAAAACATATAATAGTCAATAGCTAGGCACAGTCATCTCAAACAAAGACTATTTTATACCAAAGTGTGAAAATAGCGTATGATTTACCAATAGACAACCAACACTGGCAACTCTGCACACTGTAAATCATTGTCTCCTCCCTTGTGATCACATAGCTGACTGGGAGTCCTGTGTAGCTTGCTGCCCTCAGCATTACCAGAGAGGATCGTGCCATATGGCTAACCTGGGGAAATATGAAAATTTAAAATCCAAAGTTTGGGGCTAGAGACAAAGCTCAAATAGTAAAAGGCTTGCATTGAGTTCAGTCCTAGCACCACATAAAACGCGCCTAGTGGCATAAGCCTGTATCTCTATCTCTGAGGACTTAAGGCAGATCAGAAATTCAAGGCCGAGATAGATTACAGATGATGATGTTTAGAGAGTTGGCTGGGTCAGTCATTATGGGCACATCCTGTTCTTGCAACGTCCTACAATTCCAGGATATCTGACACCTTCTGCTGTTTGCCAAGAGCACCTGCACACTCAGGTACTAGTATACACACACACACACACACACACACACATACAAAGGCGCGCACACACATTCACATATATACATGCACAAAGCATAAAATAAATTGTATTTGTTTTATTTTTTTCCAGACAGGGTTTCTCTGTACAGCCCCAGTCTGTCCTGGAACTCTCTGTGTAGACCAGGCTATCCTCAAACTCAAGAGATCTGCCTGCTTCTGCCTCCGTAGTGCTAGGATTAAAGGAGTGCCTTAGTAGCCAATCTGTTTTCTGTGAGCCCAACACCCAATGGAGGCGAAGGGTAAAATGCAGACTAGCGCCTCCCATTTCGTCTGCCCGAGCAGAGTTCAGACACCCCAATGGCGAGACCGAACTCCAAAACTCGGAGCCACAGTATCTCATGTCTGTAACTCCAGTGGTAGAGGAAGGAAGATCAGAAGTCCAAGGTTATTCTTAGTTACATAGGGAGTTGAAGGCTATCTTGAGCTAAAATCTGTCTCATTATACACTTAGAGAAGATTTAGATACTAACCCTGACGTGGATTCTAGGACCGTCCCGACGGAGACGGAGCTTCCTTGTTATCGTCCTATCTTTTATGTGTGTTCTGTTTTTCTAAAGATGAGTATGGCTTCAATAATTTTCAATGTAATGAAAAGAAAAATCTGGAAGGTGTGGAATTTTCCCCAAGTGGCTTTTTTCCACAGTGCATCTCTCATCTGGGACCCGTAGTGAGGTTCAAGTTCACGGTCTCACCAAACTGCTGGGAATGGTAAGGGCTCATACAAGCCAGGGCTCTGAGAAGGAGGCGCCCTTACATGCGGCCGCCTAGGTAAAGTGCCGCCAGTGAGAAGGCAACAGGAGCGGTGGTGAGCTTGTGAAGGGGAGGAAGTGATCACTACATTAGTAGGTTAGCTCCCTGTGTGACTCTGCCTACAGTCAGTCCCTCAGCAACTCCTTCACCACATGCTCTCCCACTGGGGAAGGACTGCAAGGCCGTTCACTTTAGAGTCTATAAGACAGACTGCCTGCTTCCAAAGCTGGGAGAAGACAGGGGCAGGGAGGCAGGTACAGCAGAAGCAACGAGTTGGGAGACCCTTTCTCCCGAATTGTAAAATCTACGTTCCCCATGAAGACAACAACGCTAAGTTTAAAAAAATTCTATCTCAGAAAATTCTCAGGAAATGTGACTTCACAAATTTAAGAGTAAATCATCATAACCTACTTTTACCCAAGAGAGCAGAGGAGATGCTTCCCAACCTGACCTCAGATTCCCAGTAGCCATGTAAAAGGTGGGCACATGTCTATAACTCCAGTGCTGGGACACAGAGAATTTATTCTAAATTGACCTCTGGCCACATATGCATGTATGGGTGTTTATACCTGCACATATGTACATAGGTGCTCTCACAACACACACACACACACACACACACACACACACGGAGTCAGAAATTCATTTCTGATCACATAGAATGTACCCAGTTGATATGCAGTCCAACTGCCTCAGCCCGGGCCACCTGGGCTTGGAAAATGTGTGTGAATGGATGCATGAGAATTCAGTTCCCACTTTAACACTGCACAATCCCCGAGTTCTGGATGTGGCAACCTGTGTATTATCCAGAGTGTCTGCTCATTGATATGCAAATGGTAAAGCAGTACTCTGCTGTGTTTAAAGAATCCCATGACTGAGCCAACCACAAGCAGGTTATTAAAGTAAAACAAGGCTATTTTGTCCCTTGTGAAAAGCAATGGCCTTGCCCAGTGAGTGGCACGTTCAGGGCTATTTACATTCCAACCAACAACCGACAATAAAGTCAAAATAAATACTCCTTCTAATGTATTTTTTTTGTCTTTGGAGAACAACAGCTGTTCCCAATCATGGGATTGCATGAGAATCACAATCAGGCAGGAATAATGTTTAAAATCTAGCATTCAGTCAATTCAATTCAATATGTCATTGAATCAAGCATAAGAAAAAGTTCAATGGTTCTCAATCTGTGGGTCTGCTACCCCTTTAGGGTCCAAGGATGCTGTCACAGGGGTCGCATATCAGATGTCTCACATATCATGTATTTACATTAAAATTCATAATAATAGCAAAACTACAGTCATGAAGCAGCAATGAAAATATTTTATGGTTGGGGGTTGCCGCAACATGAGGAACTGTAGGAAGGGGTTGCAGCACTAGGTAGGTTGAGAACTACCGTCCTAGATGGAGTTTAGAGAAACCTCATCTTAAAGTTCAGAAACAAGAGAGCCGACTATGCTATAGAAGCTGATAGCTGCATGACATCACCCTGTCATGTCTCTGCTGTTTACTGTATGATAGAAAATGAGGTTACTGAGGCAGGTATGTTACATGTAGTGCATCATTTAATAGTCGCATGTAGCATCACTGTGTAATGTACTTACCATGTCATATTATTGACAACCGGGAAGTGGCTCACCCAGATGAAGGCACTTGTTGCCAAGCCCGGTTACCTGATTTGATTGTGGGGACCCATGTGTTAGGAGAGAACAGACCTCTGCAAGTTCTGCTTTTCACATTCGTGCTGTGGCAGCACACACACAGCTGAGCAAACACACAATGAATGAAAGAATGAATGAATTTCTTTCAACAAAAATACATTACTGAGATAGGCAAAGCACATCATTTATTCCTCACAAAAGAAAAATAAAATCCTATGAAGCAGACAGTATCATAATTCCCTCTTTAGAGATAAGGACAGTACAGGTAGAAGTCAGGATACTTACCCCAAGCCAGGAACTTGAGGACTCAGGAGATTGCTTCTTTTCCAAGACTGAGCCTGTAGGACAGTGGCATGCTTACCCACCACACACAAACCCATTCGACAGAGATTCCATGGCAGAGACTCGATAACTGCACCCTGGAATTTCAGGACACTTTGCTCAAGTTGAATCTAGCACAGACCACTGTAGTTCATTCTGTGAGACCTTTTAACTCTCATTTGAAAATCGTTGTGAGAGACAATGTTATCAGCTGGGCATGATGATCCATATCTATCATTGCAGCCTCAGGGAAGTAGAGGCAAGAGGACCAAGTGTTCAGAGTCAGTATTGGATACATAGTGAGGCGTGTGAGAGCAGGCTGTGAATAAAAGCTTGTCTCACAAAAGAAGTGGGAGGAAGAAGAAAGGAGAGAAGGAATGAGGGAGGGAGGGAGGGAGGGAGGGAGGGAGGGAGGAAGGAAGGAAGGAAGGAAGAAAGAAAGAAAGAAAGAAAGAAAGAAAGAAAGAAAGAAAGAAAGATAGAAAGAAAGAAAGTAGGTGGAAGGAAGCTTGAAGGGAAAGAAGGAAAGAGAAAGGGAGGAAAGGAAGAAGGGAGGGAAGAAAGGAAGGAAAGGAAAGAAGAAAGGAAGGAAAGAATGGAGGGAAGGAAGGAGAGAGAAAGGGAAGGAAGAAAGGAAGGAAAGAAGGGAGGAGGGAAGGAAGGAAGAAAGGAAGGAAAGAAGGGAGGAGGGAAGGAAGGAGAGAGGAAGGAAGGAAGAAAGGAAGGAAAGAAGGGAGGAGGGAAGAAAGGAGGGAAAGGAGAGAGGGAGGGAAGGAAGAAAGGAAGGAAAGAGGAAAGAATAGAGGGAAGGAAGGAGAGAGGAAGGGAAGGAAGACAGGAAGGAAAGAAGGGAGGAGCGAAGAAAGGAGGTAAAGGAGAGAGGGAGGGAAGGAAGAAAGGAAGGAAAGAAGGGAGGAGGAAGGGAAGGAAGGAATAAAGGAAGGAGGGAAGGAAGGAGGGAGGGAAGGAGGGCAGAAAGGCAGGCCTACACTATCTACGACGGTTATCTACGACGTGCTCTACTGCTCATTCACTTTGCACTCAGTCCATATTTATTGAACAGTTAACATGTGAGACTCATGGCTGAACCTTGCTTTAAAGCGATGAACTAAGTAGATATGGCCCCACTTTCACTGAACATTCAGACAGGGAAAGGGATGTTAAAAATAATCATTTGCTATGATCGTGATGAGGAGAAAAAAAAAATCCTCAATGCAAGCAAACCAGGAGGGCAGCCCAGCCTCACCTGAAAGCCATTAGGAAACCTCTCGGAGGCAAGTACATTTAGGAAGACTGGAGGATGGGTAAAGTACAGGCAGGCTTGTGTGGAACAAGAGTGTGTGGAGATGCTTTTCATTGTCTCCCAGGCACAGAAAAACCAAGAAAAATGCTTAAAAATAGTTATAAGTGTGTATTTCTTGGTTGCTCAGATCAAACACCTGAAAATGAAGCTCCGTCAAGGTTCTGGCTTTGTTTCTAAGAGATTCAAATTGTCTTTCCAGATTATATATTGTCTTTTTGCCTCTGAGCCTCTCTCATAATTCTGTCCGACAACAGATAGAGTTCACTCACGCTTAGAAGGAGAATGAGAGGCAGTTTTATGCTGACTAAGTCAAACCAAGCCAGACTTCATAACCATTAGATTCCTGAACCAACCACCATGGCCAAAAGGGTGGAGCTGTGCCCCTTTAGATTGCAGGCTGCATCCCTACCATGTAAACCCTGTGGCTGCTGAACATGGGAGGGATGCATAAATAGGAAACAGCCGCATATCACTCTTCAGTCTGAGAGAAAGCTACTCTGAAAAATAAGAAAAATGTGTAAAACCCCCCCAGGAAGTAATGTTAGATGTTTTTGGATCTAATGCAAATCCAATATGAAAAACAGAAAATAGAAGGAATGACTTGAGACTTGTCCCCCATTTAGAAGGGAATCGAGCAGGTCCGACTGGATCTTGAAGTCCCTATTAGTATGAGGCATTGCTCCTTTATTCAGAGCCCCCAACATGGGCTTCAACAAACCAGAATCACTCAAGAAAGCAGTTTGGATCATCATTACTAAGTACTCTAAGCAACTGGACAATGACAATGACTTTCACAGTCACGAGTGTGTGTGTGTGTGTGTGTGTGTGTGTGTGTGTGTGTGTGTGTGTGACTGCTGCACATCTGCTGAAACTGAGGCAGAGAGGCTGTGAGAGGGGTGGCCATCAAGCTGTGCGACTAGCAGGACTAGTGGGATTAGAAATGGGGGAGAGACTCTTAAGTCCCTAAGGTATCAATCAGCAGGAGATCACAGGGGTGGGTTGCAATATGGAGAAAATGCTAAGGCTTCTGGGCTCTATACCCTGATGCTCATTCAGCCAACAGAGAGGTGAATTTCCAACCACCACATGGAGCTGTTTGAATCTTCTCTGCTGGCCCATAATGATTTTAATAAACCCGGGTAACAACAACAACAAAAGGTAGAATGTTATTCCTTTTGAGCCCTTAGGGCAGGGCTAATGGTGAGTTTCTGTCTTACACATCATATATACAAAACACATAATTGGTACCAAAAAATATGTATCTACAAAAATGATTTTTGAAAGTTATCCATTCAATTATAAACACGGTTTGTGGTGGTTTGAAAGAAAATGGTCTCCATAGGCTCATAGAGTATGGCATTATAAGAGGTGTGGTCTTTCTGCAGTAGGTGTGGCCTTGTTGGAGGAAGTGTGTCACTGGGATCAGGCTCTGAAATCTCAGATGCTAAAGGCAGGCCCAATGCATCACTCTCTTCCTGCTGTCTGCTTATTTCAGTGTAGAACTCTCAGCTTCTTCTCCAGCACCATGTCTGCCTGCACACTGCCATGCTTCTCACCGTGAAGATCATGGACTAAACCTCTGAATCTGTAAGCCAGCCCCTGATTAAATGTTCTCCTTTATAAGATTTGTCATGGTCATAGTGTCTCCTCACAGCAATAAGACCCCTAAGACTTGGTTGCATCTAAGAAGAGAGCCTTAGGGACTAGCAGCTGGCTTAAGAAATCTATTTTTCATTACATACACTTTTCTATTTGTTTTATTTTTAAGTAATAGGCACTTGCTTTTAAGAAGAAGAAGAAGAGTAAACAACAAGTCAGATTATCTGTATCCACCATTTGGGAGAGAAAGGGAGGTGCGAAAGAGAGCAGGGGGCCTCCTGCAGCAGAGCAAGAGATGATGGTGGCTGAGCTCTGAATGGAACCGAAACTGGGTCTGAGCCCGGGTCATCTGAGTAGCAGCGTCAGTGCTACAACATCACATCCTCCAGCTAAGCTTGGATTCTAGGAAGGCTCCCAGAGGTGGGGCAAGACCTGCTGCAAAACCAACTTGTTCATTTTTTTCCTTTTATTTTTTTTTGACATATGAGATCACATGTATTTGCCACTCACGACATGATGGTTTGAGGCACGTGCTCAGCATAGAAGGATTCACCTGGCTACTGAGGTGCTCTTCTGTGAGGGAAACCAGCATCCACTCTACATTTTTTTAAAGAAAACAACAGACTGTCACCACCTACAGTCACTGTCCTGGGTTCTAGATCTCTTGAACTTATCTCCTCCTGTCTAATTACAGTAATATACCCTTTCACCAACATCTCTCCACTGGTGTGTTGTCCTAAAATTTCCCAACCTTTAATATTTAACATTCTACTTTTCCTCTGCCACAAGATATACTTGTTTATATCCCATATATGTATGAGGTCATTTTGATCTGTCTTCTCTTGTCTGTCTTATTTCGTTTAATGCAATGCCTTCCTGGTTTACTCATGCTGACCAAGTAAATAATAATAAAAATTTGTAACCAAAGTTACCTCCTTTGTAATGGCTGAATACCATTCTATTACGTGCAATGTATGTCATACTTATCCAGCCCTCTATGTGCGGACACAGACTGATGCTATACTTGCCTGAAGTGAGCAATGCATCAATAATCAAGGCTCCATAGACATCTTTGACCTACTGAGTCCATCAGTAGTTCTGGATACCTGTTATTTTAACCATGAGAGGCACAAAGGGTCTAAGAAAGAGCCTGAAGCCCAGGAGGATGATCTGGGCCTTGGGGAAAGAGAGCAAGCTTTCATTTTTGGAGAGTTGCAAATGCATTTCATTTACCTGTGCTGCAGATACCCCCAGCTTCAAAGCTATGCAACAGTAACATATCTGGAAATGAAATTCTATAGCTGCGTTGATCTCTTAAGATCCCAGATCACTGAGTGAAGTTAGACCCCTTGGAGCCCGTTGTCAGGCTTCCCACCCCCCCCCCCCCAGGGAGGAGAGAGGCTACAGCAGATTTGCCTGCAGATAGGTTCCTAAGTTCAGTTTACTCTGAGTAAAACCCAACTAAATAATGTGCGGCGTGTCTCCATCACTGGCCAGTGAGTGGTGAAACGATATGAAAAGAATGAATGATGTTTATGGCACTTTGGACAACTATGGACAATTTACAAAATGTAAAACTGTTTTCAGTTTTATTGAGTTGCTAGTGATGTACCTCTTACCTTAATCCTCCTAGCTGTAATTGATTTCTTCTCCAAACCCTATTTTTAAGGGTCAACTTGGATGTACCCCATCCTATGAACCTATACTCATCTTATTGTTGTATTTTTGTCTTGTTTGCGGGTTCAATAAAGCACCCAGTAATAACCGTGTATTAGTTAATGTTCCTTTGCTGTGATAAAACAGCTCTACTAAGGTAACTTAGAGAGGAGAGAGGCTCTTCTAGCTTATGTTCCAGGGGGTTAGCATGCTTAAGAATGGGGACAGCATGGCAACATGTGGCAGGCATGGAAGCAGGAGCAGAAACATGAGAGTGCATAGGCACACACATATACACACTCATGTAGACACAAAGAGAGATGAGAGAGAGTGTGAGGTAGATTCGGGAGGAGTTACAGGAGGAGTTAGGGGTAAACATTATCAAAATGTATATGTGTATGAAATTCTCAAAAAAATATAAATATTACCTTCAGAGAATAAGTACCTTTCTTTTTTTCAGTTCTGCAACTTGATTTGATCTTCGGCAAGTTAGCTCTTATCCACATTGACTGTCTGCAGAATTTTGAATGTGGCAACAGGCACAAAAGTTACCAATATGTGGAGCTTGTTTGGTGAATCCTCACTCTCAATACAATGTACTCAGATGCGATATGGAAGATTCCTTATTCCCTTGGCCCAAACAGCTTTGTTGAGCCTGGTGTCGATGTGTATATATGGACTCTCCATCTCCTTCATGGCAATTTTCTCTATTTCTTTGAGTTCCTGAGGACTATGCTTCTTGAAGCCCACTCCATGGATGTGCTTGTAAATGTTGATGGTATATTCTTGGGTCACCACCTTATTGATGCTCTCCTCCTCCTCCTCCTCCTCCTCCTCTTCCCCTTCCCTCCTCCTCCTCTTTCTTCCTCCTCTTCTCTTTTCTTCTCCTTCTCCTTCTTCTCTTTCTTCTTCTTCTTGCCACCCTTCTTTGCAGGAACCATTCTACCAGGCCCAAGTTGGAAAGGAGTGGACACCGGGGATTCAAATAAGTACCTATTATTTCACCAATGGTATGAGCTGAGACTCTGGTCAGTGTCTCCCACAAGAGACACTGCAGTTGAGATGTCTATCAAGGTGACAGTCATCTCAAGGCTGACCTGGGGAGGGACCCACACTGTGCCTCACCTGTGTCAGTGTGGACAGACCCAACGTACTCAGGAGATCCTGCCTTGACTCACCAGTCCTCCACCTCAGAGCAGTTAGAGCACTGCAGTGGCTTCCCCAAGCAGCAAAGACTGAGAAAGGTAAAGGACAGAAGTCACTGGCTTTCTGCAATGTAACCTCAGTAATGACAACTCATCACTTCTGCTGTAGTCTGTCCAGGGTGAGTCCACATTCCCAGCCTGAACTCAAGAGGAGGAGATGATGGTACACAAGTATGAGCATCAGGCCGTGTAGCCATGGCAACCCATCCACTCAGAGAAGAAATCAGTGAACAAGCATTTATAAATGATGACTATATTACCAACAATGCTTCCAATTCTAAACGAGGGACTGGAGGTGAGACAGGCACAGAAAAATAATAATGAAGAGATACATTCACTTCAGTATTTGTTTAGTAAGCACTGACTGACCCCAGCTATAGTCTAAAGATTTAAAGACGCTAAGATTCAAACTTAAAATAGGGGCTAGATAGGCTCTAGGCCAATGTACCCACAAAGCAAATAAGGCTGCTGAGTAACAGAGCAAAAAGTAGAGTTGTTCCAAGTCACAGAGCCACACAGATAGTATTGGCTCATATGTCCTGACTCAACTCCCCCTCCTGCCCTAATGGAAATGTAGGTTCTCTGTCTGACTTTCCCCTGCAACTATACTCCATATTTACTTCTATGAATTAAACCATAGAGAAAAACTGAAGCCCTAGGTCATTTAGTTCCTTTAGGGGCCTGTGATTTTACTAACTCTTTTAGTAGTAGTAGTAGTAGTAGTAGTAGTAGGTTCAAACATTCGTATTAGAACACCCTGTTAGTGAAGAGAAAACCTAATCCCTCAAGTTCCCATACTTTCTAAGGTAGGTTTTTCACTGGTTCTACTCTTCCCGTCCCCCCTGGTGTTGCTTACGCTACTGTTTCTTTTTGGCTTCTACACACACCTGAAAGGCGCACAAGGTCAGACATCTCTGTACTGAACAACCCCGTAGAGAGCAGGTACCTCTCTGCGAGAGACACGAAAGAGGCACGGCTTGCCTTCAAACCACCCAAGTTGCCTCTTGTTATTGTTTTTGTTTTCTTTGTTTCTTCCCTGTTGCTTCTTTGTCATTTTGCTTTGCTAAATAAACTTCTATTTAAAAATTTAAAAAAAAAGCTTTCTGGCAATTTCCCCTCATGGGAAAAATAATAATAATCCCTGCCCTCTTCATGCCTGGAAATGGAATACACTTCAAGAGGCAAATACATGAATTTCATGAGATATAAATAGGCCCCATTCATTCAAGGAGTGGGTGTGGAAACAGAAACCTTGACAGGTAATTATCAAAAGCCCCTTAGAAAAGCAAGTTTCTGTGGAAGAGAGCCACAATTTATTATTATTATTGTTGCCGGCCTCCCTGATGGTCTCCATTTATGATCCTGGTAATCTTGTCTCTTTTGATGAATCTACCTTTTGTTTTTCATTAAGGTGTCAGTGCATTAGACAAAGGGCTTGCTGAGTACAACACAATCCTGAGTGCCTCACAGAGGGAGCACACCACTTCTCACTTGCAAGCCAAAACACCCTTGTCCTTGCTGGATGGAACACACACATGCAAAGACATATAGGAAGCATGCATATTCTGGGTGTGTGTGTGTGTGTGTGTGTGTGTGTGTGTTTGTGTGTGTGTGTGTGTGTACATGTGTCTGGCTGGCTGGCTATGGCTATGGCTCTCTGACTCTATCTCTGTGTCTGTCTCTTTCTCTGTGTGTCTTTCTCTATGTCTGTCTGTCTGTCTCTCTTTCTCTCCCTCTCTGCTGGGTGTGTCTGTCTATCTGCTGTCTCTGTCTCTTTCCCGATATGTGCGTATATGTATCTATCTATCTATCTGTCTCTCTGTCTCTGTCTTTCTCTGCCTCTGTCTCTGTCTCTCTCGATCTGGGTGTGTCTCTCTGTATGTCTCTTTTCTGGTTTTGTGTGTGTGTGTCTGTCTGTCTGTCTGTCTCTGTCTTCCCCCCCCCTCTCTCTCTCACACACACACACACACGCATACATACACACACACATACACACACGCATACATACACACACACACACACACACACACACACACACATACTCATACATACTTATTTCATAGTCATGGACCTTCTTTAGGAATGTTTTAGCCAGGTTAATAGAGTATATGTCTGGGTTGACCATTCTAGACCACTCCTAAGGGAGACTAGTAAACTCCCGCTCCTGCTGGTACCCATGCTTGTTTCAGGATGGACCTGATGAATCCCTAGATACATCTGAACACAGATCAAGAATCTCTCCCAAGCTTGCTCAACCCCTCCCCAAACTCTCCTAAGGATAGTCTATTCTTAGGGGCATCACTTACCTGCTGTTGTCTGCTCCAAGACTAGAGCAACAACCTTTTAAATCCATCCCCAGCCCTGTGGGTGAGGGGGAGCCTGGGAGCCACTTGATAGAGCTTGAGGTGGAACATCCTGTGACGGATCCAGAGCTATCCGGAATGTTCGGGAGTATCTCTGAGAGGTTCCTCAGGATAGGCCCACTCCCAAGAACGTGAGATTTTGTCAGCATGCCACCCCAGGCCGTTGGCCCAATCTTGGAGACCTGTCAAGACTAATGTCCTGACACCACAACACTTTCAGTGAGGAAAGAGGAATGGAATTTCCCTAGGCCAAATGCCTAGGGGTTGGAGTAGGGGTAGGGGATTAAACAGCAATGCACAGTACACTTAAACTTAGAAAAAAAGATCAATGTAAATTAAACTCCTTTCACGCTGAAGATAGAAGAAAATGTCAATTCTATGTGTTCCAGAAAGAAACCTTAGAAGAAAAGTTGGGGAGGAGGCAGATTTTAAGCAATAGAAAAAGCTATTTTTTTTAATTGTCAGAAACCAAAAGTATATATATTCTGGAAACAGATTTTGTTACCAAACCGTAAATAGCCATGGGATCTGCTCTCCATATTTATGCAGTCCTTTGAAACCTATAGGGAAGTGGCAAATAGACTTTAAAAAATAGCCGGGCGGTGGTGGCGCACGCCTTTAATCCTAGCACTTGGGAGGCAGAGGCAGGCAGATTTCTGAGTTCGAGGCCAGCCTGGTCTACAGAGCGAGTTCCAGGACAGCCAGGGCTATACAGAGAAACCCTGTCTCGAAAAACCAAAAAAAAAAAAAAAAAAGAGGAGAAAAAATAAAATAAGACAAAAAGAAATGATTTTTTTTTCTACTCCTGTTGTCACTCAATAAAAGCAAGTACTTAAGAACAGAGCTAGAAAGGACTTCCACTGTGGCCCTGCAGCCTGGCCTCAGTGATTCCTGTGTGCTCATTCATGGCTTCATAAGCTTTCTGAAGAAGCTTCCTTCTTTTGGGGCCAAGTATTATAAAGCGAAGAATATATGAGGGAGTGACAACCAAGAGTCCCCTACAAGAGGTCGTCAGGTCTCAATGAGAGGGGTACAGACATGAAGAAAGTGTTCTTCTCCAGGACCACCCAACACAGACTAGAGGCACAGCATCACAGAATGACCAAAGGCTAAGAGGCTTGGCTGGTCTCTAAAGGAGATGAGTCATTGAAGGAAAACATGAATGTTGCTGGGCAAGGTAGGACCCTCACAGAAGTTGCGGAAGGAAGATGTATTTGGATGGAACAGAGATCACACATGGGAATGGATGAGTAAAGTGGAACTTGATGGGGAAAGATGGGGGGAATAGCTTTAAACTGATTATATGTCAGTCAATGCTAAAACATCTGAACTTTGCCCTATATGCTGTAGAAGACCTCTAGGGTTCTTAAAAAAAAAGATTTTATTTTTTTGTCAATAATTCAGGTGATATAATAACACAGAGTAGAGATGAGAATATCCATTAAGCACCAATATTTGATATCTAAGATGCTGTTAACCTGACTGTCTCTACTTACTTCACAAGCTGAAGGCTGTACTTTACTTACATCCTTATTTCTCCCCTTTTTTATCATTTCCATCTTAATTTGCTTTTATTTATCTCCTACTAATGATGCACTCATCACTCTGTCACTGAACAATACATATTGAAATCTTCCTAAATGTCACACTCAGGTAAGGGCTGGAGACCCTGTGACAGACAAGGAAGATGGTGTCTGGACCATGACAAAGCCAAGAATCCAGCAGGGCTGACAATACATTACAATGCCACAAAGTGTACTAAGCAAGATGATCAGAAGCCATGGGAAGGGGCAGGGCCTTCCCTCAGGAAGAGGCAGTTGAGTTGTGGCCTAAGCGGTGAGTAAGATTGTGACAAAATTCATGTATTGAAAATGCAAAGAGGAAGAGATTGACCTTGTCCAACAGGTAGGAAACAACGGTAGGCAGAAGAGGAAGTGAGAGTATCTCACAGACCTGCAGAGTAGAACAGGCTATAATGGGCTTACATAGAGCACACAGGACTGTGGTATCTATGTGCACTGAACAAACAGTCCAAATGGTAATATAGAAATAAAACTCTAAAGCTCTGTGGCTTAACTAGAAAACATTGATATATCCGTTAAACAAACTCTAACCCAGATCAGATGACTTTGTGGGGATGGTCTCTATGGAGTACCTATGACACAAACGATCCTGCCATCATTTAATGTTAGCTTCTCAGTGTATGGCTTATGGGATGACCACAACAGCAGAAGACAGACTGTGGAGATGGTCCTCGCCTCTCACACACTTACTGGTGGATCCGCCTAACCACACAGACTCAAGTAAGTTCAGAAGAGGCTAGAAACAGTAGGCTATTTGGGATGCAGTCGTGTCTCTGTCAAGGCATACAAGAACACCAGGCTTTGCCCTAAGAGTAGATGTTACAATTAATCTTGATTGTCAATTTGATTGGATTGAAAAATAGTTAGGCAATTAGTTGAAACACACTGCTGAATATGTCTTCAAGGATATCATCAGATGCTATTAAGTTATGAGGTCTTGACCTAATAAATAAATTCTTTGTTTGGATTTGCAATGTGATAACATCATTTGGCAGGTGACAAAAGGTAGGACGTGAGGGACTTCATTGAAAGTAAAGGAAACTGGTCTCTGGAGGCATGTGCCTGAAGGCTATATTGCCCTGGATTCTTTCTCTATGCTTCTTATCCTGCCTGACATGTTCTAAGATGATCGTATATATTGTTTCTGCTGTGGTGGATTGAGCCCTCTGAAACAATGGGCCCGAATAAATCTTTCCTCCTCTAAATTGGTTCTTTCAGACATTTGATCACAGTCAAGGAAATGCAATTAATATAGTCACAAAAAATGACAACCAGAGGACAGACAAAGGTCAAATTTATGTTGGAAAAATTACCTTGGCTTGCAGTGGATGTGACTCAGGGGGACAACAATACTTCGTGAGAAATGTGTTGGCTGGACAAGTTGAAATCAATTACAAGTTTCCTCAAAGATTCAAGTATAAGTCAATACTCACTTGAAACAGCGTATCTGCTTAATTAAAATCTGTCTGGATATGTTTATTAAAACTCAAACAAGCAATTCATTAAGCCTGTACTTGCAACAAAGGAGGATTTTATTAAAGATAACGTTGACAGAACCTAATAACAATTGGCTAAATTTGCTTAGGGCTTCAACATTGCAGTAGGTGAATTTTCCCCCCAAGAACAAAGGGTAAGGGAACTCTGGTGATGTTTCTTAGGGCTCTTTCAATGAAAGGATAAAACAAGTCAAGGAAATGCTGTATTACCTGACAGGATATCTTGAAGGTGAAGCTAATGCTGAGACAGAGAAGTAACTGACATTCAAGTAGAAAAGTTGGGTAATAAGAAGACAAATGTTTTTTTTTTCAGGAACTAAAGGAAACAAGACAAAGCCAGACCCGAGAAACAGAAGAACTGGCAAATGAGTTCAAGAAACAGTGGGCAAGGTCAAGGGTCGAATCCCCTGGGATGTTCTTACATGGGTTTCATTACCTAGAGACACGGGTCCAGCTGTGAGCACAGACCTGGAGGTAATGTGAAGAGTGAACACGCTTCTCCATAAATCGTCCACTGACCAAGCAAGGCAGAACTCTTGATTTACACACAGCTCCACTCTTCTCTATTTCGATCAACCATTCTGCCATCCACGACCATCTGGCAGCAGTAAGTGCTTGTTCATTCCTTTTTTACCCTCACACCCAATTCATCAACACGTCCCTTTACTGCACTATGAAATACGGGTTCACTTTATCTTTTCATCACTGACGCCACAGTTCAAGCCATGCCATCGCTTGTCTTGACTAGAGCAATCATGTTTTAACTGGCTCCGTCTTCTGTTTAACTGGCCCCCATCTTCTGCTCCTGCTTTCTATAGTACATTCTCACAGTGACCAGCATGGTCCTTCTCAAGTGTAAATATAATCACATTACTCTCAAAACTACAGCAAATCGTTGACCTATAAAGCCCCTCAGGATGTGGCCTGTGCCTCTCTTTGTGAGTAGGTTTCCCTTTGACAGTGCCCTAGCTTCTTTGCATTGCCCAATGTTCCAAGCTCATCTTGGGGCTACTACACTATTCATTCTGCTTTCAATCTCTTCTTCCTCATCCTCACCTGACTGGCCCCCTCCTGTCCCATAGTCCACAGCTTACATATGGGTGTCTCAGACAGGACCGTCTGTAGACTGCAATCACAAGACAGTGAGTTAGTTGATTTCGGTGTTCTACATACAACACCTCTCACTCTCTGAAGCTTTCTTCCTAAGTTTCTTTCCCCGGTGTCATGCTTGCATCTTTCCTTTTTAGATAAAAGTAGTTCATTTTGGCTCACAGTTTCAGGTTGCAGTCCAAAATCCCAGATAAGCCATGGTAGCGGGATCTTGAGGTAGTTGGCAGAATTATATCCATAGTTGAAAAGCACAGAAGGATGAATTCTAGTACTCAGCTCACTTCCCCACTTTTTGTATAGTTCAGGATCCCACATAGTGCCACTCATAGCAACAGGAATTACCACCTCAATGAACCTAATGGGGATAATCTTCCACAGGAATCTCAGAGACATTCCCCAAGTGATTCTCCATCTTATCAAGATGACCATTGAGAATAGCCATCACCCCATCAAAGAGTGGCTAAAACCCTGAAGGTTTGTTTGAATCTTGTAACAGAGTTCTAGATCCTAGCACTGATCTAGCAGCAACATGAGACTATAGGGTCTCAGCCTTTTCCTATCTTTCAGCTCCGGTATCCTTTTGTACATGGACTTCAGTGAAGTACGTTGGTACAAGTTTGTAATCCTGGCACTCTAGAGATGGAGAAAAAAAAAAACAAGAATTCAATAATAGGTTGGTTGGCAAGGTGACTCAGCAGGTAACAGTGCTTGGCAAGCAAGCCTGGTGGCCTGAATTTGTTTTATATAGTTCCTTAGCATCTATTTTTCCCCCGCTACAATCTTTCCTCTCCTGAAAGTGTGACTTGATCATGACATCAGTTTGTAGAGTAGTTCTGAGTGCACAGTAGGCATCATATCTCTAGGATGTTGAAGAAACCAGTGAAGAAGGGAACACATGAATGAGATAATCTCTTCCTTCTTACATCTATTGCCTCTCCTTCCTCATTGTCCAAACCCCTGCATCCTTTAGAAAGTAGCATCCTCCCGTGGCCCTTCCTGGCTTCTTTCCATGTCTTCTCCTTCCATGTTTCTTCAGGAAACTCTCATCTAACTTCTGGTCTTTTTCTCCCATGAAAAGGGTTGAAGTTGAACAAACCAAAGACCTCTTAACCCAAAGCTGTTGGTCAGTTCGTTTCACTGTGCCTTGCAGCAACATGTAGGGAGGCTTTACTGCTTCCTCAAATCTTTCTCCTTTCCTCCCATGCTTTCTTCCTACTTGTACCTCTGGTTGTTCTCTCAATCTGCTTCCTTAAAAATATTTCCTCAGCTTTATCTACACTATTTTAATCTCCTCTCAGCTCTCCACTGTTTGATCTTATTCTCTTTTGGTTCAGTTTTGTTTTCTGAAGCAAGGTCTTCCTGTAAAGCTTATGTGGCAAAGGCTGGTCTCAAACAAGCCAACAGTCCTCCTGTTTATCTTCCTATGTATTGAGATGGCTTGTGAGCCACCAAACCTCATTCCATCTGTACCTTACCTTGTAGCTTTTGCCCTTTCACTTCCCTGACTTGATAAATGCCATTCTGGATTCCTGTTTCACTGCCTTGCCCTACCTACCATCTCCTGCTTAAATCCACCCTCCCTTAGGTGCTCAAATACCCTCTCTACCCAGCTGATGTAAAACTGCCTCCCACATCTAGACTCTCTTGGCCTAGTCTGTGAAGATTTAGACTGCGAAGAATCATCTCTAATTCAGCATGTCTCTCTACAACAGCATAGCTCTAGTATACAACTGGCCCCAACATACCAAAAGAGAGACCTGAAAGAGGTTACCTGAGGAAGGTTGGCAGGTAAGTTTACCAAGGGCAATGCATTGGAAGGACTTGTTAATGGAAGTATAGTTGTTGGCTTTATCAAGATCAACTAAACAGATTCTTGCAATATGGGACAGAAGAGGGAGGGTACGAAACAGATTAGGAAGAAAGCAACTTCATCCTAACTAGAATGGACCTGGCTGAACTTAATATCATCAGACACTTTTCTGAAGCCAGGATCTTGTTGTGAAGCTCCTCAATACTCTAGTGCTGCCTCTATTTATAGATTTCTGAAATTCTATGCAAGAAAAGGCACTTGGATTACTCCGGGCCAACCATGGTAATTATTACTTAAGATGGCGAAAGTCATGTCAAGTTGAATCCATATAATGTCCAGATTAACAAGATATATTTTACAAGTCCAATTTTACAGTAAGAACAATGGAACTCAGAGGCTAGACAGTTTACTTAATGCTTATCTAAATGAATAGTGGAACTGAACTTAAAATAGAATCACTGTAGATAACAGTGCCCATGTTTTTCCCCCTAGACCTTGGGTCATCCTAGTAGAGTGAGTGCTGAACACAGCCAATATGTCTTTCTACAGATTAGTTTCACATAGTTGTAGAATGGCCAAAAAATGAGATTTTATGCTGTTATTAGAATACACTAGAAGTATGTTTAATGGCTCATGGCATATGGTAATTATTTTAAATGAGACATAAAACTATATATAGAAAAATGTTAAACTGTTTTTCACAGTTATGATGTAAATAAAGTCTGGAAAGAAAACTAAGAACACCGAATATAATCACTGTGTAGAGGCATTATTGTGGTTTAAATAACTGTCTTTATTTTCCTGTCCCAACATACGTCCTTGCTCTCCACAAAGACCCCCAGGTTCCTTTGGGGAGTGTCTTCTGCATCTCAATGAGACAATGATGGGCTTCCTTGTCTCCCATCAGAGAGATTGGAGAGGGTCACTGGGCTTCCTTAGCCAGGTTCTTCTGCTTGTTTGTTTAGTAGGAGTCAAGGAGCTTGGTGCAGCTAAAGAAGAACTAGTTGGTTAAGAACCATCTTTTACCACGTTATGGTGAGATGTAAGAATGACAGATCTTGTCCAGTCTTAGGATAGTGCCTGCACTGTACAACCAAGTCCCATATGATCTCTAGAGCTGCCCTTCTTCCTGTCCTGTTGCTTAAATTGGTTCCCTGTCCTCCTATCTGTTCTGGGGGCTTTCTTATATTATTTCAATACATATTCTTTTTTTTAGTTGAATTACTTCTTATTAGTTTTTGATCCTTATAACCTATGAAACACTAATCAGTATATATTTATATTTTCTATCTGTTCTACACTACACATGTTTTGCATTACATTCAAAGATAGAGAAAGGAAAAGAAAGACAAACTCCTAAAGCAGGAAAAAAGTTATCTGTCTGAAACGTATATGACTATATGAAGCCAGACTCGAATCTGTGGTTTGGTCTCACCCAATTCCTGGATTGTTCCAATGTGTGGGAGTGCTTCAAGCTGTCATCTCATTCTGACAGAAGATCAATGGTCTTACCTTCATACACAAACAGGAATGTTTCAGTGTAGCTAAGTTTAAACTATATTTACTATTAAGTGAAGAGCCCCAATCTTCATTTCCTTTAAAAATTACATGTAACAAAGTATAAGTAAATTTATAATTTAATGGTATTTCCTTCAGGGCATATAGTAAGAGATATACCATAAATCTATTTTACCAAAATAAAAGAAATTCAGTCAGATATGGTGCTTCTTGCCCATAATCCCAACAGTAAAAGGCTATGGGGTTAGGATGAGTTAAAGATCAAGTTGGCTATAAAGTGAGTCCCAGATCTGCTTGGGGTATACAACAAGACACCATCTCAAAAGCAAATAACTAATAAATTAATACCCCCCCCCAATGGTCAGGAATAAAAAGGAAGGGAGAGAAGAAGGGAGGAAAAAAAAGGAGATGGGGTGTGAGGAAAGAGAAAAGAAGCAACCCACTTGCTCTTTGCACTGTCCCTTCTTATGCTTAACTTCTCCGAAATCCAGTCCACTGTTCTAAGTATCAAAGATCCTACGAGATGACTTAGAATTCCCCACTGATGGACCCATCCTGACCCTGTGTTATGAACACGTAGGTGGGATAGACAGACTTCTTTCAAAATTATCTTCACAACATTCCATACCTGCTATGGATTCCTTTCTCACCAAACATGATGTGCCCACAGTTGCCCACGCCAGTGTGCTGGCGGAAGCAGTGACGCACACGGCGGCTGCCTCTGGTTAAAGGGCTTCCACTGAAGGGGAAGTAAGGTCTTCTAGAGAAAACAGCCCAACCACTCCGAAGAAGAATGATGACACTATCGGAAAATTTGGAGATTGATATTGCAAACAAATAAAAACCCTTGTTCTAATCCAGTGGTTCTAATTCAGAGGTTCTGATGTAAGACCTTGGGACAATAAATACATCCATAGAAAATGCAACCATATTTTTTAAAAAGTAAGGATTTTAAATCCTTTCTTAGAAGAAAAAAAAAAAGCACACTGAGGACAAAGTTTGGATTCCTAAAGAGTGATTAACTAAGTAAGGCACCTAACTTTCAGTATATATAAATAAACTCCGAGCAACCATTGAACCCAGTTATGTATATACACAGGTGTTCAGAGGCAGGCCATGTGTGAAGTTGTTTCTGTTTGATGTTTATTTTCCTAGACTCTATTCTTCTGAAGAAGGCTTTACCCTCATGGGAACAATTATGTAATGATAGATAACAAGCTTTGGCATCAGTTTGCTTGAACGTAGACACTAGCTTCATAAGTACACACTGCCCCTTACAAACACTGTGATATTAGAGTTACTCAGCATTACCAGACCTCAGTCTCCCAACTTAAACAATCCCTTCTTCCTTGAGGTGCTCTTTGAGCTGTAAATGGTGCCATAGAACATCCATCTGACTCACAAAGATGTTTGGTGATAGGAGCAATGAGTACACTTGAGAGTCATGCTTCTGCTGGCAAAAGCAATACACCCAGCCTGCCCTTCTCCCAAAATAAGGCATGATTCAAAAGGATTGCTTCTTTTTTTTCCCTTCCACACCAAGCAAACAAGCCAATATGCTCACACCCTTGCGACAGCCCTCCATAAACGAATTCACGCCAAACGATGGCTCCATGCTACAAGGTACCCCTGAGAAAAATGCCTGGAGAATAAACTCTTGAATTTACAAGAGTGCCCATTATACCCTGATGTTCTATCACAACCAGTGTTCTGAAACACATAAAAACTGCCATCTGTCAATAGCACTATAAGCCGCAGTATTTAAGCTTCAGAGGAAGGAGCGAAAGAGCTGGGTCTCAAGTCTGACCATGTGAGGCATGTTTTTGTGACAAAATACTTGACCAAAGCAACTTAAGGGAGAAAGGATTCATTTGGCTTTGAGGGAGACTGTCTATCATGTCAGGGAGGGTGTGGCAACAGTCAGGGAAGGCCTGGTGGCAGAAACTGGAAGCAGAAGGAGGACAAGAAGACGAGCAGGGTTGTAAAGACTCAAGGCCTTTTCCTAGAGACTTCAGCAAGGCTTTACCCCCTGAAGTTTCTACAGCCTTCCCAAATGGCGCGGTGAGCTGGAGAGCAAGTGGGCAAGAACATGGGTCTTCAGGGGAAATTTCACACTCAAATCACACTGCCTTACACAACACCACTCTGTGTCCCATGAACCTATGGGGATATTACACACTCAAATCACACTACTATACACACCACCACCACCCTGAAACATATATACATACATACATACATATATATGTGTGTGTATACATATACATATACATCTTTGCAATAACAGCAAGTGCTCTTAACCACTTCAGTATCTATAGAGGATCTTGACATCATACAAAGCAAAACTTCTCAGAGTATAGACTCTATAGATTCTGTGTACTGATTGCAGAATCCATAAAGATGAGACCAGATGCCCACACTTAGCACTCTAAAAATCAAATACCACTAAAGGTAATCCATATATACAGATATACATACAGATACACACACATACATTTCGAAGAGGAATTATCATTTCTTATTTTCACATTCATCAGTGTTCAGGCAGGAACTCAAAGAACATTATTTTTATGCATCAGCCTTTTCAAGAATTAGAAAATGGTAGCACTAGGGAGGATATTTTATTTTTTTAAGTGTATGTTTATGTATGTATGTATGGGGGGGGGACAAGAGGGTATTGGATTCCCTAGAGTTGGAGTTAGAGGCCATAGTAAGCCATCTGACATGGAGGTTGGGACTTGAACCCAAGACCTTTAGCAGTAGCAGTGGGTGTTCTTAACCACTCAGCCATCTCTTCAGTCTCCATGGTGGCCCTTGATACCATACAAGCAGGATTTCTCAAGGTGTAGACTCTGTGTACTTACTGCAGTTCCATAAAGATGAGACAAGATGCTCACACTCGGCACTCTAAAGATCAAAAACCACTAAAGCTATCCAAAATGTCCCCATTTAAAGTAAGAACATGAAAAGGCGCATGATAGTGGCTGAAGCTGAAGGATCCTAAGTTCCAAGTCAGCCTGACCTATATACTGAAACCCTGTCTCAAAAGGACGAAGGCCCAAGGAGACAAATAGATGGCTTAGTGGGTACAAATGCTTAGTTCACAAGCTTCACAACCTGAACCCAAACCCTGGAAACTATGTGAAAGAACAGACGTGGGGTGGGCATCTGTAATCCCAGCACAAGAGAGGCAGAGACAGGAGAATGGCCTGGAAGCTTTACAGACAGCTCACCCGGAATGTCCAATAGAGCAGAGACAAAACAGACCCTGCCTCACCAAGGTGGGAGGAAGAACTGATACCTGAAAGTTGTCCTCTGAACTTTACACGAGTGTGCATGCAAGCACACCAACACGCACAGTTGCATGCCTGGGCACGTACACACACATACCATACACCAGTACATATCATACACACAATAGTAACAACATCTTTACTTTTTTTTAAAGGACAAGAAATATCAAAATAGTATGAATCCCAGAAAAAACAGGAGTTGAGAAACTGCAACAAAAAAGAAACGGTGTCTTGATGCCCGCACTAGTCACATCTTAACATGGACACTGAGTAATCTCTGTAGGGGAAAAAGCGGGAACTTTCCTGTGTAAATCGGGATGGCACTCGCAGCCCACTGCTCCAATATTCCCTGAGGAACAAAGTCACCAGGGTTTAAGAACTCTAAAGTCACAGGGACAGCCATAAGTAAACAGGCCAGCACACAAGGCATCACAACCGCTCTGACCCCCTTGTTCTGGCTCCTCCCCTCTTGTACTGGCTCCTCCCCTCCTGGCTCAAGAAGAGCAGCACAGGAAGTGGGGGTGCCCAGGTAACCGCGCCACAGTAAGAAAGTGGAAGCCAGCTCCAGTCAGAGAACTGCTCCTACCCACGGACCTGGAATGTCTTTCCTGTATTTTTCCACAGCCTGCTGTGTGCAGTTAGTCATCCTGACTGCTACTCCTCGCCTGATGTCACTAGAGAACTGGCAGGACTCAGACTCGTAACGCTTTGGAAACTCAGAGAAAGGTGCTATGCAAGCAACTCTTTACACCGAGATTGAGTTCAAGGTGCCCCTGAATAAAAACTCCAGTGTCGTTTTCTAAATTTAGTGTGGTGCCGGGGAAAAGCGGGCGGAGGGGAGCAACGCTGTGGGAACCAGGAAACGTGGTTTCTGGTCCCAGCTCTTTCCAAACTACCTATGTGGCCTTTAGCAAATTACTTCAGCGGTTAGGTCCAGGAGTAATTTCCGGTCCAATGCAGGGAATAAAACTGGCCACTGTAGCTGTACGTATAGTCACACTGGGTCCTCTGCCCAAGAGGCACTTTTGCCGTCATCAAAATTCCAAACCCTACCTTGCCTCCAAAATCCAACCAACTTAATGGCTTTGTTTTTTTCACAATAATAATGAGGCTATAACTATGTAGGAGAAAATCCTTGTTCATGAAAAACACGTTATGAAATATTAAGTGATGAGCTAAAGGACAGTCTTATTTAAAAAAGAAGTGTAATAGTGTCTTCAATTCATGGCTCCAAAATGTGATATCCGTAATATATACATATATATATGATATGCATATATATGTATATATATATATATATATATATATATATATATATATATATATATATATGCAGGTGAGAAAATGTGTGTGTGTGTGTGTGTGCACGTGTCTCATAATCCCAGACTGCTCATGCCGGCAGTTGTGTTAAGGCCACTTAGTCCCACCTGGATAAAAACCAGGACCTGGCTATTCCTACTACTCCTCATCCCCAGAACAGCATCTGAGCACAGCAGACAGACAGGCTACCCTCAGGGGGTGAGGAGGCCCCATGACCTAGTTAGGACTCTGCCTAGCTCTTAACATTATGTTTGTTACCCAGACCACACTTGTTACATAGCACACATAGTGCTATGGTCCCCAAGTTTATTTCAGTGTCACAAGGAGCAACTGGAGGATACCAGGACACATCATTCTAGGGTCTTCTGAGCGACCTGACCACTGCTTTCTACATATTGGAGCATTTAGCATCTGCTGTCCTCCTGGTCTATCACTAGTGCCTCCACGCTGTGGCTTCTGCGGCCACTGCTCACCAGTGTCACCAAATGATAATTTGGTGCCTACTGTGCACCAAGGAGGCCCTTGCGTCAAGCCCTTAACTTAGACAACCTCATTCGATCCTTAGCACAAACAGATGAATGGCCGCTATAACTGACTTACAGTGAGGATGCTTTCTGACCTCCTCATTGCCTAATTATCAAATCAGCTTTTCTTTGAACTCTCTGCAGCACTAGAGACCACTGGCTTTCCTGTCAGGTTCAAGAGTTCCCATCTTGTGTTAATCCCACATCACTTCACCAACAGATACACGTATTTTCTCCAGCCACATTGCATTGTCTTCTACATGCTTTTAACTACCCCATTCAAAAATTAATAATAAAATCACTATTTGCATTCCCTCCCATCTTCTTTGTTTCTTCAAAAATCCACCCCAACATTCACCCCAAATTGGGGGCTGAACTTGACAGAGTAGGCCACGTGGTTCTGACTTTTGCGTCATGAAGGCCATGCGAGTAAAGGGTTTGTGGAATCTTCCTCTGCAGTTAAGAAGAGCTGCTGAGACCAGGCACGTGGTAGGGACGTCCTTGCATGGAGACTTTAAGAAACCATTGGGTTAAGATGTAAAAGTGAAGCTTTAATTATGTTGGAGGCCCCAAGATATTAGAGATGCCAGAACCATGAGATATCTTCCGAGAAACACTGCATGGAAGAAGTTGAACCAAGAATGAGATGTTACAGTCAGCAAAGCCAGAAGGATGGAGGCGTCTAGGTTCTCCGATGTCAGAGTTGAAGGTTCAAGATTAGGAGTTTGCACGGCTATGCTTCTATCTTGCTTTGGTCCACTATTTCCTCACTATGCCACCCCCACCCCCATTCCTACCTTTTGGAATAGTAATGTATATTCTGTACCATTGTGTGTTGGAAGTATGTAACCTGCTTTTTTTTTTAATCATCTCATAAAAGGTTACAATTAAGAGATTGCTTTGCATTTCAGAGAGACTTTGAACTTTGGATTTTTGAGCAGTCTTGAAACTGAAAGACTATTGTGACTTTTGAAGTTGGACTAAATGTATTTTGCCCTATGATATGGTCAGGAGCCTATGGAGACCAGGGAGGTGGAATGTGGTGGTTTGAATGAGCATGTCTTTGAGATTTCAAAATACTGGAGCTACTTCCAATGTGCTCTCTGTCCCCTGCTTACAGATCAAGATTTGAGCCCTCAGCTGTTCCTATTGCCATAATTTTGCTCCACATTGTGGACTCTAAACCTCTGAGACTATAAATCCAATGAAATGCTTTCTTGCATTAAAAAAAAAAAATCCCAGAAGGAGTGGTGTTGTTACTTAAACGGGAAGCTTTCTTTCACATCAGCCTTGTGCCACCCATGTCTCAGGTCCTAGACAGATAGTGCTGAGGAACAAGAAAATCTGCTTCCTACAGTGATATGAACTCTACTCTACTGGTGATCCCCCTATTCCAGAAGGAAACAGTCTCCCCCTGTGCTTCCTTCCAAATGTAAGATCTGCCTCACCCTGTCTAATTAACATTCATCAAGTGGGATCTGGGAAGTCCATCACCCCAGGATTCATTGATTAAGGCTAATTAACAAGACCAGTTAATCTGACAATCTGAATCAGTCCTCCATGCCAGGTACCTTACAACATCGTTCCTATTTCTCACAATGGTGTCAACTAAAAGAGATGATTTTCTGTTTGCTGATGTGGTGGTTTGAATGAGAATGCCCTCATATGTTAGAATGCTTGGTGCCCAGTTGGTAGAACTGTCGTGAGGAGCAGGTTTTAAGGCTTCAAAAGTTTCCTCCATTCCCAATGCCCTCTCCCCGCCCCCCCACTCTCTGACCTCTTCTCCCCTTCCTCCCTCTCTCCTTCCATCCCTCACTCCTGCTGCTTGCAGTTTGAGATGTAAGCTCTCAGCTGTTTCTGCCACCATGTCTTTGCTCTCTCAAGATGGACTCTAGCCCTCTGGAACTGTAAGGCTAGTTACATGCTTTCTTTTATAAGTAGCCTTGGCTGAGAGATTTTATCACAGCAACAGAATAACAACTAAGGCCATAACCAAGCAGTTAAGTCTCAGAGGTCATGAGTAACCTACCCAGGACCATATAGTTAGTTAGTAAATATCTGTCGGTGTGAGAGCCTGGTCCCCTGCTCTGTAGGCTGCCTTCAGAGCACACCAGATTATCAGATACCTTTGCTGAACTCAACATGGAGTGTATGAATAGCCAGGGAATAGGGAGGCGATGTCAAGGGTAGGAATAAACATGGTTCTGAAATAAGACAAACCTGCATTCAGTATATAAGCCATGTTTCTTATAGCTTGTATGGCCTTGGGCAAATTCCTACACTCTTTGGTGCCTTAATAGTCTTGCTTTAAAGCCAGAATCTCAAAAATGAATCTATAAAACCACTTATCTCAGAGGGTGTCTGTGAGGATCAAATCCAATGGTAAATAACAAGAAAGGCGTAAGGTAAATGGCAGGCATTTCGCCAGACAGAGTGTGCCTCTCCTTTGTTGATGCAGATCATTGAGAAGTTCCCCCACCTACCTTCCTGTGGCTCATATAAAGTTCTAAGTCAGGTGCAGAGACACACCTGCAGAAGGGCCTTTCAAGCACCTGCTATCGTACTAAAGAGGCAAACACAGGCCTTGCTCAGAGAGATGGAGGCCATTGAGGAGAGATGGAGAAGCCATCTAGAAGCCAGGTTTCAGGAGGAGGTTTAACAGTTTCCTTAGGTAGGAAATCTTTTCCAAAACGGAGCCCCTGATGCCTTTGTGTATCAGTTTTGTGTTTACATGTCTTCCTGCCTGCACACATATGCAATTGCTTCTGTGGCTAAGAAGTGTTGGTTTATCAAATAAATGCTGACATTCAGTCAGCCTGAAGCCCTCATTTTTTTTTTCTTTCTGTATGCTGGCCAGGACATGACATAGGTGATGGCATAAAGGGTCACGTTTATCTCACCTTCATTAAACATTTCCATCAATTCTCTATACTCATCATTTTGTTAATTCCTCAATTATAGTCTTTTGAAGGCTGGGGGATATAATTCATTTATCAAGAGTCCACAAGGCCCTGGACTCAATTCCCAATACTACAAAAGAAGACAAAAGCCTTTATGAAAAAAAGAAAGATGATTATTTGTTTTAACACAAAAACAAACTGAGATTGAAAACATTAAATGTCAATACAATATCACTTAGCGGGAGATATTGCTACCATTACAACTGATTTCCTTTTTCATTCATTCAAGAACATATTTACTGAGTAACTACTTTGTGCTATTTTTATCTGCTTCTAAGTCTAAATGTTCTTTTTTGTACCTAATTTTTCCTTGTTAAATCAGTAACAGCAAATTCGGTAATTCTGTAATATTCTCTCAGATTCTGAAGGCCATTTGGCTATAACAAGAGGTACTTGTGACTCTAAGAAGATAATTGGGCTAGTGGTGGGTGTGACCAGTGAAGTGTCCACACACCTCCATCTCAAAGCTGGATGCTCCTGTAATGGACAGCTCCACAGCTAGGCATGCCTTTCTCAAGTACTGTAGGCAGTCGGCTGTGTTTAGCTGCTTATGAAACTTGACAACAATACACCTGAGAAGATTCATTAGAAAGCAGGAAAGAAGTTTGCCAGGAGCCAACAAGCTAATAACTAACAGGTGATCTTCCTGAAACTGAGACTAGAAAGAAAACCCTGCCGGGGAAGTTAAGCTCACTGCCTACACCAATGGAAAAAGCCTCAACTTCAAAAATGCCTTGCTGTTAGAAAGGGGCATGGTCCTTTCCAGTGTGCTGGCATTTAGGTGACACCTTTCTCAATCTCCACAGTTTGGAAGCAGATGGTAAATGGGTGAATACTTTATCCATTGTTGTGACCGAATATGTCTGACGAGTATCAGCTTGTGTGGAAGGGTTTATTTTGCCTTCCATTTAAGAACAGATAGAGTCCATCATGGGTAGAAAGTTATGGAGTACAAGGCTGCTAATCCCATCGCATCTGTAGCCCGGAAGCTCTGAACAGAAGGTGGACTCCAGCTATCAAACCTCAAGGCCTGTTCCCAGTTACCTTGTCCTCGAGTAAGGCTAGCCAACTAAAGGTTCTAAGCAGAGACACCAGGTGGGAACCAAATATCTAAACATATGCCTGTGGGGGACACACTTAAACTATAATAGTTCTATTGTCTTCAATATGCCCACGTGGAAATCAATTTAAGTTGTAAAGTTCAATAGGACTTTAGAAATGCCCAAAGCTGAATGAGGCAGGTACACACTCCTGAAGTCTCAACACTCAACAGGAGGCCAGCTAGAGCTCACAGTGAGTCCAAGTCAGCAGGTACTGTACAGCTTTATAACAAAGAAGATACTATCTCAAAGGAAGGAAGGAAGGAAGGAAGGGAGGGAGGGAGGGAGGGAGGGAGGGAGGGAGGGAGGAAGGTGAAAAGGAAAGAAGAATGGAAGTCAGGAAAGAAAGAAGGAAAGAAAGAAAGAAAGAAAGAAAGAAAGAAAGAAAGAAAGAAAGAAAGAAAGAAAGAAAGAAAGAAAGAAAGAAGAGAGGGAGAGAGGGAGAGAGAAAGGAAGGAGGGAAGGAAGGAAGGAAGGAAAGAAGGAATAAAAATCCAATGACCAAGTACATATTAATAATGATTGACAGAATCACCCTTTGAGCCCGACTTTCTTGTCTTTTGAGCCTGGCTTTCTTGTCTGTCTTTGCTGTGTACACTCTGGATTAGTAAAGATGAGCAATGGTTTCTTAGGGTAACAGTCTTCAGATCTCCAGGCTCCCAATAAGAAAGCTCAAATTCCGGCGGTGAGGGAGGAGAACGGTTGGGAGCAAGGTCTAATGGCATAGATGTAAGAAATGCTGTAATGAAACCCTGTACATTGCATACTAAGCTATATACTTAACAATTGAAAAGAAAGGTGAGTACAGTATCCACGGTGGCTGCACCCCACTTTGTGAAATTTACTTCAGAACATCCCCCCACCCCCAGCAGTCTGCAAGCTGCATCAGGAACATTGCCAAGTCCAACCCACCCACCTCTCTGCCCCTATGCCATCTAATAGATGGCGGCTTTCTCTCTCTCATCTCATCATTCAAAGCCAGTTGCATGGCCTTGTCCACATAAAATAGGGCGAGGCGAGTTGTCCTTCCACAGGGAGGAACCCACTGAGGAGACAAAGCTTTTAATTACATCGCTGTGATAATATATAACCGGGCTGTGAGTTTTCTTTCCTTGTACCTTGCACTGATTAAGCAATATTTCTTATGTGATCAGACAAGTGGTCATCTTAAATAATATAATCATTAAATAATTAAATAGCTTTACTATTCAAAAAGGGAGCCATTTTGAGTTATGCCTCGCGAATAGTAAGCCTTCTGCATATGCAAAGAAAGCAACTTTTATTCTGGAAATAAACTTTCCGTTTCTGGCAGGAGACGTGGATAGCAATGCTGCCGCTGCCGCCACGCTCAGTGACTGGGTGTCAGGGTGTCATATTTGAATGTGTAATGAGTAAACATTGGCAGAAACTCCCTTTACCACGTGACTTCAAAACAAACAGCAGTCAGCGGGGAACTACCAGCTGTGTGTGCAGAAAGAAAAAAAAAGGCATTTAGACACACTCCCTTCTGGAAGCAAAAAAAAAGTCCCTATCTGCCATCACCTCCTCCCTCAAAACATGCAGGGCATAAATGACTTGTCACAAGGACTCAAGTACAAAGCCCCACCCCTGGAAAGTCCTCCTGGCAAGGCCATTTAAACAAAGTTCATGGGAACACAGAAGTAAGACATGAAATAGAGTCCAGGCATTTACAGAAGCTTGCCTTCCCTTAAACGAACTGGTAGTTTCGGGGTGGGCGGAGAGAGAGAATTTAGCAAGAAGTTTCAAGTAGAGGTTTCTAACATAGGCTGCTGTGACACCCTCTGCCATTCGGAGACATTCCGATGATGAGGAAAAGCAAACCCATTTTCTTAAGTACAAAAAGAAAGAGAAAGGCGGTATCCTTCATACAGTAAACTTCCACCACGAACAGTCTCTTCTCCCATTCCTGCTGCTGCCAAAGAACACGCTTGTCCTAGGAGCGAGAAACTTGCCTCCTGCTAGGAAGTCTGCACCTGGAATTCAATTCTTTAAAACTTTCTGGCCCTGCCTCAGGTCCAGATTTATAGAGGGGGGAGCTAGGGAGACAGCCCTCCCTTAGACTCTGAAAAGATTGTGCACAGGAGGGAAAACCATAAAAGAGCAATACCCTTTAGTCCTAAGCGCATGAGACATGTCCCAGGATAAGGAAGGATCTTTGCCAAACATTACATTTCACATTAAGCTATTAAATGGTTACATCCTGAGCCACTAGCGACTATAACAGCATTCAAGTTTAAAAAAAAAATCAAAAACAAACAAAAAACAAAACAAAAGAGAAAAAAAGCAGCCAGGGTGAATAGCAACTTAGAGTCTTTGCTTTTTTTGTTCTTGCTTATCTTCTCTGATAAACAGTGTGGCTTGCTGCCATCTCTAGCTACTTATTATAGAAAGAGTACGTGGTCAGGGTACATGTGGAGACGTGTGGAATCTTTAGAGTGGAATAACGCAAACACATTTATCTAAAGGCCACGAGAGCTGAGCAGGAGATATCACCACTGGAAAATATACTGCTTCGTTTTGAGGAGCGTGTGTCTGGCGTTCTGTACGTGGTCAAAATGCTTAGAAGGGAGGTTTGGAGATCCATGGTTAACTTGAAATCTATACTAGAACAGAGCTCTCTTCTCATCCACCACCTTTAGGCTCCTTTGGCTGTAGGATCAAATGGTAAACAGAGGCCTGGAACCAGCAGAAGTCAGTGGAAGTGCATAAAAAAAAAAGAGTGCATGTATTTGCAAGCATTATATTCACACATACAGGTACATGTGGAGGTATAGACATCATATTGTGGATAAACAGACGTGTGTGGGAAGATGTAGAAAGCTATACATTCAAAAAGAACTCAGTTTTCACAGGCCTCTTAGCCTGTACTACATAAATTGTATACAAATAAAAAAATAGATGTTCAGGCCTAAGTAAGAAAAATTTAACTGACAAACTTACTTTAGAAAGCCATTTAGTAGTATACATTTTAAAAAATTAGAGATTGCATGAGGTTTTCCATTCTGTAATTTCTCTCCCTGGCAACTCTCACAAACCAATGGTATGTAAGGCATTTATAAAAGGACACTAATGTGAGACATTCATTTGACAAAAAAGAAAAAAAAAGGAGAAGAGAGGAGAACAAAGCAAATGTGAGAGCTCATCCTCGCAGTGTATAATCAGGGCTGGGCTCAGCCAAGAAAAAGGACTGCTTTTGAGGAGGTTTCTGTTATGCTCACTTTTGCGTGATAATAAAAAGAGAAACTGAAAACGTATGTTACTCATAAAATAACCAGTAACGACCTTCCCCCATCTTCATACGCGGATGTACAACTGTGATTATAATATAAGCAAGGTGTGTGTGTGTGGTGGGGGGAATACAGAAGTACATTTAAGGTAAGGCTGCCAACTAGACTTATACACCTCAGGGGTGGGGGAGCTGAACAAATGAAAAGGGGGAAGGGGGGAGGGGAAACCAAGCAAAGAGTTAAAGACCCACTTCTCCGAGTAACATAAACATATATGTATTTATACAACACACACATATATGTATATATGTGTATACATTCCAAAAGCCAGCTTAAATCATGACTTCAGTAATAATAAAAACATCACAGATACCCTACATGAAGCCATATTATCCAACCAGCCAACATTGGTGCAAGTCACCTAAGTCAGGGGTCTTCAAAGCAGCCTATTACCCATTTGCTCAACAAGGAATCACTGAAGCCCTCCTGTTCTGAGCTAGGAGCTGGGGAATTTGTGGGTGGACATGGCAACTTCCTAACAGCTAATAGATTGGAGTGAGCTGGTCATTCACATTGTAGCAGTGTACTTTGATTGCATATTCTAAAATGGAAATGGGGCTGATCTATCTTTAACAAGACCATAGGGCGGAGATTGTGATCACGCCAAAAACCAGGGGGACTTTCCAGGGACCCAGCAATTTTCTCTGGCCCAACTTCATCAGAGGGTGGGAGGAATGAATGAAAGGGCCCTAAAGCATCCTTCCCACAACCGGCACAGAGCAAAGCAAATTTTTTCTTGTTACTGTTTGAGGTAGAAATCATGGCTAACTTGCTTCTCCTCTGTCTTCATACTTAACTGGAACATTCTTTGATGGCCAACATCTATAAAGAAATACCATGCACAGAGTGTTTTATGTTCCAACACCATGAACCACCACTGCCCCCAGCCACCCATCCCCACCCCCAAAGATTTCTCTTCATCCTCTTCCAAAACCCAGTACATGGCTCTCCCTTAGAAGGTCAAGATGCTTGAAACAGAGGCAGTGATTGAGGCGAGGCTGTAGCCAGTCACCGAGACAGGCTTACTAAGTAAACACCACGAAGAAAACACAGAGCGCCGTCCACTGCTGTGAGTTTGGATCCTGAGTCTGTAAATATACACAGGGAGAAAGAGCTTCGGTGTCTGTGCGGGATGATTTCTGTGCCGGAGCCAAGACGGTCAGTTGCACATGTGTTTTTGCAAACTCCTGGCTTGCACTTCTCTTCCTTATTCTGGCAGCCCGCCCCCCCCCCGCCCAGCCACCCCCCCTCCCCACCACCACCACCTTGGCAAGCCTCACTCTGGAAAGGTCTGAAAAAGTTTCCATCCAGGCAATTCCTTTGGTTAATCATTAGCAGCTCTGGTAAAAGCTGTTGGTGAGTCGGTTGGAAAGAACTAACTGGGGGGTGGGGGGGGGGAGAATCTCAGAGTTCATTCATTTGAGAAACTTAAGGAGTCTTATCCTGGTATACTGAGATTCGGGTGGGCACCCGTTGAGACACTACACTAAGAAATGATATCTAATCATGTCTCTGCATCTAATATAGGCTTTGTGACATTGGTCAAGGGCGAGAAGGTCATTGGTAAATACACAGGTTTAGAAATACTTCACCTTAACAATCTAGGTGTTTTTAATCTCCCTTTCTACAATGTCAGACTTGAAACGCAAAGCCGTTCAACTTTGCCCACATTAGAGCATCTTTACTTAACAAGGAGCGTCAATTTGTTGCTCTCCGCAAAGCTTTTCTCAATCTGTTAGCCTGTGAATCACGCAACCCAGCAAGAAGCAAACAACCTCTCTTGCAGTTTCTGCACAACTTTCCTCTTCTTGGCCAGGATTTCACAGCAAACTTCAGGGACCCATAAACAAGGCTGTCTTCTGCGCACAAAGATGCCAGCGCTGTTGTTCTCTCATTAGCTGTCAATATAACAAGGCTCTCACTCCCCCATGGCCATGGCCTCACCCTTGTTTAGATTGCTCAGTTCTGTCAGTTTAGACGACATTAAAAAGCAGAACTGGACTGGCTGTTTACGTTGATGGTGAACTTTAGGCCTCAGTTGTGTTGTAACCCCAGAGTTTACTCAATTCCACCTGGCAATTCAATTCTTTGAGATAAAGGTTTCTCTGGGGCAAGCCAGTAACAATTTCTCTTCTGGGTCTCTTGTTGACACAGCTGGTGGCACATTTAATACACTCATATGACTGAATGTATGTGTGTGTCTGTGTGTGTGTGTGTGTGTGTGTGTGTGTGTAACTTTTTAACAGTTAAAAACAAAACTAGTGGAACCCAAAGGAAGCTATTGCCATGTCAGAGAACCTAGGACAGCTTCTTCAGGACTTTGTAATGATGTCTTTTAGGAAATCATCCCTTGGGGGGTGGGGGAGGCAGGGCGGGGTAGGGCGAGTATGTGCGCTGGTCTGCAGGTTTTAGAACTGTCATAAAGCCTGGAATAAGCAATGAAAACTCCAGGCATCTCCTATTTTCTCACTCTCACAAGCACTGTCAGGTTTGAATCAATTTCTCATGACTGAAATGAGAGTTGCATTTGTTGATCTTTTTTGCAAACCCCGTATGTAGCTGTTCACTTTTAGAAAACTATATGGAAAATAACAAACTAATCTTAGTAATAACTATACATGGAGACAGTGCATGTAAGGCACGTGAAGAAAAATGGCAAAAGACCCTTCAATGAGAATGCCAAGAGAAGAAAACTTCATGCTGTGGCCTGTAATCCTAACCAAATGGAAACCATTTTCATATTCACATCTGAGTACAGGAAAAAAAAAAGACTAATGGCCTTTTTTTAAGCTCCAGCCTAAAATATGTTGATAACCTTAACTTTACAAGTTGTGGAATTAGCTTTACTTAGATTAAACCACCCATGCAAGAGATTAGCTGTCGATGAAGTCATTAAGGCAAATCCTGAGTCGGTGGAGAGGAAGACACGCGCATGCGCAGAAAGAATCCCAAGTGAGGATGAAGGTAGACATTGGAAAGACAGATCAGTAAACCAAAGAAACCCCAAAATTGACAACAAACCACTAGAAGCTAGAAGGGAAAGATAGGACTCTGATTCTCATAGGGTTTAGGAAGAAACGCTCTGCCAGCCTTGACAGTTGAGCTAACCTTGGATGAATGGCCTCCAGCCCATGAGAGGCTTCTGTTGTTTAAGCTGACAGGCTTATGGTATTTTGCTGCTGCAGTCCCAGGAAACTTGTTATAGTTTGTAGATGCTCAGCCCAGGGAGTGGCACTATTAGAAGGTGTGGCTCTATTGGAGTAGGTGTGGCCTTAGAGTAGGTGTGTCACTGTGGGTGTGGTCTTTAAGACCCTCATCCTAGCTACCTGGAAGTCAGTATTTTGCTAGCAACCTTCAGATAAAGAACTCTCTGCTCTTCCTGCATCGTGCCTGCCTGGACGCCTCCATGCTTCCTGCCTTGATGAAAATGGACTGAACCTCTGAACCTGGAAGCCAGCCCCAATTAAATGTTGTCCTTATAAGAGTTGCCTTGGTTGGTGTGTGTTCACAGCAGTAAAACCCTGACTAAGACAAGACTGATACACATAGTTTTCCTCAAGGTCAGCTCCTGGGCATACCTTTTGTTTCTCTTCTTACTCATATAGCATCTGTAAAGCAAGGAAGAGAAACATTCAAGTAGGGCCCAAGGTTCCCTCTGCTTTCTGTGTCTATAATCCTGACTTTTCTAATTTTAGAGAAATAGCCTTAAGAACCTTCCAACATTTAAAAAAAAAAAAGTGGCTGTTTCTTCCTATTGGCCAAATAGAAAAATCAAAAAAAATTTATTTTTAAGTTTAATTTAATTGAAAAAACAAACAAACAAACAAACAAAAATTGTTGACTTGATCTGGGACCAGAGTTCAAGGGCTTGAGTTGAAAATTCTGCCTAGACAGCCCGTAGCACTGGGAGAAGAAGATTGTACCTCCAAAGGACCCTTCAGTTCAAAGCCAACATCAAGTAACCTAATTACATCTGATACTGTGCTGGCAGTAGATGCTTTCAGAAGGCAGCACTGGCCTTTATTTTGGTGTTTGGGTTTTTTGGTCTTGTTTTTCATTTATTCCTTTACTCTTTGACACTTTCAAATGTGTATATAATACATTTTCCTTCATTGCTCCCATTAGTCTCTCTCATGCATCTCCCACTGAGACCCATCCTCATCCTAAGGTCCCCCCCACCTCTACCACTTCCTCCCCCTCCCCCACCCCTCCTCCCCCTCCCCTTCCCCACCTCTTTCTCCCCCCCCACCTCTCCCTCCCCTCCCCTTCCATCTCCTCCTTCCCCTCCCCTTCCCCCACCTCTCCCTCCTACCCCCACCTCTCCCTCCCCTCCCCTACCTCTCCCTCCCCCTCCTCCCCCTTCCCTCCCTGTTCCTTCCCCTTCCACCTTCCCCTCCTCCTCATCACACATTGTTTCCATGCTTTTGTGGGTTAGGTTTTATGAGGCCCATGGAGTTTAATTAGGGTTGCTTGCACAAACATGGATGCAAAGCTATTTATCGGACTTTGGGAAACTCTCCAGTTGTCTACACCACTGAAGAAAATGACACCCATCCCCCAATGCCACCAACCAAGAATTGCCAATATTTCCTCTGGAAAGGACAGAGCCTCATGAGTCCCTCCCCCACATATGAAGTGGAGTCCAGTCTTGAGCAGGGCTTTTGCAGGTAACCACAACCCAGCACAGTCTTTAAACAGCTGGCTCAGCCCAGCTTAATGGCTTTGTTTTACTGTTGTTACTTCCTCTTGGAGAAGAGCGAACGGCTTAGGTGGAAGTACCTGAAATTAGATCGGAGCTATCAATTACACACAAGGCGAGAGGACAGACATTCAGAGATGCATTTCTGTGTGATTCTTCCCGAAGATACATGACCTGTCTACGGACATCTCTGTTCACCCCCAATAAGAGTACAAACACAAATGAATGAGACTCCTCCACTCAAGTCCGACAGGCAGCAGAATGAGGGACCTGATGCTTGGAGACTCCCAGGCAGCTGAGTCATCACAGAGCCACCTCAGCATGGCTGACAACTCACAAAAGCTACATTTCTAGAGCCTCCTTGCAGGCAACTCCATTGATAAGTGGGATCACTGTTTACTGCTTTATATATACTTGGGGAGTGACATGGTGAATCCTGTTCCTTACTGAATTCTTTGCATCTTGATAACCTCATGAACTCCATGAGATTCATACATTTCTTTAACTTCTCAAGTCTTTTTAGTCTCTCTCTCTTCTTCCCAGAAGGGACATTTTTTTGATTCTGGGGAAACAGCTACACAAAAGTGCATCTTAGCATTAATTTAGGAAGGAGACAGAGTGAAAGGAAGCATCTGAGAGGTGAGGGACTGAAGTACATGCTGGGAGATCCAGGCAAGGACTTTATCCCTAGAAATCATGGATGAATGGAATGCGTCTGAGTCCAGGTCATGGAAGAAAAGGCAGCTTCTGATAGGATATATTAAAGAGGAATGAATTTCATTATAAACAAATGACAATTTATTTTCCCTATCTCTTGCTCAATTTCCTAAGAGACTTTCTCTTAATTATGATTCTCGATTTGTAATTTCAAATATGGTCATGGGACCACATTGGTAGACCATATTGATAAGCTTCGGAAACATATCAGGAATCTAAGACAATCGTCAAAACTGTAGAAGTCTTTTTTTTCTAGCTGTGATGATATCATAAGGAAAACTTATTACACAGGCATAGTGTTCTAAAATGTGGGATCTTGATTCATCAATAAGAAAAGCAAACGCACTTAATACGTCTAGAAAAATCTCCTGGATGCTGTTACCCTTTGTAAGGAGGGTTTTGTATGATATAACATACATACTATTGAAAGGGGTACTTGCCTAGTGGCTAGTTGTCCTCGGCAGACACTGACAGACACTTCAGTGACTGTCTCTGCTTCTGAGTGAAGCCAGTTTCAAATACTCTTTCTAGTATTGGTTCTTGCCAGTACTACTCTTAAGGTTTATCTCTGCATTTTCTAATAAGCCTTCTAGCAGGAGACAATGATGAAGAGGACTTAGGGGTCTGCTTCAGCAAACAAGGCTACAATTATACATACATGTACACATGTACATGCACACACACACACACACACACACACACACACACACACACACATCTCCAAGCATCAAGATGTCTTAAGGTTTTCAAGTATCAGCTCTAATATACGTCAAAAAGCAAATCTGTCCATTGCTTTTCTTTGGGATCATCATGTTGCTTTTTCCAAGGAGGAAACTTCCATTTTCCCTACCCCATCTATCTCCATTTCTCATGGGACAGCTAATCAATAGACAGAACTTGTGGAACAGGAGAGGCTAATCTGGGTAGTCTCTCCCAATCTTTCTGATATTTGACAACCAAAGTCTCCCCCAACCAGGTTACTGTCGAAGAAAATAAAGAGTATTAAACATTTGTTGATTGATAATTACCTGACAAACACTGTTAATACACAAATATATCACCCATATTCTCCTAAAAATAAAATCATGATGTTGAGTCTACAGTGACCTCTATGGTACACACAGAAATGCAGTTACAGAAAAATAAATAGCTTGCACAGGGTCTCCAATACACACATCTAATAAATTGGAGACAGAGCAAGGATATGAACCCAAAGGATTGACCTGGAAGAGAAGATTAACAGTCTCCAGAAAGTCCAAACCCACTGTGTTCTCTGGTAACATGAAAGGCTGATATGAAGACTAAATAAGTTCATAAGCCTCAACTCACTATTTAATGTAGGACCATAGCATTTTTGTGTGTGTGTGCATTGTCCTTTGTTTAGCAGCATCAGTGACATTGACTCACCTGATTCCTTGATACAGTTCCAGTCTGTGGCACTCAAACTTGTCTCTGTGCTTTGCCAACACCCTCTACCTTTGGTAAGGTAGAAGATGAACAGCCCCATCCCAGAAGAGATCCATTGACTCAATAGACTGAGATCCTCTGTTCCGTGGCATAGCATTTTTTCCTAAACTTATTGTCATCATGGTATCATTTCTCAAGTGGTTCTGTTCAGCATTTACATGGGGCCATGAACACAACTTTACCTTAATGACACGATTTTTCTAGCGGAGGGAAGAGACCAAGAGGTAAGATAGCAAAGATGACAAAAGAAAACAGGTGTCTAGTCTCCTTAGTGACATGTTGTCTGAGAGACATTTGTTTCCTTAGATACAAAACAACACCTGACTGGAGGACTCTGGCCTCCTAGTGATGTTAGAGTTCCTGAGAAAGAAAAGGCCAAAGTCACCCTTGCCTGCTGCTTCTGTTTTTCACCATTCCAGTCCCTGTTAGGAATATTTCACCTCTGCCTCGCCTTCAACACTTTTAGTCGTAGCCTTTATGTTTATTTCCTTGGTAATAATGCCAGAAGTCATGGTGTTTGGAGCTAGAAGGATGGCTCGGAGGATGACAGCATTTACTTCAAACCTGATGAGCTGGGGTCAGTGCTCAAGACCCATAAGGTAGAAGGGAAGAACTGACTCCCAAAGGCTATCTTCTGCTCTCTATGTGTGCCCCATCACCCCTGTGCATGTACACACACAAATAAGCGACACAATTCTTAAAGAAATAGTTGTGCTCACTTATTTGCCTGATGGATGTCTAACTCCACTCGCTACCCATGCATACTCTATGGAGTAATCGCTTACAATTCTAACCACTTGCCAGGAACAAAAGCAGTCAAGAATACATAAAAAGCATTCAACAATGTGCTGCATTAATTCACTAAACCTAGAAGCTACTGTAGTCCAAACTTTTCCAATCTTCTCTCAAAGGGAAGTATCTTAGGACTTGAATTGACTCATGTTCAGCTGTTGTATGTCTACACAGAGTGATTCAGTCGGCTCAGTAACTCCAGGAAAGCCTTATGCACACATTCTCCCATCTTTGCTAAGACTCCAGTATGAGTTCTACTCTCTTGCTACACTCTGGGCTTCACGGTTGGTATTTGTTCTAGTGGGAAGAGTCACAGCACTTTGTCTGAATGATTCAATTCAACTCTTCATTGCTTGGTCCTCCTTTCCTTCTCACTCTTGAGCTCTCCTGGGAAATATGTTATGTAGGAGCAAGAAGAAGAAAGATGTGTGGGGGACAAAAATAAATGCAAATGAAATACGAAAGCAAACTGTGAAAAAGAAAAATCTTTAATGGAACTGTGGAATGAGTAGAGGCTGATCCATCAGTGGGAACACCATATATATATCAACAGTTATAAAACCAAAAATACTCAATCCTCTTCACTATTTTATCCAGAATTTCATATATGTGTTTGGGAATTGGATGTTCCCTGCTCAAATATCAACGAAATACTAATTGACCAAAAAATTGCAAAACTCATGCTTTTTTCCCTCAATCAATATTGGCCAAACAAACATAAACCAACGCTAAGTATGGTAAAATACTAGAATCCTAATACTTAGGAGTCTAAGACATAAAGATTAAAAAAGTCCAAACCCAGTATGGGGTCATATGGTAACCCCTGCCCCATCAAAAAGCCTGAAAGAAAATAGAAAGGGATGGGAAGGAAAGTGGGCATAGACAGGCAGCCTGTAGGTAAGAAGTCTTTTCAGGAAATTCCAAATGAAGCTTGCTCTTGTTGAAGAGTTGAAGAGAAGTTAGTATGTATGTCACAGCAGGGGACAGGTTGCTGTTCAGACCTGACCTTCTTGGTCTGTTCCAGGCCTGCCCTTCATCGTACACATCATGCGATCATATCTTACAAGCAGGAACTCGTTTGAAGTCTTCATCCTCTTTGAACATAATGACTACAACAGCATCAACTGAATGGGCTATGCCTAGTGCTATACAGGTCAGGTGTAAAGTGACCCCAAATGTTGATATGCTGAAGTTTTACTCCCAACTGGTGGTGCTATTCAGAGATGACAGGATCATGAAGGCACAGGCTCCATCAATAGATTAACCTATTATTTCTTCATTGACAAATGGGTTATTAGGAGATAGGATGGTTTAGGAGAAGTTCATCTTTGGGACGTGCCTTTGAAAGCTGTATCTTGTCCCTCATCTCTTCTTATCACTTTCTGCTTCCCAATAAACTGGAGGGGAAAAAACAACAAAAAAAATCAACCAAACAAACAAAAAAACTTTGCTCTACTAGGTACTTCCCACCAAGATATTCCATCTCCATGCCCACCAATAATGATTGATCGGGCCAAACATTTCTGAAACTACGTTCCAAAATAAATCCTTTCCTTCAAATTATTTCTCTTGAATATTTTTCTCATAGGGGTGAAAGTGACCAAAACATCTCATTCATGAATATTTTAAAATCTCCACAAGTCACATAGCACATCATTTGCTTTTCTCTTGCTTTGATGACATACCTGACAAGAAGCAGCTTAAGGGAAAGGGCATATTGTGACCTGAGGGTTCAGTTCTTCAGGGCTGGGCTGGCAGCTGCATTTTGAAGATAAGTGAGCAGAAGCATAGAGCTGCTTGCTTACCATCTGGATGGACCAAAAAACAGTAAGAGAATACTGGTACTGACCTTTAGTTCAGAGACCCCCAGTTGACTGTCTGGTACCAACCATATTCACTGTGGTTCTTCCCTCCTCTGTGAAACCTGCTTGAAATCTCCTAGAAGATTATCATAGTAACCACAACCTAGTTCTTCATTACCAGAGCAATAAATTTTAAACCCCTTTGGCATCTCCATGGGCCGAGTATAGGAATAGCTGGTTCTTCTGCAATTTTCTGCTCAGATACCAGTTGTCTGTCTGTCTGTCTGTCTGTCTGTCTCTCTCTCTTTCTGAAATTTTCCTGTTTCTGATATCATTGCATTGAAGAGAGGCAAAGTACCAACTCTGCCCATGTTTGCAAAGTACACAAAGAAAGTAATGTAAGCTTGCAGGCTAACACAAGGCAGAACATATTGGGCAACTCTAGTACATTAAACATTTGTTTCTTCTACTTTAATTGAAACACATTTCAGGCACCAAACACCAAGAGTCTTCCTAATTAAGCACATAGTTTAAACTGTAGTGTTACATTTTGATGTAACAAAACGTCATGACACAGGAATGTACGACAAGGATGAGCTCAAACGACTGTCTAGGAAAGTCAGTGGAGAGATGACTTGTTTTGAACAAATGGAAGGCTGGAGTTTTAGCTCAGTTGTTGAGTGTCTGATGAGGTTCTGGTCCCCGGTAAACCATAAGCCAGATGTGGAAGTGGAAGCTGAAGAATCAGGAGTTCATGGTCATCCTCATCTACATAAAGGTTCAAGGCCAGTCTGGGATACATGAAACCCTGTCTCCAAAATAAGGGAAAAAAATATGAAAAAAAAAGTTAGAATTTTTTAAAAAAAAATGTGCATAGGAAATTTACTTAAAACAACAAATAATATTATTAGTGGGGACACTTGTCTGAAAGAAAGAAAGTTCAACTTTGAATATAAGTTGACTTCAAGGGATTATTTGCTAAAACTAACTCATAGGAAATGGCTGAGTCTTATTAAAGATGAGGATTCACAGGAGCCTGACTAAAATTTAGTCAGGGAAAGTCTTTGTCAATACATGATGATATTTAAAAGCTAAAACACAGACACATAGCTTGGAGAAAAATCTATGTCGCTCTTAGACTTGGGAATATGGAGTATCTTGGAGTAATAACTTCTTGCACATGCCCTGGGGTGCCCATAGCATCTCAAGTGAAGCATGCCATGGGAAGGTCTCTGGAACATTCTAGAAGAAGCTAGAGTGAAAATATGTCTCGGGCACAATCACAAAGCCAGCAGCTGATGGGGGGGGGGGTCTCTATCACTGCTCTCAACAGTCAGTCAGCAAGTATTTATTTTATAATTACCTAAATGAGGATAAAAATATCCCTTTCAAGATTTGTTGAGAATTTTCAAAGATAACATAGGCAAGCATCCCGGTGTACAAAAGATGCTTGAAAGCTGCCTATTCCGTCATTGGCATGATTCACAATTATCTATTATTATCCTTCATTAGCCCTTCAATGCACAGTGTCTTGTAAACACATCTTGTATAGCCTTTTAACCTTTCCTTAAGCTCACACCATAGCTTCTCTGGAAGAGTGTTATTTCTTTGAGGTAAGAGTATACACTTTATTTCTCTAGGATTTTCATAGTACCTTGTGGAGGACCATCCCAGAATAGACACTGAATATGAATTGAATGAATAATACATAAGAGAAAGAGAGGGAAAGGGAGTTCGTTAAGTCAAGGGTTATTTGAAAATCTAGGATGTTTCTTGGAAATCAATGTAAATGACTCATGTAAATGAGCTAACTGAAGTATATTTAAGGCTCCGTTAGGGGAAAGGGTTCCATTTCCATCCCCCAACATATACAGTTATCTGTCCAGAATGCTTTACACACAGTCCACTTAAAGAAAGAAGTGACCTTCCAGCATCCTTTCCTTTTTTTGTCCTACATTCCTTCAGATAGATGGATAGATAGGTAGGTAGGTAGATGATAGATAGATAGATAGATAGATAGATAGATAGATAGATAGATAGATAGATAGATATTTTAAGCTTAAAACTAATCATCAGAAACATAGCATGGAGAAATTTTTTTTTTTAAGATTTATTTATTTATTATATGTAAGTACACTGTAGCTGTCTTCAGACACACCAGAAGAGGGCGTCAGATCTCATTATGGATGGTTGTGAACCACCATGTGGCTGCTGGGATTTGAACTCAGGACCTTCGGAAGAGCAATCGGTGTTCTTAACCGCTGAGCCATCTCTCCAGCCCCCAAGAGAAAATTTAAATAAAGAAAAAAGTAATATTATGGAATGACATGCATATTTTCCCATATGGTAAAAGTGAAATATTCATAGTTACAGTTCAAAATACTTCTTAGAAAAGCTAGCTACATTTTTATAATGTGGAAGACTCTCCTGCCAACAAACTTGCTATTTGAACCCTAAACAAGACAAACCTGAATTATACAAAAATATCTTATGGAGATAACAGAAAAGTATGACTTAAAGGCGTCATATGCCCTTCATCACTACTGTGGATGACCTGGGTGCCAGGGAGGAGTTTAAACAATGTAAAGGCAGGTGGCTTCTGTGGAGAGAGAGCTGTTTCACAAAATAAGTCTGTTAAACTGGAAAGCAATAAATTAAGAAATGTATAAACTCACCTATGAAAGCAGAGATGAAAACAATCCATAGATCTTCCCTATCTTGGTCTTCTTAAATATTTAATACACTTGTATTTCTCTAAACTCAAGAATCACTGGGAAATCCACTGGTATCTTTTCTATTTATTAATATTTTTTTCTTATATTAAAGCAATGGGCTTCACCTGGATGTGTGGCACACTCTTTCATCACAGCATTCAGGAGCAGAGACCTATTTCATGTCAGCCTGGTCTACAAAGCAAGTTTCAGGCAATCACAAAATAATAATAATAATAATAATAATAATAATAATAATAATAATAATAATGATAATTTTTCTTATCCTTTTTAAATCTAGATACCATAGTTTTATTTTTTATTATCTTAGTTGCCCTCTGAGTTAGTTTCCTTTCTTGTTATTATCATAAAATACCCTAACAAAAGCAACTTAAAGGAAAACCCGTGGTTTGACTCACAATTCTAGGTTACAGTCCACGATTGTGTAGAAGTCAAGAAGCAAGAATTTGAACCATCTAATCACAGGGCATACATACATAGTCAGAAGGAATAATAGATTAATTAATGTATACATGCTAGTGCTCAACTTTCTCTGCTCTTCACGCTCCTCTGCCTAGGGAATGATGTTACTCACAATGGGCTGAGAGCAATTAATATAACTAAGATATTCTCCCACAAGTGTAACCAAAAGCAACTTGATCTACACTGTCCCCCATTGAAACTCTCCACTTAGGTAATGCTAGATAAGGAGAAAGAGACTCCACCAATCTACCCCAAGCCATCCCTTCTTCACCAGCATCTTTTCAAATTTTGCATAGATTTGTTTTATCATTTTATGCTTTTGAAAATAGAATGATATCTCCTATCATAGTATCAATCGCACTTACCATATATCTTATGGAATCTAAACTTAGAAGATTAACAACAGACAGTTCTCATTGGGTTAAAATGAAATGAAGGGATTAGTTGGGCCTGGATTTTTCTGAATGATCTACAGAATAATCTACTTTTTTTTCCCCACTCTTTCTTTCCTTCTTCCTTTCTCCCTCCCTCCCTTTTCCCTTTCCTTCTTCTTTCTTTCTTTCTTTCTTTCCTTCTTCTTTCTTTCTTTCTTTCTTTCTTTCTTTCTTTCTTTCTTTCCTTCTTCTTTCTTTCTTTCTTTCTTTCTTTCTTTCTTTCTTTCTTTCTTTCTTTCCTTCTTCCTTTCTCCCTCCCTCCCTTTTCCCTTTCCTTCTTCTTTCTTTCTTTCTTTCTTTCTTTCTTTCTTTCTTTCTTTCTTTCCTTCTTCCTTTCTCCCTCCCTCCCTTTTCCCTTTCCTTCTTCTTTCTTTCTTTCTCTCTCTCTCTCTTTCTTCCTTTCTTTCTTCCTTTCTTTCTTTCTTTCTTATATTTCAGCTGCCCTGTCTATGAACTCTCTGCACCTTCAAAGCCAGTAGTGGAGCAACTCTGTCTCTACATTTGTCTTTCACCTGCCTCTGCTGTGGTCCATAAATGCTCTCTAGATATAAATATTCATATTATTTTCCTGAGCTCATCTGTATTGTCACCCTGCTTCATACTCCTTACACTTAATCATATTTTCAAAGTCCTTTTTGCCATGCAATAATTATCAATCACAAATTATAGGTTCTAGGACTAAAGATGTGGACAGTAGGGGAAAGAATCACTTTTTTGACTATCACAAGAATTTTCTACATATACAATTACTAATTGAAAGCCAATGTCCTGAAATAAGATTTTAGCTTTATCAAACAGCATTTTTCCTAACTACCAGCCAAATAAATGTGCATACTTTACACTTTTATTCTTTGTTACAGTATAAACATCTTTAAGAATTAGCAGGAGAAATGAAAGCCATAAACTAATTGTCAGTAGAAGGTATCAAAAGAAAAAAGTGGTTAGTAGTCAAGATAGAAAACATCAAACAAGTGTTTCTTTTTCCTATTTATTTATTTTTATTTCTTGGTTCTTTGAGACAGGTTTTCTCTGTGTGTAGTTCTGGTCATCCTAGAACTCGCTATGTAGACCAGGCAGGCCTAGAACTCACTGAGATCTGCTTGCCTCTGCCTCCCAGAGTGTTGGAATTAAAGGCCACCATTGCCACCCAGAAAGCATTTGTATCCTAACCACGGGTCCAATGAGGAACTTCTGGGACCCCAGAATCCTTAATGTTCTGAATACTTAAAACTTATGAATTTCTTTTAGGAGAAAGAGACTTCAATAAATAAGATTTTCAAAAGAATATGGCTCCAAACAGAGAGACAATGACAATTCCTGCATGAACAAATAAAAGAATCAATAAAGTAGAAAATTAAAGTAAATGATTGGGAAGTAGTTAAGAGGTGTTCATTAAGAAGCTATATGACGGAGCTGGAGAGATGGCTCAGCGGTTAGGAGCACTGACTGCTCTTCCAGAGGTCCAGAGTTCAAAACCCAGCAACCACATGGTGGCTCACAACCACCTGTAATGCAATCTGACACCCTCTTCTGGGGTGTCTGAAGACAGCTACAGTGTACTTTACATATAATAAATAAATAAATAAATAGAAGCTATATGACAGGACATGGAAAGCTCACAGAACTTTTTAAATTGTGAACTGCCTTTTTCTTTTTCTTTTCCTTCTATCACACTGCCCAGCCAGGCCTGGTCCACTTTGTCCTCATGACAGCGTGGGATCTGTTCTTTGCATTCAGTAGCCACAAGAATAGAATTACTGAGTTTATATAACAGTAGTTAAGGTATTCAAAGACATACATGTACATACACACACACACACACACACACACACACACACAGCTCATTGTAGATCTTAAAGCTCCTCAAATGTCCTTGTCCTATAAAACTAACTGAAAATTGAAAAGACAAAAGGCAGTGGTCTGGAGAGATGGCTCAGTGGTTAAGAGCACTGACTGCTCTTGCAAAGGTCCTGAGTTTAAATCCCAGCAACCACATGGTAGCTCACCATCATCCATAACAAGATCTGACATCCTCTTCTGGAGTGTCTGAAGACAGCTACAGTGTACTTACATATAATTAAATAATTAAATAAATAAATAAATAAATATTTCAAAAGAAAAGACAAATGGCATCAGTTCACTGAAATATACCTGTATAAGCATTCTTGAACAAATGTTTTTTATTTTTTCAATAAACCTTGAACTCTTTTGGGGTGGGGTGATTTTTGCAGTGCTTGGGTAGAACCCAGAACCTTGTGCTTGACAAGTTACCACTTCACTACAGAGCCACACTCCAAACCCTGAACTGCACATTTTTAATGATGTCCTCAGAAACATGCCTCCCAACAAGAACAAAGCGCAATATCAGCAGAATCCAATGGGAATTCCTTTCAGAAATAGACAGGGTTTGGGCCTGGGCTTCTGGAAACACCTAGCTCATATACCTGTGCTGAAGGTGTTATATGTCACCATCTGTGAGTGACTCAACACAGTATGACCACTGAATTGTACCTTTTTAATCACCTTTTCCTCATATAAATATTTCAGGTTTCTAAATCTCTGCCAGTCCATTCTAAATACATTCATTCAGGTCCAGTCAGAAAGCACTCCATGTTGCCCCTTGGATCCCAAACACCCAACAGAAGGTACATTGAATTTGCCTGGGAAATAGGGGACAATGTCTTATTGTGAAAATGTATTGCATTTCTCCATCTCCCTTCAGAGGGCTTTAGATACATAAGAGTGTTAAGCCCTGAGGGAAAATATAAACAAGCATATCTTATTTGCAAAAAAAAAAACAAAACAAAAAAAAAAAAAAAAACACTACCAGCATCTTACCAGGCAATGCAGAGAGCAAACATTTATCCCACAGAATTTACACAAACATTCTTCCTTTCTTTTTTTTTCCTCCATGCCTATAAGGCCTGATAAGTTCAATGTTTGGTTTAAACATACCAAGAATACGAGACCGAAGCCTGCGTTTCTTAATAAGTGAAGTGGGAAGATTAGAAGCCGGATGAGTGGGTTGGTCAGGAGAATCTGGGAAAAGATAAGGAGAGAAAATCATGATCAGAATACATCAGATGAAAAGAATTTTCCAAGAACAAATATATTAAATGAATCGGTAGGCTTCATAGAAAAGGATAGCACCCAGATTCTAACAGTAAGCAGTAAAAGTGACAGAGTGGATCTTTCCTCTATGATGGTTGCAAACCACCCTCAGTTCCCTAGATAACAAAGGGATTTACTAAACACACACACACACACACACACACACACACACATACACACACACACCCCTACACACACACAAACACATATGTACATGTGAATACATAAATATGCATGAATAGACATGTATATGCATACACACACATACAACATGGACAATTTTTTTCTTGTCATTATTCCCTTAACAATACACTGTGACACGTATTTATAAGATACTCCCACCATATCAAGTGTTGTTAGTAATCTAGATATGCTTTAGAGTACAGAGAAGGCAATGCCTAGGCCATATGCAATTATTATACCATTTTTATACAAGAGACTTGAGCATCTTCCAATTTTGGTATCATTGAGAATTCTTAAAATAAGGTTTTACTTGCTTTGCTTTTTGGCATATGAATATAACTTTGTACATGTGTGCAGGCATATAGATACACAAATACCTTATATTGGATCCCACACCTTAAGAACCTAATAATTCAAACAACATTGGTTACATGTTGTATGACCACAGGGAAGCATTAAGGATTTGAGATCAAATGAGCCTGTGACTGGCTTCCACTTGTGTATTTGCCACAGTTGGGTTTTAGACAACAAGCATTATCTCCATGGACTGAGGTCGCTTTCTTAAAGAATAAATGGAGGGAATAAATAACACCACACTTTGTGATGTGATTGGGAAAACTGGCTTGCACTTGGCATATGGCAAACACTCGAACAGAGAAAGCTTTTAGCATTAATGGTGTGACTAACTAGCTGGCTCATCAAACAGTAAGATATTTCTCTCTTATCGTCTCTGTGACGTCATGGGACACTAGACATGCTTGTATTTAGTGCCAAAGGTATGCATTTCAATTCAATTTTTTTTCTGTTAATCGACGTTCTGAGCCCTCATTGTATGTGTTGGCAACTATCTAAATTCAGGTGAGTAGCCCTTCCTCTGTCTTTTTTCTGGGTTTATGTCATGATTTAGGGTGGCAGTTCACAGCCTGTAGGTTGTGACCCTTTGTGGGGGTTGAATGTCTCTTTCACAGGAGCCACACACATCAGATTTTCTGTATACCAGATATTTACATTACGATTCATCACAGTAGCAAAAGTGCACTTAAGAAGTTGCAACAAAAAGACTTTTTATGGTAGGGCATCACCACAACATGAGGAACTGTATTAAAGGGTGTTAGGAAGCTTGAGAACCCCTGACTTGGGGAGTTAATAAAAGAAAAGTATAAGGTCACAGCCTACCTGGAAGCTGAAAAGACATGCAAGCATTAGTACATCAGGACAACATCTTAGAACAGAAGTGCCATTTCCCACTTAAAATGCCTTCTGCCCCATTTCAGTATATACATAGCAAAGGTTTCAAAAGCCAAGCTCTAACAGAACCCAGAGACAACAGGATGGGGTTAGAAAAGAGTTCCCATGTGACTCCTCCCACATCCCCTAATCGCACAGTTCACTAAACATCACTTCCTCAGAGGGTGAGAAGCAAGAAAGTCAGAACAAACATGACTTAGATGTAGATGGTTCTGAAGAAGGTTCTTAAGAAGAAGAGAAATGTCGGAGTCCCGAATAGGGGAGGGACTCTAATGAAAGAGTAGTTTCTGCCCTGAAGCAATCCTCAAGGGAAGGAGATATCAGTGTGTATGTGAGAGGTAGGACCTTAGGAAGCCCCCACTGACCTTATAGAATGGTCTCATGCTCCTGAGAATAAGAGGGGGTGGGCTTAGATGTTGAACTTCCTCATTTTCCAGCACAACCTACAATTGGGGGAGGGGGGATGCTTAGATGCTGAACTCCCCTGTTTCTCAGCACAACCTACAAATGTGAAGAGAGAGAGAGAGAGAGAGAGAGAGAGAGAGAGAGAGAGAGAGAGAGAGAGAGGCTTAGATGCTGAACTTCCCTGTATCCCAGCATCACCTACAAATGTGAAGCACTGTGCCTACAATGACAGCATGAGTCCTTCAAGCAATGTTAGTGAGTATGTGTGGCAAGACCCATCTGGACCAAGAGCCAAAGAAACAGAGAAGGGAGTAGGCACCAAGTGGATGGTAGTGAGAACAGATATCCACCATCCTCACTCTACCAGGAGCTTTGACTCTGTACACGGCATAATGATGGCACAGAGTTAAATGCAGCCCCAGAGAAAAGACAGGAAGCATTCAGATTTGCCTCAGCTGAGGAAAGAATGGTGGGGTTTCAATGATGTAAACTAAAAGTAATAGGGAAGAAAGAACATTTAAAGCAATTGGAAGGATGAGGCAGAAGGATTTCTGTGGGTTGGAAGACAAACCTGGGTTACATGGTGAACTTCAGGGCAGCCTGGATGTTTAGTAAGAACTTGTCTCCAAAGAAAGGATGTAGAGGGAAGACTAGTGAGGGAGGAAGGAAAGAAGGAAAAAGGAAGAAAGGGAGGGAAGGAGGGAGGGAGGGAAGGAAGGAGGGAGGGAGGGAAGGAAGGAGGGAGGGGGAGAGAAGAAGAGAGGGAAGGAGTTTTGTACCTATTGCAGGAAGAATACTGTGTCTAGGATCTTATGATTTCAAAGGAAGAGGGACCATGACCTTAGGACTCAAAGATAAGAGGAATTCTAGGTGGAACTAGCAATGCCTTGGACACCAAGCACCAGGCTGATTCCTTGGCAACAGCACCAAGGCAGGAACGGAGAGTTTGTGGGCAGTGTACCTAGTCCTGTGATGGGGTGGGCAGCGGTGGAAACCTGCATCAGAGCAGGAAGAGGAAGAGCTTGAAGAGGGATGCTCTCTCTGCTGCAGGCGCAGTGACTGAAGATGAAGGGATAAGATACTTGTAATTTTAAATTAGAGGCCGCAAGTTCTAACTAGCCCCTAAAAAGCTGAGAACTGGCACACGGGAGAAAGAACTTTAAAGGGTGCTCAACACATCTCTGGGAATAAATGCGAACACACACAGGCAGAAGGGAATGCAAACAGTATCACTCCTCTACCCGAAATCTTGGCTGTATCTAAATTACGTTTTATTTAACAAAAATTAAAATCCCAAGGACAGAAATCTAACTAACAAGACAGTTTTTCAAATATCAAGATGCTGGAAAGTTGGTTCGGTGGTCAAGAGCAGTTGTTGCTCTCACAGAGGACTCAGATTCGGTTCTCAACACCCATAGGATAGCTTGCAGCTAGCTATCTGTAACCCCAGTGTTGGGGGATCTTCTGACTTCCTCCAGCACCAGACAAGCCCAGGGTGCATACACATACCTGCGGGCCAAACACTCGTACACATTAAAATAATAAAATGAAAATTTCAAAGTAAAGGGATGCCAAATTTTCACACAATAAAACATTCAGCGTGGGTATTTTTAGTTAGATATTAAAATGTCCCATTTCTGTACATTTTAAAAATAAGACACTAATGTGCTTAGCTTTGAGACTAAGTATTTTCTTCATCAAAGGCAGATTTCAGTGAAGTCTAACTCAGAATGCAGCTTTCTCTTGGGCAAAAGGAAAACCACTCCTGCGATTTCCCTTCATTACTGTCAGACCCAGTCCTGTTTGGGTTTGGCCTTTTCTTCAATCATGACTAAGATTTTGTAATGTGCTCTTACCTCATTACAGTGAGCTGAAGGCATGGAATGTAAGAAGGGAAATTTAGTATTTCCAAAGCATACAGTGAAGCAGAGAGACCCCGTGTTTGTTGATATGAATTCTTCTCTGTTCCTCCAGTACACACAGAAGCTTCTCTGGTATCTTTTTCTTTCCTACTGTGATACAGCACACAGTAAACTTGCTAGAATATAAAAAGCTTACACTGGGGTAGAGAAACGCTTTTAAAGTATATTTTAGCTTTTCCATACCAAGGACACCACAAAGCTCGTGACTAAGGAAATGGCTCAGTTGGCTCAGTGCTTGCCCGGGCAAGTCTGAAGACCTGAGTTCAAGGCCCAGCAACCATATAAAAAGGTGGGAGTGGCAGCACACCTTGTCATTGGTGTTGAGGAAGTAGAGACAGGAGGAACCCTGAGGCCTTCTGAACAGCTAGTCTCAAGGAAGCAGTGAGTTCTAGATGCAGTGAGGTTCAATCGTCAGGTAGAGAGTCATTACGAAAGACACTACCTGCTGTTAACCTTTGGCCTACAAATGCACACATACCTGAACATGTGTACGTGCACATGTATACATGCAAAAAAAAAAAGAAAGAAAGAAAGAAAAAGAGAAAGAGAGAGAATGAAAGAAAGAAAGAAAGAAAGAAAGAAAGAAAGAAAGAAAGAAAGAAAGAAAGAAAAAAAGAAGGAAAGAAAGAAAAGCACAAAGCTGAAATGGTTCCCTGTACATCGCTGTGTCCAAATACAAGCCACATCAATCTTGCTTACATAAATGCTGGAGTTACACATTCTGTATACCTTAGGCATATGCCAGTGCCCCCAGGAAAACAGGCTGATTGCCCTGCATCTAAGACATAGAAATCACATATTTACTATTCTCCCTTAATATATTCATTTCTAATATAATAGAGTATAATTATATACTCCAAAATAAATAGGAGAGGGATACAGGACAAATGAAGATAAAAAGAATTGAACAAAAAAAGACTATGTCCAGGCTAAGGACACAGGGGTGCCATGGATCAGAAGTGTTACCATACATAGCAAAGAATATGACACAGGGCATGAAGATGAAACAGGGAGGGGTGCATAAAAAAAAATGTGGAAGGGGTGAAAATAACCCTGTGCTATGTGTGACATCCCGTGTCCCTCAGATGAGTGCAAGTGGGGGCAATGTTCATGTGCAGAAGCACTGGACCACACGCAATGTTCATGTGCGAGAAGCACTAGCCTACCACTAGAGAGAGCGTTGCTGTTGCAGTCACGGGAACATGTTGTGAGACATTATATTATGGGGTAGCACATGGCACGTGACAGATTGGAGGGACTGGGTGTGAGCCTTCAGAACAGACACCTTGGTTCTTGGATGGCAGGCTTTTGAGTTACGTAACTAGTATTGAATGTCTTCTGACTTGACCAGGGACAGGAAAAACATCAACATGGAGTCCAGGACTACCCTCTCAGTTCAAAGTTAATGGCTTGGGACAAAAGCCAACAGTGGTCACAGGATATAAAGCCCAGGCCTTGCGGTTGATCTGCATGATACAGCAAGGTGTCAGCAGGATGGGTTACCTGTCCTTCACGGAAGGGGGACTCAGCCTATTTTGTCAGCATAATCGTTGCCTATGACTCAAGCTCAAAGATGCATCCCAGTGACTATGAGCCTTGGGAGATAAGTCCTGAAGAATGAAACTCTACCCCTCCCTGCGGTGACTGTTCTGTTTGGCCTGCATTGCAGACTCAGATTTGGCTGTGCACAGTAGAGGTTTCATTTGCCAGCGTCCCCTGCAGGAAGCCCTGGTATTATATCCTGTATTCCAGCAGAAGTATCATGTGGCAGCTTCCAAGATGCTACCTTAAAAGTGTGTGTGTGTGTGTGTGTGTGTGTGTGTGTGTGTGTGTGTGTACATGTGCTCAGAGGACCAGGTTAGATGGTATTCCTTGGTAACTATTCACTTTCATTTATTAGAGAGGGAGTTTCACTGGCTTTAGGGATGCTGAGTAGGCCAAGTTGGCTAGTCTAAGAGTCACAGAGATCCACCAGCCTCCATCTCCCTATTGCTAAGATTACAATTGTGAGTCACAACACATGGCTCTTTCTCATGAGTTCTAGGGACTGAACTCAGACTTTCGTGTTTCTAAAGCAAGTACTTTCCTGACTGAGCTATCTCCCCAGCTCCTGTGTAAGCTTTTCTCCTTTCCAACTCATCCTCCAGCCCCTTCCCAACACTCTCATGGACTATCCTGAACAAAGAAGCGAGATCCAAAGGGAGCATGGCTCTCTTGCATAAAGGCATAACATGTCTATCATCCCAGACTTAACACTTGAATCAGAAATGAACATCTATTTTCACTTGGATTTTTCTCTCTGTCACTCATGCCTAAATAATTCATGGGGACAAGTTGTATCCAGGGCAGAACATGTACTGGCCAATTTGTGACGAGAGCTCAAAGATTCATTCTAGCTGCTGTGACTGAGACAGGCCCTTCTGCAATGAAATGGAATGCATCTGACTCCAGTGACCTTTAAGGATTAGCATCACTGGAAAAAAAAAAAAAAAGAAACAAAAAGAAACACAACCACCTCCCCGGGTCTGATTCCACACTTCATTATAATTATAATTTGACTTTCTAAAAGCAGGAAGAGAATTCTTTGACCTGAAGAAGAGAGAGAGGGTCTGGCTATCCGGACACAGTTTTCATTGTATACTGATAAATTGATGTGCAAGTTTTGAAAGTGATTTCTAGATGCCTAGCCCAGAGAACTGATCCCAGAGGCTGACCACAGAAGGTATCTTGTCACTGGCGAGTGACAATTCAAATTCTCCCAAAATTATGGCAACACTGTAAGTGTCTCTTTCCAAGTCCAAGTCATGCCACCTCTCTTGCTATCATATCTTTCTTTCCTTTTGTCAAAGTGATTGAGAGTATAATTGATTCTACTGGTTCACATCACCCAAGAACATAAGGTACACTAAGGACATAGAGTGGGGGCGGGGTGGGGGGATGCACTTATGGTAGCCTGTAATAAATTTCTACATATACCGTGTTTTTAGCAATGTTGGAGAGAAATAAAATTATAAGAGATCAATTTTTGTGGGATCAATAAAAGACAGTTGCAGACTCAAGAGGACCGTGAGTTTAACTGCAGGCAGCACCAATTAGCAGCCACATGGCACTAGGTAAAGGTCTCTGGTTCTCGAAGCCTTGTCTTCTTCATCTGTGAAACAGACAAATAATGGTAGCATTTCAATATGTTCTCAAGCATTTCCATAAGCCCTGATTAAATCAGTACCATGAAGCTAAGGCCCTGAGAGCAATGCCTGTCATTTACTAAATGAGACTCATGCCTGTTCTTTTGAGGACTGAGACAAGTCATGTAAAACACATGGAGTTCTGCTTAGAACAAGGAGTGCGGTCGTTCTGTGTTGGACATTACCATAATTATTAGCCAAAGTCACTCAGTAGAGCCTCCCTGTGTTCAGCCATCAAGGAGCAAAGGATGGTCACAGCAGGGGATGGGGCTCTTGCTGTGGAGGCAGCTGGTCTGGTAAACAGCAGGAGCTTTTATTGAAAGCCCTCCCAATAAGGCGGCTTCCATGATAGGGGAGGGAGGCAGGCTTCAGGCGAGCCCATTTACAACAACCAATGGGGTGCATCTTCCAATTTCCTTCCCCAGTCTTCTAGAAACATTGGGAGGGAAAATATTCATCTACTTCAGGAAAACTGGCTTGCTAGACAAATGGCTCATACTGCAAGAGCCCCATGAGTTATTGTGCCTTGCCTTCATGGTTTGTTTGTTTGTTTGTTTCCTTCCTCTCTTCTAAAGAGTTTAGTTGGTTCTCCCCAGCTGTGGCAATGACTCCATTTGTAACTTGCATATGAAGGAACCTGTAGAACACTAAGAAATTAAGCTTACATTGTAAAGCTAGATATAGGGGCAGTGGAGGCAGCTCATTAGTGAGAACACATGAGGGTATGAGTTCAAATCCCCAGAACTCACATTTTAACAACAACAACAAAAATGCCTGGCATGGCTGAAAAATGTCTGAAACTCCAGGGCTGAGACTTGAAGGGTAAATTCCCAGAAGCTCAAAAATGTGCGTTAGGTCAGTGAGAGTGACAGTAGAAGACACTTGATGTCTTCCTCTTGCTTCTACATGAATGCAACGCACGCGTACACACACACACACACACAGCACAACACAAAGCAGGTTTTCACTCATAAGATCATAGTAAGCAAGCAAGAACAAATATGAAGTACAGAGAACCCCCTGCTCACGGCCCACACCCACATATACACTAGACACGTAGCCTTTCAAGTCAGGACTAGAACATTAACTGATGATGCTACCTTGACGCATTGTTGCTGTCAATCATCCACAGTTTGCATGAGAGTCCACTTCTACTTAGCGAATTTCCATAGGTTTGGGCAAATGTATGATATGTATCTGCCTCCATGGAACCTCACAGAAGGGCAGAACCCTCCGTTCTCTGCCTATTCATTCTCTCTTACCACCTAACCACTGATAAACAACTGAGTTTTTAACTGTCCCCAGATGCCTGTCATTTCCCGGTGTCAAACAATCCTATCCTACATAATCTCCTCAGAATGGCTTCTTTCATTTAGTAATATACATTGAGGTATTCTTCATGGCTTTTATGGCTGGTATCACTTCTGTTTGCAGCACTAAGCTATAACCCCTCTAGCTGTATCACAGCCTATCTACTCCCTTATAGAACAACAACTTGGTTTCCTCTAAAATTTGGCAATTGTGAATAAGCTTCTTTACGTATCTGTAAAAATAATTTTTCAGGCTTATTGTGTAGATACCAAAAGATCATGATAGTTGAATCATATGAAAGTCACATGTTTAGCATCGTAGAAATTGTCAAACTCTCCCTGATAGCTAGACTCTTTGGAATCCCTACTGACAATGAATGAGAGTTTCAGGGGCTCTATGTTTTGGTCAACAGTTGATGGTGTCAGTGTTTAGGATTTGATCAGAGCTAATAGACATGCAGTGGTAAGTCATTGTTCATTTAATTTACAATTCATTGCTGCTATTTTTTTTTTTAGCATGATTATTTTCCACCTTTATCTCTCTGGTGTGGTATCTGCTCAGGTCTGGTGCTTATCCTTAAAGTAGACTGCCTGATTTCTCATTGTTGAAGCTTAAGTGTTATTTGTATATTTTTGGAGACTAGTTCCTTATCTAGTATGTCCTTCACAAATCTTTTCTCCTATTTTGTGGTTTGTCTTCTCATTCTCTTGGTAAGACTTTCATGATACCTTGTAACTGTGCAAACTTTTCTTTGTCTATTGCTTATTTTCTTTTCTTACCTTTTCTTTTTGTCAGCCATAAAAATAACTCTTGTGAATGGCAAGTAGATCACAGGTCAAAGAAAACCCTCATGCATGTATGCAAGTGGTTTCAAGTCAGAAAGCACATAAGAGTTCATGTTGCCTTACAATAGTGTCTATAGGCAGAACACATGATACAGAACACGTGATAATCAAACCATCCATGATTACAGTATACTACAATCAGCGAAATTAAATACAATTCATTTTAGGAAAGTATTTGAAGGTCAGGTGTCACTCTATTAAGTCGACCATTGGAAACTCTTGATAAGAGGAATGTTTGGGTTGGGTAGCAGAAGGAATTCCCAAGAACCCCACCCCTCCTGGATTCCTGTACTACTGTTTCAAGTCCAGACAAAAGCTGGTTGAGAAATTATGAGATCGTTATAAGAGTCTAAAAATCTTAAGAGACTGATACACACACACACACACACACACACACACCTTAATTTAGGCTAACAGTTCACAAATCTCAGAATTCAAGATAGAGTAGAAGGATGATCTAAGTCTGTGCTTGGTGCTAAAGAGCATGGGGCTTCCTAAGAGAACATTCAAAGACAGATCTTGCGTTATTCAGAGTCAGGTCTTGAGCTACCCAAGCACACTGCTGCTGACATGCTGTTGCAAGAATCATGCAAGAAGTTTGACAAGAAACTTTTCCTTTTATGTAATGCTTAGTGTCAGATGCATGCATGTGGACATTGAATAGCATGTCTAATACAAAGCGCTGAACTCTTATTTTACACAGAGACCTCCATATACAGATCATTCCCTGTCGGCAGTATCCACCATTAGGAAAGTCTGAGACACATGATGCTTTCTGATGACATAACTGTCACCATGCTCAGACCAACTCATCCCAAAGAAAGGCTGGGTGATGCTGAACACCCGAAGAAATAAATTCTAAGAGCTTTGTAACTTCAGGACACTTGATGCTTGTGAGATGGTAATGTCACAGAGGCCAGTACAAAATGGGGAGCAGACACTCACACACCCCAGCTCTCAGTGTCAGACAGATGCAGCTATGCTAAGTTTGTTTCTAGAGCTGTATTTACAACTATCCACACTCCCAGCTGGACATTAACCCAGAGGAGCTCCTGAAACACAGCCTTTCTGTCACTCAGCAGCTTATGAGAAGAGGGAATAAAGGAGAGTGTGGGGACATCTGAACTGGACCACGGTCCCTGTTATGGAACTTCTTACTCTGTGTGCAATTCGCTAACACATTCTCCTCCGGTTAACCAAAAGGTCAGTGGTTCAAACCCACCTTGTAATGTGTGCATTTAGGGCTAGAGAAGATGGCTTAGCTGTTAAGATTCTGTGCTTCTCTTGAAGAGTATCCATGTTTTACTTCATGTTGTCTCATGTGCCAAACACCAGCCACTCTAAAGGTCAAATAGGAAGGGAAAGAAAAGCCGTTGCTCTTCATTCAGAGGACCCAGGTTTGATTCCCATCACTCACCTGAGGTAGCTCACAACATCTGCAATTCCAGCTCCATGGTAGCCAATGACCTCTGGTCTGTACAGGCACTCACACATACATACTTGGTGCACACCCACTGAGGAACACACACAGACACATAAGCAAATAAATCTTTTTTTCAATGAAGACAAAAGAGTCCATTTTTACTTTCTTTTAAGCAACTATATTTAACTCTTATCCTTTAAAAAAAATTTCAGATTGTTTAAAAGGGATTGAGTAATAGAGTGTAAATTAGGATATAACCTTAAACATCACAAGGTTAAACACTTTATTTTGGCAAGAAGAGGGATTCAAGAGACAAAGGACCTTTCTCAGCACATGTGATACAGCTAATACCACCAAAGAGCTTATTTAACCTACAAAACCTGGTAGGACGGACTCTCCCTGCTCTTGCCATGTAAAACCCCACTCCCCCTTCCCTTCGTACTCCAGTGTTGCAGTGGAGAACACTTTCTCTCCCTTCCCCTCACCACCCCAACCCAGACACAAAAGGGCATTTTCTTTGGTACTCATGATGAGGATTAGAGACAATCACAGAGGTTTAAAAAAATAATTAACAAACAAAAATAAAATCAAGTTAAACAATCCCCAAAGACTGACAATTCCCAATCTTCCTTTCTATGCTATAATAGACCCCCGACTCCACGCTGAAAACATCTCCTGCAATCCAGAAACCTCAGCGACTTCTTTGGAGTTTGACCTCTTCCTCAGCTACTTCTTCTAGAAGTGGGATTTGACCTCTTCTCCCACCCTCCCCCCACCCTCTAGTCTGGTCTTTAAGAGACACATGGTCTCACCTTCAGGAAATCTCTTCCATCCAAGAAACAATTAATGAATACACTAGATGTGTGTTGCAAAACTGAGTGGCTTTGACCTCAATACCCTCAGAGTTCTGGACTGTGCCTTCCTCTTTCTGTCTGCAGAGGAATGGCCTTTCTTAAGCTCTTTCTCACATTCCGCAGCAATAGAAAAAGCAAATAATGTGTGTTATCACCCTCACTTCCACCATGGTTAAGGTGAGAAAATTCTCAGAACACAGCCTTGCAAGGCTGTACTAATACCAACCCGCTCCAGGAAGCTTTCCCTATTCCTTTGTGTCTTTTCCTGTGATTTCAAATTTACACATAGGCCCCAGGAAACTCCCCAAACCCTCTGTTGGAGTCCAAAGCCAATGGTGTGAAGCCACATTTAAGAACTGTTTTGTCTCATTTTTTTGTTGTTGTTGTTGTTTGTTTTGTTTTTAATAGACCATCCATTAGTTAAAGTGAAACGCTGGCAAAGGCTGACTGAAGGGCAAACTTACGATGATCTAAGTCAAATTTAGAGCAGTGAACTTGTAGTCAAACTACAAGTTGGTCAAACTACATCTTAAGAGCAAATCTGAATACACAAAGACTAAACTTTTCCATGAGGGTTTATGTCTCTGGGTTGGGTTCGCTGGATAAACATGGACTCGTTAATCATTATTCTGCTCCATTTCCTGGATATCATTATCTGTTAGACGTTATTAGCATGATTATCGAGTTAAGTGTGTAAAAGGAAAGCAATCACTAAAAGAACACTACCTTATCAGCTCGCCATCACTGCAGCGTGAAGTCCCTTTGGCGTTGTCCCAGTCTCCCTAATTAACACCCACATATATTGGGACTTGAGTGTCTGTGTTTAAGGAACAATGAAAGAGCTATAAATTCTGACGGGTCTCTGACCCAGCCTCCGGTGTCACAGAAAGCATGATGCATTCTGAACCATTAAATTTTAACAAAGATTTTGGCTTTTACAAAACTTACTGGGGGCTGGAGAGATGGCTCAATGGTTAAGAACACTGACTGCTCTTCTGAAGGTCCTGAGTTCAAATCCCAGCAACCCATATGGTGGCTTACAACCATCCATAATGAGATCTGACGCCCTCTTCTGGTGTGTCTGAAGACAGCTACAGTGTACATACATATAATAATAAATGAATCTTTAAAAAAAAACTTACTAACTCTAAAACAAACAAAAAAACCCTTGTTAATAGTCATCCCTCCACAGGGCCCTGAGCTTTTTTTTCTGATCTAACTACCATCTCTTAGAGAATCAGCAAGTGTGACGGGATTGGAGGAAAGAGAGAGACGGGTTCAAATGGGAGACTGGAACAGTTTCGGGAAGTAAATGGGGTAAGAGACAGGGACAGGAATGTTTACTATTTTTACTATCACCAATGCATTCATCAATACTTGGTGTGCATCCTGTATGGTCTACAGGAGATACAAACGAACGGGCATGGAGATACTTACAAAGTTTAGAGTAGAGACAATAGTCCTTAATCAAATGACCTCAAACACCCGTGTATACTGAAGGACGCGCTACCCGGTACCCAAGCTTTATTCGGAGGAGAATAAGAGAAAGAAGGGAAGGGTATGACGGGTACTGGGAGGCTTTACGATGAAGTGACTGGAAGATCTTGGAGATGGGCGACAAGGATGCCCCTTAGTGAAGGAGGCAAAAGACAAGCTGGGGAGGACAGGACTGACCAAGACTGTTGTGGGGAAGAAAGGCGAGGGTATGGAGGACTAGTCAGACAGAGGAGGCCGGCACAGCTGGAGGGCAGACAGGCCTAGCGAAGGTCAGCGGCTATGGTAGGTGTGGCCTGTCCAGGAAGGACAGAAACTACTGACTGGGATGGATACAGGTTATGTTAGTGATAGTGATCAGGGCCCTGAATATTCTGGAAGAATATGTAAAGCAACTCGAAGGGTCCAGACCAAGATCTCTAGGCAACTAGAAGTCCTGATGGGTACACAGTGACAGGATCAAACCTGTTTAAGAATGATCTCTTTTAAACTTACTGTAAAGGCAAGAGGTCAGAGCAGTCAATGGTTCTGATCATCCATCAGTCATCGAAAGGCGTGTTTAAAGATAAAGACACCAAGGTCAAGGAGAAGTATTCACTAGGTCTTTATCATGTGCATTATTTTGTAAAATGAACATGGAAGAGAAATTACAAAAAAAAATGTGGCCTTTATGGACTATGGTTTGCTTATGAAAGACAGTCACACATGCCATACACATACACACCACATAACATATACTACACAAACACATACACACACACCACATATCAGACACCATATACCACACACACATACTCCACACATACTACATAACATATACTACACAAACATCCCACATATAACACACACACACACACCACACCACATGCACACCACACACCACACACACATACACACATAGCACATGCACACCACATACCACATACACATACATGCACACACATATAACACACACACTATATACACACACAAAAACATATACACACACAAAAACACATACATACACCACATACCACACACATGTACACTATACACCACACATACTCCACACATACCACATAACATATACCACACACACACACACACACACACACACACCACACATACCACACACACACACCACACCACACCACATCACATGCACACCACACACACACCATGCACACCACACACCACATACATAATACACACACACACGCACACAAAGAAAAGGTCACTTGGTAAACTGAAAGCACACCATGAGCAAGTGATATACAAAGTATTGGTCACCATGTCTGTCTTTAAATCTTCATGGTAAAGCACAGTGAAGGTTAAGGCTGTTCTCTTAAGAGCCACATTAGAATGCAAATTTAAATCACCAGCCATCATCAGAGGGGCAAGTAGGCTTTAAAAACTCCTTGTGAATTTCATCCAAGAATCTAGAGGACATAGCGAAGGACAGAACAAATAATAGATTCTATTCTTTGGAACAGAGAAAGAAGGGGGACACGGGGGAATCCCAGGAGCCAGGGCACTTAAACATTTTGGCACTTCACCAGCACTCAGAGTGTCCTGAATTAAAAAAAAAATTAAAAGCCATCTTTGCTGGCTTTCCTTCCAAATCACATCACACTGGAGCAGAGGAAATGTTGAGAAGACTACAGTGTGTGTATGTGTGTGTGTGTGTGTGTAGTGTGTGGTATGTGTGTGGTGTGTAGTATGGGTGTGGTGTGTGTGTGTGTGTGGTATGTGGTGTGTATGTGGTGTGCATGTGGTGTGTGTGTGTGTGTGTGGTGTGCATGTGGTATGTGTGTATGGTATGTATGTGGTGTATGTGTGTGTGTGTGTGGTGTGCATATGGTATGTGTGTATGGTATGTATGTGGTATATGTGTGTGTGATATGTATGTGGTGTGTGTGTGTGTGGTATGTATGTGGTATATGTGTGTGTGATATGTATGTGGTATGTATGTGTAGTATGTATGTGGGGTGTGTGTGTGTGCATGTGTGGTATGTGTGTGGTATGTGGTGTGTATGTGGTGTGCATGTGGGGTGTGTGTGTGTGTGTGTGTTTTATGTATGTGGTCTGTGGTATGTGTGTGGTGTGCATGTGGTGTGTGTGTGTGATATGTATGTAGTGTATGGTGTATGTGTGTGGTGTGCATGTGATGTGTGTGTGGTGTGCATGTGGTGTGTGTGTGTGGTATGTATGTGGTGTGGTATGTGTGTGTGTGTATATATTACTTATAGTTTCGAACAGCATAGAATATGTTAACAATAACAAGTATGAAATAGAATCTGCTAACAATAACTATCTTTAAGAGTGATGAACAGAAAACTATCTTAAGGAACTCAAGATAACAAAATGTGAAATTGAAAGTAAAAATAAATTTGTTTTTTTTTTAAAAGCTAAATACTAAACAAGAGCAATTACACATATTCATATGTTTACACATATTCATACATAAAACCAGCCCAAGATGTAAAAGAAAGAAAGAAAAGAAAGAAGACATTAGAATAGGTGATTAGAGCTCAAATATGTGTTTTGTGAAGCTTGTCGATGGCTTACTGAAAATCTGACTTGTGGCTGGGCCTTGGTGGCACATGTGTTTAATCAATCCCAGCACTTAGAAGGCAGAGGCAGATAGAAGGATCTCTGAGTTCGGGGCCAGTCTGGTCTACAGAATGAGTTCCAGGACAGTCAGGGCTACACAAACAGAAAACCCTGTCTAGAAAAACAAAACAAAGCAAAACAAAACAAAAAGAAAAACCAAAACAAATCTGGTTTATGGGCCAACATTGCTCAACTGTTAAGAATTTCCCACCAAGTCTGGTGATTGCAGTTATAGCTTCAGGATCCACATAGAGCAGTGGTTCTCAACCTTACTAACACTGCAACCTTTTAACATACATCTTCATGCTGTGGTGACCTCCAACCCTAAAATTATTTTTGTTTCTATTTCATAACTATAATTTTGCTACTTTTATGAATCTGAGAGTAAATATCTGATATTTCCCATGTCTTAGATGACCTCTGTGAATGGCCCCTCTAACCCTCCCAAACGGGTTACGAGCCACAGGTTGAGAACCACTGACATTGTAGAAGGAGAGAGCCAGCTTTTACAAGTTGTCTTCTGACTTCTGAACACACCATAGCATGTGCACTCATACACACAAACACACACACACACACACACACACACACACGAAAATATCATCATGGAACCCATTATTATGTGAAATTCTTATAATAGCTCAGAAAGAGCAATCCAATCTAGCCATGGGCTGTAGGGTCACACAATTGAATCCCTGCATATAGAAAGGTTGTGGTAGGAGGTTCTAAGTTTAAAGATAGTCTGGGAGACCTTAGCTAGAATAAATAGGTAAATGAAAGAGCATAACCATCTACTCCAAACAGCTTCATCTTCATTTGCTGTGCCTTGTACAAGTCCATCAGAAGAAGGCCTGTAGACATCCCATCACAGGAGGAGACTGTAAGGAGAGGCATTGAACTCTCACCTGACACCGTGACCACGCCTCCCGGCCATTTTTATGCAAATTTTTCATAAAGGCTGTGGCCTTGTTTTGTGTTGTCCTAGGGGACACATACATACAGGAGGCAGGTGGGTAGAGGGAGGGGGCTCCATCTACGGCCATAGGAGGAGCCTTCATCCATGCTGGGTTGAGACTTTCCAGTAGGGATGCTTTAGGATCACCCAAGCTCTTGCCTGAAGTCCTTCATCCATACTTTGTAAGTAAACCCAATAAACTCAGTTGCTTTGCGGTTGGGACCTTATGGAGGGAGATGGTTAGATATTGTTTACATTTCCCAGGGAAGGAATTCTCATAACAGTGAGTAAACAACTAATCCTAATAATATTAAAAACTAATTCTAACAGGAAGGCAAGGGAGCTTGCCTAAGTGGTTATCCATACCATTTAAATATTAACTGGCCCCAGGCTACTTCTTCAGTTAGTCTGTACAAAACAAACTGCAAACTAACTTGGAAAACTGAAATCCAAACCAGAAATATGTTTTCATAACAAAACAGCTGACTCTCAGCTATTCACAGCATGTAAGCTTCAACCAATCATGCTGCCCCACTGACAGGGGTGGGGGTGGGGAGTGGGGGGTAAGGGGGCTGGGCTGGGGGGTGGGGGGGTGTCTTGCTCATATAAGGAACACAGGATTCTGCAGCTTATCTCAGCTGCCTGAACCTGTTCTGGTTTGAGGACTGGGAGACTTGTAAATTGTTCTTTTGTTCAATCAAGTTACTCTTCAATTCATCTAAAGTTTTTCTTTTAACACTACTTGAAAACCACAGCGACTAACACACATGACCTAACACACATTAGGTAAGCATATCATTGAGGGAAACTGAGTCCAGACTCATGTGTAGGGAGGGATACAGAGGAAGGTTGATCTGAAAAGAGTTGAGGAAGGATGGATTTAAGCCTGTATAAATGGACTAAAAAGTTTGAGAAGGAGACCCACAGATTTGGCTTGACGTTTTTCTTTTTTCTTTTGTCCATATAATTTAAAAACAAAACAAAACATAGTTTACCAACATGGATGAATTGTCCTTGGAAAAATACCTTGGAATAAATCAATTCGAATCCCTTGAATAAGTTTATACACAACAGAATTTTAATGTTTTTAGTTATCAGCATTCTCACTTTTATCTTGTTGAAATTTTTTTTATTAAGTGCCTAAAAAGAAAAAAAAGAAAGAGGAAGAGGAGGAGGAAGAAGAGGAGGAGAAGGAGGAGGAAGAGGGAGGATGAAGGAGGAGGTGATAGTGGTAGTCAGGGTCCCACTAGGCTTCCCAGGCTGGCCTTGAATTCACTCTGTGAGTTTTCTGTCCTCTTGGCTGGACCATCCCCAAGTAGCTACAATTACTATGCAGAACAAGCTACAGTTCAAAGAGACCATCTTGATACCCTATGGTAGGACATTATAGACCTCCTATCCAGTAGACCTGGCAAATGGGAGGAGAGGAAGAGAAAAGGTGGCCAGGACTTGTTTTGAAAACCATGCTGTTGGTTGAACATGGTGTACCCCTCTTGTAAAGGCAGTACTTTACAAAGGAGGCTGAGGCAAGAAGGTTTTGAGTTCAGGGCTACCCTGAATTACACCTCAAGCCCCTGTCTCAAAAAGACCAAACAAAGGCCTGGTATGGCGTCATGTGCCTTTAATATCAGCACTTGGAAGGCAGAGGCCATTAAAGTTGTAGGACTTTGAAGTCAGTCTTGTCTAGATAGTGAGACTCCTGTCGCAAAAATAAACAAAACCAAAAACCAAACGGAGCTCAACTCTGTTGGAATTGTCCAAAGCAGCATATTCAGAGGCATAACTCAGGTTCTAGGATGGACAGAGTCATTTCTGTCCAGATAAATTTGCAACCTTGGGCTATGAGCCCAGTCCTGTGGACTGGCAGATGGAGACTGGAAAGTTAAAAAAAAAAAAATGTCACCAGAAGAAGTTTTATCATCAGAACCCATCAGTCCACTTAAATTTCCACTCAGGCAGAAACAATGTCCTTCGGGCAATTCATACCCCAAGCATTTGTTTAAAGGGCAACACGTAGGTTGACTGTAAGACTAAGGCAGGGTTCAGGAAGGAAGCTTTAGAAAAAAACTGCAAAAGTTGGTTCCGTTTACAGCTAGATAAAAGAGAATCGGCTTAACCAGTAACAACAATAATTTTATTTTTTATTTTTTAGATAAACGTGATGAACACAGTGGAGTTGTGGAGAGCTTCGGGGCCAACCAAACTTACACTAAGGCTTTAGGAATGGGCTAAGGGAATAAATCAAGTCCCACAGAAAGCTTCAAGGGGAGCACGGTTTCTCTGGAGGCGGGCATGTTGTTTACAAGTGCTGTGTGTGCTGCACAGTCAGGCTCTGAAATCTTTACAGCTGCTAATGCAGCCCTGGGGCATCTATGCATGGATGGGTACAGTCTTACTTAGAGATGCTAACCTTCCTAAATCTCAAACAATTACCATAAGTCACAAAATATGCTCTCGCTCTCTGTCTCTCTGTCTCTGTCTGTCTGTCTGTCTGTCCCTGTCTATCTGTCTGTCTGTCTGTCCGTCTCTGTCTCTCTATCGCTCTGTCTGTATGTGTCTGTCTGTCTGTCTCTCTCTCTCTGTCTCTCTCTCTGTCTCTCTGTCTCTCTCTCTCTATCTCTCTCTCTCTGTCTCTCTCTCTGTGTGTGTGTGTGTGTGTGTGTGTGTGTGTGTGTGTATGCTGTGCACATCTGTGAGGATTCTAAGAGGTCAACCTTCACAGACCTTCCTCAGGAGCCACCCTACTTGTTTTAGAGGAACTGGGGCTGGTTGGCTGAGCAGGTTAAATGTCCAGAGAGCCCACCAATCTGCCTACTCCAGCTTACCCAGCACAGGGATTAAAAACACAAGCCTCCACACCAGGTGTTTACCGGGGATGCCTGGAACTCAGGTCTCATCAACGCACGATAAGCACCTTCCTGACCAAGCTGTCTCCCCAGCCCCCTCCTAATAGTTTTTTAAATATTTTTCTACCATTTAAAACTATTTTTTGAAAGATCCTTAGCTTTGGTTGGTTGTCAACCCTTAGGGCTGGCCTGAACGCTATAGAATTCAGACTTACATTCTAGGAACACAGGGAATAATTGTAGCTTGGCAGGGTGGTGCAGGCCTGAGATCATCTCAGCACTCTGAGGACTAAGGCAGGAGAACGGTGAGTTTGAGTTCTGGGCCAGTCTGAGCTGCATAGCAAGTCCCTGTCCGGAAACAACAAAAAGTGCTCGCACACATGATCTGTTGTTGTTGTTGTTGTCGTTGTCGTTGTTGTTAAGGGAAAAGAGGGTCTAGAAGATGCAATCACATTGGGGCCCAGCAATTCAGTGCAGTTGGCTTTGAGAAGTGAGGCCTGAGGGTCCAACAATGTAACTGCTACTCTCATGGAGCTGTAGTGGTGGAGGTAGGCAAGAGGACCAGATAGCCAATGAATCTTCCTCCGGAGAGAGGTTGGTCCATCAGAGCAAAAGAGAAAGGAGTGAGAAAAGCCCCACCCCTTCAATTACCCATGCTCTATTTGCCCAGTGATCTAGGCCACTGAAAAGACCAGCAGCCACAGAGTTAAATTTAGACATCCCCCCCCTCCCGCCGCCAATTTTTTGCATAAAGATGAGGCTCTACCTCCTACACGGAGGAAAACCCACAGTTCTCAGATCCCCTTCCCAAGCCCGCAGTCAGAGGATGGCTTTGTTTACCTGTAAACACCGGGCTCTTATGTAAATTCCAGGAGCCAGCTCAAAATAAGCCAGTGCTTGGCTCTGATGGATTTATTTTTCCTTTGCTACAGAAGTCACGGGCCACTTCTGTGTGGGGGAGGGGAGCGACACGACAGCAGCTTGCCCAGGACTTCAGGGCCTGCCTGGCAACCAGCCTCTTCGCCCCTTCTGCAGCTTGGGCCTGACTACCTAGCTACTGAATAGTTGGATGGGAAGGGTTCAATTCAGGGTTTGCACTTTCCCAGCCATTAGCCAGCTGCCGACGCATTTCATTATCTTCGGAGAGTTTGTACATCAAAGAGAGCCCCAAACAGTGTGATGGAGTGGAAGTAACAGAGCCTGGTCAACATTATAACTCGAAGCATTTTTCCTTCATGGATATAATGCCATCTGGCACCCAGAAACAGCAAAGGCCAGGGATGGAAAAACTCCACCTCCTTGTTTTACTTATTGGTGTAACAGCTAATCCCGGTAAAGGACACAGAGAGACTGCCTTGTATATCTATTGTCTTACACAGGCTGCGCTGCCCCATCAGCCAAAGGCAAAGGTTGCTCACTGGACTGCCAAATGGGTTGGGAAGAGAGGGACTTAAGGGAGAGACCTATTTGTCTTTTTGCCTATTGAATTGCTTAAACAGAGAGAGAGAGAGAGAGAGAGAGAGAGAGAGAGAGAGAGAGAGAGAGAGAGAGGAAAAGGCGCGCTATTCTTCCCAGAAGTTTTCTGAGGAAACCTCAAGCTTTGAAAGTCCCTCACCATACTCTCGTTATCACATAACTTAACATTGGCTGTAAAACCTTGGTTTTAGATTATTTTGAAAAGTCCTCTCCTTCCCCTCCAGGGACTTTAGATTACAGCCCATCAAATCTCCCACTGCCACTGCGCCACTGCAATTAAGGAGACAGAAAGGATCCAAAGACCCTGGCAAAGAGAGAGGCTGAGTAAACTCAAGCGCAGGGCACTAGGCAGCCTGTTTGCTGGGTAGGTGATTTTCAACTAGAAAATTGGGGGCGGGGAGGGGGAGCAACGTGAGCCTCTCATTGTTTTATTATTTTGACATCAGTCTTTCAGAGGAAACAACATCCACGTGGACAATTGTCTGCTCCGCTGAAATGAGGACAAATGTCCAGTTTATGGGATCGCATTTGTTTGTTTTCTGTTTGGTTTGGTTGCGTTTTTGCAAATGTGCACGCATTGCTGTTGTAATGCTCTTCAGTGATATTTTTCCCCTAGTCATTAACTCAACTCCTTCCTTCTGACCAACCCTCCGATCTCCACCCACCCCTCCCACCGTGCGAGGGGAAAAGTCTGATGTTTTTGCTTTTGTTTTTTTTTTGAGTAAGATAGTTCCTCCTGGAGGAAAATGGCATTAAGACAGGATTGTGCCGTTTCAGCTTAAGCAACCCAAGAAGTCTTCAGAGAATGGAAACCTCTTAAGGCAGCTGTCCCTGTACACCAGTGGTTCTCAACCTTCCTAACGCTGCCACCCTTTAATACAGTTCCTCATGTTATGATGAACCCCCCCTAACCATAAAATTATCTTCTTAGTACTTCATAACTGTAATTTTGCTATTGTTATGAACTGTAATATAAATATTTTTGGAGACAGATGGTTGCCAATGGGGGCCACGGCCCAAGGGTTGAGAACCATTGCTGTACACAGATGTGACAATTAAGATGATTTTAAAAGTGAGTAGGTACCTACCAGTAACCAACATGTAGCCTGAAATTACTCAGAAAATCTATTTTAATCTCTGGACTGTTACTGCTTTTCTCTTCCCTGGCATAAACTACAGAATTAACACCCTGGGAAGAAAAGGGACCTGGTTGCTATTTTTCATGGGCATGAAATTGCCCCTCCAGCAGAAGTGATAATTCTGTCTCTGACCCTGAATATCCCCCATCCTGTCACCCTTTCCCTCTCTTCTTCTCTCTCTGCAGAGTCAGGGGAAAGAGAGAGAGAGAGAGAGAGAGAGAGAGAGAGAGAGAGAGAGAGAGAGAGAGAGAGAGAGAGAACAGAATTATGAAGCAAACACAACTGAAATCCTTGACCAAGAGAGAGAAATGAATGTGTGATGCTCAGATCTCCTATATGAGGTGGTCACACGTTAAAACCTGAATTATTCATTCAGAATATCTGCTGCTTTGCATTTCACAAATGCTGTGAATCTCTAGCACAGGAAAAGAAAAGATTTGCCAAGAAGAAGCTTGCACAGAAGGTGAAGAAACATTAAGTCAAACATTCCAAATTTTAGCCTCAAACTCAGACACATACATGCACATATGAAGAGGAATTTTAATCCAGTAACATGCAGCTCTGGCAAGGGATCATATCTAAAGACCTTTTAGGTCTATGTGATCTGGCTAGAATACAGTCAAGGCCTTAGTACACACCTTTAATCTCTCTGGCTGGAATACTAACTTACCTTTAAACCCTCTGGCTAGAATACAAACATACCCATAGAACATACTTTTAATCCCAAACAATGAAGATAAAGTTGGTTTGTAGAAGGAAGCAGCCATGTTTGAAAGTGAAGAGGGGCAGACAAAGTGATGAATCAGAGAAAGATTTGACAGAATGAGTCAGAGATAGGATATGCCCAATTTTCAAGAGAACATCACAGGAAAGAGATGCTACTTAAGACAGCCACAGAAGGGGGGGGGATGTGGGGAGGGAGAGGGAGAATGGGAGGGGGAGGGGGGAGAGAAAGAGAGACAGACAGACAGACAGACAGACAGTGAGAAGGCAGTTTTACTGGGACAGTTTTACAGGTAAAGTCAGAATGATCCATAAAATGAGGAGCCAGAAGATTAGAACAGATTGCCAGAGTTAGTTTGAGGCCAAGCAGAGCAATTCATTCAGAAGCCAAGAGAAGTCAGATTGCATCAGTCATCTTAGGGAAGAGTTTGGGCCAGAACAGCTGAGTTGAACCAACCAGATAGAGTTCAGAAAGAACTAGAAACTGTGAGCTTATTCTGAAGATGGCAATTGCATCTAGCAAATAAGGGTTACATTTATCTCTGTTGCAAGACAGCAGTAAGTCTGAGAGGCTTAAATATTCTGGGCCTAGATTAGATACTACAGAGGCCAGAAGCTTCTAGGCCTAGGCTTAGGGATAATTTAGAACAGAGAAAGAAATGCCCTGGGCTCAGCCTAAACCGTGTATTCACACAGCTTGGGTATGGCTCTCATCTCACTCCTCCATCTGAGGAATAAAAATGACATTTACATGCATGTGCAGGCACACAAATGGTCATTCACATATATGTTGCCACACAGCAAAAATCATTTAAAAGGGAGCTAGGGATATGGCTCACTCAGCAAAGTACCTGCCACACAGCTACGTGGACCTGGATTTTATTCCTAGTACATATAAAAAGCCGCATGAAAAAAAAGTCTTTGAAAGTCACCTGTGACTTCTGCATGAACAGATAGATGTATGCACCCAAAAGAACACATACACAAGGCATATATGGACACAGACACACAGAGGACAGTGTATTAATCAGGGTTCTCTAGAGTCACAGAACTTATGGAATATTTCTATATATTAAGGGAATGTATTGTAATGACTTCATCTGTAGTCCAACTAACCCAACAATGGACAGCTGTTAATGGGAAGTCCAAGAATCTACTAATCGCTCAGTCCCACGAGGCTAGTTTTTTACCTGGTATAAGCTGAAATCCTGAAGAAGTATGTTCCAACAGATGTGCTGGCAAGTAAGGGCAAGCAGGCGAAGAAGACTGAGTTTTCCTTCTTCCAATGTCCTCATGTAGGCCTCCAGCAGAAGTTGTGGCCCAGATTAAAAGCGTGTATCACCACTCCTGGATCTGAAACTTGCTTTGTCCCAGGCTGGCCTTGAACTCCGAGATCTCCTGGTCTCAGTCTCCTGTACTACCTTGCCTGGGCCTAAACTTTTCATTGCCACTATGCCTCAAGATCTACATGTCTAGATCTGGATAGGAAGCCTGTGTCTTCCAGCCTCAAGATCTAGATCACAGATCTCCATTTAGTCAAGTTGACAACCAGGAAGAACCATCATAAGTGGGGAGAGAAAAAGGGAGGAGAGAGAGAGAGAGAGAATGTGACCTCCTTAATAGGGCCTGGTATGTCTCACCAGTGGTCCTGCTATGGCATGTGCTCACACATTGGACACTGTTGCATGGCTTACTGTAGTAGAAATATACGGGACCTCGTATAAGTAAATAAGGGGATTTCTTCTCCCAAGGAACTCACAATTGGTTATTAGAGGCAAATTTTAAAATAAGAATTGTGAGATGTGACATGAACTTCCTACCTGATATAATACAACCAGGGGACCGAGGGGTGGGTGTGGGGCAGCTCCCCACAACCTGAATCATGGTGTTAGGAGCCTAAGAAACATAAACTTAATCAAGCCTCTTTTAATAAATAAATACATAAACAAATACAACAGAACCTAGTAGTTACCAAAAGAGAAGAACTAGTAGCCTAGTAGAAAAAAATAAAAGCACTATGTCAGTTACATCAGACTAGGTCTTCACAGAGCTCATGTTAAAGTAGTGATATGCTATTGTGTTAAAGTCAAATAAGCCTTAGTCCTCAAATCATTCGAGAAAGAAAATCAATCACTTGTGGCATGTCTTCAGGTCTACTTCTGATATCACTTAATCTGCTGAGTGCTTTCTCCGATTATTCTGGATTTGTGGTCGAATCATTTAAAAGAAGCAAAGCTCTGCAGTTTGCCCACTCTGACTGCTGAAACACGGAGCTCTCTAACAGGCTGAGTAACCAATACTTCTTACCTGCAAAGGAGTAGTAAGAAAGCAGTGCCGAATTTCTTTCTTAAAATGTTGCAAACCTCTAACTCATGGATGCTAGGAATTAAAGGACACACAACATCGTTTCTACAGAGTTTATGATGAGCTTTATTTTGAATCAGGGTCTCAGATAACTCCAGGCTAGCCTCAACTCAGTACCTAGCCCAGGGTGATGTTGATCCTCCTGCCTCTACATCTCAAGTGCTGGGATTACAGACCTGAGTTTCTATGTCCGGTTTCTGTGGTACTGAGGAGCAAACACAGATCTTCCTGGGTGCTATAGGCAAACACTCTATCAACTGACTTACAGCCCAGCCTTTATTTCCAGTTTCTGAACGGAAGTCAAGTTTCACAAAACTAATTAACTATTTTACCATCATGTCCACAATTATTCTACCTTTCCCCAACAAATGAGTAAGTTTTCCTAGGATCTACTCAAAAGGAGACTCAGTTCTGTGCCAATGTGGTAGTTGGGAAGAGGGATGACTAACAAGCTCTATAATAGTCTATTGACAGAAAGATGCAGAAGACAGAAACCCAGTGTCTCAGGAATCTTTAATCCTATATCTGTTTCAACCTGGGCAAACACAGCGAGACAGAATATTTTTACACAATAGAATTTTACGCATGTTCTCTTTCTGAGTATTAAAGAGAAGAAACTCCAACTTCAGTTACGGAGAATTGGTTCCTGGAGATCTTTGCTTTCTCTCTATCACTGTTTCTGTCTCTCATTGTACTTCCTCATCTTCTCTTCCTGCCATCCCTGACTTTCTACCTCTCTAGCCTATAGCATAAAACCAGATAAGAGACGGGTATATGCCAGATGGTGGTGGCGCTTGCATGCCTTTAATCCCAGCAGGCAAATCTCTGTGAGGTCGAGGGCAGCCTGGTCTACAGAGTGAGAGTCTCAGAACATTGTTCCAGGATAGCCAGGGCTACCCAGTGACCTTGTTTCGAAAAGTAAAAACCAAACCGACCAACCAAAACAAACAAACAAGAAAAATGATGAGCATATAAGAAAAACAAGAGGCAGAAATATCCTGTCGTACATGGGGCAAAAAATAATACAATTATCAGTGGTAGAATCTTCTTACTTGTTTACAGAAACCTCTTTGATAAACATAACATCTGCCTCACTGAGGGGCTGTGAGCGCTAGACACTGCTGGGATTTGAAAACATTCTACAATAGTTCCCAGCACATTTAAAGCTGTCAACAGATGCTGGATAGTGCTATTACCCTTGCTATTTTTACCACTGTTATTATAGTCATAGCTTGCATAACTACATGCTCAAAATGGTTCAAACTCAACACCACATTTAGTTGGTCATAATGTATCTTGTAGCTTGAGAATTATTCTATTTCTAAACCCTAAGTTCCTAACAACATTCATTTGATTATTCAGGAACCATTTATCCTGGGTTCCCCCACACACCCAAAAGTACATCTTTAATATGACTTTATTTGAATTTTTTTTAATATTTGCCACGGGATAGAAAAATGAATTTGGAGGTAAAGCCACAAGGCAGAAAATAATCAACTCTTGCTGCTGTCCTGTGCTATGTAGTGTGTGTGTGTGTGTGTGTGTGTGTGTGTGTGTGTGTGTGTGTGTTTGTGTGCGCATGCACACAATGTATGTGCACCCACACGCACACACATATTTTTAAAAAACTTTGTCTCTCATTTTCAAATATTCAAAATTCCTTTACAAACCACTCATAACTCAGCTCTGGTCCTCTCTGGCCTTCCCCAAATGCTACTTTTCTCTCTACCTCTTAACCATCTATTTTCCCACAGTAGTTGTCAAGGCTTCCAGCTTGCCTACCCCATTGCTTTTTTTCCCTGAAACTAGAATGAAATGGCCCTCTAACATTCTTCTTTCTCTCTGTAAATTCATTTATTAAAGAGACCAACAACTAAGTAATCCTGATTAGCCCGGTTACAGTAGTGGGTGAATAGGTAAGGCCCTGGTATATATAAAAGAAACAAGATTCTTTATTAGAAGAGCTCAATATGCAACCCAGGCTGGCCTTGAACTCACAAGTCTCTTGCTTAAACCTCCCTAATGCTGAAACTGCAGGCATTCATCAGCACCATACCTACCTTTGACCAAAAAAATGTCTTGACCTAACTTCTACTCACTCTCCTTTCCAAAATGAAAAGTTAATTGCAAAATGTCAGGCCAGTGTGATAATGCCTGGCTTAAAAAGCATTTTTATAAGTACTCAGGTCTAGCACTATTTTGCAAAGCTTTTCAAATATCTGACCTGCAGGTATGGTCCCAACTCAGTTTTCTTCTAGATTGTTCCCTTTATAAGAATAAATCAGATAAATATATATCTCCCAGGTTACTAAGTTTCCCCTTCCTTCCTACTTCCTTTATTTCTCTGCAGCACGGAAGTATATACTGAGTGGATCCAACCTTCCAGTTCTTTCCAGTCTTCATGTCCCTGAGTTGTTGAGTAAGTTCATATGGTGGTTTGAATACGCTTGGTTCAGGGAGTGGCACAATTAGGAGGTGTGGCCTTGTAGGAGTAGGTGTGGCCTGGTTGGAGGAAGTGTGTCACTATGGGCATGTGTTTTAAGATCCTCATTCTAGCTGCCTGGAAGCCAGTCTTCTCCTAGCAGCCTTCAAATGAAGATATAGAACTCTCAGCCCCTCTAGCTCCATGTCTGCCTGCCCGGATGCTGCCGAGTTCCTGCCTTGATAATGGACTGAACCTCTGAACCTGTAAGCCAGTCCCAATTAAATTGTTGTCCTTATAAGAGTTGCCTTGGTCATGGTGTCTGTTCACAGCAGTAAAACCCTAAGGCAGCTTACAAACATGTTTCTCCATAGCTTCATCTTGTGAACTCGAACAGAGTTAATGTGAATTCTGTCTTTGCTAAATGGTCAGTTTGATTAACAGGTTTTTTTTTTGTTTTTGTTTTTGTTTTTTTGTTCTTTTGAGTGTATGATGTGAGACTGGGTTTTTCAGCTGACAGAGTATCAAGATAAACATGGGGTTTCATGGAGAGTAAGACAAATCACATAATAAAATTGTGTGTGTGTGTGTGTACAAAACCTACATGTAAGCATTACATATACATATATATAGTTATAGTTATCTTTGTTGTCAAATTGAATGGAAAGTTACATATTTAAAACACTGGTAAAATCCACTTCTGGTTGTGTCTGGGAAGGTGTAACCAGAGATGATTGGCATGTCCATCAGCAAAATGAGTAGAGAAGAACCATCCTCAATACATTGGCACATGCCATGGGCTGGAGGCTTGGACCAAACAAAATGTAAGGGAGATGCTGAGGTGAGCGTGCAACTCTTCCTGATGCATTTCTGCTACAGACATCACCACCCACAAACATCAACATTGATCCCTCTTAGTTTGTGGCTTCTGGCTTTTTAGACTGAACAGCTACTGCTATCTCCAACTTCCATCTCTCTGACTGTGTGACTACTCAGTCTCTAACTTTGTAAGCTGATTTAATGAATCTCCTTTGATAACTGCATATCCATTTCTGCTTTTCTGTTCCTTTAGAGAACCTTGACTAATCTTAATGTAGAATATACACATTCCCATCAATATACAGTATAATGACTAACAAGGATGTTCATATATAAATCTCACCATCTTATGGAATCTTGGGGCCTCATGATGTGCTGGTCTCAGGGTGGAGACAGCGCTCAGTTAGTTGGGTAGTTTAAAGGACTGAGAACTGGAAAACAGACAGAAAAGATTCTAGTCCAAGTCTGAAGACCACAGAACAAGGACAATCAAAGACAGGTTTGTGCTCCAGCTCAAGTATCAAGTGAGATAAAGCATTCATTCTACCTAAACTGAGCATGCCCTGGATGGATGGAACCATATAGACTCACCTGTCTTAGGATGCCATCTTTCTTCTTTCTTTTCTTTCTTTCTTTTCTTTCTTTCTTTCTTTCTTTCTTTCTTTCTTTCTTTCTTTCTTTCTTTTCTTTCTTTCTTTCTTTCTTTCTTTCTTTCTTTCTTTCTTTCTTTCTTTCCTTCCTTCCTTTCTTCTTTTTCTTCTTCTTCTTCTTCTTCTTCTTCTTCTTCTTCTTCTTCTTCTTCTTCTTCTTCTCTTCCTCCTCCTCCTCCTCGTCCTCCTCTTCCCCCTCGCCCTTGTCCTCTCCTTCCTCTCCCTCGCCCTCTCCTTCTTTTCTTTCTTTAGATTTATTTATTTAATGTATGTGAGTACATTGTTGCTATCTCCAGAGGGTATCAGATCCCATTACAGATGGTTGTGAGCCACCATGTGGTTGCTGAGAATTGAACTCAGGACCTCTGGAAGAGCAGTCAGTACGCTTAACCGCTGAGCCATCTCTCCAGCCGATGTCATCTTTCTTCAACCCACCAATTCAAATTTAAATTTCTAAGGACGTAACATTTAAAAATATTGTTTGTCAAGTACTGGCAGAGCCTCTTAGAAGACAGCTATATCAGGCTCCTGTCAGCAAGTGCTTGTTGGCATCCATAATAGCATCTGGGTTTGGTGACTGTATATGGGATGGATCCCCAGGTGGGGCAGTCTCTAGATGGTCTTTCTTTCAGACCCATGACTCCAGCTGCATATGTAGCAGAGGATGATCTTGTTGAACATCAAAAGGAGGAGAGGCTCTGGGTCCTGAGAAGGCTGGATGCCCCAGTATAGGGGAATGCCAGGACAGGGAAGTGGGAGTAGGTGGGTAGGTGAGCAGGGGGAGGGGGGCATGGGATAGGGTGTTTTCGGAGGGGAAACCAGAAAAGGGGATAACATTTGAAATGTAAATAAAGAAAATATCTAATAAGTTTAAAAAAAAAGGAAAGAAAAAAAGGGACCAAAATAATAATAATAATAATAATAATAATAATGTTTGACCTGATACCTGGGTTTTCCATGGCCCAGTTAAGTTAATTAAAATTAACCATTATAGATGATTATCCTACCCAGTCAGACAAATAATCAGGAATCAGGGAAGTCTTAAATGACTGGCCAAAAATATTCATAGTAATTGAAAATAAAGATCAAAATGTGCATTGCATCCTAGACATGGCACTAAATACTCTGTGGGTTATACTTAATTCACAAAATGATCCTGCAAGGTGGGCACCAAACTTGTTCAAGATTAAGCATTTAGCCAGTGACAGAACTGAGCAAACTAGAGAGCAGCCAGTGGAAAACTCTTCTTTTTCAAGGTCATGGACAGATTGAAACATTCCATCAGGCAGGGACACTCCTTAGGCTTGAAGGTAAACTACTCAAAAGAGCTTCGGGAAGTCCTTGTAACTGACTAGATTCACTGCAGTCCACCACGCCCTTCCTTGTGAAAGCTGAGAGCCCCTGTCAGATTGAGAAAACTGAGTTACAAAGAAAAGCTTGAGATCAGACCAGCTGCCTACAAGAAGCAGAAAAGGGCCAGGCTGCCTGGAAGAGGTTGATACCAGAGCCACTTGGGAAGGATACTTTCCAAACTGTTGATTTAGCTGCAGGCTGTGCTGTGTGCCCACGTTTTTCAGCTTTTGTGAGCTGTTACCATGGTGGGGTGAGCTTTGGCAATGCAGCTGTCTTTGTGTCATTTCTGCTCCTGTAAGTGACCCCTCACCTATACTCCTGTAAGGAACCCCAATAAAACTCATTGGCTCACCAAGTTAGACTCTGGTGGTACTTTTTGGTCTGTTGTGGGTTCCCTATCTGGCGTGAGTAGTCATGTGTGTTGGGTCTCCTGAGAAGTTTTGTAATACAACACTGTCACAACTTCATACTTTATTCTGTGCTGCATGAAACAGAACGGTGTTGCAAAGACCAAATGGAAGTTTTCTCTGGCTTTTAAATTAGCACAAGGACAGTCAAGGATCAGGTTGGGAGAGAGAGAGAGTGCGCTCTCGGTTTAGTACAAAAGGGAATGTAGTCCATGCCAGTAGTAACAGGGGAAGAAAACATGCTGAGAGAGAAAAAAGCAGAACCTGGCATCCTCTGCACTTTGCACTTCAGTTTAAAGAACTACAGTGCTATCGTGAAATAAAATGTCTTTGGAAAACCCCAGCAGGTTTATGTCTGATTATCACAAGGATAAAGAATAAGGAGACTGGGTATGTAGTGGTGAGGGATTCACCCAGGATGCTGCATGCACTTAGTGTGTGCTCTCTGAACGACGACCAATCTCATTTCCATCATGCAAAGGATTATTCATTCACTCACTATCCAGATTCCTCTAAAAGTCTCCAAACCACCCTCAACCGCTCTGACAGTTATACCTTCTTGCTATCCCCACTTGCCACCCCACCCCATCCAAAGCCTTCTGCATCATTGACAGTTAAGAGTGCCAAGTGAGTTCTTTCAGACATCTGCATCCCTCCCTTGGGGTAACCAAAGGTTTTGAACTTTGTATATTTTGCACAAGGCCAGATTTATCTGCACATTTTTAAAGTAAATATTTACTTTTGCTGGTTTTAATCGTGTGTGTGTGTGTGTGTGTGTGTGTGTGTGTGTGTGTGTGTGTAACCAAACCTGGATCTTTTGCAAGAACAATGCTCTTAACCACTGAGCCACCTTTCCAGCCTGTCTCTGCAGATCTTAAGCTCTGGATCAAGTGGAAGGCTCCATTCACTATCTACTGTGATCTTTCATTTTAGCCTTTATGCCATGTTCTTTTCCCACCTGGCATCCTTGAATCCATCACAGAGTACCTAAATGCTATTCCTTGTGGAGGCCCTTCCCCCCATGTCCTTCCCCCATAAGCTCATTTATTTCTCAGTATCTTTATTATGACATAATAGACTGTCTTATTATAGTTTGTAATCTTCCTTCCTGCATTAGATTTTAAACTCCGTGTGATTTAAGTCTGTTTTCAACACCCTTAAACTCTCACCAGGACTCAGCAGAATCCAGCATGGAAATCAGACAATCAGGTACTTTTGTGTATTTAAAAGGAGAGGGCCAGGTACTTCCCTAGCAGTGTGGGGGAAGATGGGGAAGGATTGAGAGTAAAATGGGCTACAAATAGAGTCAGTCTAGGAGAGAAGCCAGGGGAGGGGGAAAAATAGTTAAATTTTTTCAGATCTTTTTATTCAGGGTTATTCCTGAATAACCCTAAATTTTCTACTGAACACACAACTAGTTGAAAAGCTGTTTTCTTCTTGATCCTAAGGAGGTTTCTGTGCTCATGGTTTTTTTATTCAAGAGAGAAGATATCAGGAACTATATTTTCCTTTCCTAAAACCAAAATAAAACCAATTTTTAAGAAGTCATAAAGAAATGGAAAAAACAAAATCAAAGAAATCCAGAAAGGATTTTAAGAAACAAGACGGACCCAGTTCTACTCTTGTGACTAGAGGACCCTATGAGAGGGACCACACTGAGTAAATGAGAGGAGGAGGGATTACGGCTTTAATTCTCAAAGCTCCTCTTTGGGCTGCAAGCTTCCTGTAAGAGAGCCCTGGAAAGGCGTGGTCACGTGCATCATGCATCCTATTACAGAAGGAGAAAACTGTTATGACTTCCTTCTTTTTCCTTAACACCACACACGAGTGCTTATCTGACTCTGTACATACTTGACTTTATTTCTATCTTGAGGCAATGTGCTAGAGAAGGAGGGCGCTATTGAGAACCTGGAAAGCCACTGGCAAAGCTAAAATGTATAGGATTCAAAAGCACGAAGAACAACAGAATCAATGAAGGACAGATTTGCTTGCTTGTTTAGTATTTTCTTTATTTGAGGCAGAGTGCTACTATGTAGTTTACAGGATTGACAGTCATCCTGTCTCAGCCTCTAGGGTGCTGGGATTATAAAAGTATGTATGTCACCATGCCTGGCTAAGAGAGACTTATTTCCTTGGCCTCTAAAACAACTGTCTGCAAGAAATGATGTGTGGCTGAATGCAAAAAAAAAAAGAAACATGAGGCTTTGTTATTACAACATTATGGTTATTTAAATTATGCATTATTTATTACTATTATATGTACATGTGTGTAGCTGTGTGTGCACATGTGTGAAGGGGAGGGGGCTTGATATGCCAAGATACGTGTGTGGAGATCAGGAGACAACTTTGTAGAGATGGTTCTCCCCTTTCGCCTCCATGTAGTTTGTGAAGGTAGAACTCACATTCCCCAGTTCACATGGAAGGAAAGCCTGCAAGCACCTTTACCCAGTGTGCCATCCCTTCAGCCCCAGATATCCGTTCTGTCTGTGTCTCCTTTTATTTTTGGCGATTTGTCCTACTTATTGTTTCCTGGTTCTTTTGTTTTAATAAAGACGGTAACAAGGGAATTCAAATCTTCGAGTAGGAACCGAGAATTCATCTTGACAAATGAATCTTTGAAAAATGAAAACACAACCAAATAACTTAAAATAGTTAATGGAGCGTATACTCAACCCGCTAGGTCTCCAAGCTGCAGAGTTGAGGAACCTAGCATGGGACAGGCAAAATGAGCACACAACTTGCTGTCTGATTTTTTTTCAATTTCTAAATATCACTTTTTTTCCCCCTAAACAATAGAAAGATGTTTTGATAATCACAATAGGACAAAAATTTAACTTTTTTTTTCCAGTCAGGCAAGTTCTTCAAACCTCCATCCATTTATTCCTCCTCCCAGTGAACTTCCAAAGTTTATGTTGAGGAGAAAGAATTGTATCTATACTCAGCAACTGGGCTCATCATAGGGAAGACACTAAACAAAACATCATTCTCCAGGGCTCCAAATCTCCCTCCATTTATAGCCAGAGTTTACAGCCTATGTTCATCTCCCATTCCCTCCCTGGAGCTGTCCCTGTCAAGAGATTCTCAGCACCTGGCCCCTGAGAGAGTGTTCTGAGAGCTTTGCTGAAGGACTGTTTCGCAGGAAGTGTCTTTTCACCATTAATCACTCTCTCTCTCTCAGAGAAAGGCCCATGGTCTCCAGGGTATTCAGCTCTCTAGTTCCCTGAGATCTTTAGATCTCTAAGGCAGAAGATGTGAGGGGAGAAAGGAAGAGAAGGATTTTTCCACTATTAAAAGTAGGGGAATGGGCTGGCCAGCTAGTGTAGTTAGTACAGTCCCCACTGTGTGAACCTGAGGACCTGAATTCAGACCCCTCAGAATCCACAGCTTTGGCCCTCGGGTCCTGAAAGGCAGAAACAAGAGGATTCTGGGACTTACTGGCCATGAAATCAAGGCAGATCTGAAGGTGATTCCGTGGGAGGTGCTGCCTCAGAAAGAATACTGAGAAGCAGATGAATTCTGGGCTACACACACACACACACACACACACATACACACACACACACACACAAAAAGGTGCGGTAACATGACATATACCCTAATCCCAGCATACCAGAGGTCCCCTGGAGGCCAGCCTGGTCTACATTGTAAGATCCAGCCCAGCCAAACTTAGCCCAGCAAAACCTTGTCTTAGGTCAGAGAAGGGGAGGGAAGTAGGGTAGAGATTCAAACTGGAAAACAAAACAAAACAAAACAAAACAAAATTTTAAATCAAAAACAAGAAAGCAAAGACTGAAACTGAAGGGGCATTGAGGAGGCGTGTAAACAGAAGATCATTACCCACTTTAGCACCACAGATAGACATGCACGAGAACAATTCGGGGCTGTGGAGGCTCGTGGTATCGTGTACTGAGATATTGTGAAACACACATCCTTGTTCTCCCCCCACATCACACTGCAAGTAGACATGGACTACAGAGAAGGAAGATCAGGAATCCTGGGCCATCCTGGGCTACACATTGGGATTCTGCCTTAAAAATAAATAAGAGCTAGTAAGATGGTTTAGCGGGTCAAGGTGGCCCAATAATCTGCATCTGATCTCTAGATTCCACGTGGTGGAAGAGGAGAGAACCAACTGTCAGAAGTTGTCCTCTGATCTCCACAAGTGCTCTGTGGCTCACACGCACGTGTGGGCATGCACTGCACACATGTGTGTATGTGTGTGTATGTGTGTGCAAGCATGTGCCCAAGTGTGTATGTGTCTGTGTGTGTCTGCATACATGTGCTGCAAATGTGTGTGTGTGCCTGAGTGTGTGTGCATGAATGTGCCCAAGTGTGTGTGTGTGTGTGTGTGTGTGTGTGTGTGTGTGTGTGTGTGTGTGTATTGAGCCACAGTGCATGTATTGAGGTCAGATGTACACTTTTGAGTTGGTTCTCTTTTTCCACTGTGGACCCCTGGAATTGAACTCAGGTGATCAGGCTTGACAGCAGGCACCTCAACCTTCTGAATCATTTCCCCAGGCCTTACATATTCTTTCTAATGCTAACTGTACTCACCCTACCATCCAGCAAACACATATAACCCCTCCCCAAACACAGGTTTCTGCATTTTCTTCCCTCAAAATAAACTTATTTCTAGTGAAATAAAATCTTCATTGAAAATTACAAACATATATGTAGGGATACATATATATATATAGGGTCAACACTCATACTCCACACACTTAGATAATATTTTTTTTCACTCAAACACTCTGAAACCTTGAACTGTGAAATAGCCCACTAAGTAGTTCCATTTCAATTAGCTTTACCATGAGTTTATTATATAAGAGTGGTATGCTAGATTTAAATTTAAATATAACTCTCCCCCACCACACATTTAGGCATTTTTTTTCTTTCATTCTACAGTGGAGGATTCTCCTACCTAGAGAAGTTCAGCTCGAGTGGGCTAGAAGGAGGGGAAACAGCGATTCTCACCAAGAAATGAAGGCAGGACATTTCCCAGGAAGACAAAGGGCAAAAACACTTCTCATAGCCCGAGGAACCTTGACAGCATTTTGATCAAGAGAATGAACTTTTGAGACACAGTGACACATCTGAAAAATCTTCTGAGAGACATAACATAGACTGTGGAAGCAAATATTAGCAGGTTCACCAGGCTGTAATCACCTCTGGTATCCATGGTGCTAAGGTTCAAATTAACATAGTTATTTTCCTTGTGTTGCCAAATTTAACATTGGGGAATTTTGGTTGTGGGCCTATTATCATTAGGCGAACACACATACTGGTGTTGAAGAGAATTTTTAGATAACTGCACAGCATTTACAAGAACAGATTTGGGGATTAAGCATATACTCAAATACCGATGCCCCCAGATAAATACAGGTCTCCTGTCACCATTGGTAAATGTTGATGCAGGTAAAATTTCTAATTCTGCATGCAATCTGAATACCATGACTACTGGTTTTTAGTGTATCTCCCTCCCATTCTTCCTTTCTCTCATTCTCTACAACTCTATCTCATTCTTAGTCAAATGATCCCAATTATCTGTTAATATCTATGACTTTAAGAGGCATCCTTTTGATGTGGATCTAGAGGGGAGGGGAGATTGGGAGGAACTGGGAGGAGTAGGGGGAGGGGAAACCATAATCAGAAACCAGAAAATGGAACCATAATCAGAATACATTTTTTGATTAAAAAAAAAGCTATTTTCAACAATGGAAAATAAAAGAGGAATCCCTTTATAAGATCCAGAAAAATCTTTCTGGCTCCATTTCAGGCTTGTTCAGACTCTCACAGAGGTGGGGAGACTCATGACAGTGGTTTAATCTCCACATCAATACACCAAGAAGTACTCAGGCCATTCCTGTGTAGTCAAAGGAAGGCCAACTAGAGGAAACTAATCCAGGCAGTGTGGGGAGGAACAAGGAATCTTACTTCTTGGGCCAAGGAGTGAGACCAGGGCAGAAGTCATGGTGCAATCTATTTTTGAAAGTACCAAGTGAATGAATCAGGGAAATACTTTAAAAATCTTCAGACCAAAGCTGGTTATTCATGCCTGAAGTTCCAGCTCTTGGGAAACCTAGGCAAGGGGGGTATGTGCCCTGGGCTAAGTAACAAGATCTCAAAAACAAAAACAGGAGCCTGAGGTGGTGGTGCAGGCCTTTAATTCCAACAGGGCCGAGAGGCAGAGAGGCAGGCAGAGAGGCAGAGAGGCAGAGAGACAGAGAAGCAGAGAGGCAGAGAGGCAGAGAGACAGAGAGGCAGAGAGGCAGAGAGACAGAGACAGAGAGGCAGAGAGGCAGAGAGACAGAGAGACAGGCAGAGAGGCAGAGAGGCAGAGAGGCAGAGAGACAGAGAGACAGGCAGAGAGACAGAGAGGCAGAGAGACAGAGAGGCAGAGAGACAGAGAGGCAGAGAGACAGAGAGACAGAGAGGCAGAGAGGCAGGCAGAGAGACAGAGAGGCAGAGAGGCAGGCAGAGAGACAGAGAGACAGAGAGGCAGAGAGACAAAGAGGCAGAGAGACAGAGAGGCAGAGAGGCAGAGAGACAGAGAGGCAGAGAGGCAGAGAGGCAGAGAGACAGAGAGGCAGAGAGACAAAGAGGCAGAGGCAGAGGCAGAGAGACAGAGAGGCAGAGAGGCAGAGAGACAGAGAGGCAGAGAGGCAGAGAGACAGAGAGGCAGAGAGACAGAGAGGCAGAGAGACAAAGAGGCAGAGAGACAGAGAGGCAGAGAGGCAGAGAGGCAGAGAGACAGAGAGGCAGAGAGACAGAGAGGCAGAGAGACAGAGAGGCAGAGAGACAGAGAGGCAGAGAGGCAGAGGCAGAGACAGAGCTCCAGTGAGTTGGAGACCAGGCAGATCTGCAAATGAGTTTTTCCAGGTCAGCTAGGGGTATGCAGAAAGATCTCCATCTCAAACAAACAAACAAACAAACAAACAGCCAAACTAGGCTGTGAGCGTAGGTCAGATGCTAGACCGCTTGCCTAGGAGGTATCCCCTCCTCTTATCCCCAGTACCCATAAACTAGCAGTGTTGTGTATGATTGTAATCTCAGCACTTGGTGGGGTAGAGACAGGATCACCACAAGTTCAAGCAAGCCCTTGGCTACTCAGTTAATTCAAGGCTAGCATGGGATCCACGAGACCCTCTTTTGAAAACAAAACAATGGTGGCTGGAGTGATAGGTAGGTGGCTGGGTGAGGATGCCTGGTGCTCTTCTAGAGGACCCAAGTTCGGATGACACACCCCCCTGGCAATAAACAACTCACTTCCTGTAATTCCAGCTTCTGGAGAGTAAACTGTCTTGCATACACAGAAATAGAGATAAATCTTTAAAAAAAAAAAAAGAACAAAAATTCTAACCGTGAAAAAATAAAACCAAGAATAAAACAATACACACATATACAAACCCTAACATTGGAAACTCTGTAACTCAATAGGCCAGATGACCCTCCCTGCCAGTAACTTAAGAAGGTGTCTTATGGTGAGAGAGCTCTGAGAGTAAAGATACCTGATAACCTGAGTTTGATCTTTGGAACCTATAGAAGGTAGAAGAAAACTCCACAAATTTGTCTTTTGACCTGCATACTTGCCATATCATGTGCACTTGTGTGTGCGTGCACGCGCGCGCGCGCGCACACACACACACAGACACACACACTCTTCCCCCACCCCCCACAGTCACTAATAAACAAAAGAAAAGCCAAGTATTCCAAGATTATTTATTTACTGTATGATGAAAGCAATGTACCCTTACTCTTATCTCATACACAAAAGTCAAGGTCTCGAGATGCTAATTAGAGTCTTTACTGTAATCTCCGATGCTCTGAGAGCAGGCTTCTTGTGATAACTGAATTTTCTAGTTACCAGGACACTGTTTTTTTCTTGTACCCTTGCTTGTATCATTATCCCGAGCAGTAAATCTCATTTCATATTTATTGCAGATGTAGCATTTGAAGGAATCAGAATTACTTTTTTTTAAAGTTTACATCATCTTATCAGGCTGTCTGGTTTGATTTGCAATTTTCTCTAAAGCGGACAGGAAGGCTTAGGGGGCGTAAAAATTACTGCTAAGGCTTTCCAGTAATCAAAGATGTGCTGATTCCTGCAGAAGCCAACGATCAGGCGGGAAAGCGGGCATAAAGCAGGTTAGCTGACACTGTCACGAAGAGAGTCCAGATGTGGGATCACAATACTGTATTTGGGACCCCGGAAAGAGGATAGAATTCGCTTAATTACTGAACAGAATATTCTCTTCCCAGAGTATCTCCAAAGCTGTTCTTTTAGTCGCCAAGCTTTCTGCTCAAATGTGACCTTCTCAAGAAGGTCATGCCTGACCATTTTACTTAAAATAGCAACCTGCTCCCACCCCTACCCCAGCAACAATGCCCTATGTCCCTTTAATGTGTGGACCACACACAGTGCTGTATAACTCTGTACGTCCTTGTCCCAGAACCAACTCATCAGCCTTGTTCCTTAATGCCCTTGCTTTCATATACCACAGATTCTGCTTGATTCTTCACATTCCTTTCTAAAAGCAGAGGGCATTATTATTATTATTATTATTATTATTATTATTATTATCTTCGAATGACAAAAAAAAGAGAAAGAAAAAATGCTGAGCCCTTGATACATCTTTTAAAATGTACAACCTTTTAATCTAATTTTAGCATCTTTTAAAGATTCAGTCTAAGTAGTAGTCCCTTGACATGAAAAATGTCACACACGAGAAATACAAGGCCTAGGTAGAAGTGATGGTTCATGGTGGGTGAGGAGAGCACTTGCTGTAAAGCCTGAGGACCTGAGTTTGATCCCCAGAACAGGTATAGAAATGCTAGCCGTGTTGCTCCAAAGCACTCCTAAGGGGAGACAGGGGAACTGGAGGGAATTCAAGGGCTATAGCAAGCAAGAGGGATCCTGCATCAGAAGGGGAAAAGGGGACCTATTCCTGTAAATCTTCTTCTAACCACCATGTGCATAGAGTGGCACATGCATCTTCATACATCACACACACACACACACACACACACACAAAATAAAAATCATGTGATGGTAGCAGACATGGTAGCGCATACCTACCCTAAGGAAACTCAAGCAGGAGGGTTACTAGTTCAAGGCCATCCTGGACTATATAACCAGCCCTCAGTGGGTAGAGAAGAGGGGAAGGGTGGGAAAGCTAAAGCAAGCAATGCTTGGGGAAGTGTTAACGGTTAGTTGACCTGGATGTAGGGGTGGGGTGTAAAATAATTCTGTACAAGTAACCATAATGCCAACTACCTTGTCTTATCTGTCTGTGAGGGTTATGGAGAGAACACAGCCATATTAGCACATGCCCAGCAGTCAGCAGATCAACGGAGGCAGAAAACAGGAAAGGCTGGTGCTATCTGTGGTACCAGGAACTTGTAGCTGAGAGTCTTCAGGTAAGCAAAAGGGAAAGAGGAAATGATGGGGCTCTGGAGTATGGAGACTGCTCAGAGAGTAAAGGAACTTGCCACCAAGATTGATAGCCTAAGTTAAATTCCCAGAACCTACATGGTGTAGGAGGAAAGAACCAATTCCTCAGGTTATCCACTGATAGACACACACGCACGCACGCATGCACGCACGTGCATGTGCATGCAAGTGTGATTGCATTGACACAAACACGAACACCCAATAAATTTATTTTTAAAAATCATTTACTCTCAAGAAAACAAAGCAAGCAAGCAAGCAAACACCCAACTACAAACAACAACAGAAATCACACAGGAGAGGTGGTTTAGTGGTTAAGCGTGCACTCTGCTCTCACCGAGGGCCTGAGTCTGATTCCCAGCACCCACAAAGGGAGGATCACACCATCCGTAGCTCCAGGGACGCACGGGCACAGGCCCGGATGCGTAATAGCAAATAATAAAACAAATCTTAATAAAATGGAACAGTGAGGCTGGAGAGATGGTGGTTAAGAGCACTGACTGCTCTTCCGAAGGTCCTGAGTTCAAATTCCAGCAACCACAAGGTGGCTTGCAACCATCCGTAATGGGATCTGATGCCCTCTTCTAGGGTGCCTGAAGACAGCTACAGTGTACTTACATACAATAAATAAATAAATAAATAAATAAAAACAGTGAAAAGAGAAGGAAGAATTAAAATTAAGGCTGAATCTACTACTACTGCTATCAACCAGTAGCCAAGGCAGAGGATTCCCCAGGTAGTATCAGGTGGTTTTATTTAAATTTTGTGCATATGAATGTTTTGCATGCATGTATACACACATCACATGTGTGCCCGGTGTCCTCAGGAGGCCAGATCTTTGGTTGTGAGCTGCTTTGTGGATGACAGGAACCAACCCAGGTCTATGTAAGTGCAGTAGGTACTCCTAAATACAGAGCCGCCCCTCTAGCCCTAGCTTCTCACCAGCAATATTCAACAGGAACCATCCTTCCTTCCATCTGCACTGACTTGTCGTTTGTTCTAAAACAGAGAACTTCAGGAGGTGTGGGCACAGAGAGGATACCAGTGCTGAAAATATTCACATTATTGCATTGAGAAAAACATGTCTGTAAATCACACTCCCCAACAACACAAGCCACCCTCGCTGTGGCACAAAACACTGCCCACCCTATTCAGGTGGAGGCTCCAACTGAGTCAGGAGCTTCCTAATCAAGGGGGAGCCATGGCCTTCCCCTGCCCCTCAGTAGAGTCCACTCTTATCAAGAACTTTTAGGACAAGTCTGTATCCTGCTCAAGAATCTTCAGTGTACCACACAACTCTAACATTGGGTCAGTTTCACAACTGTCCCTTGAGTCAGTATTCTGACAGCTCTAGCAACCGGTGGTGAGAATTTTGACATGAGAGGAAATCCTCAAGGCTAGGACATGGCTATCCACACAGGCTTGACATCTTGGCCTCATTATAGTTGTAAAGCAACCATAGCAAACAGAAGCTCAAAAGTGTGTGTGGAGCAGGGGACAGTGGAGAGGCTGGAGATACAGCTCAGTTGGTTGGGATCCTCCTAGTGTGCACAAAGGGTTAGGCTCCAGCACAGCACAGCAGAGTAAATGTAGCGTGGTGATACAGCTGAGGTTCAATGCCCTCCTCCACTGTGCTGTAAGGCCAGCCTGGGCTACATGAAATCCTGTCTACAGAAACAAAATTAAAAATAGCACAACAAAAGAGATATGTGTGGAGAGGTACTATGTAAGTTTGGCATCATCAGAATCTTTTGGGGTTGACCAAGACTCTCGGGTTTCAGCCTACTAATAAATAAGCCATCGTTGGTAAGCCTGTGAGTCAGAGAACGGTTTGTGAGTCAGAGCCTATGACTGGCTTCAGAGGTCTGAGATGGAGCAAACCTGGGAGGGGCATGCCACATGAGTAGCCACTAAATCATGACTAGTTGGAAGGCCAGGGTTTCTTCTGGCAACAGCTTATTTCATGTTTGGGGCAGTCATTTGCCATACATTTCAGAAGCAAAAATCGAGTTAAGACGAGGAGAAGTAAAACAACTCCTCTCCAATTTGAGGCTTGACTCCACAACAAGTGTCATGGTCAACTCTTAAGTATCTCAGAGGGAATTTTCTGGAGGAGTAGATCAATCTCTTGATGGGGTGTGGGTTACGTTGAGTATATAAAACTTCCTGGGCTCTATGAATTTTCTATATAGAGTGTCCCATACTTTAGAAGTTAATATATTTAGCCCATGAGAGTCATTAAAAATTGTGATAAAGATGAAGTGCAGCTCTTCACAGCTGATGGCTTCTGGAGGGGGGTGAGGGGGATGGGGAAGGACTCAGTTATCTTTAAGGGGCTGGCCAACAGGAGTTTGACTGTGCTCCAATACGTGTATGGGCACACTTGGACTTGATATACATATATCACAATATATATTTACACATTTATATATTCCAACATATATATATATATATATATACATATATATATATATATATAAAACAACACACACATTTATATATACCAAAACAATTGGACTTGGTGAGTGTGTGCATATATGTACTTTCTTTTGGATGGAGGGTTCAAGGGCAGGAGGGTAGAGACCAATGGGAAGTGTGACTGGGTACGTTGTATGAAATTCCCAATTAAGTAATAGAAATATTATGTTGGGAGAAATATGAACCTAGAATGATTATCGTAACTTTGGAGTGCTTGCCTGGAACGCATGGAGTGCTGGGTCTTATCCCAGCAGTGTGCTTAGTCTTCCAAGCCTGAATTCCCAGCACTGAGCCGGAAGCAGGAGGATCAGCACTGACAATTCAAGGTCATCCTCAGCTACATAGAGATTCTGAGGCCAGCCTGGGATACATGAGACCCTTTCTCCAAAGCAAACAAAAAGCCTACTTAAAACCTAACCTTGACTGGAGCTAAAGAGAAGCCTTCGTGGTTAGGAGTACCTGCTGTTCTTGCAGAAGAGCCAGGTTCGCTTCCCAGACCCCAACGTGGCAAATCACAACCATCTGTAACTCCAGTTCCAGGGAGTCTGCACCAGGCATCTGAGTTGGGCTGTTTCCTAAGGTAGGACTGTGATGCTAAAATGACTGACAGATCCAGTCACTAAGGCTGAGAGCCATCTTTTCTTGCTAAACCTTTAAACTGCAGGACAGCCATTACCTGCATCAGGATAATCCAACAACCTCACTGCCTCATGAAAGCACCCCCCTCGGAATTCTCTCTGGGTCTATTCTGGACCTGCTAAGGTGTCATATGTCCTTGTAACATTCTCAGGAAGAAGGCAACAAGATGTTGCCATCCCTTAAAAGTTAATACTGGGGACACAGCCTGCGAAAGGGAAGTGGCCATAGGTCCTGGTAGTCTTTACTTAACAGTAGCCTTTTTCCTCTTAAGAGTCATAGTTCGGTTAATACAATGTATCAATCTCATGGTATGATCACTTTAGCTATGTGGTGGGCCTGGCTCCTTCCATTTCTCTCCACCTCATTTTCCCTTCTATTTGCCAGCACCTTCCACCAGCTTCTGCTGGCTCTCTGTTGCTTGCCTTCTCTCAGACAAGCACTTACATCTTTCAGACTTCAGGGTACAGTATCCCTCCTCTGGGAAAGCTGGAGTTGTCAATACAGCTCACTGCGTTACCTCCAGAGCTTTTCTTGAGAGAGCAGCAGCTCAGGTACAGACTCTGCAAATGTCCAGGCATCTCTCTCCTCCTCTCCTCTCAGCCCGGCCCCCTCAGCCATAGCCTTCTCAGCCTTGATTTGTTTTGTTTTGTTGAGACAGGTCTCTCTGTTAAGCCATTCTAGCTGTCGTAGAACCCGCTCTGTAGCCCAGGCTGGCCTTGGATTCACAATAAATTCCTCTGCCTCTGCCTCCCATGTGCTGGGATAAAAAGCATGTACTACCACTGTCCAGCCATAACAGTATTTCAAAGGACAACTTTTAACATCACTGGCTGGCTAACTTGTTCTATGTACTTTCAACCTCAGTCTCCTAACTGCATTTTACCCATTATAGGACATGACTGATTCATAAACCTTGAACCAGACAGGGGATTTGAGAAGCAACAGTGACTACTGAGATAGCTCAGCAGGTGAATGAAGGTTGTCTGCCACCCAAGCCTGGACTCCCAAAAGTTGTTCCCTGGCCTCTATGTGTCTGCCACAAACAGACCAACACACTTAACATAAGTAAAAAAATTTAAAGTTTAAAAATAAAGATACAAGCTACATTGTTTTTCCTTCTTAAAGTCAGAGGCTAGGAACGCTCTAAAGGGGCAAAGGAGGAGTCTAGTCTTTAAATTTAGTGTTCTCTTAAGAATGGGGGGCCCCCAGCCAGGTGGGCCAGCACCTTCAGTGCATTTAATCCCAGCACTCAGGAGGCAGAGGGGGGCCTGGTCTATATAGTGAGTTCAAGGGGAACCACAGTGAGTCTCAGAAACTAAACCAAATGATCAAACAAAACACCTTTTTTCAGGCCCGATGACAAGACTTATAACCCCAGATGTTCAGAAGGCCGAGGAAGATCTGAGTTCAAGGCCTGCCTGCGTTAAGTGACTTCAAGGGCAGCTAGGTCAACAATGACCTATCTCAAAAAAAAAAATCCTTAATTAAAAAATGTAACTCAATGGTTACATTCCCCTGCATACTAAGTACTTATAAGGTTTTAAATGGGGTGGTGTGTGTGTGTGTGTGTGTGTGTGTCTTTTCCACCTACATTATGGCAGAATAAATAATCACAACAAACTTTGCTGGCTAAGGCTGTGCTTGCTGCCTGCACATGCGCGGTTCTGGCACACAAGGCTGCACAAGATCCTCAGTGAGACTGTCATCGCTTAACAGGAGAGACTGCAGTCTAGTCCAGGAAGAGCCTACAGTTAGCGATGCTGACCAGGGGACATCAGGGATAGTAGTGGTGACTTAACCAAGCACTGCATTTGGTTACACTGGAAGAAACTCAACCCCGAGCAGCTAAGGGATCAAAAGGCTGCTTTTCTTCAGAGCCAGGGAAGTCTTCAGACCCCTCTAGATTAAAAAGAGACTGAGAGCCACTGTTTGGTCAGTTTTAAAAAGAAAAAAAATGTAGTGAATACAAATGGCTTGAGGGACTGCAAAGTGTGGGAAGAAGCCATGCACTACTCCCAGACAGTGAGGACCACTGAGTTTGGAACTACAAGACGGATGGAAACTGTTGCCACAGGTGTTACACTGCTACACTCACTGGATAGAATGACTCCATCTCTCAATTCAGCATGCAATCAGTTTACGCGGAGGACCTGAAAAGGCCCCACCTTTTAAACTGAAAAACATTAGCTTTGAGTCACGATAAGAATCTACTTCAGTAAATTCTGTGAAATGAAGATCAAGGCCTGGGCTATCTGGAGATACAGTCTTCCAAATCCAGGAGCAACTCATTTTCTTCCTTCTATTTAAAAGTATAAGTACATTTCTCACAGGTCCTGTCTAAAGTGGACTTTCAGAAACTCTTAAGTGTTGGCTGGCGGTGGTGGGTCACACCTTTGAGACCAGCAGAGGCAGGCAGACCTCTGCGAGTTTAAGGCCAGTCTGGTCTACAGAGTGAGTTTCAGGACAGCCAGGGCTACAAAGAGAAACCCTGTCTCAGGGAAAAAAAAAAGGGAGGAAGAGGAGGACAAGAGGAAGAAGAAAGGAAGGAATGAATGATGGAAGGAAAGGAGAAAAAGAAAGGAAAAGAAAGGAAGGAAGGAAGGAAAGAAAGAAAGAAAGAGGACAAAAGGAAGAAAGAAAAAGAAAAGGGAAAAAGAAAGGAAAAGAAAGAATGAAAGAGAGAGAGAGAGAGAGAGAGAGGAAAGGAGGGAGGAAGGAAGGGAAGGAGGGAGAAAGGGATTCTAAGCAAAATCATGCTATGATCGAACATTTGAGGGGAAAACCTAACTTGCTATGTTTAATTGGAATCCATGATAAAGTATTCAAACTCCAAAGATCCACCTTACAGATGTCCTGTTATGTGGTTTCACTTGTTTATTTGGTCTGGACAACAAACATGCTCATTTATCTATATAGAATGACTCAGAGAGGTTAAGGAACTGCTCAAAGTCCTAAGAGCCTGACACAGGACAAGGACCAATTGTGTCTATTATTCGTATCTTTTACACCAAAGGCCAACTGTCTAAGAAGGAAAGAGGCCTGGCAGCAAACAGTTTTATCTCCTGGATGTGCCATTTCAAGACTGAAAAAACGTCCAGAGATGGCCAGCTAGTAATGAAAAAGTTCTATCACACAGTCCAACCACAGTGTAGCGAGGCAAGTCAATCACTCAAGGCAGTATCCTCCCTATGGCTATGAACTTGGTTCCAAGGTCAGGAAGGCTGGAGTTCAAATTACATACTAGGTGTTTCCCAGCTCTTTGGCACTGGAACAAATCAAGCTATCTTAGTTTTCTACCCAGAAAATGAGACATAAAAAGTCCTGGCCTATCAATCTGACCTAGTTGGTGAAAGAGCAAATGGCAGTATGTATTGATCATCAGAAGGCTCCCAAGCACAATTTATAGGAGTACAAATTCATTTAGTTTATTGACCTAAGGGTACAAAATTATCATGAATGAAAACTATGAAATAAATCCACTCCTGTTCACGGTGTCTAACCAACTTATGCTTATGTCTTTACGGGATCCTCTCAAATACAGTCCATTTGTTGGTCATCTTTCCAAAAATGTAGGGATGGCTTAGACAGAGAGGGGAAAGGTAGAGATTTCCGGCCGTAGTGTGATGGCTACAAACAATGAAGCACTGCTCTGACTTCATTAAGTCAGTTTAACAGCATTACAAAGTCCCTGACAGCCTTTGCATGCTGTCATAGAATACAGAGGGACACACAGACTTTGAGTTGGCAATAACGATTTTGGGTATGTGTTGACTGAAAAAATGACCTAATTTTATGTAAGCAATGATGGATGAAGATAAGCTAAAATGTGAGGTGACCCTCACCGTATTGTTCCAACAGCTCATTGTGAATGACTTGTCATTTAAAGGACAAAGGTCATAATTTTAAGTCATATTTTTAGGACAGGAAATACTCCTCTTGCTTTGCTAAAAATCTAGAAAAATAATCTGAAGAATATGCTGATCATGGACTCATCTATAAAATGTTTAGTTTATGCTTACAACAATGATGACATAGATTTGGTTTCTGTGGTTTTGAAACACAATGTCTTCCTGTATAGTTGTGGCTGACCTGGAACTGGCTGTGTAAACCAGACTGGGCTCAACTCCTAAGAGATCTGCCTGCCTCTTCCTCCAGTGCTGGGATTATATGTTTATACTACCATGCCCAGGCCCATCCCCTTTGTAATACACATGAAAAAGTATTCTCAAAAATGTCATGTTATGAGATGACCATCTAAAGACTCACTAAAGACATGGTTTCTTCTGCCAATTCAACTTCTTCCTGCACAGTGGTCCTCATTCTGATATTGTCACTCTGATCTAAGATTAACCATCCTTGTACTACCAAGAATAGGGTCACAAATGGCCTTCACTATGTAAGGGTGGAAGAAAAGAGGATGTCACTGGTTTTTAATAAAGCTTTTAAAAAGCATCTTTTCAAAACCCCAACGAACAAAAGGTATATGATCTGTTTTCTTTTTTAAGTGCCCTTAAGCGTGGGCTACTGTATGTTTCTTGTCCACACATCCCTCAAGGTTGGTTTCCATATAAAGACCTAATAACCTATCACTTTGACCTACATGTTTAAACAGTTCAGATTTTGCCACAGCTTTGTGGATTATAACTCTTTATATAGTTTGCCAGACTCTTGACAAGACAGTTGTACACACCCCAAGACTCATGTCTGACCCCAGTAAGTGAACCATCGCTAACCCTTTATGTTTTAAATTCCTCAGTTTCTAGTTTCCTCTCTATGAACCTCAGACGATTCAAATAACTTCTTTGCCATCAGTATTCCCTGTGAGCACACAAGTTCCCAAAGAACTCTGTCTTCAGTACTATAATATGTAGCAGGAAGGCTTATGGGTATCAGAAATTGAAGCTTGGAATACTCCTTAAGAGTATCTATCAAGATGGGCTGGAGACATACAAAGGAGGAATACAATTTGATGATGGATGTCTTTTTTTTAAAATTCCTGTTTGACAACCTAAGCAATGGGGTTATTAATAAGCTGATTTAAAGCTGGAGTCAGAACACTGGTGTTAATACTCCACAAATCGTCGAAAAACCTGTTATCGACCCTCACTGCTAACAGGAGACTTACCCCAGAGCTTAAAAAACAAAATGCAACACCTTAGCAATGCTTTTTTTTATCCTAAGTATAAACTAAACAACCAGAAATTACAAACAATACACATTTCTCTGGCTTACCCAAGTCTACAATCCTGGCAGAAGCCTGTGACGCAGCTCCGTCCAATTTGTAACACAGGGCATTTTACTCTAAAAGATGTTTTAACTCAGCTACGTTTCGAACACAAAAAAATAAACTAGGTAGATTGACCGGGTCCACATGTAAAAGTCTGACTGCCGAGACAGAGCTACATCTGGGCTCTGCGTGCTCCCCAGCAGGTAATTAAATCTCTGCAGTTTCAGGTGATGACACTTTCTAAAACTACAGGCAAATTCTCTTCACGAAGCTTACCTAAAGCCCCATCATCTGAAATCGAAAAAGACTGGGAAAGTGTCTTTAAACTTTCACATGCAAAATGCAGCTTGCTAAATCTGTAAAGAGGAAGAAGTCTCAAAAATCATTAATACATGACCAGGGAGAGTCCAGCAGGTTGGGTATTTAGTCCTAAGGTGGAGGGGGACCCAGAAACTCTTTAAATCACTAAACATGGACATCAGGACCCCTCTTTCCTTCCTTGGAATGTGAAGCTTGAATCCTGTTAATAGTTAAAGCCAAAATTAGTAGCCAGGTGTTGTGGTGCATGCCTTTAATTCCAGTATTTGGGAGGCAGAGACAGGTAGGTCTCTGCATTCCAAGCCATTATGGTGTACATACTGAGCTCCGAACCAGTCAAGGATACACGGTGAAACTCTTTCTCAAAAAAAAAAAAACACCCCCAAAAACAAAAAAAACAAAATTACTTGCCCAAGTGTGAGTTATGGTGACATAAAGAAACCTCATAAGCAATCCTAACAGAAAGCCACTTCCAGCAGAAAGGCCTGCAATTACAGAAATCTCTCAAAGGTAAAGATGACATATGGGATAGTCATATCCTGTATTGATAATAGGGTAATTTTCCTATAATCCACATCAAGCCAGGCTTCATGGTGGTGCCTAAGTGTAATTTCAGTGGAGATAGGAGGATCAGGAATTCGGGTCTTCCTTAGCTATATGGCAAGTTCAAGGCCACCCTTGAGCTGCAAGACATCCTGTCTCAAAACAAAACATTAACATGTCAAGGCTTGTTTTAGGATCACAAAGCAAGACCCAACTTATATGTGGAAAAAAAAATTAAACTTGTAAAATAACATTCCTCAAACTTAGTTAGTTATGAATTCCTAATTTTAATAGTCATCTTTTATAAATTACTTTTTTCTTCTTTAATTTGGTCAGTGTAAACCGTTTTAAATTATACTTCTCTTGAATTAAAAAAACAACAAACCACACACCTGGTAATAAATGACTTGCATGTGTACACACAGCGGCAGAGACACTCAGTTTTTTGTTTTGTTTTGTCAAAATAGCTAAGCCAAAACATTAGCCAGAAGCAGTTAGTAGGAGCTACCCAAGGAGCTATATTGTGCTGCAGACACAGGCTCAGCTCAGTTGTCTGGGGAAGGGAGGTTAGCATCACAGGAAACAGCTGGATGCTAGGTCTGAGATCTTTGCATGCCTCACAGGCCAGACACCACCTGAACTCTAAAATGCAGTTTGAACAGGCTCTAAATTCCATTCAAGTGGCAAAAAACAGTCTTGATAAGCAAAGTCAAAGGCAGTTCTCTCTATTTCACTTATGATGAAGACATCTTAGGTCCTCAGGATAGACCTGAACCGTGTGGAAGAGTCCAGCATTCAGAACCTTACCATTATTACCAATAAAGCAGCTTCCAAGGAGTTCCCAAATGATATACAAATTGGCCAGCAGGAGAGTGAGACCTGCTTTAACCCACCCTGTAATAGAGTGTTCAAATTCGAGTTTGAAATGAGGGACCTTTTAGAGAAAAGGGCTAGATGAAATATGTCATTAAAAAAAAAAGTCACAATGAGACCCATTATTTTGTAGAAACACAAAGAATCTGAACTCCTGGTATGGAAGTGTGCCATAGATCTGTGGTGCCTGCGTTCTGGAGGCTAAGGCAGGAAGATCTAGAGTGGGTGGGTGGGCAGCCTGAGCTACATATGGAACAAGAGACCATCTCAGAAAACAAGAGAAGCAAAATCCAAACTCCTCCAAAGAGCCTAACAAAAAAATATATGAATATCATTTGTATTCTTAAATACCTGGCATGTTTAGTGCTTTAGTGATGTATTTCTGGGTCATTAATAAAAGTATCTTATATAAATTAAAAAAAAAAAACAACCTCAAATTTGTTTGGCACTACTGACTTAGAGCAATTTAAGTTGCATTAACTCCCAGTGTTAACATGTTTACACATACTGCCCCCTCCTCCAATCCAGTTACTTCAACTGAAAAGCAGAACTGCTTTCAGTTTTCTGCTTTCAATTTCCACCAAAATATTTTCTTTATCCTCCATAAGCCCCCAACTAGCAGCAAGTCTCTGTACATGAGGTGTACATTACTAACCTCCACTGCAACACTCAGAATTTCCCCTGCTATGGAAATCCGGACAAGGCCAGTGCTTCAGCTTTTGAGAAGAGAAGTTCATCAACATACCTGTTGTTGAATTCCGGCTTATGGGATTTTGTTTTTTATGTAACTCTTGCAAAGATGAAAACCAGAAAGCTGCAGATGGCTCTGCTGTGAGAAGCCTGTTCGTTAAGGCTATAGGTCACCTGCCCCAGGATTTTCTAAAGGAACAAATCCATGGGGCAAATTAACTGTTTCTCAAAGGAGGGCCAGGGAGGACTGTATCTATCTTCACTTCCCCAGGAAGCAGTGACCGGGATCCTTTGGGCAGCGTCACTTTTGGAAGATGTTACCTCTGTCTTTATCCTCATGAGATCATTAGCTTGTGACTGTGTCCATGCTTTTAACTTGAGTTAAAACCTAAAAGCCTTACTCTAGTTCCTTCTGACGCCTGATGGAACACTCGTCACCTTCATTCCTCTCCCAATGTGTTTTATGTGTGACCAGTGTGCAAGTGACATTCGCCCAACTTACAAATCTAAGACCTCTGAGAAAAATATTTTGTAGCTGAACCTCTGTAATCATGACAAGAGATTGATTAAAATGCCAAGATAAGAAACAATTTATTATAGAGAGAAGAAAAATTTCTCATCCAAAATATAGAAATCTGTACAACTTTGCCACAATCAATATACATGAACTGTACAAATTTACACCAGTTCATAATTTACCAAATAAAAGATGACTAACAAAGTTCACAAAATAGATGGTGGTTTGTGGGAAAGACTCTTACCCAATTGAGTACAAGGAAAGTTACAAACCAGACCTCCACTTTCTAAAAATAAGAAGTTTACTCCACTTGGTCTTAGAAAACTACAAGCTAGCGAATGTACAGAGAGCTGGCTGGTGCCAACAACCACAGTTGAGACAGTGTCTTTTTAAGGGTCTTTTCAAAGCCTGTTGCCATGGCAAATTCTGGTCACTTGCTACTCTCAAAGCCAAAACCACAAGGTCTGACCATTTCCCCCAGGTCATGCGCACTAAGTTTGTCTGTATGTACATTTATACATTTAAGTGCTAGGTAAGTCTCCGTGTAAAATTTCCAGTACTACCATGCTTACAACATTGAGCTTTCTATTGAGCTGCCAAAAAAGTTACTGATAACTTTCAAGTGTAATAGTGCAAATTCCCCTGCAATATTTGACTGCAAAAGAGGGCTCTTTGAAATACAGGATTTCCTTAAAGGGACTGGTGTGACAAACTGGGTATAAGGTCTGGGAGAAATTGAAACTATCCTGCAACTTCACTCCCTAGCAAATCAAGTGATCCTTTACTTGGACTCACCACAGGCTATTTAAATCACTGAAAGGTACTGTCCAAACTATGGCACTGTCACTTAAAAAAAAAAAAATTACCACTCTATCTTGTGCCAGATCTTCACAGCTGTGACATGGTTTAAATTCCATAATCCATCCCCAAGAGGAGCCCACCCAAAGCAAAAAATCAAATTTATCCATCCATTATAAGATGATCCATCCGTAGGCTATATCTTAACCTGATACAGTCATCATATTGTAGTTTTTGGAAGGGCTTGTTCTGCCCAAGAGAAGTTCCTCCTTACAGCTGATCCTGCTGTCTACCATTTGCACGTTGGTGCTGTTTTGAGGGCTACCTCCTGCTGGTGAGGCTTCATACAGCACGCAGATGGAACCATCCTCTCCAATCCTGTAGGACACTTCGTAGGGGTCAACCCAGAGCGTGAGTTCACTTGGGAGAAGCCTGAACAACTCTTGACTGCTCAGTCCAATCCGTTGGGCTGCCTGTCCAATCAGAGGATCCATCTTGTGGTTGATACGAATACAACGGTAACCTGATCCCTTGCACGGCTTTTCTGGGAACCAGTGATGTTTGTAATGCTCTGTGGAAGAAAAGAACAGAGAAACAATGCTTAGGACGGTAGTTATTACCGCAGCCGTAATGTACTGTACTTTCCTCCTGCTGCTAGCTTCTAGGAGAAACGAAAAGGAAAACCACTAACTTTTACAAATGTCCGGGACCGAATTCGCTGTTGTGAGACAGAATGGAGAAAGCGTAGACAGTGTGGTAAACACTGTCCGGGTACTGACCGGTTGAGCCGCCAAAACAGGAATCCCGCGCGCAGCCCCGGATAGCCAACTAGCTTGGATGGCACAGGCGACCGGGCGGGAACCTGTTTACTTTCTCCACCCCAACGGGGTCGCATACAATAGACTTTATGGCTTTGGCGGGGGGTGGGGGCAGGACAACGCCACTATGGCCAGTTAACCCCAAAGGGAAGAAAACCAAGAAACCCTAAACCAAGATCTAGGCTGGGTTGTAATTGTACCGGTGACAAATCCGATGATTAATGGGCAAGAGGCACAGGAGGTGCGGAGACCTGGCACGTCCGTCCCCGGACCGGCTCCGAGGCACGCAAGCGACAAGCCACCCAGGGGCTCAGCCGCCGACCCTCGCAACGGTCGCGGCGACCTGGCAGAGGGGACCGACGGGACTCCGGGCCCTGGGTCTTTTGTCCCCCGCGACCGGTCGGTAGCCGTCGGGGCGCAGCTCCGCGTCGCCCCGCTTCGGATCCTTTGTTGTGCGTGTCGCGGCGCCCCGCCGCCCAGCCCCCCCAGCCACGACCGGGACGCGCCCGTTAGTGGCGACCCGCGACGGTCCCCGCGCCCCGCTCACCTGCCAGCAGCTCCTGCAGGCTCTGGCTGAAAGTCTGCAGCTGTCGCTCGCTCGTGAGCCCCTTGGTGCGGAGGAACTTGGAGATGAAGGACACCGCGGCGGCGATCTCGCCTATCATGGTGGCGGCCCGGGTGTAGAAGGGATGCATGGGGGCGGCGGCCGGGGGTGGCCCGGGGCGGCCGGGGCTTGGCCCCGACGGCGAAGCGGCCACCCCGGGCTCTCGCCCAGATCCGACGGCCGAGAGGAAGCGAGGGCGCGAGACGCGGACGGCTACTGGTTCTAGGGGTTTTTTTTTTTCTTTCCTTTAGAGTAAAAAAGTTATTTTCAAGCCGGGAGGCGGCAGGAGAGACAGAGTGAGACGAGCGATGGCGGCCTGATCACATCGCTCGGACCTCCCCAGCCGCCTCCGCCTCCAGTTCGGTAGCCTCCGAGGATCCCAAGAGTTGCATTTCCAGCTCCGAGGGGCGAAGAGCTGCCGCCGCCGTGCAGCTCATTTTATAGTGCTGCGGAAAGGAAGTGGCGTACCCGGAGCGTGAGGGCGGACGCCAGCCAATCCGGAGATCACACCATTGTGACGCAGGCAGATTCGGAGCCGGAGGGGGCGGGAGAAGGGCCGCCAGGGGGCGTGCCCAGAGGCCGGGAAGAGAGGGAGGAGCTGACGTAATCTGCTTGTAAACAAATAAACCCCCGAGCGGCAGCCTGAGACGTCGGAGCGGTGGAGGGCGGAGGAAGAAGCGGAGGAGGCGCGTGTGAAAGCTCCGCCCCGGGCTAGCCCTGCCCCCGGGCTAGCTCCGCCTCCTGTTCTGGCCAGCGGGGACCCTCCCGTCCCGGAGCCAGCTTCGGGTTCTTCATCCTAGACTCTCTTACCGCGGTTGTGGCCGGAGCCGCAGGATCAGGGTTCGGTCTCCGCAGCCCCATGTTTACATCTGACTCTAGCACCAGTCGGCTTGGATGGCAGCCCTGGCGGGAGGAGCGTGCGGTGACGGAGTCTGAGGCTCCGCTGTGTGCGAGGGGGTGGGGGGGTGGGGAATGGAAGGACCCGCTCCCACGAGCTATCCTGCTGGTTAATCCGAGCCTTTGCCCTAGGGGGCTGCAGACACCCGGGAGCGGTGGAGATGTGTCTGTAAAAGTTTAATTGTCAAACAGGTAGTAAGGCCGCTGTGGCTGCAATTTCAAAAGAAAATATTACATAGAATCTGTTAAAAGAGGGGGAAAAGGAAGAAACATAGGCTTTGAAACTAATCAACTCTGCATATGTATTTTAGATATACACGACCAAATTTGGTTTTTTTTCTAGTTCAAATAAAGTCAAATAAAAAAAAACTTTAAAGTTGTGCTGGTGTTAACACAAAAGATAAAACTTTAAGCTCGATGAGAATGTTAAACATGGACACTCACATTTACTGGCAAAGACAGTTGTAAACAGCCTGGAAAGAAGGAAGACATAAGCCTGCTAAAACTATTAGGCCCAAAATAGGGTTAATCCAACTCTATTAAAGTAGGAGAGGGTAGACGAAAATAAATGAAGTCCAGGCAGGAAGAAGAAGAAAGCAAACAAGAGGCAGAAGTTGAACTCTACCAGATGGAAATAAATATTTAGAGTTTAGTTGGTCGTGAATTGCAGTACACATTACTTAAATATGTGGAGCTAGCCTGTGTAGAGGAGAAACGATGATGATTGGTTACTGAGCTTGATTTGAGAAGGTGACCTGTACATTATTTCTTATTAATATACAATACATAAGTAGCCACACATTTGGAATCAGTCCTCTAAAGATAATGTTGTTAGAAAGCACTAACTTCTGAAAGTATTGATTTTCTTTGATAAAGTGAGTCAAAGAGAACATCTCTGTGTGTGTGTGTGTGTGTGTGTTTTCTAAAAAACAGATGGAATGACAGGGTTTTGACTGGAGGCTTATCTTACCATCCCAGAAGATAGAGAATCAAAAGTCAGTTCTTGAACTCAGGCTGTAGAGAGGTCTGCATCTCTCTCTACCACCCACATCCCTACTTGTTCGGTCCTTTCCAATCTGGATTAGGAAGAGAATAAATCTGTCTGCCTCATCTGTGACTGTGAATCCAATCCCAGTGACTCAGAATATAAACAGACTCCTCTACAAAGCAAAAATAACGAAGCTAACAAAATACTAAAGTTTGAACTCGGACATCTCCCAATCCCTTATTCCCTCCACAGGCTTTCCTGCCTTCCCAGACATCATTAGGACCTCATCTGAAAACTTTACAATTAGTTCAAGGACCGGGCGTAATTAATGCACACTCCCAGCACTCCGGAACAGAGGCGGGCAGATCTCCATGAGTTCAATACCAGCTAAAGCTGCATAGTTGAGTCCTTGTCTCAAAACAAAAGTCAGCTAAAGAAGCTAAGGGAAGTTTGCCTGTAATTCCATCCCAAGGCAGGAGACCTTGGGATATGCCTCAGTTGGTAGAGTGTTTACCCAGAAATCGGGAAGCCTGGGTCAGATACCCAGCAGGCACACGCCTGTAATTCCTGTCACTGAGGTAGTAAAGGAAGCAAGATGAAGAATCTCAACTAAATTGCTTTGGCAAGCCTGAGTATCTGTGAGACTCTAAAAGCAGTCATGGCATTAAAATCATAGGATCTCTGTCAAAACAAATTCTGGAAATGAACGTGGGTTTTGTGTTTCATTTTATTTTGTTTACTTGGCAAACATCAGGTTAGCAGTGGGGCTTCGAAGCTCAGGAAACGCTGTCTATATGGGTAACTATCGAACAATTAACCAGAATCCAAAGGGTTGAGAGTTTTAGTTACCTCATCAAATGCTTTTCACTACAAAGAAAAAAGAAAGAAATATATTTGCATAGAGTAAGGGAATGGGTTTCTCTGATCTATAGACTACTAAATTTTGGGGACCATCACAGTGTTGAAAACCTTTTTCATGTGAAATATATATATATAATTTTAAATATATATGTATATTTAAAAAAAACAAGCATCCGGGCGGTGGTGGCGCATGCCTTTAATCCCAGCACTTGGGAGGCAGAGGCAGGAGGATTTCTGAGTTCGAGGCCAGCCTGGTCTACAAAGTGAGTTCCAGGACAGCCAGGGCTACACAGAGAAACCCTGTCTCGAAAAACCAAAAAAAAAAAAAAAAAAAAAAAAAAAAAAAAACACAAAAAAAAACAAGCAACTCACTATCTGTAAGAGATGAGTATTGGCTCAGGACTCCCAAGGGCAAGTTCTGAGCACAAAGACTTATTTGCCCCAGAGGGAGAAAGGGCAGGGAATAAGAGACAAAAAAACAGGAAATAGAGAGGGAGAAGATATTTGCTCCAGAGGGACAAAGGACTGCCTCTGGATAGAGAAGAGACAGACAGACGTGGCCCAGGGAAAATGGCAGTTAATAAAGGTAAGGGAGAAACCCCGCATTGGGATGAGGTGTTTAATTTTAATTGGGCATGTTAATTAGGTGAGCCAAAGGGGGTCTTTTGATTGCTGGACTTCAATACATTGATAGCTGGACCTTGGTCAGCTTCAGACAGAGGAAGTAGTCAAATAAGGGACTAGGTCTTGGTGACTAGCTTTATAAATATAATCTTAACAGTTTTTAATAAGACAGAGGGAATCAGGCAGAAGGGCAAGGCCTGTCAGAGCTAGAGTCCCCTTCACTACTCTCAGAGAAGGAGAGGTATATGTGACAAGCAGGAAAGTTATCAATGTCAAAATATGGCGTCGTGGTTTAGGGTTGTTGTTTTTGGATTTTTGAGATGGAGGGTGTGTAGTAGAACAGGCTGGCCTTCAACTCAGAAATCTACCTGCCTCTCCCTGTCTGAATGGGCAGGATTAAGAGATTGCAGTACCATACCCGGTAGCATCTTCTTCAAGGCCAACCTTAAATTCCCTCACCTTGTTTATTCAAATGCTGTTCACAGTAGTCAATGAATGAAGGTGACCTAAAGGTCCACCAAGACATGAATGGATAAAGACAACATCCGCCACCCTTTTCCCAGGACCCCCTCACACAGATATCCGCCCCCACCTTCTCTCCTTACCCTTCTCAGACTAAGTGCATTCTTTCCCACTGAGACCAGACAAGGTGGCCCAGCTATGGGAACAGAATCCACAAGCAGGCAACAGATTTAGGGATTCATGGACAGCCCCCTGCTTCAGTTGTTCAGGAACCAGGAAATTGTGATACGTTTGAGTGGAATACAATTCTCCCATGAAAAAGAATAAAATTGCTGTAATACATAACAGTGTGGATGGTGCCGGGTACCTTGTCTCAGGAAACATCTAATCAATTCATAAGGGCACTGGTGACAAACTGAAAAATAATTCCAGCCAAATCTAGCTTGTAAAATAGTGGGTTTAAGGGGCTGGAGAGATGGCTCAGTGGTTAGGTCCTGAGTTCAAATCCCAGCAACCACATGGTGGCTCACAACCATCTGCAATGAGATCTGATGCCCTCTTCTGGTGTGTCTGAAGATAGCTACAGTGTACTTTTATATAGTGAGTTTAATGTGATTGCTTCAGAGCATGAGCAAGCAGTTGCCTAGAAGATCATGGGGGACTCAATGGCAGCTGTGTCGCCGAAAAGCTCAACCCAGTCTGCTGATGACTACAGCAAAACCAAAGCTCCGTCTACGGAGCTCCTTGCAAGACCTGCATCTGAGCTGATCTGCCCTTCACAAGGGTTGGTATTACTGCTCATATATCATTGGGGAGGGTCTTGAGTAGCTTATACGTCTCAGCATTATGAGAGGTCAAAGGTTGTTTGCTTCCTTAGCCTTGTAAGTTTCGTGGACTTCCTGAGTCCTAATGGTCCTCCCACCAGGAGGGAATGTTTCAGATGGGAGGAAATAGCTACATGACAGATGAAATTAAATACCATTTTATTAACTGAAATAACTTAAAAATAGGCAATTCTAGACCTGATGGCACAGCCTCCGGTAATCCCATCTACCAGAGAAAGTGAGACAGGAGAACTGTCCTAAAGTTGAGGCTAATCTGGGCTATGTAGTGAGTTCTAGGCCAGCCTGGGGTAACACACAATACAGTAAGATATCTCAGAAGGAAAAGTTGGGAGGACACAGAAGTTAGCAGATGCTGGAAAGGATAAAGAGAACAGAAGAATAGGATAGGAAATTCAGATGTTCTATTTGGTTGTTGTGAGAGAGGGTTGTTCCTGCTCTGTAGGTAGCTCAGGCTGCTTGTAACTCGTACAATAGTCAGGCTAATGTTTTAACCTGGCAATCCCCCGGGATTGTGGGAGGGAGGATGGCTGTGAGTACAAGGTTAGAAGAACAGAAGAAATAATGATTGTGAACATTTTCACCAGACAGAAATGGTAGCCGAGGGTCAGTGGGGTGGTTTATGGGAAAAGGAACCTGCTGGTAACCCTGATGACCTCAGTTTGATCCCTGGGATCCACGTGGTGAGAGGAGAGAACAGACTCCTGCCAAGATGACCTCTGACTTCTGTACAGCTGCTTGCTCATGCAAATTCTCACGCGTGCAAACACACACACACACACACACACACACTGTAATAAAACCATAGAAAAATGTTGTGGTGACCTATATATGAGACCCTGAGCCAACAGATCAAACAAAAACAACTAAAAGCATTTAAAAATAGTAAGGACTGAGGCTGCCGCTTGGCTGGTGGACACATTTGCCCCTTCTGTAGGAAGCCCTGCGTTTGATTCCCCAATACCTCTTAAACCAGCAGGGTGGTACACTGTAATACTAACCAGATTAGAGATCAGAAGGTAGTCATCTTTAGAAAGCTACCTTCCCAGTTGGAGGCCAGCCTGGGCTAAATGAAACCCTGAGACAACAAGAAGGGAAAGAAATGAAGGAAGGAGAAGGGACAGGATGGAGAGAAGGAAGGCTCTGGATTCCATCCTTAATAGAGAAAGAAAAGAAAAGAGAACACATAGCAGTGGTTCTCAACCTTCTTCATGCTGTGACCCCTTTAACCCATTTCTTCGCGGTGTGGTAATCCCCAGCCATAACATTATTTTCGTTGCTACTTCATAACTAAGTTTGCGACTGTTATGAATTGTAATGTAAATCTCTGTGTTTTCCAATGGTCTGAGGTGACCCCTAGGAAAGAGTCATTTGACCCCCCCAGGTTGAGAACTGCTGCCACACCTCATCATAACCTTCATTCAAGCGTTCAATGCTTGCCTAGCATGTGCAAGAGCCTGGCTTCAGTCTCTCCTGCTGGAAAACCAAGACACCGACTTGGTATCTGAAAACTGCCATTGGTGCTGACTGCTGTCCTGGGGAGGCTGCCTCCTTGCTCTGAGCACAGTGCTGCTATACCGTATTTTTAACTTCTTCTTTTTTTTTTTTTTTGTTTTTTTTGTTTTTCGAGACAGGGTTTCTCTGTGTAGCCCTGGCTGTCCTGGAACTCACTTTGTAGACCAGGCTGGCCTCGAACTCAGAAATCCTCCTGCCTCTGCCTCCCAAGTGCTGGGATTAAAGGCGTGTGCCACCACCACCCGGCTATTTTTTACTTCTAAACAACGGTTAAGAAAGTACTGATGTGTGTGTGTGTGTACGTGTAGCATTTAAATCCTTCATTGTGAGAAACTGTCTACTTGACTGACTGAGACAGCAGCCATTTTATTTTCTGGAGATTCACTATGCACTATCCCACGCCCCACCCCACCCCTGGGGCTTGGATCACAGATGTGCATTAAATCTGGGTTTGGCAAAGCTAGGGATCCAACCCAGGGCTTCCTGTATGCCATGTGCTAAACTCTCTAGAACTGAACCACATCTCTGGTTTTCATGAACACAATTTAAAAAAAAAAAGATTTTTTTCTCTCTTTTTTTTTTTTTTTTTTTTTGAGCCAGTGGTGGTGGCTTTAATCCCAGCACTTGGGAGACAGAGGTAGGCAGAGCTGTGTGAGTTCAAGGTCAGACTCTACAGATTGAGTACCAGGACATCCAGTGTTACACAGAGAAATCCTGTCTCAAAAAACAAACAGAAATTTACAATAAATTGCCTTTAAGGTAGGTATTCAAAATGAAAACACAACATAATTGTATCTTGTTTTTCAACTTGAAATATTTTCAATATCTTGTTTTTGTTGTGAGCTAAAGGCTCCTGTTGAAATATTTCAATTATCTATGTACAAATGTTGTCCAACCCTTGAAAAATACCAAATCTCCAAACACTTAAGGTCAGACAGTATGGATAATGAATGGGTCTTCAACCTGACCCGTGTATACCATTTAGTAGTGGTCTCTAGGATACTTTTTTGCTTTGTTCTTTCAAAACAAGGTCTCACTATGTTGACCTTGGCTGGCCTAGAACTCCCTATGTAGAACTCTCCAAGTCATAGAGATCACCAGCTTCTGCCTCCAAAGGCCTGGATATAAAGGCCTACGCCACCATGCCTGGGTAACTTCAAGACATCTGAGACTTGTTGCTTATTCACCCCAGGCATGTGATTCCCTGTTTCCCTCAAGGCCCAATGACAGCTGGGAGTTTAGCTTAGTGTTAGGGTACTTGGTTAGGATACACAGGTTAGTTGAACACAAGTTAGCTCTGTGTTCAGACTCTTAAAAGTCTTTTACACACACATGCCTCGGCAACAGACAAAGCCAGACAACTTAATTGACTTTGATCCTCGGAAACCTCATGGCAGAAGAAGACAAGAAGAGAACCAAATGCTGTCCTCTCTTATAGCCACATGTGTTGACACCGTGTGCTTGTTCGGGGTTCACACAGAAAAGTTGGAGGGCAAAGGTTGCTCATGCCTATAATTGCAGACTTGGGAGATGCAGACAGGGAGATCGGGAGTTCAAGGTCAGCCTCTGCCCTCATGGCTGGAGAACAGCTTGTGACACAAGGGACTCTCTCATAAAAACAAAAATAAGTAAGGCCGATTAGACCAAAAGCTTTGGATCTGTTGGGTTCATAGCATTGAAAAAAAGCCTTTATCTTTGAATATGTGATTGGTAGCTCAGGGCTAGGTAGGGAACCCCCAAGTAAAACAGCAAATGGTCTATGATTTTGTCTTCCTAGAAGGCAGAAAAAGAAAGGAGTCTGGGCTTGGAGTATGTTCTGAGTTTAGAGCAATGAGGATAAAGGTCATTGAAAACTCATAGGGGGAGGGGACAAATTGAGTATTTTGGACAGAAGGATTTTTGATAGTGTACTGACTGGTTTTGTATGTCCACTTGACACAGGCTGGTGTTATCACAGAGAAAGGAGCTTCAGTTGGGGAAGTGCCTCCATGAGATCCAGCTGTGGGGCATTTTCTCAATTAGTGATCAAGCGGGGAGGGCCCCTTGTGGGTGGTGCCACCCCTAGGCTGGTAGTCTTGGGTTCTATAAGAGAGCAGGCTGAGCAAGCCAGGGGAAGCAAGCCAGTAAGAAACATCCTTCCATGACCTCTGCATCAGCTCCTGCTTCCTGACCTGCTTGAGTTCCAGTCCTGATCTCCTTTGGTGATAAACAGCAATTTGGAACTGTAAGCTGAATAAACCCTTTCCTCCCCAACTTGCTTCTTGGTCATGTTTGTGCAGGAATAGAAACCCTGACTAAGACAGATAGATTTTAGAAGGATAAAGTTGAAGTGATTTTTTTTTTTTTGCCTCTGTCTACTGGCAAACTCTTTAAACAATTTATTATTTTTATCTCTTTATCTCTCTATATATCTATATACCTATTTACATATACACATACACTTATACATTTCTTTTGTTGTGGTTTCTTTAGATAGGGGTTGCTGTGCAATCTGGGTTAAACTCTGATCTTTTTGTCTGGTCCTCCCTGTGCTGGGATTACTGGCCCAAGTGTGCTACACCAAGACCCAGTGCCTTTATTTATTGTGTTTATTCTCTGCTAATCATAGGCAGTAGACCAGTCTGGAGGCCTCAACCTTGTTTCCTGCCTGGCTTTGCTTTTGAACTAAGGTTTGAACTGACACATTGGAACTCTTTGGATTTGTCGGGTTCATAGCATTGAAAAGAACCATTCATCGGAAGTGACAGATTTGGAGGGGAGGAGCACAATTTCTTCCATTTCTACCTATCTTTATCCTCCCATTTCAAGACAGCAAAAGATGACCTCAAACTTCTGATCCTCCTGCCCCTACCACCCTGGAGTGGCAGGATTCTAGGCGTGAGCTACCACGTCTGGCTTATGTAGTTCTGAGTATTGCCAAGCAAGTACTTGACTAATGACGCCACATCCGCAGCCCCAAACTTGCTTTCTTCTGGTTTGGGTTCATGTAAGTGTTTCAGAAGAGACTCACTTCCAGATCTGCTCTTCTTGGCTTCTCTCAGAAACCGGGTCCCTGTGGACTCAGCTGACAACATTTTATGTCTGAACAAATGGCAGATTCTTTTGTAGGGTTTTTGATATGGGAGTCTCCTGATATAAGCTTAGCCCTGAGCTTTTTATCATCCTGCTTCATTCAGTCTGTGAGTCCCGGAATCCCAGACCTCCAGACGGGCACCACAGCCCTGGTCTTCCGAAGCGGTCTAAAGAAAACAACTCAGTCACAACCAGATTGTAACTCTCACACTATGGGCTGAAAAGCTCCAGTCCTGAATACTCCATAGTATTTTCAGGAGAGAAGCTTTTCGCTAACAGGACTGTGAGAAATAAAAGCTAGTGAAAGTCGATGAGAAAAGCAGCACAAACAGTTGGGGGTCGGGGTGAAGAGCACACTGAGACAGTGGCTGAGGCACCTCCTGGTTGACGTACCCCGGAAAATACAGCGACATTTATTAAAAGGCTGTCTGGAAAAAAAAATGGAATCAAAGGGCAGATTAAAAAGTCTGCCAAGTAAAATAATTTTCACTGGAATGAAAATTTTCCCTAAGGGTAGATACGAGAAAGGAGAGGGGGGAAAAAAAGCCTTCTATTTAAGGACACTCTAAGCTTTCCACTTCCCCTCTGACCTGATCATGAGAGAGGAACCCTAGGCTACTCCACAGACCTAGGCAAACAGGGGGAAGCTTGTGACTAGTGGGTGTGGAAAGGCCCGAGGGCTGCAGGAGAGCTGGTGTGAACAGGCAAAGTTAGAAGCCAACACCGGCTCTCCAGGAAGTCCCACCAGTCGTCTATTGCAAAGCCTCCGGGGCCATTTTCAAAATCCAGCTCCTCCCCAAACCTTTCCTTTTTATGGAGCAGAGCCTTGTGACTCCCTCTGTTAAAGTTTTTAAAGCTCTCTCTGTCTCCTGTCTCTCAAAAACAATACCTCTGTAGTCAGGGGTGGGGTGTTACCTTTTCGTCTCTGCAGGAACAGGAAGAAAGTTCTGCATCCTTTATTTTGTTTTTTATTGTTGTTGGGGTTCTGTTTAAGATGTAGCATAGGCTGGTCTTGAACTCGCTAAGCAGCAGAGGATGAGTTTGAACTTTGGACCCTTCTGCCTCCATCTCCTGCGATTAGAAGGCAGTGTCACCTTTGTGAGATGCCAATGTGTTTAAAAATGTGGTCAGTATGCAACGGACTGGTTTTCATACACCTTACCCAGCCCTCTCCACCACCCTCTCCCTAATCACCCCAGCCCTATCCCCGGTGCCTTTCTTCTCCCTTAATACTTCCCCTTTATACTTTCCGGATGCTTACATTCCATTGCCCTCTCTTTTCCCTCTTCCCTGGAGACGTTGCTCTGTTGCTCTCCTTGTCAGTAATCTGTCTACTACCTTCATGACCTCACGTACTTCCTTTAACATCGTGAGCTCTGGCTCCATTTTATAATCTCACCTGCCTTTAAATCCAAATAAAATTCTATTGTGTCCATGTCCCACAATCTATTTATCTGATCGACCTCTAACCTGGTTATGCATCTTGCTTATTTTTTAAAATATTGATCTGTGTATTTATGTGTGTGTGGGTTGTTGGTACATGTGTACTCTCATGCACCTGTGGAGATCAGAGGACAACCTGTGGGAGTCGGTTCTCTTCTTCTACCATGTGGGTCCTAGGATCAAACTCAGGTCATCAGGCATGGCAATGAGTGCCTTCATCTGATGAATCACCTTGCCGTTCCACTTTTGCCTATTTTTTTTTAAATGATGATAATGAAGATGTTGATGTTGATGAAGATGTTGATGTTGATCATGATCATGATGATGTTGATCATGATGATATTGATCATGATGATGGTGGTAATGGTGTGTGTGTGTGTGTGTCTGTCTGTCTGTCTGTCTGTCTTTATTATGGTGTTTAGGGATTGAACCCAGGCTGTCAGTGCTTTTGCCTGCTGAGTCATCTTCGTTTATATCAACCTCCCACCAAAACTCCCTCTACCCTCTTCCCAGCTTTTGTTTTGGGACAGGTCTCATGAGCCTAGGCTGTTCTCCATCTCTCCACGTAACCCAAGCTGTCTTGACCTCAGCGTCTGTTGTTCTGGGACAACACATATAGTAATATTGGCTAGAGAGACTAGTACAGTGACCAACGTGCATGTGTGCATGTGTCTGCAGAGTTCTCATCTAGGGTCATCCTTCCTATGGATAGACAGGAGAGATATGACCGGAGCTGACGGCTAGTTGTATTGGTTGGCTTGAGCAACTCTATGGTACTTTTCATAGTGGCTGTATGATCAGCTGCGTGTGAGGCATTTCTCTCTCCATTACCCAGCTTCCAATCAGGTGATAAATCTTCTGGGAAGCCTGTGAATTGTGAAGAACAAGCCCTTACTAATGACGGTCATGACCCAGAGTGCTGCTAACTCTCTGTGGGTCTCTGATTGGGTTACTCATGAGTTCTGTAGAATACCTGGCCTTGCCCAGATAATAAAACAACTTGGGCCCCACCTTAGACCTACAGAGATAAGCTGGAGGTGGAGCCTAGACCCTTCGCACTGAGATTTGAAAACAATCACTCTCCAGCAGAGGGGAGGGCTCTGCAATACAGTTTGAGGCCCTGTTTTTTTGGTTTGTTTTTTGTTTTTGTTTTTGTTTTCACTTTGTAAAAGTCCCCGGCAAATTAAAAGCAAAACCAAAACCACGGAAGACCAGTTTCTACTGCCCAGAATTTCTTGGATGTGTGGCCCTTTCTTGGAACACAGTTGGCTTACCAGGGGCAACACTCTTAGAGAAAATAAACTCTTCCTTCTCCCAGGAGCCATCAATTGCTAATAGCCTCCAGGTTAGGGGTCACACACCATGCCCACTGTATGCTGGGATTTGATCCTCCTTAGGTTTGCACAGCTCATGTGTACACTGTCACAACTGATGCAAGCTCGTATGTGTGGCCTCCCCACTGTGCCCAGAGGACGCGGCTCCCCCCCTTTCACTTGAACCGCTGGCTCAAGAAGTCATTTCCCTCCATCTTCCCCAAAGATCCCTGAACCTTAGCAGGAAGGGGGTGTGGTATAATATGTTCCCCTCTTTTGAATGATATCTACAGCTATCTCCCCTTCCCTTGTATTCCCTCCTCTATCCTTTATGTGGGTTCCAGGGATTGAACTCAGATCCCCAGGCTTTCACAGCAAGTACATTTCCTGCTCAGCCATTATAAGAGACAGTATGACAGGTTAGAAGTTATCTGTTTAGAGCATATGAGTTACGTATTTATTTGCTTGTTTATTTATATGTTTATTTTATATGAGTACATTGTACCTGTCTTTACATCAGATCACATTACAGACAATTGTGAGCCACCATGAGGTTGCTGGGAATTGAACTCAGGACCTCTGGAGGAGCAGTCAGTGCTCTTAACCATTGAGCTATCTCTCTAACCCTTGTCTATTTTTTTTGTTTGTTTTTGTTTTTTTAGAGAAAGCTCATTTGAAGACTCCCTGTTAAGAAAGCTTCATTTTGTATTGCTCTCCAGGTTGACTCTGGCCACTATGGAGGGGTTTGTACCTCCCCTCTTCCTATCCCTTGACTTTCAGACCCTCTTCCACTGTCCCTAAAGCCTTCAAGATGTCCTCCATAGCTTGTCCCAGGTGGTTCCCTAATGGTCCTTTATCTTCTGAGAATTAATCCTTTGTTTACTGTGGGCATCTCACACATTCCAACTGCCTACACCAAAACATCTAACTCTCCAGAGATCAAGTCAGTCAGGGAGAGAGAAAGCCCAGTTCCCAAGGCGTTCACCTCAGGGTGGTCCTCAGCGCTTTAGGGTCAGGCGACAGGTAAGGAAGCCACTTTAGTTACATGGCCTACTCAAATGCGAACATCTTGCAGTATTAGTCAAGAGAATTGGACTAAACTGCTAGTCCTAATAGAATCTGATTTAGTCTCCCTCTAACCGATAATCACCAGACCTGTCTTCCTTATGACTATGGAGAAGGCAGGCATCTAAGCAAAACAGGAAGGCCTCTGGCAACATATGTGTGTGAAAATCAGTGCCCTATATGGCTCTTTTTAAACCAGCCAGAGAGCACAGAGCAGTCTTTGAAAAAAGAAAACTCTGGGGGAAAAATATTTTTTCTTGGTTTCATAAACACTCATTGTTTAGTCATCTAAAGAAAGTGCACAGTTATGTTTAAATCCCCCACCTCCAACACTGATGAACTTTTAAATAAATTTCACTTCCTCAGCCCAACCTGACAGACTTGTGGGCAGGAGGGGTGGTTTGGAGACACAGGCCAAATCTCTCTATGTGAAGATCTATCTCTACATCTAATCTCTAGATAGATAGATAGATAGATAGATAGATAGATAGGATGAATGGATGGATGGATGGGTACATCAACATGCCTGAGCTTGGCAAAAAGTCTTTCCTAGGCAGACATCTAAGATGAGCAGGAATTAACTTGGATTGCCCTAAGGAGATAACGAGATAACTGAATCTCTGAATCTCTCTTTCTCTCTCTCTCTCTCTCTCTCTCTCTCTCTCTCTCTCTCTCTCTCTCTCTCCCTCTCCCTCTCTCTCTCTCTGTGTGTGTGTGTGTGTGTGTGTGTGTGTGTTTGTGGCAATGTGTTCTGGTTCTTTAGTCTAGTCTGGTTTCAAACTCTAAAGACAAGGAAGACCTTGAATTCATTTTCTGCCTCCACCTCCTAAGTATTGAGATTACTGGCTGATTCCATAACCCTGGCTATAGTTTTGTCTTTGTCTTATTCTTTGAGGAGAAGCTATAAGAATTTCCACAGGTGTGCCACGTATCCCAGACTCCAGTGCAAGGCAGGAGAATCTTGAGGTCAAGGTCAACTAAGAGAGAAACTGTGATTCAAAAGACACTAAAACAAAAGCAGAAGAGAACACAAAAGAATGTTAAGTACGGAGTCATCACTTAAAAGCCCCTCCCGCATCCCCATGACACAGTGTCTCATTTTGTGAGCTAGTCTAGCTTTGAATTTACCATGTAGCACAGACTGTCCTCTAACCATGCCCTAAGTGGAAGGATTACTCAAAGATGTTTCTTTAGGCTTGCTTGAATGCAGACTAAAACTACACATAAAGCCCTAGAAATGTAGATTCAGTATTAGTGCAATGAATCAGCAGGGAAAGGTCTTGTTGCCAAGTATGACTGACTTCCTGGTTTGGATTCCTGAGCTCTTCATGGCGGAAGGAAAGAATCAGCTCCTGGTAGTTGTTCTGTGACTTAGACACGAGTGTCGTGTGTGTGTGTGTGTGTGTGTGTGTGTGTGTGTGTTTGCATGTGTGTGTGTGTGTGTTTGCATGTGTGTGTATGTGTGTTTGAATGTGTGTGTGTGTTTGCATGTGTGTGTGTGTTTGCATGTGTGTGTGTGTTTGCGTGTGTGTGTGTGTGTTTGCATGTGTGTGTGTGTGTGTTTGCATGTGTGTGTGTGTGTGTTTGCATGTGTGTGTGTGTGCATGTGTGTGTGTGTGTGTTTGCATGTGTGTGTGTGTTTGCGTGTGTGTGTGTGTGTTTGCATGTGTGTGTGTGTGTTTGCATGTGTGTGTGTGTGTGTTTGCATGTGTGTGTGTGTTTGCGTGTGTGTGTGTTTGCATGTGTGTGTGTTTGCATGTGTGTGTGTGTTTGCATGTGTGTGTGTGTTTGCATGTGTGTGTGTGTGTGTTTGCATGTGTGTGTGTTTGCATGTGTGTGTGTGTTTGCATGTGACTGTGTGTGTGAGTATATGTACATATGTGCCTGTGAGTGTGCACATGTGTTTGTGTGATTTGCAAGAGCATGTATTGGTCTGCCTTACATTGAGTAGTTGAGCTCCATTTGTCTGGATTCTGAGGACTCGGGGTTATTGGATACACATGTTGAGGCAAGACCTGTGCTAAGGTAAGGCATATGGAGGACATGTGATGTTTGGAGGGTATAAATAGGACTCGACAGAGTGATAGGTACAGAGCTTGGCTGGTACAGTGAGCTGTGCAACACTTGTGGGTCCCAGTCTTCACTGATCTTCGCTTTGCTGAGAGAGGCACAGCTGAGACCTTCTCCTGGCATTCCTCCAGATCCTTCCTACTGACTTGTGCTGAGGCTGAGGCCCTGATGTCTCTGCTAGGCCATGTCATGGCTGTTGCTGACCTGACTCTATTGAACCGGACTACTGGTGTATCCATGAAGTGTTTGCAAGTGAGCTGCTGCTGCCTGCTAACCTGTGAACTGAACTGCACAGGTGGGAGTTGCCTCGCATCTTTTCATTCCCACTACCTCTGGAGGGTGGTGGGCTACAAGGGAGGTTAAAGCATTTAAGAGCCCTCAATAAAAATAAGGTTTGAAAAAAATTGAAGTTATAGGTGGCGCCCAATGTGACTTCGGCATAATGGATAACTCTGCTTCTAATGTAGAGGAAACGGCAAGTTATGAGGTTAGCAATGTTGCTTAAGGAGATGGGCAAAATGGCAGCTACGTGGTAGGAGGCATCCTGCCCTGCTCCCAGAGGGGTTCTTTTAGGTTTTGCTCTGTTGTTTTCATGTATACTATTTTGAAAATTTTAATGGGAAACCCGACAATTCTCTTCTGTTAGAGAAGATCACAGAGTTGGCTAAGTGTTTAGAGAGTCTGCGGACAGAGGCGGAAGGGCTTGGGAAACGCAAGGGGCCACTAGGAGGAGACAAAAGTTGAAGCTTGGTGAAGAGAAAGGGAATGTACTGCACAATGAAAGCAAACTAGGCCGGAAGGTAAACCGCTGCCTCGCCCTGCTTCTAGGGTCTGGAAAGAGCAGGGAATGGCACAGGGACAACAGATTAAGGTGCAGCCAAGTGTACCACCAGAGGATTTGCTTGGGCCTACACAGGCACCATCAGCCTTCCCAGTCTTGGTGCAGCATATGTCTGCTAACCATGGTAGACAGACTTACAATGAATTAACCTGGAGACCAATAAACAGGTCAGATTTAAAGCATTTTAAAGAGACCTTGGTATCGTATGGCTTGCATTCTTCCTTTGTCAAAGAAATACTAAATAACTGGGCTATACAGCATAGGGTTATCCCATAAGATTGGAAGGGATTGGTGTCAGCTGTTCTAGAAGCTGGTCAACAATCACAATGGTTGTCATGGTGGAAGCACAAAGCCACAAAACTAGCACAACATAATTTAGCAAGGGGAACACATGTTACTAAAGATGAGGTATTTGGTGAAGGGCGTTATGCTGACTTACAAGAACAAATCCAATTTGATAATGATGTAATTGAACAATGTCATATTGCAGCTTTAAGAGCTTGGGATTGGGTTGAAGAATCTGGGGGTGTGTGTGTGGGGGAATCTACCTCATATACTAAAATAATGCAGAGTTCTGGAGAAGCCTTCACAGAATTCTCACAGAGGTTGAGTTCAGCTGTGAATGGAGCCATAGCAGACCCTGAAACCAGACAGTCATTGATAGAAGTATTGGCATTTGAAAAATGCAGTAATCAGACCATTGAAAGCACGAGGAGCTCCCATAGATGAAGGGATAAGCGAAGCAACTGGTATTGGTTCTCAAGAGTAGCAAATCATAGCGAGAAATATCGGGAATTAAAATGCTCCATGTTTTAATTGGGAATTTTGGTCATTTCCAAAGAAACTGTAAGGCTAGCCAGGCGGTGGTGGTGCACGCCTTTAATCCCAGCACTTGGGAAGCAGAGGCAGGCGGATTTCTGAGTTCGAGGCCAGCCTGGTCTACAGAGTGAGTTCCAGGACAGCCAGGGCTACACAGAGAAACCCTGTCTCAAAAAACCAAAAAAAAAAAAAAAAAAAAAAGAAAAAAGAAAAAAAAAAGAAACTGTAAGGCTGAAAGACTTAGAGCTCAAAATAACAAGTACAATGGTAATCGTAGTTCTAGTCACTATGAACCACAAAGGCTTCCAAGATATGGTAGCCACTGAGGAAAGGGCAAACATTGGTTAACAGACTGCTGGTCTAAGAGAGACACAAGAGATAACCTCTTGTCATTGAGGAAATGAACAGAGGGGTCTGTCAGCTCAAGGCCCTGTAGTAAAACACCATCAACACAACTGACTTTCCAAAGAACCCTTAAGTTTCCACTTTACGGACCCATGCAGAAGAGATCCCATGGTGACACAGGAGGAAGAGACTAACATGGGACTGGGCTCATTCTACTTACTTATTGTTTTGCTTGCCAATTAATTAATTAATTAATTAGCTAACCTTAGAGACAGGGTCTCATGTAACCTAGACTGGCCTCAAACCCACAATTCTGCCTCATAGCAATCTTCTCCAGGCTAATATTACAGGTGTGTTCGATCATCTCGAACAGTAAGTATTCTTGAAATATCAAATGACTATGACCTATAGTAACCACTTTGGTTTTGTTGAAAAGATGTGGAACTACGTACAGTACATGTTGCTTACCAGCGTCACACTGGGCCGGCTTTGCAGAGTGCACTCCCTTCTAGGTCTGACCTGGTGCTTCGCTTGGTTTGTGCATGCCAGGATGGTGTAAAGAAGCCAGAAGTCTTCATCAACATTAGACGGAAGCTTTAAAGAACTGAGGGAAGAGGGCGGTTTTAACCACACCAAATAGTGGAATATTCTCACCAAAATCCACAACTATGGACCTACTATGGCTATTTTGCTTACAAGCACAGTTGAGGGATTTAGTACTCAGTAGACAATGACATCAATAAATTATTGAGACCTCGACTAAGCTTGGTTGAGATTCTCTGCCAGTAAAAGCTCTGAGGGAAGATTAAATACCTTGAATCAATGTCAAAATTCTATAGTGGTGGTATGAATCTTTAATTTCAGCACTAGAGAAGATGTGGTGGGCAGATCTCTGTGAGTTCAATGCCATCTGGTCTACATAGTGAGTTCCAGGACAGCCAGGGCTATCTATATAGAGAGACCCTGTCTCACATACAAACAAACAAAACCCTATTGCTCAAATGAGTGGTATTTGCATATAAAATAAAAAATGGAAGAGACCAGTGAATCCTGGAGGAGTTTTCAGTTGTCCTCAGCTGCACCCCTCACCTTACTAGATTATAAAGCACTCTAGAGGTCAGTTGCAGAACATTTGGGCCATGAACATCATTATTATGCAGAAGAATAAATGCAGAAGCCAGTGGTAAGCATGCTCTCATGTCTATTCAAAGGAGGAAGTAGAGGGAAAGAGAGATGGCATTTGCTGCTCTTGTAGAGGACTGGGATTCAGTTCCTAACACCCACATGGCGGTTCACAATCATACACATACATGTATGCATGCACCTTAGAATATGTCAGCTCAATACTTTTTAAAGGATGAGGTAGAGCTATCCCAACCTACGTGAAGTTCTTTTCCGATGTTTAAAGCTTCATAAAGAGAGCACACTAAAGAAAACTAAAGAAGAGTAGAGTAAGCTGCACATACTCTTGGGTTCTCCCGGGGAGGAGTGCTTTTAGAGCCTGAGTGCGTGTTTATTTTACTGAACCTGGTGTGTCCTGGCTCTTCAGAGGAAAATTAGAGGGCTACACTGTATATAGAACAAATTCCACTTAGCTTACATTGCTAAAATAAAAACCAATGGGAAAAAATGTAAGCAATGTGTAGATCCTCAAGGGAGGCTATGCCAGTCTGGGCCTCTGGAGTGGGGTCCACCAACATGCATTCTCTCAGTTCTAGAATCTGGGAAGTCCACAATTCAGGCACCAACAGGTTTGGTGTCTGTTGGAGACCTACTTCCTGTTCAGAGAACCAGCTCTTTTGTGTGTGTACCATAAATACATGATATGTATATAACATATATGATATATATACATGTATGTATATATATAATGTGTATATATACACATTATACATATATAATATATTTTTATTATATATTGTATATATACATATATAATATATATGTATATATACATATATAATATATATGTATATATATATACATATATAATAAATCAGCCTGGTCTTCTGGATGGTGAATTCCACCCAGGGTTGGATAGAAAGACTCTGTATGTGTGTGTGTGTGTATTTTTAACTTATGTGTAGTTACTCTCATAGAGATGGCTCATTTATGGAACCATTCCCCTATTCATAGTAATGTTTTATTCGATTTCAGAGTTATCATTTGGAGGTCTTTATTTTAAAATGTTGCAATAGGGGCTGGAGCGATGGCTTACTGGTTAAGAACACTGGCTGCTCTTGCTAGAGGACCCAAGTTCAATTCAAGCACCCACACAGTCACCTGCAACTCCAGTCTCATGGGACTGATGCCTTTCCTGGCCTCCCAGGCACTACACATGCGTGGTACACATGAACTCACTCAAGCACATATACCTGGAAATAAACAGCTTTTCTAAATGTTACAATAACCATATATCCTGGGCACAAGTGTGCATGAGTGCACATTGTATTTATGTTCATTTTTTCTCCACTTTTTACTTTAGTTTCTTTTTTCTTGCTTCTTGGGATGGAACCCCAAGCTTCACGTTCTTTAGATACTATACCACTGAGCCATACCACTAGCCCAAGAGATACTGCTGGCCCGTAAACCACTGGCCCATGCTCTGTTTCTTCTCACCCAGGATATCTGTTTCATTTGATGATTATCAGGTGTGTTCATGTTTTTTTCTTTGTAGATTTTTGACTAAAAATGTTCTCTGCCTATCTTCAGTGCTCTAGACTGAATATCTGTGTTTCCCACAAAATTCAGGTTAACACCTCATCCCCTAGGCACTGGCATCTGGAAGTGGTACCTTGGAAAGATGATTAAGATATGAGAGTGTCATCTTCTTAATGGGATCTACACTCATACACATCTACCCACCTGTGAGTTCCAAACAATGAGGAGATTCCGTGTGGGTGCTGGGAACTGAATTCAGGCCATCCCCAAGAGCAACAAAGGCTATTCATCAGTGAGCCACCGCTCCAAGCCAGTAATCAAATATAACCAAAAGTTACTACAGGGCTGGTGTGAAGGCTCAGCGCTTAAGAGTACTCTCTGTTCTTGCACAGGACAACATTCTTAGCACCCACATTAGGTGACTCAGAACTGCCTCTAACCCCAGTGTCAGGGGTACCCAACACCCTCTCCTAACATCCTTGGGAGCTGTGTGCACATGCCACACATACAGATAAGCAAGCACTGATACATGTGAATAAAATATTTTTTAAGACACTGTAAGAGAAATGTGCCCATCATCAGTCCACTTTTTAAATTGTGTAAATCAGGTTGGTCTTGAACTCACAGAGATCCACTTACCTCTGCCTCCTGAGTGCTGAGGTTAAAGGTATGAGCCACCAAGTACCACTGCGGATAAATTTAGAGCAAAACTCATTACCTATGCTCACAAAATTCTCTCAGAGGCGAAGATAGGTTCATACAACATCCTATTTTGGGGGAAACCCTAAATACCCTCTCATTTTCTTACCCTCACTTTCCAGCAGGAGCATGGTGACAGAAAATAAGGCGTGGCCTTCATCTTACTGGGATTTTCCAACCGGGACACTGGAAATCTAGACAGCCTTCTCCTGATCCTGAACATGTATGTGTTGCAAGTAAAATCTTGCATCCTCTGGTAGTTATTTTTTCTTATTGTATGACAAATATCCAGAGATATAAGAAACTGGAGTGCAAAGAACAGCCTTGGGATATTTACGCTCCTGACTAATGTTGTTCCAGAAGGCACTACTGCTTTCTAGACTTCTTTTTTTGTTTTTTGTTTTTTTTTTTGTTTGTTTGTTTGTTTTTTTGAGACAGGGTTTCTCTGCATAGTCCTGGCTGTCCTGGAACCCACTCTGTAGACCAGGCTGGCCTCGAACTCAGAAATCCGCCTGCCTCTTCCTCCCAAGTGCTAGGATTTAAGGCGTGCACCACCACCACCCAGCTCTCTAGACTTCTTATGACTTGGCCATGCACCTTATCCTGAACTTCTGTGAGAGTTCTTTATTCTTTTGGTAAAGGCTACCACCTGCCTTTGGTGGTACAGATCAAACCCAAAGTTTTTGTGTGTTCTGGGAGAGCAAGCACTCCACCACTGAGCTTGGCCAGCAACCTCTGAGTTTCAAATTCAGATATCATGCTGCTACAAGGCACCGATCCTCTGTGGACATTATGGAGACAAAGCAGCAAGGATAGATGACCAGCAGATTTCATACCTGAAGAGATTCCTTTCTGAGTCTGTCCTTTTGAAGATAAGGGGCTAGTGTCAATGCAGAGAAATCCAACTTGAAACCCTCCTGACAAGCATACACAAGCAAAGAGAAAATTGGGGACAAGGGCATTCCCAGAAGAAATAGAATAAAGGCGAGACTGAGAAGCACAAAACCAGTTGGGGCAAACACAGTTCCTGGAGACCTAGCCCTTGGCTAGTGAGTCTCTGGGGCCGACTTTCCTGGCAATTTCCAGAGGCCTTGGAACTGCTTGCTTTTCTCCTCAGAGGAGTAATTTCGCCTGTGGTCTTCCTAAAATTACCTAAGGAGTATTTTTAACCTGGAGTTTTAGAGTTCTTTCCCAGGCTTGGGAAGAAGATATAATTTGAGGGGTAGGAAGGAAGTGGGCAGAGCTGCTTCTAAAGCAGCCCCTTGTGTGTGGCTATGCTTCCTTTTCCCCTCTGTTAAAAATGAATTGTTAAAGGTAGTCTCAAGTTTGCCAGCAGTTTAGTTAGCAAAGCAAGGAGCTCAGCATTATCAACAGAAGGCAGAACTAACTGAAGGCGATGTGACTTTCCCATGGCAGCGAACGAGGCATTTGTCACTTGTCACTTAGGCCTCAAAACTGTGGCCTGAGAAGTCTTCCACGGGTGGGCCAAAGTCACCCACTTTCCGATTTACCCGCAGGCTCAATAGTCTCAGTAGCAGCTTGTAAGGTTTCTGTACTTGGTTGACCACTGCGGCATCATAGCATGCTGAATTCAAAACCAAGGGTTCTGTGTGCTTCCCTAAGAAGATGACCTGAGTGTGGCCTCAGGCCTTAATCCTGCTCTTGGGTTTGTCCATTTACTTATATATCCTATATACAGCTGGGAAACAGCTTGATAAATGATTTATAAATGATTGATTTTTGTGTCGTTTAAAGCAGGTGCCGACCTCTCAAGTGCTAGAAATCTAGTTGCATCCCACCGTGCCCAGCTGTAAAGAATTCTTTTATGAACACGGAAAAGGGTCTCATGAAATTTGTAATATCTGTTACCCATTTCAGAGACAACTCTCTGAAGCTCTTTCCGTGTCTTTTTCTGTTTAGCATGTTATAGAAGACCAGCTTGCTATGGTTGGAAGGAATCATATTAAAGTTTTGAGCATGAATGAATGGTGCCTTAGAATATAGCGGTCTCTGAGAGTCAACTCCTGCATCTCACTAAAACCAGAAAGCACACTGGGAAACAATTTCAAATGAAGTCATTTTGGTGATAGCTGACTGGCTATCGGTGACATCGCATCTCATTTACAGTTATGTTCAGGACTGTATGAGAGCAGTCGACACGGAGTACACATAGAAAGTTTTATACTGAATAAATCTGCTGTTCACCTTCCTTCAGCTGTACCCGGTGTCAGAGGATCACAGAGTAGCTAGTCTGAAATCTGTTTTTCCAGGCCTTACTTACACCTTCTGGTTCTTAGCAGGTGAGACAACAGACAAGGCGTGTTCGTCAGTCATTGCTTGGCCTCTGGTTTTCCTTTGCATGCTAGAGGAGAAGGCTGAACCCTAGGGTTCCAGTTTTGTCCCAGTTTTGATGTTTTGTTGTTAAAAAATCCCCAAGAATCTGCGATCTTTACCAGCATCCTTACCAGCATTCCCTCACAGACATAAGACAAGCCTAGATTCACGATAGATGTCAAACTCATAGACCCATAGAACCTGTTTACCAAAAGACATTTCAAATTTTCAAATCAGCAAGAAAGGGATTAAAAAAAGAAAACAAGTCTCCAGATATGACACATTTATTGTGAAAACAGTCAACTTCTATTCAGCTAAAAGGGACAGTGTCAAAAAGGGACAAATAATACTACCCAGCAGGCAGTGGCTTCCTATGGAGCCTTCACATTTCCTTCCCTGACCTGGATTATAGAATAAAGAAGGTCCTCTTTAAAGCTGCTCAGACCACTATATTTGAGTCCCAAAGTATTTAATGGGGAGGGGCCGGGACAAGGCTAGAGGTCCAGACAAAGTACGGGACACTCGGGTAAAACTCACTGCAAAAGAACAAACATTTTCTTTTCACGTGTAAATAGGTCTCATGGATCAACTGGGCTGTGTTCATGCTAAAATCTGTTTACTGCTTCTTTGAATCTCTGATTTAACTGTGTGTCCATTGTTGTTGTTGTTGTTGTTTTGGTTAACGAGGCAACTTTAGGTGGGGGAGTTGTAGGGGGAAAATATGCACGATGTTAAAGACGTATCATTCAGAGCATCCTCCTGGGGCTGGAAGGATAGCTCAGCTGGGAAGAGAAGCATACTTGCTGCCCTTCTGGAAGGTCTGGGTTCAGGTCCCAGCATCCACAAAACCACTCATATCTGGCTATGACCCCAGTTCCAGGATTTCTGCCTCCCTCTTCTAGCCTTTTCCAGTATCTGCATGCACGTGGAATGCAAAATCACACACATAAAAATAAAAACAAGTCTTTTTAAAAAACAAAAGTCCACAGTGCTTTGGAAACATATCAAATTCTGTCTTGGGGGTGGGGCTATTGGGGAGGGAAGACAGAGTCCATTCACCTTATAACTCCTACAGTTTATCATTCCAGGAAAGGCAAGGCAGGCGTTGGAGCAGCTGGTCAAGCCCCATCCACGGTCAAGAGCAAAGAGACAATAAACCTATCCCTTCTCGCCTGCCTGCCTGGTGGTGTGCTCCTTAAGCCTGATGGTAAGTACCGCTACCCACCAACCCATCTCTATGGCTCTTGCTTGGTTTTTTTGTTATAATTTGGTTTTTGTTTTTGACAGGACTGGGGTTAAAACTAGGATGCCGTGCCGCCCATCAAGCACCTCACCACCGAGCTTGGGATTTCTCATGTTTTTAAATGTAGCAATACCCAACCTAAGAAAGTAAGTGTTTAGCATCTGACAGAAAACTACCAAAGATGGGTGCAAGGGTGTGCCCAGCTTTGCCAAGACACTAAGGCAGGAGGAGGAGGAGGCTTTACTTGAGCCCTGATGTTAAGGGGCGGCCTGTGCAGCATAGCAAGACTCTAAGGGAAAAACACAGCAAACAAGTAAGAGCCTGGATTATCAGGAGGGACATGGTCCTGTGCCCTACGGACACAAGCACCCAGCAGCCCAGGCTTTCTGCTTGTAGCAGCATCCGGAGCACTTTCCCACTCTCTCATCAGGAGCTTCTCACCTCAGCACCAAGAGCTTCCTTAACGAGGCCTGAAGCTTCGTCTGTGGTGCTTTTCTGTGTACCTTGAAGGCAAGGCTCTCCTTTCACATTTTCTTTTTCCGGGGTGTGTGTGTGTGTGTGTGTGCGCGTGCGCGTGCATGTATGTGTGTGTGCACATATATGTGTGTGTATTTATGTGTACATATATGTGTACATAAATGTATATGTGTATGTGTGCATGCATATGTGTATATGCATGTATATGTCTATGTGTGTTTTATGCATGTATTTGTGTTATGTGTGTATCCATATCCATGTATATATGTATATGTATGTATGTATATGTGTATATATACATATAAATGTGCATGCCTGCAGGCATGCATGTATGCATGTATACATGTATATGTGTATGTATACATATATATGTGTGTGTATGTATATGTGTGTGTTTATGCATGTGGTGTATATGTGTGCATGTACATATACATGTATGTGTATGTATATGTGTGTTTGTGTGTGTGTGTGGTACACATGTGTACATGTGTGTCAAATTCTTCCTAGAGAAATAAAGAGTCTAGCCTGCCTTTGTTTTACAGTTTAAAATGATCCCACAAAGTTGAAGAAATGTTTCAATTCCAAGGCAATAAAGTTGAGCGAGAGAAGAAACTGAGGTGGTGGGGGGGGAGCACAGTGCGATTCCCAGTTGTGAGCCCCTCAGCAGTTCTGCTGTTGCTCAAATTATCTGTGCCTGCAGCCTTCTGGTTTTAGTGCCTGAGCAGCGAGTGTCTTTTGAGCTGTTCATCCCTTTCCTCGGAGATATTCCTGTTTCCAATCCCTGACGCGGGGATTAAAAATTATTGCCTTTATTCTGTAAGAAGTTTGTATGGGGAAAAGAATCAGATATTCTTTGTGTAGCTATAAAGTGAGAAAATATCCAAGTTTGGGTGGGAGTAGGGGCATTAAATAGCACAGAATACTACAGAATATAAATTACTGGCTTGGGACAAAGCCACTCTTAAGTATTGCTGTCAAAACAGCCAAGTTCCTCCCAGAGAGAAGAAAGAATTTAACGTACAGCTAATCGGAAAAGCTATGCCTTGAAAGAAAAAAAATTAGGCAGCAACCATCCAAGGATGATCTTCTAAACCCTCTTAACAAGGCGTGAAGATGGTTCAGGAGGGGAGTCCTGTTACAATTTTTTAGACTCCTTCTGGAGCCCTCTCTCCCAGTGCTTGCCCAGAGTGATTGACATATAAATCCTTAAAGTAAGAAGGGATCAGTGGGTCTGTCTGCAGAGAGTGACAGCATGAGAACAAGACACTCAGAAGCTGGAATCGCACGCAGGGGAGAGACCTGCCTCCCCAAGACACTTAGAAGCTGGAATTGCATGCAGAAGAGAGACCTGCCTCCCCAAGAAATTCAGAAGCTGGAATAGCATGCAGGGGAGACCTGCCACCCCAACTTGAACCTGAGAGGTCGTACCAAGTCTGAAGAGAGGATAATAGGGTTGCAATTTAGGGAAAGGGAAAGTATTTGTAGACTGTATTTATAAAAACTTTTGAAGAATTTGCATCTTTGTGTGTGGTATGTGTGATATGTGTGGTGTGTATGTGTGTGTGTGTATATATGTGTAGTATGTATATATATATATACACATATATATGTGTGTGTGTGTGGTGTGTGGTATGTGTGTGCATGTACATGTGAACGTGTGAGTGTGTGTGGTATGTGTGTGTGGTATGTGTATGTATATATGTGTGGTGTGTGTGGTGTGTGTATGTGTGTACATGTGTGTGGTGTGTGTGCATGCACATATGCATGTGTGTGTTTGTGTGTGTGTGTGTGTGTGGTGTTACTGTACAGTCAAGGCAAATCTTTAACTCCTCTCATATTGTCTCTGTTTTGCCCCTTGAGAGCCGGGCTTACAGACATGTGCTATGCAGCCTGGCCATTTATTAATTGTCCTTTTTCCTCTTCCCTTTCTCCCCTCCCCCTTTAAAAAGTCTAATGCTTTGAGCATAGGGCCTCATGTAAATCTTCAAACTTACTATAATTTCTCTTAGTCTGGGTTTCTATTCCTGCACCAACATCATGACCAAGAAGCAAGCTGGGGAGGAAAGGGTTTATTCAGCTTATACTTCCACATTCCTGTTCATCACCAAAGGAAGTCAGGACTGGAACTCAAGCAGGTCAGGAAGCAGGAGCTGATGCAGAGGCCATGGAGGGATGTTCCTTACTGGTTTGCTTCCCCTGGCTTGCTCAGCTTGCTCTCTTATAGAACCCAGGACTACAGTCCAGGGATGGCACCACCCACAAGGGGCCCTTCCCCGCTTGATCACTAATTGAGAAAATGCCCCACAGCTGGATCTCATGGAGGCACTTCCCCAACTGAAGCTCCTTTTTCTGTGATAACTCCAGCCTGTGTCAAGTTGACACAAAACCAGCCAGTAAAAGGTTCTAGCTTCATTCTCATCCCGTGATGTACTTTGACCAAAAGCAACTTGGAGGTTGTTTTCAATTCTCAAATCAAAATCCATCACTGAAGTTAGGACAGGAATTCAAGGCAGGACCCATGAGGGATACCTGCTTATTGACTCTTTGCTTCTTTTCCTGCACAGTGCTGGTCTACCAGCCTCAGGATGGTGCCATCTACAGTGAGGCAGTCCCTCCTGCATCCATCACCGATGAAGACAGACTCTTGCAGACTCGGACACAGATTGATCTGTCTGGGGGCTGGTCGGGAAGTGGTGGCAATTCTTTTGTTGAGGTTCAATCCTCTGCAGTAACTTTGGCTGTGACATGTTAACAATAGAAACCAACCGGGACATCCTGGTTTTGAATCAGGACACCATGACTTTGAAGTTTAATGCTCTTACCTTTGCCTTCCAAGTTCTGGGATTATGGGCTTGTGTGGGACCTTGGCTCGTGTCACCAATCCTGGTTTATGAGATGCTGTGCACTGGATCAAGGCTTTGCACACAATAGGCTAGCATGTATCATCGGAGTTGTATCCCCAGCTCTGTTCCTTTCTTTTCACATTTTAAAGTTTTTTAAAGGTGTTTTTGTTTTCTTCTGTTTATTTTATTTTATTTTATTACTTTATTTTATTTTTTATTCTTTGTTTTGTTTGATCAGGTCTCAAATAGCACAGGCTGGCCTCTAACTCTTGCTCCCCTTGCTTCTGCATTCTGTGTACTGGGATTACAGGTGTGTATACCATGTCTGGTTCTCCTCCCGGCCCAACCCCTTCCCCTCCCCCACCCCTTGAGACAGAGCTTCCCAGAGCTCAGGCTTGTCTTGAACTCTCTGGGGAGCAGAGGGTGACATTGACTGGGCTCTTTACCCTCCTGGTTCACCTCCCAAGCACTTGGGTTCCAAGCAGGTGCCATCATGCCTGGTTTACATAGTGCTAGGGATCAAACCCAGGACCATTTGCACAGTAGGCAAACACTCTACCAACTAAGCTACATCCCCAGTCCCCATTTCCTAGTTCTTAATGTCATACAATATTCACTGAAAATTTAAGTGTATCAACGCTTAGTGAATGACTGCAAAGACTTCGATGTTCTCAGAGCTTGTGTCTAGACACTGAGGAGAGAGAGGAAGAAGAGAGCAATGGAGATGAACCGATTTCACAGTTGAATTCCAGGTCATGTCTCTTCTATTTGACCATCCTAGATTATCCTTTAATAGGCCCCAGGGCCTGCTAAAAGCCCAGGCATCCTCAATATAATAGTTTCAGACTTCCGTTCTAGGTGAGACAGCTCTAGAAAGCACTTTCCAGGAGAGGCGATTGCAGAAATATACTAATGTACTAGAATCTTCCCCATACAACCTGTTCATGTGGTTCCCCTCCCACCCCCACCTTCTCTTGGGTCTGAAGACAAAGCCTCTATCACAGAAAACATATCACCTAACTCATCAAGAATCTAGGTGGGATGGAACAGGGAGGTAGAGGTGTACTTCACAAAGTCTGAGATGACACATTTCAGGGGCTGAAAATAAGTGCTCTTGGCCTCTGAAGTAGTCACACAAAATTAGGTGCAACACGAAGGTTGACATGCGGCCTTCAGTTAGCACTTAGCTGAAGGGGAGTCTTAAAAATGATCATGTTTATGGAACTGGATTTCATTTGAAAAATTCGCTTTATTTTTTTTTTAAAGATTTATTTATTTATTTTATGTAGATGAGTAAACTGTAGCCATACAGATGGTTGTGAGCCATCATGTGGTTGCTGGGACTTGAATTCAGGACCTCTGCTCTCTCTGGCTTATTTATTTTATTATGTATAAGTACACTGTAGCTGTCTTCAGACACACCAAAAGAGGACATCAGATCTCGTTACCGATGGTTGTGAGCCACCATGTGGTTGCTGAGATTTGAACTCAGGACTTCTAGAACAATAGTCAGTGCTCTTAACTGCTGAGCCATTGCTCCATCTCTTGCTCCACCTTATTTATTTTATTATATACAAGTACACTGTAGCTCTCTTCAGACACCCCTCTCCAGTAGTGGGCATCAGATCTCATTATGGATGGTTGTGAGCCACCATGTAGTTGCTGGGATTTGAACTCATGACCTCTGGAAGAGCAGTCAGTGCTCTTGGCCACTGAGCTAGCTCTCCAGACAGAAAAATCCCCTTCAAAGAAACAATATAACCTTAAAGGGAACCCAAATTTCCCCTGCAGCTGGTCTCATGGACATCAATAACTAACTAAATAAATACCTTAGAGCCCGGTGGCCCCTTCAAAGCAATAATGAGTAATGTGTACATTTCATAATACATTTTCTTCCAGATCAGAAGTAAACACGCTTCATAAAAGTTAAGGTGATAAACACACTGAGTATTTGGATTTGACCGTGTGTGTACGAAGGGAACCTCCTGGTGTACCCCATAAACATGAGTGCTTACTGTCTGCCCAAAGTTAATTTTAAAACATAGAAAGGAAAACGTGTTTTGTTCACTGAGAGAAGAGCAAAGGTAAATCCTGTAAGAGTCAGGCTCCAGTCCTGCGGCTCATCTGTTCCCTATGAAAGTCTGTTTGTCTGGAACCTGGGACACAATATTCTTAGAAACAAGGGGTTGGGCATCTGAGATGGAATCCTCGTCTCCTGAGCTAGAGGCTATGAGAAGCTTCCGTCCAAATCTGTTTCCTTCTTTCCCCCATGAGTTTCATGTTGCTCCTGCTTCTTTTGTAGGAGAACTGAGAGCCTAGGGGGGAATTAGGAAACTCTTCTAGATGACAGATGATCAGCATATAATCTCTTTCCTCTTTCTTTCTTACTTTAGCTTCAAGGAACCTATTTATTGTGCATCATTTTCCAAATTTTGTTTTTCCTTAAAGGAACCATGTTTATACCTTAGAACTGGGCACAGTCTAACACAATTGTGTTTCTCCAAGTATAACCCAAGGGCAAGGGTTATACTTGGAGAAAGTTAAAACAAAGGAAATTATCAAGAGAGAGTTGGCTGCTCCTACTTTACTATGCTAATGTAGTAGCATCTCCACTGCCCAGAATCTAAGAATGTGGTTTAACTTGAAAGTAATGTCTTAGCTAAGTATGGTGAGATATAACTGTAGTTCCAGAACTTAGGGTGCTGAGGCAAGAAGATCAGGAGTTCAAAAACAGCCTATTATATTCGGTAAGACCCTATCTCAAACAATAAAGCAAAGAGGATTTAGTCTAGTTGGTAAAATGACTGCCTAACATGCACATGAACTACATGAACACTCCATAGAACTAACATAACAAGTGCATGCCTGTAATCCCAGGATACCAGAGTTGCTGGCAGAGAGGTTAGGAGTTGAGCATAATGTTTGGCTCAATGGGGGAGTTTAAGGCCATCCTGGGTTACTTGAAATCCCAATGATAAAAAATCAAAATAAGAAAAAATATGACTACTTAAAGATATAATTCCTTTAAAAGTTTGAAAGGAAATAATTCCATTGTATTAATGTTCTAACCTAAATCCAGAACTATATATGGAGAGGTATCTTGAAAACTGCTACATGAAAATAAGATCACCAAATGATGACGGTGCTGAAACATGCCTCTATGAGCTAAGAATACCAGGAAACGGGGGAAGTACAGAAGACTGTTGCCTTATGTGGCCCCACTGACACATTACGACTATAGACTTCTTGTCTCCAAAACCATGAGAATAAATTGCTGTTGTTTGAAATCATCTGATTTGTGGCAAGTCGCTGTGGCAACCCCAAGAAACAACAAATGCATCACTGTAGCTGTCTACAGAATTGAAAAATCATTTTGTCATCTAGATTCCCAAAGACTGAATGAGCGAATGATGTCATACGCCAAGCTAATGATGTCATACACCAAGCTAATGATGTCATACACCAAGCGATGCACAAGTCATGGTTCTTACTTGATAATTGAGGATGGTGTTAGGGAACTTACTATGATCGGAAATTGAACATAGGGCTTCGTGCATGTTAGGCAAGTACTCTACTGCTGAGATATATCCCTATCATATATGTGCTTGTGTCTCTGTATGTGCACGTGTGTGTGTGTGTGTGTGTGTGTGTGTGTGTGTGTGTGTGTATCTATGTGGAGGCCAGAGGTCAATGTCCAAAGGTAGAATGTGAACTCAAGTGACAGGTAATATAAAGCCAATGGGCCAGTAAAGCTTCACATGCTGTGTGTAGATACAGTGTGGCCATTTCTGCCTCTGAGTCTGTGGCAACCAGTGCACTTACCAACTACCTGTTAGCATCCCAAACATGATTAGCTTCACAGCAGAAAGCTTTCTTTGGCTTTCTCAGTAGCTCTTCTGGTCCATCTAACAGCAAGAAATGATGCTGATTTTCTCTTATTTCATAGCTAATTTTGACAACATGCTTTGAGTGCCGGCACAACATGCTTTGAGTGCCGGCAGCAAGCCCGATGGTCAAAGTGTAGCAGAATCGTTCACACTCTTCTTTGTTGCCATCCCAGGGAGAGTACAACAAAGTTGCCTTTTTGTCAAAGTTGCCACTTTTGTCTTCTTTGTTGGATGAGACTCCAGGCAAAGTGTTCTCCTGGCTGTATGCCCTTCCGCAGGGACATTTTTCTTTTCTATGCAGCAATAACTTGATAGATGCTCATCTTTTCTATGTAGTGATCGATGCCAGATCTTTTCTCATCCATGCCAGAACTGTATCAGTTTTTCTGTGTATGTAGGACAATAGGGCAGAGGTCTAAAAGATCTCATACTCTGATTCGAGTATATAGCTTCTGCTGGCCTCAAATGCCAGACCATATCCTTCCTGCATAATGAAAGCACTAGCAGCTGCCCCTTCATTCTTGTTCTTCTGTGAGCTATACAGATTCTCAAGCCTCTCATGATGTGTTTTTTAAGTGCCAAGGATTCCTAAAGACCTTCACTGGTCTATATGCACATCATAGGCATTTACTGTTCTACCTACCTTCATCGTTTTAGTGATTCAGATCCTGTGACAGACTTGAAGGTCCATTGCATCAACACATCTCTGTTCTTAGTAATCATGGTCCCCCTCATAGTTAGGGGATATGCCCCGACCTTCCCAGTGGTTGTTTGAAACTACAAGTCATATGGAACGCTTACCAAGTCTCCTTTTCAGTTAAAAGAAATATTTATGGTTTCTCTTTGGCACATCCTAGTAGCTGGCAACACTCCTCTTGTGCTTGAGGGACAAGGTGCAAGAACTAACTTGAACACAAGTACCATGATATTTCCACAGCCCATCTCAACTTGTGGCACATGCCGTGAGGACCCATAGGGCAAAGAAATAATCTTGGGTAGGATGTGAGAGAGCTAGCCATGAAGAAACAGCACAGAATGTAAACTGAAACCTTGGACGAGGGGTTACTGTGTCAGGAAATAACCCAGATAACTGTGCAATAGGTCCTAGTTTCTGTGTGTGTGTGTGTGTGTGTGTGTGTGTGTGTGTGTGTGTGTGTGTCTGTGTGCCTGTGTGTGCGCACACACATGTGATAGAGAGAGCAACTATGTGATTTATGTCTGATGTATGTACCTATGTGTGCTGGGTGCATATGGAGGCCTGAGGATGCCAGCTGTTCTGTTCTATCCCCTCTGCCTTATTTTCTTGAGACAAGGTTTCTTTCTGAAACTGGAGTCGTTTGGCAGCCAGCAAACCCCAGTGATCCTTCTGTCTCTTCCCCCTCACAGAACATAGGTGTAATCACATCATAATCAACAGCTTCTTATATGGGTTCTGGAGTTTTGAATTCAGGGCCTCATGTTTGTACAGTAAGTTCTCCTATACACCAAGCCATCTTCTTAGCTCCAGAACTTATGAGGTCTAAAATAGTCAAGGTTCTTAAGATTTATTTTTATGTGAGTGCAAGTGCATGCATGCATGCATTTCTCTCTCTCTCTCTCTCTCTCTCTCTCTCTCTCTCTCTCTCTCTCTGTGTGTGTGTGTGTGTGTGTGTGTGTGTGTGTGTGTGTGTATGCAGGTGCCACAGACACCAGAGGCATCAGACCCCCCTGTGGATTTACGGGCACTTGTGAGCCACCCTATATGGTTCTGGACACTGAACTTATGCCCTCTACAAGAGGAGTATGTTTTAACCACAGTAGCACCTCTCAGACCCCTCCTCCTTTTTTTCTCCTCTTGCTACTGTTTATAGCCATAGCTTACCTACCATCTGTAGCTTCATATCAACTCAAGAAGTAGTTTTGCTATGAGAAAATTTACTGCCATTTTCCCGAGTTCCTGGTTTTACATGCACACATACCCAACAGATGGCTGATAGACTAAAGCTGAGATGTGAGAAAACAAAATCTTAAGGACTCTTTGCAATAAAGCTATTGCCAGGTCCATGGAAGTAACAATCTCTAAAATGACCTGGAAGTCAGTTAGTGCACAGCCGTTAGTGCATTTGCCAGTTTTCAATCTCTAATTGCTACCACGGAGGGCTTTTTTTCCCCCTATGGTTTCCATTTTCCAAATACCTCGGTTTTCTCTGGTCATACTGTTCAGCACAAGACATGACCAGAGGCCATGAAATAGGGCGGCACGACAAATAGCTTGAGGTCTCTCTGCTTTTGATTAGAAGCAACATTTTCACAGTCATATAAAATCCGAGAAAACTTAGTTAGCAAAAGTCCCTTACCTGGGGTTACTAAACCAATCTGCAGGAAGCTAAATAGCTTTTCAAAAACTTTTAGCAAAAAAGTCCCCTCCCTGGCATTTCTTCAAACATTAACCTCAAACATTTACTTCCTTTCATATTATTTATACATTTAACCTCAAGATTTCATCTAGGAAGTCTCCAGCAAATATAAGACGGGACCTAAATGTCAGCCATCTGCAGACCAGACTTGACAAGTTTCCTGGGGGAGATGAAAACCTCTCATTTCGTACATCTGAAAAGGGCTGTTGTGTATCCACAGGACTCTGGGCAATGCTTCTCCAGGACCCACCACCCAGCCTCAGCTCCTATAAATACATGCTCCGACCATGTAAACAGTTTCTTATTTGGTTTCTGGGCTACAGTTTGTCTTTGCTGTGGAGGAAAAAAAAATGAAAGAAATGAAAAAGTAGGTTTAAAAGGCAAACAAAAGGACATAATAATCAGATTTTTCTCAAACACACAGCGGGTTGCAGCAGCCATGTGTTAGATTCTACTTAAGAAAGCAGACACCCAATAAAATTTTAAAAAAAAAGGAAAAAAAAAAGAAAGAAAGCAGACACCCCCTAAGCACTGCATTAGCCTGAGTCTGGTGTGTGTGTTGTGTGTGTGTGTACATGTATGGGTGTGTGTTCACATATGTGTGTACATGTTCATGAGTACACATGTATGGGTGTGTGTTCATGTATGTGTGTATATGTGTATGTATGTGTGTGCATGTGTGTGTGTGTGTGCACGCACACATGTATGTCTGAGCATACACAAGCCAGAAAGCACACATGGGGCTCAGAGAACAGCTTTGTGGGATCAGTTCTTTCTTTCTACTTTTACATGACTTGTAGGGCTCAGTGGAGAATGCCAGCCTTTCACAGCAGCCCTTTACCCCCAGCTCCACCCTCCCCATCTTCCTGCCCCTACACTTTTTTTTGAGTCAAGGACTCTAGTTTTGTTGTTATTGTTTTGTTTTGTTTTAAAGCAGGGGGACCCTGACTGGCTGGGAATTCAATGTATAGAACAGGTTGGTCCTCAAACTCAGAGATGCCGGTCCAGCTTCTGCCTTCCAACTACTGGGGAAAAGGTGTGCCTAGCTTAGATATACCTTTATTATTATCTTTCAGGATTTATTTTATGTTTAATTGGGTGTGTGTGTAGGGGTGTGTGTCGGTTCATGTGCATGTGAGCTGCGGGTGCCTGTGAAGATCAGAGACATTGAATCCCGCTGGAGCTGGCGTTACAGGCAGCTGAAAGCCATCTGATGAGGGTGTTGGGAACTGTCCTGGTGTCCTCCCCAAGAGCAGCATATGCTCTTACCACTGAGGCATCTCTCCAGGTCCTTAAACCTTGCTTTGCAAAGACATAGTTCCTTATTGTGGTGGCTGGTATGACTTATGTAAAGACTCTAATGGCAAATTATTCTCAGGATTCAAAGGTGGGAGATGTCACTTAACCAAAGAGTTGAAAGCTTCCTTTTGTTTAATGAAGACAGTTATGTGATGAGATGAGGTTCTCTCCCTGCCTTGGCTTATGGGAAACTCAGGGCAAGTGTTACACTATTTAGGTCATTTCCGTTTCTTCCAAGTTTCTATCTTATGTTATCCTTTCATTCCTCACTTCTTGCCAAGACCGCTACTCCCTTTAATAAATGTTTGTTTCTGATGTGTATGTATATATAGTATGTATGTGCTATATACTATATACTACTTATATCCACACATATGTTATATATATATGACTACTACTCCCTTTAATACTGTGTATATACATAATAAATATTATATGTACTAATGTATATTGGTATATACTATGTTATATATTATGTAGTAGTATATAGTAGTTATATGCTGTTATATATACCATAATAACACATATGTAATGTATAGCATATATACTAATATATACATATATAATATATAATATACTAGTATACTATATACTGATATATATTACTAATATAGTATACTATACTATATATAATTACATGTATATTTAGTATATCATATTTTTGTTTGTTTGTGACAAAGTCTCATGTATCCAAGATGGCCTCAGTCATGCTATGTGCCTGAGGATGACTTTGAGCTCCTGACCCTTCTGCCCCTACATCTCCATCATCACTCTTGGCAATTTTGACTAATGGTAAATTTATTACATAATAGTGTGGGTTTTGGGGGTATTGAAGACTAAACCCAGGATCTTGATGATAGCAGGCAGCTAGTGTACGACAAAGTCACACCTCAAATATACAATGGTTTTAGTAGATATCTATAGTCTTCAGCTGCCCAAAGGATATTTCTCCTGTGTTTGATGAAACTACCCAACCAAAATATTTTTATGTAGGTGTGTAGTGTGCATTCATGAGTGCATATGTGTTTGTTTGTGTGCAGTGAATGTGTGTATACAGGTGCACACGCATGTGTGCGTGTGTTTGAGTTTGAGTAGGTCTGAGGTTGCTGTCAAGTATTTTCCTAGGTCACACCACTCCTTATATGTTGAGGTAGGGTCACCTGCTGAACTCAGAGCTCACCATTTCAGCTAGTCTGGCTAATGGTTTAACACTAGGGATTTTCTATTTCTGACTCTCATGTTTACAGAGGGGCTGCCATTCCCATCAGGCTTTTTATATGGATTATGGTGATCTGAACTTTATCTCTCAAGGATGTGTGGCAAGGGCTTAACCATCTCCTCATCTGGGAACATTTCCCTGTCATTTCCTTGAGTGTTTCTATTCTCAGGCCACATTGTGTGCATTGGATCGGTCCTTGCTCAGTTGTACAGTTCTTGGCTCAGAAGGAACACATGTACGATTCAGGTGTTCTGTCAAGGCCCACATCACTATGCTGTAATTGGTAACTTACTGGAAAAGATATAAAAGCTAGAGTGTAGCTGCCATTGGCTTCCTGAGACAGGGTACCCCTGAATACAGCCAGCCCCAGAGAAGGCAGACAGGGCAAGCCAGCCCTTGTGGTCATCTCTGGGCCCATGGCTTCAGCTGTGTTATATAGCCTCTATCTTTGAATATTAGTTCTTTTTGCCAATAGATTCTTTTAGGCTTAAGTCAGTGTGGTTTGGGTTTTCTGGCTTTTAGAATCAATGTGGGTTTGGTTAATGTAGACCTTTTATTTTATTGTTTTAAATATCATAATTCTGTTTGATGGCAGGCGACATGAAAAGTGACATAGAAGAACATGATGAGTAGTAGATTGTGTCCCTAGCACCACAATTAATCAAAGCAAGCTTTGTTTTATCAGGTCATCAACACTTTCACAAGGAGAGAAATATATGTATGTGTGCGCGCGTGCGTGCTTGCGTGCGTGCGTGAGTGTGTGTGTGTGTGTGTGTGTGTGTGTGTGTGTGTGTGTGTGTGTGTGATCTATTACCAAAGAAATAAATTCCTTTTTGAGGCAGGTTTTATATAACCCATGCTGGTCTTGAACTCTTTATGTAGTCAGGATAGCATTACAACATATCCTTTGTTTTGTTTTTGCTGATTTAGGCCAAAACCAAACCAAACCAAACCAAAAAAAAAAAAAAAAACCCAATCAAACAAATGGCATGCTAGGCAAGCACTAAGCCTCATGTTCCATTTCCAACACTACGTAAAGTGGCTATGGTGGTACATGCCTGCTCCTGGGAGGTGGAAACAGGCCATCACAAGTTCCAGGCCAGCCTGAGACACATAAAACCTTAGCTTAAAAAATGTGTATTTTGATAATAAATCTGTTTTTTTCTTTCTAATCTAATTGAATATGCCAAGCAAATACTCTGTCATTCAGTGGTCTCAGCAGCTCCAGAAATAAATGTATTTTCATTGTTCATCGGATATTCTTAGATGCTATCGACACTGAGTCCTGGTAAACAAAGCTGTATGTATAGTAACATGAGCAAGGATAACTAAGGTCTGGTCAATGCCAGGCTTCTGCAGCTCACCTGCCTGACATACTTACATTCCTGGATTCTCACTCCAGCACCAGAAAAAAAAATAGCCTTTCTAGTTGGTTGTGGCAGCCCATGTGTTTAATTCCAGTACTCAAGAGACAGAGACAGGTGGATAGATTTCTGTGAGTTGAAGACCACTATGCTCTAAATAGTGAATTTCAGGACAACTAAGGCTACATAGCAAGACCCTGTTTCAAAAAACAAAACAAAACAGAAGCCTTTTAAAAGACAGTTCTGCTAGTGTATTATCTTCCTACAATTCAAGGTTAACAAGCTCTATACTGAAGGCTTAGAGAACATTGCAGAAGAGAGGATGGAAACGTTGTAAGAACCAGAAGACCAGAGCATCTGGTGTAAGATCGTGTCTTCTATATACAACAGGGAAGCTTGTGCCTGTGAAACCTTCACAATGCAGCCACCTAATAAGACATGGGCAGTGACATAACCAGGCGACGTGCTGACATGGATGGAGGCAATCTCACAAGGCCTCACTCTAGATGAACATCTAAAAGCAATGAATAATTGTTGAGAGAGGGAGCACCCAGCTTCAGGGATGAGCCCCAATCAGTGAACCACTTTCTACAAGTCAGCCTTAAACACATATATACATGAACAATGCTAAATGATAAGTATCTATCTATCTATCTATCTATCTATCTATCTATCTATCTATCATCTACTCTATCTGTCATCTGTCTGTCTGTCTATCTGTATGTATGTCTATCTATTTATCTATCTACCTATCATCTCTCTTATCCCTCTCTCTCTCTCTCTCCATCCATCTATCCATCTATCTATTTATCTATCATCTGTCTGTCTGTCTATCAATGTAACAATGCTAATTAAAGAATAAGAGGTCATGAATTTGGGAAGGAGTTTGGGGGACACAGCAGGTCTGAAATGATTTAAATCATATATGAAATTCTCAAAACTTTAAAACTGCTGTGATATCTCTCCTGATAAGGTTGAGCGCATTAGCTGTCGCTGTGACTTTATTAGTGCACGATGTCCCTCGAATTCTCTACTAGACTACATGGAAAACCTAAAGCATTCTCCAGCAGCAGTTCACAGTTGGCAACTAGGACGCGCTATTACTCGCATGGCTCATTTGTCAAAGTTTCACGGTGTGCATGGCAGTGTGCATAGCCACAAGTGATGATTCGTAAAATACATTTTTTAAATTTGTTTCTTAGTTTTTTGAGACAGGTTCTCACTATGTAGCTCTGGCTGTCCTGGAACTCACTATGTAGTAAAAAATAAATAGCAAAAAGAGTTAGGGGAAGAGTGGTTCAGGAAGACACTAAATATGTCACCCCAAGCATAACGGCCACACACATACATGCACATCTATAGGAGCATGCTCATATATGACACACACACACACACACACACACACACACACACACGAGAGAGAGAGAGAGAGAGAGAGAGAGAGAGAGAGACAGACAGAGGGACAGAGAGAGAGAGAGACAGAGAGAGAGAGAGAGAGAGAGACAGACAGAGGAACAGAGAGAGAGAGAGAGAGAGAGACAGACAGACAGAGACAGAGAGAGAGACAGACAGACAGACAGACAGAGGGACAGAGAGAGACAGAGAGAGACGGACAGAGAGAGAGAGAGAGAGACAGACAGACAGACAGACAGACACACACACACACACACAAACACACACACAAATCTTGGTACCAGAATCTTTTGACTCAAGGGAATTTGAACTAATCATTTAATAACTGCTCCCTCAAATTTTCTTATCAATAAAATCAGGAGACTAGTGCTGGCCAACAGAACTCCTGTGGCTTTTATGAAAATCATAGAAGTAATTCCAGCAGCTGTGCTTTGATTCATCGCTCAGTCAATAAAGAACTGGAGTGAGCTGTGTACCATGAAAAACATAGAAGTGTGAAATACGTTTTAAGATACATTTGCATTTTTAATGAACACGATAATTGTATACATTTACAACACACTGTGACATTTCTTGTGTGTGTGTGTGTGTGTGTGTGTGTGTGCTATGTATGTGTGTGTTTTAAAACAGTGTCTGGTTATGTATTCCAGGTTGTCTTAGAATTTGCAACTATCTCCCTTCCTCAGCATCTTCGTGGCTTGAATTATAGGTATGAGTCACCATGTTTGGCTATACAACATGTTAACACAGAGCACACACCACACAACACACACATACACACTTTACACAGATGTATATAGAATTATGGTTATTGGCAAATTTCTTACCTCTGATATTTCATTGTGGTAAGATGATTCAACATCGTCTCTACTAGCTATTTTCAAGTATAAAACCAATCTTTATCAATTATAGCTATGTTCTTTTTCTTGGCTTTGTTTCTTTTTTGAGATAGTCTCCATATGTGGCCAATTCAGTTGGCCTGGAACTTACAATTCTCCTTCCTTATTCTTGTGAGTGCTGGAGTTATAGTCATGTACCATCATTCCCTGGCTTGATGGTTTTAGTTTTAGAGAATCATTTGCTGGCTTCAAGAATCTTGCAGTCTAATAGAGAAAGTAGAGACATGTAAGTATGGGACTTCTAATGCACTCTCCCAGAACCCTTTTTGTTCCATTAGTTTTATCACAGCTTGCAATTCTGTGATTATTTCCCATGTGCCTTTCCACCCTTGAATACCCCCCTTTCTTACCAGGTTACTGACACCACGGTGGTAACCCATTTTGCTAACCACTCTATTCACAGTGCCCTTGACAGAATTATCTAGGAAATGGATGTTTTTATTTATTCCATCTTTTTTAAAAGGTCCAAGAAGTCGCTAGCAGAAATCCATGTGACATTATTTCTCAGGGTAACCAGTATTAGGTGACATTTGCACCTTAATCCTAAGCAGAGAAGAAACCCCATGCTTTCCATGTTTGCACAGACTGAGAGCTTTAATTCCTCAGGATTCTTTGCAAACCAGTTCACTTCATATAATCTCTATTATTGAACCTGATGCCTGTCCTCCGTCCTGATTTCATATCAGTGAGCAATGGAGGCAGGTGCCAGCCTTCATGCTCTCAGATGGTATTGTGTTAAACCCACAACAATGAAAAAGAAAGCAGAATTGATTGCCTTCATTTCCCATGTACAGGGGGATGCTCGGTTGAAATAATCGCCTTAAGTGTTTCAGGGTGAGACTCTTTCCATGCGCGTCTGGTTTCAGGCTGCTGCCGTGTCCGGGTTGTCCTTGCAGTAAATAAATCAGCAGGGTGCGTAATCTTGTTCTGTAACTTGCTGCAAATCCCAAGGATGTGCAAAATTCATCAACTCCAACAGAGGCTAGAGAAGGGAGAATCCGTTTGCTGTGAAGAAATGCCCTTAGCAGGAGGATTTCAACTAACAGGTCACCTTCCCTTTAGTGATGTGAATATGAGTTGGAGCCTTTTACCAAGAAAAGGTTGGGAAACCGGGACCTTGAAGAATGCTAGGTTTTTGTGCTATCTACCATTAATTTGTTGTTGTTTTCTAGAAAAGAAAAGCATTTGAAATTATAGGTAAGTGTTAGCTCTGGTCAGGCTGATATTATCATTCATACATACACATATTCGTATACATACACATATCTTGCCCAAACATTAGAAAGAATCAAGGGTTGAAGTTTAGAGGTAGAGGGTTTGTCTAACTTGCGCAAGGCTCTGGGTTTGATTCCCAGTCATGCAGAAATAAAGAAGGCAGAAGATACCCAGAACGAGTCTTATGGCTTGGGTAAATGTGATAGGTTCTTCAAGTATTCATTTATTCATTCACCTATTTTCCAAGAGATTGCCTTGATAGAAACAGGCCTGTTGGCTCCAAAAAGCTAGCTCAGCAGTACACAGCTGAGATTTTGCTGGCCATTCTGACTTCATTCAAGAAAATGAAATTGCTTTCCCAGACCCTGGCTCATGTCAGATAGCCAGGTATCAACTTCCCCCGTTAAAGATGAGGCACTCAAGAATCTGTCTGGTTCCACTGAAGATTATTTGCCCTTGACACGTGAGGTTGTGCTTTTCTCTTTGGCAGAAATGGTTTCCAAGAAAGCTTAGCTCTTGTATACGCATAGAAACCCTCATCTCACTGTTTTTTTCCCCAACCAGCAGATGCCTCGATGAGAATAGGAAAATAAGAATATTATTGAATTTTCTTAATGGTATCAACTTACTACCCTGGAGTCTGGTATGTTTCAAATTCCATTAAAGGCTAGAATTTATAGCTTTTAAAGAAATCCTCTATCTTTCACCAAAAACACAAAGGTGAAGATTTTGCTACTTAGACATTAAAATAGTTTATCTCCAGAAGGTTGAATCAACACTTAGGGTTGAAGAATCACTTAAGACATTTGAGATTTTAGGCATATTCATTCTCTCTCTCTCTCTCTCTGTCTCTCTGTCTTTCTGTCTCTCTCTCTCTCTCTGTGTGTGTGTGCGAGAGAGAGAGAGAGAGAGAGAGAGAGAGAGAGAGAGAGAGAGAGAGAGAGAGAAAGAGAGAGAGAGAGAGAGAGAGAGAGAGAGAGAGAGAGAGAGAATGAGTATGCCTAAAATCTCAAATGACTTAAGTTTGTCTGGGGTTTGTCTGTTTGATCTTTTCCTCTAGGGCATAGGGCGATAGTATTTACTGAAACTAATGTTACCAAGATGGTGAAAATTTGGCCATGATATATAGGCTTTCTGACACCAAAGACATAAATGTAAACAGGAAACTAACCTTTGTTGCTTAGTTACTTAGGAAACATATACGGTGGTGCCTGCCTCTTTCCCTTCCAAGTGTCCTTTCTCAGCAATCCTGACTGCCACACAAAGTATATTCTAAATTTATAATCAAATTACAGGCATCTGGAGAGCACAGGCACAGAAGTAAATTGTTTTCCATAAGTCATGCTTTCGAATTGCAAATGCTGGAAAGGCAAATGCTAAAACTGTAACTCTGAAATGATAGATTGCCTCTGGAAGTGTTTAATTCAGAGCGATGCCTATAACCCCCAACCCTAAAACCAGCTTGCCTTATTTGGCTATCCATTTGCAAAGTTCTACTTTATTTTTTCGCTTTTGTCTTTATTTTGTTTGTTTGTTTGCTTGTTTTTGTTCCTTTTTGACTCAAATCTTCATTCATGTCGTGAGAGTCTGAATGATCAGGACCTAACACAGGAGAGTTCTAACAATGCTCAGGAATTGATGCAACACATTACTTCACTTCAAAAAAATGAATAAGCTCAGAACTGTTGGTATGGATTCAAGTGACCATATGTACTCTTAATGATTATTTGGAAACAACAAGGAACAGACCTCCCACAGATAAGTCTCTGTATTCCTAAGTTTGTTCAAAGCATGGACTTAGAACACAGTTTGCTTTGAGCTGGGGAATGGGTAAGAATAAGGCTCCAAGTCGACTTGTAAATGACTTTAACTGGCTCCATAGATGGTGGATGGTTACCCAGAAGACCTTCATGTAAATATATACAATGAATTGCAGCTTTTGATCCTTTTGTATTCAAAGGCATTATACTTTTAAAATTACAAAACAAAGAGTTCTAACAACTGCCAGAAACAGGAATCTACTATGCAAAAAAAAAAAAAAAAAATTTAAAAAAATCTGTTTTGGCAACAGACTCTGGAGGGAGCAGGCTGATGTTCTAATTTGGCAAATTATCCTTTAAGCTTTAGCATATTTCTCTTGGTTCTTAGAAAATCAGGAAAAAAAATTTGTGAAAGGGGTGGTTTTTTTCAAAAGGAAAATCACTATGTAAATGGATACATTATTATTACTTGAATTGTGTAATAGAAAAGTCAGGGGCATCTGCTTATAAAGTGAAATACAATGCACGATAGCACACTCCTGTAGTCTTTAGCATTCAGGAGGCTCTGGAAGAAGAATTGTGAGTTCAAGGCCAGCCTGGGCGACATAGTAAGACACTGTCTAAAAACTAAAACAAACATACATCAAACCAAGTTCCCAAAAGACATGTTGTTTATAGAGATGATGTCAATGAAGAGGTAGAGATGGCTTCTGTTGGGTTACAGTGGCTTGTGAGAGGAATTATGTGTGCTGTTGGCATCACAGTGGTACCTAGAAACTAGAGGTGAGTGGCAGGGTTGGGAGGGATGGCATTGGTACTATCGAAGATGGAATGAATTCAGTTAGAGTTTCTTCTCCTTCCTCCTCTCCCACCAATAACCACTAGTCCATTCTCTGGATCACTTATTCTGTATGCCTGGATAGTAAACACACATTGTTGACTCACCATTCTGTTTGCTGGGATCTTGTTCTAATGATCTGTTGCTATGTAACATCAGCACACAGGAGTTAGGAGAATTAATACCATGCCTGCTGTATTTACATCTCATGTTCTCACAGTGACTGTTATCATCGGAGTGACTTTTCTGTTCTCTGTAGTGTCAGTAGGGGCTACTATCATCAATAAAGGCTAGTTTGAACTGCAGGATCTGAGGTGACTTACTTTCTGGACTAGGAATGGCTTCTAGCTTTTGATTGGGAGCCTAGCTGCATCTGTCCACAGGAACACCTGAGGCTCCTTCCAATAGACCCTCGTCATGTGACTTGGGAATTCATACAGTATAAGGATGAGTTCCTAAATGGGAGTATTGCAATATTGCAAGTGTGAATAATGAAGCTACTGATCTCAAGTCCACTCCTGGGAATGGCATGGTTTTATTTCTATCCCAGTCTGTTGATTAAATCACAGGCAAAGAATTTGCTACTGAGTTAAAGTCATCACAGGTATGAGGATTCCCAAAGCTATTTATTAGGTTATAGATGGAGATATTGACAACACTTTATTTTTCCACCTTCTTTAACCAGAAAGTTTATTGCCTTATGATTTTATTTTGACTGTTTTTGTATTTGTGAGATAGCATCCCCTGTAGTCAAAGATGGTTTAAACTCAGATAGCTGATGATGATCTTGAATTCCTGATCCTTCTGCCCCCCACCTTCCCAGTTCTGAGATTACAGCATGAACCACAGCACTTGGATTTTTGCTACATATTTTGTCATGCTTAAAGGTACAGTCTGAACATATCAAACAACTGAAATCTGGAAATAGAGCAAAATAGATGAATACATGGTATCTAAAACACAACAGATGCTAAAAGAGAAAGAAAGAAAGCCAATCCTTAATGAATCAAGAACCATTGGAGTGTCCTGGTGGTTCAAGTTTGTAAGGTTGCAAAAAGCATCTTTTCTTTTTGTAATGGGAGCTAGGGACAGCAGTTGTCTAGGGGATTGCCAAATTTGTTTCCTGGCAAAAACAAAGAATTGAACCGTAGAAAAGACCAAAGACCAAGCCACAAAGAAAGCTTCATACATTCAGAATGGAGAAACCTATGGCTGGCCATCACTAAGCAGATGCCAGCTTGGATGTTTCAGAGACCCCCCAGACCCTTTCCTCTTCCTTATGACTTCTGTCTAGGTACCCACCCCTGCGTCTTCTTGCTGTTTCTTCTAGGAAACAAGGAGCAGCTGCTTCAGGGAGCCCGCTCTTCCCCCTGCTACCTACCCCTCCCTAGCTTTGCTTCTTTAGTATTTTTGAGACTGATGCAGATCTAACTGACCTCAAGCTCATAGGCCTGTCTGCGTTTGCCTCCCAATGCTGGGATTAGAGATGTGCACTGCCTTGCCTGATCTGATACATACTTTGGCATAGAAAAAGAAAGCCAGTTGTGTTAGGTATGGGCCAGAAAGTCTAGGGCAGTGGTTCTCAACCTTCCTAATGCTGTGACCCTTTAATACAGTCCCATATCTAATATACAGAATATCCGATATTCGACTCTGTGAAGAGGTCATTCGACAACCCGGAAGCATCATGACCCACAGGTTGAGAAGCGCTGGTCTAGAGAGACTCTGAGATCAGTGGATATCAAAGCGACAGCACAGGTGAGAGAAGATGTGGCAGTTAGGATGCTCCCAGCTGGAAGACACAGGAATTTAGGTCAAAGGGATTTGTCGTCTCATGTGATAACAACTCATGAGTTTGGGCGTGGCAGGGGTTCTCCACACAGCAGCCAGATCGTGTCAAGGGTTGTGGTTCTACTTCTGCTTTGTCTCTGATCATCCCACAGTAGATGGTATAACATTGTGTTGTGTTGGCTGGAGCCAATACCCATTTCATTCCTCCCAAGTCTGAAGACAGAGTAGATGACAACATGAGAGAATAAATGGTGGCTCACTCTGTCTGTCTGTCTGTCTGTCTGTCTGTCTGTCTCTCTTTCTCTTTCTCTCTCTCTCTCTGTGTGTGTGTGTGTGTCTGTCTGTCTCTCTCTATCTCTGTCTGTCTCTCCCTGCCTCTGTCTCTCTTCCTTTATCCTTAAGTAAGGAATTTCTCCCCAGATATCACTTCCTAAAAAATGTCTTCTTCCTACTCATTGGCCAGCATTGGGTCTTAATGTTTGCCCCTTGGCCGTTCACTAGTAAAGGAGAAACCACAGTCCCTCCCACCCACCTAATCCCCAAGAAGATCTGCAGAAAGCTTTTTTGAACATGTGATTATCTGATATCTCTACCAAACTGAGCAGATAGGGAAGACGGGGTTTGTAGCTGTGGGCTCACGCATCTGGCAGCACCTTCTCAAGAACTGGCAGTCAATGCCATTGTGTAGATTCACTGAGGCAGGTGTGGGGAGCTCCACAAATGAGCTGATTTCAGGATCATCTCCATAGAGAATTCAAGAAATATCAGAAGCAGTCCAGGTCTATTCAGGACTTGCTATGGGCCAGTCCAGTATGATGTACCCACCCCGTCTCTCTTTGTATATATTTATTCATAGCTATATTTTTGGGAATGAAAATCAGAGAGAAAACCATTAAGAGTTAATGAAGATACAGTCCTAAGCAGGATGTCCACATAAAGCTCCTCCCTCCCCAGCAGAGGCTCAGGGGATATCATGGAAGATGGGGTGGGATGAATGTAAGAACCAGACATTGGAGGAAGAGTGCTGAGAAACACTGTCTTCTGGACATACCATGGCCTTTGCACCATTTGCACTTTGAGCTCATAGCAGCTGTGGCTGCCTCCACAAGCACCACATAAAATAAGGAAGTCAGCATTCTGTCAGGACACCCCACTCCTTCTATTGTCAATGAATGGCCACCGAAGGAGGATGAGCTATTTCTCTTCAATGCTATGGCTACTTGTAAGTATCCTTGCTCCAACAAATAGCCACACACACGTACTCATGTAAGCAACACCAGTTAAACTCAGTGCAACAAAGGATCAAACAATCAAATACATACGTAAGAAAGTTGAAGAGGGACTTGAGAAATAAGAGGGAGTCCAGAAGGAATGTCAATAAGAGAGGGTATGCAGGCTAAATATGACCAGATCAAATTATATACATATGTGTATGAAATTACCAAAGAATATTTAGAAGAAATTAATAAACAAACCCCCAAAACAGAGTCAGCAGAGACAGAAATTAAAGCTCATGTCTCTTTAAGTTCAAAGGTGATATGGCTCCATATATTTTTAGTGAGTGGCTATTATGTTCCACCCATGGCTAAACTCCTCTCTCCTGCTTACCCCCTAACAATGTCATCTTCTCAGCCCTCTCCCACCCACTCCAGCACCACTCTCAGGGTGGAAGGGAGTGTGTAACAAGGCCCAGAGGCGTCCAAACTTTCCAATCTGTCCCAATTTACCCTCTGAAAGCTTTGTACAGAGGGAATAATGAGAAATGAAAAAAAAAACAGTCATTACAAACAATGGTGACAGCACATTGTGGTCTTTTATCTCATGTCACCGACCTCATCAGTTTGCCCGATTTAGGGTCGGCTGAGAGTTGGATGCATTGCCATCAAGGGTGCATTCCTTGAATACTCAGATTAAAACTCAAATTGGTTTTGAGATTCAGAATTATTTTGATATTGGATATTTTCACGGTTAATGGCACCGAAAGACCTCACTGTATAAATGCTTTGACCTCAGAAATTTGGCGAGCTGCAGACAGAGATTACCTGTGTGTCCTTATTACTTCTGGCTGTCTGATGGAGAAAGTGGATGATTGACCTCTGCGACGGAGGACATTTCAGTGAGAAAACAGTCATTAGATGCTTCATGGAGATTTCCTGACTGGGCCACCCAAGTTTACCAAAGACGATGTTTTCTTCAGAATCTTCAGGGAGCCACCATGTGTAAGCACCTCTCTTTGGAAATATTTTCAAGAAGGGCATATCTGGGGACACTTTCTTGTGGGACAAAGGCAGTGAGGGGCCAGTTTGGGAAGACTATTTTAGGTCCAGAGATCGTGTGGACCAGAGGCTTGCAAACACATCACCCGCCGTTGAGCAAAACGAAACAAATTCACATCACTGCCTGTATGTCTTCTGACCACACTGGGCTTCTTGTCTGCACCTGATTTTCTGTAGGATGGAAACCATCCAGAGGGAATTACTGAATTCAGGTCACTCCTTATGTCCTTTTTTCCCCAAATGTGTGTGTGTATGTGTGTGTGTGTGTGTGTGTGTGTGTGTGTGTGTATGTGTGTGTGTGTATGTGTCTGTATGTTCATGTGTACACATGTTTAAGGAGGACAAAGGACAACTTGCAAGTGTCATTTCTTAGGAGCCATCCACCTTTTAAATTTTGAGGTAAGCCTGAAACTCACTTACTAGGCTGGTCTGACTGGCCAGTGAACCCCCATAAAACCCCCTGTCTCCAGATCACCTACACTAGGATTATAAGTGTCCTCTACACTCTCCCCACTTTTCAATAAAGGTTTTGAAGATCAAATTCATGTTCTTATGCTTGCAAGGCAATCGTTCGACTGAGTTGTTTCTCCAGCCCCCAAATTGTTTGATACTCATTTCATTGCAAGTGAAACAAATGACTATGTGATGAGCTAGGCTTTGCAGTGTTTGTTCTAAAAACAATGGCTGCCAAGCTGTTCTTTAACCTGAGACCTGCAGAAGTGCTATCAGGCCCATTACATACACTTCTTTGTCCCCTGTTCCTGTGTGTATGTATTTGTGTATGTGTATACATGTGTGTTTGTATATGTGTATATGTCTGCATGTGTATATGTATGTGTGTATATGTATGTGTGTGTATGTAAGTGTGTATGTTTGTGTGTTGTATGTATGTGTGTACGTTTCTGTATGTTGTGAGTGTATGTATGTGTTTGTATGTGTGTTGCATATATGTATATGTGTATATATGTTGCTGGAAATATTAAAAAGATCCACAAGTTCCTGCACTACACCCAACTACTCTCTACCTTGTCGATTTCACCGCCTCTGCCCCTAGGCTATCCCCAGCATCGATGGATTGTGGTTCAGCCATCCACTCCCTGTGGTCAGTGGTCACAAATCCCCTTAACCAAGTAAATCAAAACTCTAGATGCTTATAATTAATCAGTCAGATTTATATATCAATAAATTCTCAATTCACAAGATGCCCACACAATAATTTCAGACCCAATTGATCATGATACAAGCTGCCCACATAGATTAGACAAGTTATCCCTATATGATCCCTATATGATATTATAGCTACCCGTGGCTATTTAAAGTCACACAGAATCTGAATCGTCCTGTTCGTCCCCCATTTTCCTTCTTCTCTGTCTGTCCTTGTCTCTGAAACCCCTAGCTCTGCCTCCCCTTTCCCTGTCTAACCACAGACTTCTTGTTGTATTAATATTTAAAGTGATTGGACAGGGAAAATTCTGCTACATATGTATGTGTATTTGTGTGTGTATGTGTATATGTGTGTTGTATGTATATGTATGTGTGTGTATGTGTATATGTGTGTTGTGTGTTTGTGAGTGTGTATGTTGGTATGTGTTATATGTATGTATATATGTATGTTTGCTTGTATGTGTATGTGTGTATGTTTATATGTGTGTTGTGAGTGTGTGTGTGTGCGTGTACACATGTGTGTGTTCCTCAGTAAAAGGATCAGGAACTTGGTGATAATGAGTCTGGAAACAAAGAGCTATAACAAGTGAGACTACTCGCTGGTGCCTTTAGCCCAGTTCCTTTGGACTCTTGACAGCCTTTCAAGTGGCAAGCATGTCTCCAGGGAGATCTCTCAACCAAGAGCTTGAGAAACAGCACATTTGGAAGTCCTTGCCTGCAAGAACGAATTGAGCTTATTACTTGGTTGATTGGTCAGTTTCTTTGTTCTGTTGGTAAATGGCATCAGTGAATTAGGAAAAGAAAACAAGTTTTCAGATCAGAAAATCGACTCAGTTCAAAACACATTGCCCTGGCTGTCGTGGTCCTTGAGTTCTGGTAAACTGGGATGGGGCCACTGACCCTGGTGTCTATGTATAGGGGTACATGTAGTACAACGGGGGGGAGGGGTACTGTGCAGCTGGGCATCTGGAGGGGAAAACTCATCCAGCTGTTGCTGAACAAGAGTAGGGCCTAATTCATGCATAATTCAGGGAGTTATGCATGTCCGTGCATAATATCAGACATGCATGTCACAGAGGGAGCAAATGGTCACTTTCAACCTCAGTCTTTCTCTGGAGCACAGAGTGAAAGGCCCCTTTGTCCTTTTGTGTACCTAGACAGGGAGCCTGGAACTAGGTTTGCAGGTAGGGCTGTGAGAATGACCCTGGCTCCCCCTGGGAACCCCTCTCTGACCAGTGTGGAAGGGAAACATATTGACTTCTATATGAACAAAGAATTGGTCTGATTTTTAACTCAATTCCATGGGAAGCATAAGCCTGCTTAATTTCTCTTAGGATTTAATGTACCACGAGGTTAGAAAAAAAAATGTATCTTAAGCTTTTTCATCTCGTCTCTTTCTATTCAATCTTCCTCAGTCATCACTGCCAAGAGGAAATTAATTTCCTGCATTGGTAAGGGAGAGTTTAGCTTGCAAGCTAGATCTGACTCCACTCCCTATCTTTTAAACTCCATTTCCCTCGAATCTTCCAAAGAAGAAATTCTGTAATGAGCAGGGTGTAAGCCAAGCTTCTTTCTAAGCTAAACCTCAACTGCAGTGCTTTTTTTTTTTCCAGTGAGTCACTGAGCTGGGTGGTGAGGGGTTTGAGAACCAGTGAAAGAAAACCAAAGCAGTACACAGTAAACAAACATCAGCCAATACCACTGAAATAAGGTTATTAAGCCAATGAGGTAACATACCCTTCCACACAGCCCCTTTTCTAGAATAGAGTCTCTCTTTGTTGTAAGAAGCCTGTGGCAGAGATGAGCCTGTTACATTGTAACTCAGATCTTTGTGGTAGTGATTGGTCCAGAACTGAATAATAAGTAACATATGTATCCAGGACTCCTCCCTGGGACTAAGAAGCCAGCCTTACTCTAAAGCAACTGATAGAAAACTGAGTCCTGATACTCCCGTTGTCTTCTTGGTCCATGATTTTGGTTTTGTTTTGCTTTTCTCCTCCTTAACATGGGGTTGTAGTCTTTTCTCTGTCCTGTGAAACTTCTCAGCATCTCTGTAGTAAGCTATCCTCTCCCTGTTTAGATCCTGTTTGAATTGAGTCACTTGCTAGGAAGCAAGTCTCAGGCAACACCTTCCAAAATCCCTCAAACCTGCTACGGGTTTGCTTTCCTCACGGGACCGGCGGAACCTTGACTTACTGAGGGGACAGGAAAGGCTGTAGAAGCCAGGGGTAGCTTCTGTCTCTTGTTTTCCTTTCACTCACTGAGGCCTTGGGTGGATCGCTTAGCCTCTCTGATACTACAGTTTCCTTGGTAGTGTTGTTTTAAGATCTAGACACCACAAGTGTGAATTAGCAAGCACAATAGACAGTCAACAGTGGCCTTTCGACTCTAAAAATAGCTGTTGCAACACGAAAAGTGCTCCTCCGAGTGGGAAAGTGTGACGGAGTCGGGGTTTCTGGGTCGTCTCTTTCTTCTCTCTTCATCTCTCTTCTTTCATCTCTCAGTCTCTCTTCTTAACCCACCCACCTTTTCTTTCCAGTGCCTGAGGTCAAGCTCTGAGACCCTCACAAACTAGACAATCGATCTGCTGAGCTGCACCCCCTTGCTTTCCTCTTTTAATCTTTTTCTCCCCTTTCCCTTTCTGTTTATTTTTCCGTTGGAAGTCCAAATATTCGCCCATCCGATTACTAGGAAACAGTTACGGGGTTAGCAGAAAACTCTCTTTTAAAAGAATACCTTTTTAAAGAGCCACGTTCAGGCCATGGCTCCTGTGTGGAGATCAGAGAACAACTTTTTGAGGTCTGTTCATCCCGTCCACCAAGAACCATCTGCTGAACCATCTTGCCTGCCCCCAGAACTTTTGAGTACACTTTCTCTCCAGAATAATTTTCTTTATCCTTTCAAAGCCACTCTGTTGTGAGGTTCAGGACTTGCCCTATGACCCTCTGTCTCAGGTTGAGAGTACCAGGGAGTGAGAGGCAAAGATGTGCACTTGTATTTAACTGAGGAGTGTCGTGGGAAGCCAAGCTATTGAGCAAGCCAAAACAGGACTAAAGACCGTCTGGTAAATGTCTCATCCTGTGTCCTACACAAACCTCTGCAAACTGAAATACCTATCAGAGCTGTCCTGAAAGAGGGCAAGGAGGTCTAGCCTTCTGGCCTCTGCCTTCAGGAGGTCTTGCAACCAGGACTGAGCAGTTCCTGTCTGCCAAGGGCAAGTTCTATAAGGAGGCTTACCTGATAGGAACCAGTAGTGTGTACTCTGAGCATCTAGAAGAACCAGGGTCTAAAGGGAAGTATCTGACTCCTGTCCAGGGAAGTATCTGACTCCTGTCCAGGGTTCCAAGTTCCAGGTATTCTTCACTTTATCCTCCTCCTCCTTCTCCTCCTCCGTCTTCCATTTTACTTTTTGTGAACTTCTGTTTAGTTGAAAGCAGATTCTCCTCTCATACAATAAGCCTCCATCACAGTTTCCTCTCCCTCCACTTCTCCCAACTCTCCCTTCCACCTCCATTTTCCCAGATCCATTCCCACTAATTTCCTCTTCAGAAAAGGGGTGGGGGTCTCCTAGAGACAACAGTCAGACAGGATAAACCAAGATACAATAAGACAAAAGGAAAGCTCTTTGTCTTACTATTGAGACTTGACAAGGTAACCAGATAGGAGGAAAAATAAGTCTGAAGAGCAGGAAAAAGAGCCAGAGATACCCCAGCTCCCACTCTTAGGAGTCCACTGAACAAGAACATCAAGCTAACAATGATACCATATACACAAGGACCCTTACAGCCTCTGTGAACTCATGTGAGCCCTGCTTAGCTGGTTCTGAGAGCCATGTTCTCCTGGTGTCCTCCATCCCCTCTGACTCCTACATCTTTTCTCCCCTCTTCCATGGGGTTCTCAGATCTCTGAGGAAAGAGACCCAGTGGAGCCCTCCATTGAGACTCCCTCCTGATAACTTCTGCCTGGGCACATGCTTTTTCAATTTTATTTTATTTTTTCATTTGTTTTTACTTTTAAGTTTGTCTCTAAGTCCATCATTTTAATAACTGAACATTGAGCAAAGGCTCTTCACTCATTAGAAGATTCAACCAACTGTGTGTCTCAGGAGAGCACAAGCATCGCTCGGCACTCCATCTCAGAGCTGTTGACTTCTCTGATTTGGGCAAAACATTCCCGAGTCACAGTGGCAGAAAGTGATACTAAGATTGTTCTAATTATAGTCTGCTTCCTAGTGGGCCAATGATGTGCTAAGTTCCACAATTTGCTACTCAGGTTTTTGGTTGGTACATCTCAAAGCCCTTAATAGACTGATTCTTGGAAACACATCCACTAATCTCTGTAATCCAATAGGACTTGGAGACAAATAAAACTACTCTGTCAGCACAGTCTAGGAAAGGTCTGACATGCTAAAACCAGGAGCCATGAAATCCAGGGTCTTTAAGGGCTGGGTTGAATACATTTAAAAAACAGCAAGAGGAGAGAAGAGAACTGAAAATTTCACCCTGTCCTGTTTTGTTTCTCATTCAAAGGAGGAAGGTAGTGTGTGATCACACACCTGATCATTTTTTGTCAAGTTGAAAATGTTCTTTGAAGCTTTTTCAGATCTAGGTCCCAAGCTTGGGTTCCTACCATCCAGCAATGTGTGTCTGGGGTCTTGTGAAATACCTGGTCTTTCATGTTTTGGGTTCCTGTGACACTGAAAGTCCCGTATGTGTTTTCTTTTAAAATTAAAAAAACACAACCAACCAAAACCACTCCCTTATTTTTTTGTTTTTGTTTTTGTTTTTGTTTTTTCGAGACAGGGTTTCTCTGTATAGCCCTGGCTGTCCTGGAACTCGCTCTGTAGACCAGGCTGGCCTCGAACTCAGAAATCCGCCTGCCTCTGCCTCCCAAGTGCTGGGATTAAAGGCGTGCGCCACTACCGCCCGGCCACTCCCTTATTTTTAATTGTGTGGTGGGTATGCACACATGATTGAAGGTGCCCAAGGAAGACAGTGGAATCAGCTCTTTCTGGAGTTGGAATCACAGACAGTTGAGCGACCCTGGTCAGTGCTGGGAACTGAACTCAGATACTTTTCTAGTATGGTAGATACTCTTAACTGCCAAGTCTCTCCAGCATCCCTATGAGTGGTCTTCAAACTTTTTAATTTAATTTAATTAATTTATTTATTTAGCTACCACCACACATCTAAAGTCAGGTCAAGTGACTTAAGTTCAGAGTGGGAGAAAATATGTATTCAGTGATTTGGCATCAAGTTCTAAGAATGTATTGAGAGAAAAATGAAATACTCAAGCTAATCATGATAATTTCTGTATCATGGTAGGTACTTTTTTTTCCCTATAGGAAACAATTTGCTTTATAATCCCAACCTATACTTGTATTAAAGGATACAAATTTTTTGTATTGCTATGATGTTCTGGGGCTCTTGCCAATGCTGGAGTCAGTATATGTGGGATGTCCTGGGACAAACATTCTACTACTGAACTATACCCAGCACTGGAACCAACATCTTATAATTGTCCCTATCAGCAAATTCTTCCAGATGTAAACTGGAGACCATAAGTGAAAGAATTAGTCTTGGTCTTCACTGTATGGAATTTACATTCTGTGGACAGAATAGAGAGCTAATGGATGGCTAGAGGACAGGCAATGTCTAAGTACCTGTTTCTGCTTTTAAGTTTCTAACTCTTAAAAAAGTGTTAAACTTTGCAATGCTTGACTACACAGTCCTCATTTCAAGTACCAAAATACTCTTCTTATGAATGTTCTTTTCTGCTACCACAAACTGAGTTCCTATATCTCTAATTAAATTAAGATCACAACTAAAGATGTATGCAAATTATTTTTTCTTCCTTCCCCCTCCCCACCCCCGTAAGAGATAGGATTTCTCTATGCAACCCTGGCTGTCCTAGAACTCACTCTGTAGCCTGGCTGTCTTGGAATTCTCAGAGATCTACCTGCCTCTATCTCCCAAGTGCTAGACTAAAGGCATACACCACCATTGCCCATTGCAAATAACTTTGTCAAGTTTGTGGGTTGTCCTGGGATGAACATTCTGTTTCTCTGTCTTTAGATTTTTGGGTAATGTTAGGATTGTCTTGATTGCTGTGGACACTGTTTCCGAGACTCCACCAAGTGTGAAGTCACACCATCCAGACAGAACTTTCGTAATCTCAGAAGCTAAGCAGAGTCTATCCTGATTAGAACTTGGACGGCAGAACCCACCAATCCACACTAATATAAGCAAATGTGTTAATACATAAACAAAGAGTTGAGGACAATCCTTCCTTTCAGTAGAATGTCCAATGCTACAAAGAGAAGGAAAGGCAGAGAAAGCATCAATGGGTACTGCAAGAAGCTACAAAACCTTGATGAGCAATAGGTTACCTAGTTACAAAGTTTCTCTTCACACCTGGCTGAACCGATAGACAAGTCTGCAGAAGTCAGATGTTACTATTAACAAAGTCAGGACAAGTTATTACTTACTTCCTCATAAAACCACAAGGAGAACACAATGTCACTTTTGCTACTGCTCTTGTGTAAAGAGCACAGTGTGTATCTAAGAGGAAACTTCAGACAAAACCGGGTGAAGGGAGGTCTGTATAGTAACTGGCAGTCTTCACAAACTTCAGTGTGAACTGGGTATTTTGGCCAGTTCCTGTGATTCCAACCCTTGAGAAGGGGAATCAGGAAGAACAGGAGTTTAAGGCTAGCTTGTCTGGAGCATTGCAGCAGTAGCAGCAGCAGCAGCAAAAACAAAAACAACAACAACAACAATAACAAAAACCCCTAAATAAATCCAAACAAACCAGTATCACCAAACCAAAAAAAAAAAAAAAAAATGCTTCCAGACTGAAGGAAATGAAAAGGACAAGAGGCATAGATGCAGTATATGATGTGGATAGGACAATTAACCAAAGCTGAATGTAACCAATGGATTACTGATACATTAATATTTACATTTCCTAATTTTACTGGCTATAGTTATGTAAGATTGTTCTTTTTTATGTAAGATTGTTATTTTTAGTACTTCAGGTTTTGCTTTCTAAAATCTATTTTCAGATGCTCTTAGAGCAGTGGCTTTCAACCTTCCTAATGCTGAGACCCTTCAATACAGTTCCTCATGCTTTGGTGACCTCCAGCCATAAAATTATTTTCGTTGCTACTTCATAACTGTAATTTTGTTACTGTTATGAATTGTAAATATCTCATATGCAGGATGTCTGATAAGCAAACCTGTGAAAGAGTCTTTTGACCCCCTACCTGCTGGTCTAGAGAAAGAAAAAAAAAAGCTATTCATTTTCCTATCCAGGGAGATAAATAGGTAATAATGAAGGAAATGATATTAAAATATAATATCATTATATATTGTTGCAATTTTCCTTTAATTATAAAATTAATTGTACTATTAATTAATGCAATTGTATAATCAAATAGAAACTTTAGAACAATAATCTCACTCCACTCACTTTGGGAGAAATAACTGCTGCTTATTCATATGCTGCAAAAAATAAAATGAAAGTAGTAAAGTAATTCATAGAGTTGTAGTTTTATTTATGATATTTTAAAGTTTATTTTTAACTTGCTTAAAGATAATCAACCTACTTACTACCAAAAGCTGAGTCTATTACTCTGACAGGCAGCTCACCAAATGTAATAGAAACAGCTTTGAGATAAGGCCTTCGTAAATGCCAGAGTTCTAAGACTTTCATTTACATAAAAATCATAATGAGATTCTGTCAAGGAAATTCTTATTGACCTGGTCCAGAGTGAGACCTGAACATCAATCTCCCCCATTCCCCACCTCTCCATATGGCACACGTTGGCTTAGAACTCTCTGTGTTCCAGCTCTGACTGCCCTTGAACTTTTAATTCTTCTACCTTAAACTCCTGGTGCCAGGATTGGAGGTGATATGTTCATAAGGCGAGACACAATGTTTCTAATGTTCCCAGGACTCTCCTGCACTGGACCCCACGCTGAAGACCACAATGTTAAAGGTTTTCTAACTTACTTGGTGGGCTTGTAATATTTTGTTGCTATACCTAGTCTTGTATTTCTGTTTATACACTGTCTGTACAAAGCCAACTAGTTGCCGCAGAGTCCACCAATTTTATTTATTTGTTTGTTTGTTTATTTATTTAAATCTTTTTAACAGGGATGTCTACAGACCCCTTATCTAAAACAGTTACAAGCCCAGAACCAGGACTCAGGGTGTCTGAATTTGTATGCTGGCATGGCTGTACATCTTGCGTGTGTTCAGCAGCCTCTTTGGATCAGTTTCTTGTTGGTAGAGAGGAGACTGACAGCACACTTTTCTCACAGCTATTGGCTTCGTTTCTTTTAGTTGTTAGTGTTATTTATTATTCCAGAGAATACTTATTAAGTAGCTATTGAGCTAAGCTATCGATCAGTCTTTTCTGTCTTAGTATCAGATATTAAGTAGGTTTCTGGCTTAACTGATCTCATCTCTTAAAAAGTTTTTTTTATTTAGTGTACAAAATGAAGGGCTACATTATGATATCATCATGCAAATGTATTGTTGAATATTGCTTATGTTCAACAACCGCACTATCCTCCCCCACACTCATCCCTTTCCTCTCTCAAAATCGTTCCCCTTCAAATCACATGTCTAAATATATAAATATTATATTTAAAATACTATATTATATATTAAATGTAAATTAACCAGGTACATATGTATTTAAATCTTGATCCTTCATTTAAGAGAACCTCAGAATTTCCTAAGACTGTTTTCTTGGCTCTCAAGAACCCAATGATGTGTAGAATGTTTCATCTTGCATCAATAGTTAGCTCAGTTGTGAATCAAACCAGATTCTGAGACTTTGAATAGCCTCAGATCACCCTTTGTCATCGGGAACTTGAGGAATTAAAGAAGCCACTTCTGAAGACAGTCAAAACAGTAAAGCTTATTTATAAATGATTCGAGAGAAGAATTTTTAATATCCTTTTTTATGATCTAGAGCAATTTTGATCCCAGATTAAGACCATTCTGAGTTTGAGCTCCCCACCCCAAAATACCGTGATTAGCAAATGTGAGACACTTCACAATATTTTCTTTTGTTGTTGCTGATCTGTTCTAATTCACAGGAAGCCTCAAGGCCACAATGAGGACTTTGCAATAAACAAGACAGATGGGAAACCACTGGAAGGATTTAAGCCAAGGAGGGCCACGGTCTTCATTAACCTTTGATTTCATGTTTGTTTTTAAATTTTAGGATCACAGAAAGGAGATCATGACAAATGTACTTTGATGTGTGAGCTCTTCTGTGAAACCCCTGTCAATAGTTCACCTGAGCAATCTAAGAAAGTACCATAGCTTGAAGGTTTGTTTCTCTCTGAAACTCTTACATTGAAACCTAATCCTCAGAGTAAAGACATTTGATGGTGGAGGCTTTTAGTGTTAATTAGATCATAAAGGCAGAAATGTGTGGGAGTAATGCTTATCTAGAACCCCTTGTCTAGAACAGTTAAAAACACAGAACCAGGACTCAGAGTGTCTGGATTTGTATGCTTATAAAGATGTATGAGGGAGACTCCTTGCTTTTCCTGTCATTTGAAGTACCAGTGAGATGGCTGTAGCCATTGGTCAGGAAATAGAACTTTTCCAAACATGACTGTTGGTGCCTCTGTTTTGGTCTTGGCAGCCTCTAGGACTGGGAGATAAGAGTTTGTGGTGGTGGTGATAAGCCTCCTCCTCTGTGGTGTTCTGTGTTAACATGACTGATGGACTTACCCAGGGAGGTATTAAGGGTTTAGGGAAAGTCAGCCTGTGGTATGAAGCTGTGTTTAGTGTGGTCTGGAGCAATAATGCTTTATTGGTTGCAATGCTTGGCTTTAACTGTCAACTCAACAACCTATAATCACCTGAGAAGAGAGTCCCAATGAGAATGGTGGCCTGTGGTCATATCTGGAGGTAGGGGGATTGATTCTCTTAAGTTAACTGATGTGAGATGTAGCCATTTATGGGTGGCACCATTCCCTAGGCAGGCGACCCTGACTGTATATGAATGGAGAAAGAGAACTGAGCACAAGCAGAAGAACTTGCAAGCATTTATTTCTTTCTGGTCTTGACTGTGGATGTGATGTGACTAGTTGTTTGAAGATCCAGCCCTAACTTCCCCACAGTGGTGGACTATAATCTGAAATAAATCCTAAATTTAATTTGTCAGAGTATTTTGTCATAGCATGAAAAATAAAGCGAGAATATTGATAGTAACTCAGCTGTTGAGCCCACAACAGTTCCTTTGCTTTCTAATAGTGTAAGCAATTGGACTGGAAATGTTCCCAAGAATCCTGATGGAGCCGTAGAAATACCAAGAATGTGCAGGATCAGCTCCTCAGTGTAGGGTCTTGTCTTTTGTACATGGTGGGTCCAGAATTCAGATTCATGTGAATCCAACAAGTTATAAACTTGGAGGAACCCACCATCCCAGCGGCACAGAGACAAAACCAGGCAACAGCTTCATGAGCAAGGCAATGAAGTCTTTCTGGTAGCCTGTTGATGGTTTGCTGCAAGTGTGTACTATTGAAATGTGAGCTGTCATTGTCCTGGAAATAGGTGACATCCTCAGGATGAATAAGGACAAGGTAAAAATAAAATCAAACCATTGAAGTGTTTTAAATATTCTGAGTCACTCAAGAATAAGAATATACTGAGTCGAAGTTCCATGTTGAGAGTGGACAGACTCTGGGGTTCCGTTTTCACAAGAAGAGCAGCAACACTAATTTAAAACAAGAAAGGAAAATTGACCTAAATACAAGAACTAACTAACTTTCTAAGTAAAATAAAAATGAAACATACTATCTCCTAAGAACGACAGGGAGTGTTTATATAAGGAAAATCAAATTCTGTCTGTTCTACTGATTCCAAGAAAAGCCCAGAATTGATATATTTTTGTTATAAAGAAAAAATCGGCTACGTTGATATTTATATTTAATACTTTTTGTCTCCTTCTGAGGCAGACCTTGATATGCAGCTCAGGCTGGAACATGCATTCTTATGTCACAGCGTCTTAAGAACCGGGACTGGAGCTTTATCATATCATGCCTGCCATTTAGAACTTTAAAAAATGTTTTAAATATCATCAAACACATGCACAGCAGAAAACCATAATGCCCAAAGTATTTGTTCCTTTAAAAACTGAATAATATATCATGTGTTTCAAACTAGCCAGATTTTACATTCTCATCACAGAATATGTACATATTGAAATAACATACATTGGTTCACAATGAATACAACTAATATATTGTGCCAACTCTTTTTTTTTGTTTGTTTTCATAATTTGAGATAGCTTCTCATTATATCACTGGGTGGCCTGGAACTTGTGCCTGGAACTTGCTTTGATCTTCCTGTCTCTACTTCTTAAGTACTGGGATTAAGGGCGTATGCTACCATACCTAGCTTCAATTTCAATGAGAAGGATACCCTCACCCGGAAACGGAAATGCATGTAGAACTTATAGATTTTCTGTGAAGAGTACCACTCCGGTGATACCTGAGGGAAACAAATGGATGTTAATTCTGTTGGTGTTGTAAGAAAGCAAGCATCCTGACGTGGTCTCATCTCCATGTCTGTTTTCTTTTCTCTGTGGAATGAATGAAAAGCCCCTATGTGTGTAAGCAGTTCTGTCTAGGGCTAATGCAGAGGCAGTGTCTGTATTGCTCATGCAGACTCCTCTTTCATGCATGGGCATCAGGTAGGTCACTCTGAAGTGTCAGAGTTCTGTTCCTTTCCTCTCATGACCCATGTTTTTGATGCATTGGTGTACACTTCATGGCACCATTTGAGTCTTCCCTTGGTTAAGTAAGCCTGTTATCTTGTTTTCTGTCACTAGGATACTTAGGGCAATAGCTTATGTTTATTGAAGGTTGAATGTTTGCTATATTCCTTAGGTAGATTTTGTTGTAATTTAGCACTGATACTAAGCCTGTGAAGTAGTCTTAATCTGGGGTCAAAGTTGCTCTAGATCATAAAAAAGGATATTAAAAATTCTTCTCTTTAATCATTTATAAATGAGCTTTATTGTTCTGACTGTCTTCATAAGTGGCTTCTTTAACTCCTCAAGTCCCTGATGACAAAGGGCGATCTGAGGCTATTCAAAGTCTCAGAATCTGGTTTGATTCACAATTGAGCTAACTATTGATGCAAGATGAAACATTTTACACATCATTGAGTTCTTGAGAGCCAAGAAAACAGTCTTAGGAAATTCTGAGGTTCTCTTATATGAAGGATCAAGATTTAAATACATTTGAACATGGTTATATTTATATTTAATATATGATATAATATACCATATTAAAGAGGGCTTACCAATTAGGTAGAGACCTGCCCACTGTGAGCGGCGCCATTCTCTCTGTTAGAAGCTTGAATCGTGTAGAAAGGAGAGAATAAGCTGAGCATAGACATTCATTTCTCTCCTTGAATATGGATGCAGTGTGACCAGCTTCCTGCCATCAGGACTTCCCAACCATGATAAATAGACTTCAAATTCTGAGACCAAATGAGCTTTGTTTTCTTTATACTGTCTTCCTCAAAGAATTACTGCAACAAGAATGTAGCTAATATACCTGGTACTTGCTATAGAGTCCAGGCTGGCCTCAAATTCTCAGAAATCCTCCTGCCTCAGTGCTCATATGGCAGGGGTTTATTTATAGAAAATTGTACCTGTCCCTAAAGAATGCTGTATCAACATCACACACACACACACACACACACACACTATTGTAATATAACATTCTTTGATTATAGTTATGTGGTAACCAGAGTTTGAAAAGAGCTAAGCAAGTAATTGACGCCATGTGTGGGCACTAGCCTTGTGGTTTATATTCCTTGAAAAGCCTAGATCCTGGAGATGTTTTTATGTTTGCTGTTGTTTTCTTGCACTACTAGGGCCTTGATTTTCTCTCTGAAGTGTGTATAGCCCTTTCACTTTTTATTTGGGACATGGTCTCAATCAGTTGTCTGGGTAGGTCTTACACTCATGAACCTGCTTCTCCTTCTGCCTCACAGCCTTCTTCCAGACCTGACTTTTCTTTCTTTCTTTTCATAAGATAGAATTATCTCATAAAGACAAGCAGGAAGAGAAGAATGAGAAAGCTGGTCAGGAAGGACGTGGATCCTGGCTGAAAGCCTGGATGTGAACCATACCTTGGAAGAACTGTCCCGGAGAGCGAGATCGCAGGAGTTGGGGGAGGGTGTACAGAAGGGAGCGTTGGAGGGGGAGGTCCTTGAAGAAGGGCTATGCACAGGAGGATATAAGCCTTTCCATGTCCAGCTCAGCATGGTGACAATGGGTTTGTGGGCAGCAATTCTTTAAATATCTTCTGCCAGAAAAGCTTTTCAGAATGTTGAAAAGGTCAAAGGTCAAGTGTTTCTCCCCCCCCCCCCCCGAGGGTTCACGTCCAAGGATAGAGTCAACCTCAACAAATGCTTCTTGAGGGGTCAGCGGTCTCAGCACTGACTTGCCGGTAACTTAACTAAACATGGTTTCGCAATTCATTTCAGAGGTGTGCATTAAAGGAACCAAATTTGTAGACTAAGAAACACTGTAGTGAGGCTAAGGGGCTCGTGGAGGATTAAAGAGATGATCTTTAGTGGGTCTGGCTCCAAACCCTCAATACTCTCCCTGACCACTGGTGCCTCTGGTGTTTACTTTCTGAAGGTGCAGTTCTTCTGGGTTCATTCTTGTCCTGTGATTCACTGAAAAAGAAAAAGCCACAGTATGTGGCCAGGGTGATAGAGACTGGCTTCTGTCTGCCAAATGTCAGGAAGCCAGTTGAAGCCGGAAGGTAACTCCCCAGAGGCAACCTGGCATGGCTCCAGGGATTAGGAGATGAGTTTGAACCAACCGAGAAAGAGTTCAGTTCCTAACTAGCTGGTCACAATGTTCCCGACGGCTTGTCTTTCTTCCCACTGCTGTTCTTGGTGTTTAGAGGCAGCCCACGGCTATGATGACTTTACGTGGCTTACTGAGTTCCAGAAGTCAAATACAGAGCTAGTTTGACAACCATTGCTCCCTTATGGATATTTTTTTCAGTCGAGTTAGGTCTGACCCAGGCTAAGCTAAAGCAAGGTATGTTTTGAGAGGCGTTGAAATGTTCACTGGTGTACAACTGTGACAGTTGGAATAGCACTGACTGTAGCTGTGGCAGTTTAGAGGTACACCTGTGTACAGTGCTCACCACAAAAACACTCGCAATGCGGATTAACTTACAACTCCATGAGGTGCTACTGAGGTTGTCTAGCTGGACAGGCATATGGAAGAAAAGCAGCCAAGTCCAGTGTGGCCAAGGCTGATACAAGGACAGAGCTGTATTACGGTCGGTTATCTTGGCTGACTGCTCAGACAGCAAAGATTGGAGACCACCGGAAGCAGCTGAGACCAACATGGCTAACTGTCCGTAGATGCAGACCATTAGGCTTGCAAAACTGTCTGCTTCAGTCATGAATCTGACACTGTGTCCCATCTGAAAATCCCATTTAGAGACAGAATCAGGAAGCTGGGCATGGAGGAGCATGCATTTAATTGCAGCGCTCAGGACCTAGACAGATCTCTATGTGTTGGATACTTCCTCTTACAGGTAAAAACTTCCTTCCTTCCTTCCTTCCTTCCTTATATTCTTTCTCTTTCTTTCTTTCTTTCTTTCTTTCTTTCTTTCTTTCTTTCTTTCTTTCTTTCTTCTTTCTTCTTTCTTCTTTCTTTCTTTCTTCCTTTCTTTTCTTTCTTTCTTTCTTTCTTTCTTTCTTTCTTTCTTTCTTTCTTTCTTTCTTTCTTCTTTCTTTCTTCCTTCCTTTCTTTTCTTTCTTTCTTTCTTTCTTTCTTTTTTTCTTTCTTTCTTTCTTCCTTTCATTTATTTACTTATGATTGATGGATTGATTTTATAAAGGGGATTGGACAAGCATAGGGCTTTAAGAGATGTTGAAATGCTCACCATTGTACAGTTGTGAAAATAGTAACAGTACTGAGAGTAACTATTACATTACTATTACTATCGCTGTCTGCATAATGAGTTCCAGGTCAGCCAAAGCTACTTAGTGAAACACTATCTGGAGAAAATAAATAATAGAAATAAAAACAAAACAAAACAAAACAAAAAAGCCAAAAGCCAGACAGAAAGGGGCAGTCCTTTTCTGGGAGAATGCTGAGCTAATCTTAGAATTCCCACTATTTTTCTCATCTTGACTCACAAATATTCCCTGAGTCCATTAGAGTCTACCACGAAAGCACGGCCTGGTGACACAGGACAGTCGGGAATCCTAGTTACTTGGGAGCCTGATGCAGGAGGATCAAGAGTTCAAAGCCTGTGCAGACTGCAGAGTGACTTTAAGGCCAGCCTTGGCAAGTTAGTTAGGGAGCCTCTGTCTCAAAGCAAAACATCTTAAAAAGGGATAGAGCTGTGGATCAGTAGGAGAATCCTTATCTGGCAAATATAAGACCCCTAAGCTTGTCCAAGCCCCTTTATAAAATCAATCCATCAATCATAAGTAAATAAGTGAAAGAAAGAAGAAAAGAAGAGAGAGAGAGAGAGAGAGAGAGAGAGAGAGAGAGAGAGAGAGAGAGAGGTATGAAGGAAAAAGAGAGGAAGGAAGGAAGTCTACTTGTAAAAGGAGCTATTTCAAAATTTCCATAGTGTGTCTCTCTTCTGAGGAGCCCACATATCTTCTGCATACAACCCTTTGCCCTGCTAACAAGCTGCTTCACAATCCTTTTCTTGTCTCATTTGTTAACCCTTTCTTTGATGGAGATGGGAAGCTGGAAACATTGAAGAGTGGTGTGGATAAGGTCTGTCCATCCAAAACCTCCCTAGATTTTTGCCAGCAGCAATGGTATTAGTTTTATGTTCTTATTAGCACATATGAATCACCTATAGGATGGGTTTTATCCTATTTTCATATATACATTAATGAGTTTTGATGTGTTCAATACCTATTACCTTCTTTGTCCCTCTCTTTCCCTTCTCAACTAGACTTTATTTTTATATCTTTTTTTATTTCTGAGATGCAAGAAATTTCATTTGGGCTCCTTATAGGTACATAGGTGAGGGGTTATTTATAGGGGTGTGGGCTCCTTACCAGTAGCCATACCTGTACAGTGGCTGTATCCCTGAAAAATGTCTCTTTCCCCATCTATTAGGGAGAGATGGGGCTCTCTCCTCTTGATGGTAGGAAATAACCAAGCCCAATCTTGTGCAGTTCTTGTGTAAAGTGTCACAGCTGCTGTGTAAGGGGTCTGTCATGGCTAGAAGACAGCATACTGTAACATTATACCCCTTCCTCTGCTCCAATATCTTTTCTGTCCTTCAGCTATGTTGCCTAAACTTTGCAGGGGTTGATATGGGAGGCCCCCATTGAGGCTAAACGTTCAACAGTTACATATCGCCATCATTTTGGCCAGTTAGGGATCTGTGTAGTCATCACTCTGCAAAAAGAAGCTTCTGGGACCCAAGCTGAGATCAGCGCTAACCTATGGGAATAAACACAATTATTCAGATATAAGAATATCAAGGCCACTTAGCAAAAATCACAGCAGTCTCTTCCCCAGTAGGGACAGTGACCTCCCTAGGCAAGGGCTTTTGACTAGGTTTACAGTACTAGATGAGAATTTCCTTCTGTGATATAGACTTCGAATCAAACAGGAAAGCAGCTGGTCACACTCACAGTAGATGGTCACTATCATACTAGTGGACATATTTTGTCAGGCTGGTCAGTAGTGTACCACGCAAGGTCTACAATTGAGTGAGACTTTGATAACAATTGTCCCCGAGGAGGCTATATACTCAACAGCTTTCAGGATTGAGAGCTAGCTCTGGAAGAAGCTTCCAGCTCAATTCCGGCTTTATCCAGCAACCAGAGTGAAGCAACACTATTTTCCCCATTGCTTTGACAGGCAAAGCAGGGAGGAGTCACTGAAGAATTGTCCATGTGTCACAGCTGGTGCAGAGTTCCTGCTCTCAGAGTCTGCTCCTAGAATGTGCTACGAAAACAGCTCATGCTTTACCCTCGCATTGACAGAGGAAAAGGAGCACGAGGTTTCCAGAAGGAAATGCAGATTCAGATCTCGACCCATCTTTACTTCTATTTGCACTTTAGAAAATGTTACCTTCATTGGTCACCAGCTCTTTATGCGGTGACCCCTTTGTGCTAATTTATGAGCTGCTCAAATTTGTGATAAACGTGAAGGATCAATCACCCCTCATAGGAAGCTCACAGTAGAGGCAATAATTATTACTTAATTCTGACCGCAGTAAGCACTATGAACTAGAGTTAGCACTAGTCTAGACGGATGGGCAGCTCCGCACTTAAATTACTTCCTATTTTAAAAGATGGAAGTTAAAACTCCCCTTTGCTCTTTGGGTACGTGGGGTGTGTGCTTGTGTGTAAGTGTGTGTGTGTGTGTGTGGTATGGGCAAGTTGTGTGGTTCGTTGGTGGTGGTGTGTAAGTGTGTGTGTGTGTGTGTGTGTGTGTGTGTGTGTGTGTGTGGTGTATGTGTGGTGTATACATGTGTTCATGCATGTGGAGGTCAGAGGTCAGCACTGGGTATTGTCCTTAGCAGTTCCTCCCATTATTTTTATTTTGCATGTTTGTGTGCTGTTTGTCTGTGTACATGTGTGTGGGTGGTGCACTTGCTCATGTGTGCATGTGGTGGGGGCGGGGCAGAGGTTGATGTTGCAATATCTTCCTCAGTGGCTTCTTTACCATATTTTTGAGACAGGCTCTCTCACTGAACCCAAAGCTTACTTTTTCACCTAGATCGACTGACATGCAAGTCCTGAGATCCGCCTCTCTCCATTCTCTAGCACTGGACTTACAGGTATGTGCCACTATGCCTAGGTTTTTACATAGAAACAGTGGAGATCAAAACTTACACCCTCCTGCTCGCATAGTAAACAAAGTCCACTGAGTCATCTCATCACACTGTCCTCCACCTTATTTTTTGAGACAGGATTCCTCATTGAATCTAGAACTCACCAGCTGAGTGGAATGATGCCCCTCTGTGCTCTGACGATCTTCCTGTTCCTTCCCACCACCAGGCTCAACGTACATATGTATGCCACCACACCTGGCTCCTTACTTCGGCTTTGGGATCTGAACTGACATGCTCAGGTTTTCGAAGCAAGCATTTTATGGGCTGAGCCATTTCTCCAGTCTCTGAGTTATGCTTCTTGAATCTTCTAATTGTCAGCATAAAATGAATACCACAGAGCATGCTCTATAAAAAATGTACAGGCGTTTTTATGTATTATCATGGAGCTCTCTGGGGAATGCTAATATCTCTGATAATCTGTTTCAAATCAGTTTTCTTTATTATAGAGACTTCTGTTACTTTTTAGATTCTAGTAAGTAGATGGAGCATAATAACTTTCCTTCCTCCCTCCCTCCCTCCCTCCCTCTCCCTCCCTCCCTCCCTCTCTCCTCTCTCCTTCCTTCCCTCCTTCCCTCTCTTTCTGCCTTCCTCTCTCCCTCCCTCCCTCTCTCTCTCCTCCCTCCCTCCCTCCCTCTCTGCCTTCCCTCCCTCCCTCCCTTCCTTCCTTCCTTCCTTCCTTCCTTCCTTCCTTCCTTCCTTCTCTCTTGTTTCCTATCAGAAAGGACAGTTTGGGCTGACCGGTTAAGAATGGATACAGTCCATCATGGTCAGAAAAGCACGGAGGTAAGAATGTGGGTATCCTGTCACCCCACATTTGCTGTCAGAAAGAGAGCAGACAGGCTTTCCAGGCAGAGGGAGAAGGCCCCATGTAGGAAGGAGGTAACCTGCTTCTCCCTACTGTTGGCCTGTCATGAAAGAAACCAAGTCTACCTTTGCAAAATGTTGCCGTTTCGTATCTTCTGACTGTATACTTGCACAACAGCCAAGAATGTTTTCAACGGATAGATTGAAAAATAGAGATAAGAGAGAGAAAAATCTCATATGATCTTTTTTATTTTACATATTAAAAAATAAAAGCAAAACCCACTTCTCATATGACTATATATTTAAAACCGGAATTTAAGTTACTGTGGCCATTAAGAGTGTCCCAGAAGGCAATAAGATTTATGTATCTGTATCTTAAGTTTCGTGCTCATAATCTTCAGCCAACCTAAATACCTTTTGTTTTTAATTTTCTTGAAGGTGACCTCATTTTATTATAATGGTACTTTAAAAAACAAAACAAAACAAAAAACACCCTCAAGTCATTTTTGTAATGAGGAGTTCACTCCCGTGTCTTCAGCTAGGAAAACACAGTGTTCAATTTCTTAGAAATGTAGACATTTTTTTACACGGGTGTGTTATTGCTTTAATCATGAAATAAATGAAACTCCTTGTATACTTAAGCAGACGGGATTCAGCTTTTCAAATCACGGCTTTGTTAATCACTCCAGTGAGGCACTCTGCTGAAGGATACCATACTTACAGGTCCTGGGTGACAACTGGAGAAGACAGCACAGTACAGGAAAAGAGTAGGGAACATTATCTGGACATTTGACTGTTACCTAGTACCAAGGGAGCTAATGGGACCTGCTAATCGTAGTTCCCCCACTACTAGTATTGAAGGCATGCAAGGCCAGGCCTAGCTTTTTTTTTCTTTTTAATAATTTGTTTTTGTTTTATGTGCACTGGTGTTTTGCTTACACATATGTCTGTGTGAGGGTGTCAGAGCCCCTCGAACTGGAGTTGCAGATAATTGTGAGCTACCATCGGGGTACTGGGAATTAAACCTCTGGAAGAGCAGCTGGTGTTCCTAACCACTGAGCTATCTCTCCAGCCATTCCCCACCCCCACACCCCTTTTAGAACTTTGACCCTAGGGATTTGAACTCAGATTCTCTTTCTTTCACACCACGTACGCTGGCCCACTGTAGCCCTATTTCCAGATTCCTGGGTGTCCTTTTCATGAAAGGAAAACTTTGATCTACTGAAGAAATTCATTTTGAGTGAGACCATCTCAGTTTTAAAGTTCTAACCAAGGCGCTGGATCCTTAGGTTAAAAGTAAGAAGAGGGAAATGCTTAAACAACTCCATGAAACAGTCCAGCAAGCGCAGGTACTTGCCACCAAGCCTGCTGACTCGCAGTGGATCCTCAGAGACCACAGGAACACAGAAGGAGAGAACACGTTGTCTTCTGCCCTCCGCAGTGACTGTGTGTGCACCGTCTTGTAAGTACATACGCATAATTTCTGATTAATACCCTAAAGGCTTCAGGGTTTCCTTGGTTGATTTGCTTCACCCTTCTTCCTGGCCCATTCTGATGGCTGACTTAAGGGAAGAAAGGTGAGCTGCTCTCAACCAACAGCAAGGACATGGAACTGACATGTTTTCCCTTGGAAGTCACTCAGCATTCATCATTTTGCTTCTCCTCAAATGCTTCCCTTCCCACTGCCTGTGAGTGTTGTCACCTTCCTGCTGCTGGGGCTTCCTGGAGGCTTGGTGTGTGAGGGTTACTGAGTCTGAGTCATTTCCAGTCACGAGATTGAGCTGTGTTGGGGAAGAGCATGGGCCCACCGACTGGTGATCGAGTCTACATGCCTTCGTCCACAACATCCGGAAGGTCTGCGTTGAACAATTGTCTGGAAGCCAGAAGGCCTCAGACTGCTTGGTTTTATGCTCTCTGGGGACATTTTATCACCCCACAGAGTATGGTTGCAGCATCTCGGATAGCCAGGTAGCAGGAGTAGGTAACCTCAGGGTCAAGGGCAGGAAGTCCAGAGCATCCTGTTCTCTTTAAATGGGAAATTTAAAACTTTTAGCAGATAGCTGATGGTCATGTTTGCTATCATATACCAAAGAGGGTGCATTTCAGTGGTGAAATAAAGAAACTTCAAAGAGATTTTGCACTTGAGGTAGACCCTCAGTCTCTCTCTCTCCCTCTTCCCCTCCCCCTTTCCCTTTCCCTTCTCTCTCTCTCTCTCTCATCTGCCTTTACTCTCCCAGTTTCCCACTCCCCTGCTGCTTGGGGTATTTCAGTGGGAAAATTGAGAAAAACCATCTCAGGACAATGTTTTCCATGCACAAGGTCATGACCTATGAGAGGCTTGTGAAAATAAATGTAGTAGGGGTCACAGACAACATTAAAACAAACAAAAAAAAGCAATAGAACATCTGGGTTGCAGCAAAATTCATTATTTATTAGGGTTGGTGCTAAAAGCTGGTTTCAAAGTTGACGCCCTGTGGAGGAAACCGTGGTAACTTCTTTCCATACACAGAATAATAACGAAAAAAAAAAATACTAAAATCGACTAACAGAAATAGTGTATAACAGCAGATATTAGCCAATCTGATGATAAACAGAAGACATGAATAGCAATCCTTAATGACTGAAATACATTATGGACACATATAGGCAAAATTTTATTTTTTAAAAAAACAAAAGGCATAACCACTGTTCCTCATTTTGTAATGTTATTATTATTTTTATCTTGAAGTGGCTTTCAAGTTCTCCAGGTGATGAATACAGTTTAGAATACAATTAATTCAGCAGAGGGTAGTGTATGTGTGTGTATGTGTGCATGTGTGTATATATGTGCATGTGCATATGTGTGCATGTGAGTACGTATGAAAGTGTTTAACCTGGTTACTTATGGAAAAGAAAACATCTTGCTAGGAAATGCGATCTTTGGCCATGATTCTTTATTTCCATCCCTGTTTGTTACATGGTAACATTTGGTTACATTTGGTTACATTGCAGTTTATAAAGTCTAAAGTATGAAATTGCTTGGCTGGTGGATCCGGCTGCCTGCTTCCCCTTGCAGATGTGCAGTGTATCTGACTGATTTTCAGCCTGTGTATCTAACACCCCCCCACACCCACCCAGCAGTCTGGCTTATGTTGGAATCATCTGTTTCTCTGACCTTTGCCTTTATTGATTTGTTTTCTTTCCTTCTATTTTTAATGTCTCCTTCGAGATTAAAGTCATTTTTCTTCTGTAACAGTGAACAGTGACTTTGCTCTGAGGAAATAGAAATTTTGATAAGGAGAAGAGGGACGCTGGCTCTGTTATATGTTTTATGGCTGTGTTTTGCTTTGAATAAATCTTTTCAGAGATCAGTGAATATACACACACTAGGTCTCTTACAAACAAAAGTTATTTAACCAGAAGTAAGAGTGATCTAAATATTAGCTAATACTTATGGAACATTTACTATGTAGCTACAACTATTCAAAGTACTTTATTTTTTTTATTTTTATTTAAAATCATTTTTTATTAGTAGAGGATATAAGGCCTCAAACCTTTAATCCCCACACTCCGGAGGTAGCGGCAGGCAGAGCTCTGAGGTTCTGGTCTACCTAGTGAGTTCCAGGACAGCTAGGGCTAAATAGTGATACTCTGTCTCAAAAAAACATTTTTTAATTGCATTTATCGATGTATTATGTTCATGCATGTTTCTATGTGTGGACTCATGTGTGACCTCAATGCACATATGGAGGTCAGCATACACCTTGTAGTAATTCATTTCTCTCCCTCCACCATGTGGGTCCTGAGGATCCAACTTAGCAGGAAGGGCAGCCACCCACTGAGTGTCTCTCCAGTCCTCACAGCGATCTTCTAAGACACACATCGCTATTACTACCATTTATCTAAAACTAAAACGGACAATCACAGAGGCGGGATCATTTTCTTAAAATGGCACAAGTCCTAGGATGCAAGGTGACAGAGATGTGGCTTAACTCTGCCAGCCCTATTTCTCGACGTGGCCTTTCACCGAGTCTTTGACATCACCATACACTGCCGCTTCCCTCATAGACTAAAGAAGTACAGGTAAGAGAGAGCATTTCTCAGAGTCCCTCACCTATGCTCTCATACAATTCAACAAATATCTATTCACCTACCAGGCGCTGAGATCTAAACAAAGATGCTGGGGGGACGGTGATTAGTAGAGATAATGTAAGTGTGAAGCAAGACGCGTAAAGGCAAAAAGTCTCCTGGCTCGATTTCAGCCAAGGTTGTGTGTGTGAACTCTGTGGGTTCTTAGGAAAGGGACAAAGAGCAAACACACTCTGTGACACCCGTCTTAGGAACGTCCACAACAGCAGCACTTTCCGCACCTCGCAGGAACTGATTTTGCTGCCAGCAGCCTGTAATTCCTGGACAGCGTTCCTAAAAAGAACTATGAACATGGTGGAATTATACAGCCAATTCACTGAACTGTGTGATTGCTCTTATGTGGGCAATAAGTTAGTGAACTTTAAGGTAAGGTGCTAGTCCAGTATGTGTGTGTGTGTGTGTGTGTGTGTGTGTGTGTGTGTGTGTGTGTGAGCTCAAACAGTGGTGTAGCACCAGAGTCTGTGGTCTTAGGAGGGAAGCCTCCCAGTGTAGTCTTTCTCTGTCTCTGTCTCTCTTGTGTACTTTCTGTCTCATTCTGTCTGTCTCTGCCTCTCTCTCTCTCTCTCTCTCTCTCTCTCTCTCACTCCGTGTGTGTGTGTGTCTGTGTGTCTGTGTCTGTGTCTATGTCTATGTCTGTGTCTGTGTCTGTGTCTGTGTCTGTGTCTGTGTCTGTCTCTGTCTCTGTCTTTGTCTGTCTGTCTGTCTGTCTCTCCAAACCTTATGGATCCCAGGCTAGCTTTTAAACTTGTTATGTATCCCAGGGTGACTTCGAACTCCTGATCTTCCTGTTCTTACCTTTTGTATGTTGGGATTACAGATTACATGTGCCACGACATTTATTGGGTCTTGGAGATCAAATTCCGGGCTTCAGGCAAGTGAAGCCAGTACCAACTGAGCCACCTCCCAGCCATCCATTTTTCTTCTTTGAAGCATAGAATGAACACAGCCTCATCTCTGGTTCCTCATGACCTACCATTCGGTGATGTGCAGACATAGAGACACAATCCACCAACCCGTTCACTCCTAGAGGACCAGCTTCCACCAGAAGGCTGTACTGTGGCCAAGCGGGTGTGAAACATGAAGAGAAACAAAGACTGTGGCTTTAAACATCACCTGGCTCAGGTCAAGTGACATCTATCACCTCTTCAGTAACCATGTGGCTTTCAATAACTTGCCAGACTCATTCACTATTTTTTAAATCTTTATGATTTTGTATATATATTATATACAAAGAATAATGTAATAATTATCTATATGCTCAATTTCCAGCTCGAAAACAAAACATACAAATAGAATCCCCAATGTATACTGGTGTCTGATACCCTTTCTCTCCAGCAGAAAAGACTCATACAAAATTGTTTTTTTTTTTTATCCTCCATCCCTAATATCCTAGGGTTTTTTTTTTTATAGGGTTTTTTTTTATAGGGTTTTTTTTTATAGGGTTTTTTTTTTTTAGGGTTAGGGTTAGGGTTAGGGTTTATTTTTTTTTTTATTTTTTTTTTGTTTATATGTTTGGCATGGGTTTTTTTTTGTTTATATGTTTGGCATGTTTTGCGAAAAGTACATAAATTACATTATACTAACATCTTCTGTCACCTGTGTTTTCCATGTAACGTTCTGGTTGGGTGATTTATTTACCTTTGGATTGGAGATTACTCATCCTTAAAATGAGTACAGTAGACATATTGCAGGAGGTTACTGTGAAGATCTTAAAATATTCTGGGCACATGGTATTTTGCATATCAAAGATACTTGAGAGAGTGTCAGATCACCAGTACCACAGTGTGCTACCTTCATCAACTGAGAGGAAACCATCTCTTGGCTTGATTAGATTTGACATCTAAATTGTGTTTGTTACTAAACACCTTCATTGCTATCAAGATGGCCTCCTAAAGGACAGGCAAGCTGGTAACAAACCTTAGCATCTAACATTTCAGAGACACTGCTTTACCCAGTGAGTCCCAAATTCCTAACCAGAATTTGATCTCTAAATAAGAAAATTATGAGTGCAGTGTTCGAATGTGTTTTTCCCCCCAAAGAGAACTCTCTGAATATTCTACATTAATCAACTCAGATGAAGTTACCACAAGAGCATACAAAAAACGATCACGTGGGCTGTTATTTTCCAGTCTATTCTCCTCACACTCTTGTATGCAATGCGTTACTTCTGCTATTTTGTATTTAATTGCCTCCACTAAAGCAAACATATTGTAGAATTGCCATTTGTCTTCCAAGTATTTGAATCACGCATCGCTTTCATTGAGGAGGACTTAGTTTTTTCTGGAATCCTAACAAATTTCAATCAATCATTCACACTATAAAAATCTGGTTGTTTAAAAGTCTTTGAATAATGAGCTTGAGTCTTAGGTTTCTCTAACACCCAGCCTCATGCTGGCTGAAGGCTTGCCCACACAGTGTCAAAACACATGGCAATAAACTTATCCCAGTAAAAATGGTTGTCAACTTGAAAATAGAGAATGAAGAAAAAGTCAAACTGGTTTTTGCTCTTGGTACAGGATAAACAACTGATTTACTAATAAAATATTTTCCTTTTCCTCTCTCTCTCTCTCTCTCTCTTTTTCTAATTCTTGGATAAATGTCAGCATGATCATAGAGAACATAAATGCTTGCTTACAGTAAACACCATTGAAAAAGAAATCTCCACAGTCACAGTTGTGGTGTAGTAAAATGTGTTGAATTCTTTCCTAACAGCAAAGTGTTCCTGGGAGGAACCCAGCTGGTTCTCTGAAGGTTTATTATTTTCCAATTGAACTTGACTTCATCGTAAAAGGCAGCACCAAGACTCAATTAGAAATACAGTGGATGGCAGTTGTGCATAAATCTGATTAATAACCTATCTGAAAGTCCTGCTTCCACCAGCTGATTAAGGGGGATGAGGTTGGCCATCTCATAAAACGGAGCTGGTGGGCCTCTAAATTATATGCACAGGAAGAGGAGCTCACGGCTCCAAGGTAATGCTGTGAATATCAGTAGGTTCTTCTTTTCCAGAAACAAGTTCAGAGCAAGGCAGATTTCATGAAACTCACGAAGCATTTGAAAAGAGTTATGATTCTAAAGCTTTTAAACTTGTTATAATTCTCACTCTCCATTTGCAATCATGACCATGTGCAGCTTCTGAGGAGATGTTAAAAGTGCCTGCTGTATTTTTGCCAGATAGTACTCTTTTTAAATTAAATGTATTTATTTCACGTGTATAGGTGGATTGCCTATGTGGGTCTCAGTATCTGAGCCTCTGAAACTGGAGTTATAGGCAGTTTTGTGAGTTGCCATGTGAATGCTGGGAATTGAACCCAGGTCCTCTAGAAGAGTGGCCAGTGCTCTTGACTGCCGAGTAGTCTCTCTAGCTCCCAGACATTATTCCTCAGAGGTGGGAAGAGCTATGTACAACCAGGCAATACATTTGAGCTAAATATGTTCAGTAAAACTTCAGTACACATTGATTAACTTTATCCTAAGACCTGAAGCAGCTACTGAAATGATTCCTAATTACTGAATAGTGGTCCTCCTTGCCCACTGGCTACTACGGCGATACCATCGTTGGTCACCTTGAGGAGGTTCAGATGGAATCATTATCCACATGTCAGAGATGTCTCAGACTTTAGATCAGTGTTTGTGGATGGATTCTTGAGACTGGCTACCAAAACTGTTATTCTGGCTTTCTGAAAAGCTAGCATCTTTTTTATTTGTTTGTTTGTTATAATTTAATTTACATTTTTTGCATATTCACTTTACATCCCACTCACTGCTCCCCTCCCAGTCCTGTTGCGGGAACTATTAAAAAAGGATCTGATCCCACCAACTCTCCTGCCCCGCCAGGCCTCTGCACCATCTCCCGGGGTCCAGCTCGGCACTGTTCTCCCTGCTGCTGAGCTATTCTCTCCCAGCTAGCTCCCACAGCATCTCAGTTCTGCCATCTGCAGTCCCACACTCCAGTAACCAAGTAAAGCAAAACACTTAAAACTTAATTAACCAATCAGATTTATGTATCAGTAATATCACAATTTGCAAGATACCAACACAATAATTTAAGAGTCAATTGATAATGATAAAAGCTTTATTCCAATATTTCTAATCTTATAAAATCTTAGCTATTTTGGCTATTAGATGTCACACAGGTCCACATCCAAAGCCATCTTGTTTTCTTCTCCTTCTCCTCCTACAACTTCTGTCCCCCTCCCCAGCTCCCAGCTCCGCCTCCATTTTCCTGTCCAATCACAGGCCTTCCCCTGCCCTAATATAGTTGGACATGGAAAATCCTGCAACTTGGTTCCAGTCATCCCCTCCCACAATCCTCCCCTCACTTTTTTTCTTCTCTCAGCAGATGAGGATCCCCCTGGGTATCCCCTGATCCTGGCACTTCAAGTCTCTGGGAGGCTAGGTGCTTCCTCTCTCACTGAGCCAGACAAGACAGCCCAGTTAGAACATATCCCACATACAGGCAACAGCTTCTGGGATAGCCTCCGCTCCAGTTGTTCAGGACCCACATGAAGATCAAGTTGCACATCTGCTACATATGTGCAGGAAGGCCTAGGTCCAGCCTGAGTATGTTCTTTCATTGATGGTTCATACTCTGAAAGTCCCAAGGGTCCAGGTTAGTTGACTCTGTTGGTTTTCCTATGGTGTTCCTATCCCCTTCAGGGCTGCAATCCTTCCTCCTATTCTTCCGTAAGAGTCCCCAAACTCCATCCACTGGTTGGCTGTGGATGCCTGCATCTGTCTGAGTGAGCTTGTGGATGGAGCCTCTCAGAGGACAACATGCTCCTGCCTGCAAGCACAACAGAGTATCATTAATAGTGTCAGGGACTGGTGCTTGCCCATGGGATGGGTCTCAGGTTCGGCCGGTTATTGGTTGACCATTCCCTCATACTCTGATCCATCCCCTGTGCCTACACTCTTTCTAGACAGGATAAATTTTGGGTTGGAAGTGTGGTGGGCGGGTTGCTGTCTCTATTGCTCGATAGGGGTTCTTGTCTGGCTATAGGAGGTGGCCTCTTTAGGTTCCATATCCCCAATGTCACAATTAAAGTCATCTGTATTGACTCTTGGGTCTCCCTTATCTCAGGTCTCTGTCTCATCCTGGAGATGCTCCCTACCTCCTCACCCCTATCAGCTTCAGATTTCCATCCATTTTCATAGCCATCTAGCTATCTCTCCTGTCCTTCCCCACACCTGATCCCAAATTTCTCATTCCCCTCCGCATACCCACTCCCTTCCATTTCCCTCCCTCCATCCGCTTTATGACTATTTTATTTCCCCTTCTAAGTGAGATTTAATCTTCCTCACTTGGGCCTTCCTTGTTGTTCAACTTCTTTGGGTCTGTGGAATGTAACATGGCACTTTTATAAGCTATCATCTTAACCACATTTACTATTACTTCTGATAGTTGGAAGCTCCTATTTTTCATGGTTTGCACACAGAGCTGCTCACCTGACACAGTCATGTGGGTGATAAAAGTAACTGTGCTCACTCTTGTTGTGACAAATACCCAGGAAACTCAAGGAGAAAGGAGATTTCGGTCACTAAGTGCTTTTGCCAGTAGCTTTGCACTGCATAGTGAGAAGCTTTTATGGTTGGTGTATGTGACAGGGAAGACGCTCATGTCATCAGAGTCAAGGGGAGAGAGAGAGAGAGAGAGAGAGAGAGAGAGAGAGAGAGAGAGAGAGAGAGAGAGAGAATCCAGATGTAGTGGTACATCCTTATAATACCAACACTTGGGAGGCTGAGACAGGAGAATTCCACAATTTTGGCTTTATGTACAAAACAAAACAAAACAAAACGGTCAGAAAAGATGGCTCAGCAGTTAAGAATGGTTACTGCTCTTGCAGAGGACCCAAGTTCAGTTCCCAGGACCCACATTAGGTGGCTCACAACTGCATATAACTTTAGTTCCAAGGCATTACACCCCTGTGACCTCCATGAACATTTGCACTCTCATACATAACCCCCCTCCCCATACTTACATATAATGAATCTTTAAAAGAATTAAAAGATAGAAACAAAACAAAATACTCACAAAAATCAAGAAACACTTCTCCCCAAACCACCAAAAAAACCACAGAGAGGGAAGGGACTGGAGTTCTAGAGTCCTTTGCACATGTCCTCGTGACCTAACTTCCTCCCACTAGGCATTGCCTTTTGAAGTCTCTACCACTTCTCAACAGCACCAGAGGCTAGGACCAATAATTAGTTTTATTTTATGAGTGTGGGTGTTTTGCTTGCATGTATACTATCTGAATGCCTGGTGCTCTTGGAGGTCAGAAGAGGGTACCAGATCCTCTAGGGCTACGGTACAGATGCTTGTAAGTAACCATGCGGATGGTGAGAATCAAACCTGTGTACTCTGAAGTAGCATGCAGTGCTTTGAACCACGGAGTAATATCTCTGGTCCAGTAATTAAAAATTTAACATGTGGGCCTTTGGGGGACAGTTACAACAATATAGCACCACATAAGCTGAAATATGCACAGGTATCATACTCATTAATAGAAAGGAGCTAGGGAGATAGCTCAATCAGTAAAAAGCTTGCTGTGAAAGCAGAGGGACTCAAATTTGGATCCCCAGCACCCAACTAACAACATGGGTATGGCCGGAGAGTGGTGGTGTAGAGTGAACTCCCAGGAGCTCAGTGGCCAGTTAGGCTGAAATAGTGGGCTCCACGTTCGACAAGAGACCCTGTCTCAAAATGTAGGGTGGGAGTTGGGAAAGATGGCTCAGCTCAGCAAGTTACGAGTAGTTGTAGGTTTTACAAAGGACCAACGTTCAATCTGCAGCATCTACATGGTGGTTCACAACTGTCTATAACTGTAATTCCAGGAGACTGAATGTCTTCTCCGGAACTCAGCCAGCCACAAGCACACACATGGTACCCAGACATACATGTGAGCACATTGCTCCTGCTTATAAAATAAAATAAGTAACTCTAAAAAACGTGAAGTGGGAGAGATCAAGGAAGACACCAGCTGTGAGTCCCTGGCCTCTACACACATGCTTACACATGCACACATGTCTGTGAACACAGCGCTCACACACACACAAAACAATCAGTGGAAAAGCTTCAATAATTACATGTCCTTCGAAACTTCCCGTGTAAACAGTAACGTTAGTGTTAGATTAACATTAGTGTGGCGATAACATAGTGTAACGTCAATCTTTCTGTAGGTTAGAAATGTATGGAAAAGTACAATAAATGGATCTTTATTTACTGTAGTGTGATTTAAATCATTAGAGACACAGAACTGAAATCTTCCTTCTTTAGAAGGTGATTTACCAAGAGTCATTTGTGTAGTGTCTATGTGGTTCTCATCATGTAACCTATGCTTTGAGGGCAGCGCCTTTCTCGGCCTCACTTCATCATCTCGTGGCTCTTGGTCCTTGCGTCCAGCATTATATTCTTTGAAGTCAATGTCCCGCAATATCCCCGAGATTGTCTTCTTGTTTTCTTTAAATATTACTGTTGCATGTATATGTACATATAGATATATCAGTATAGCCTGCCAAGTCCACTTAGTGTTGCTAATATGTACCTATCTCTCTCTTTCTCTCTTGATCTATCATCTATCATCTATCTATATGTGCTTGTGTTTGTGTGTGTGCCCATGTGCATGAATGTGCATGTACGTATGGTTTTAGGACTGACCATTTGGTATTAGATAATCAAATCATCTCTGGGGAAGAGTCTCCCTCGTCTAGAGTTCCTTTAATGTAGTTTCCCTAGTGTTGATATTATCTAACTCTGTGTCTGCGTATGGGTGTGTATGTGTGACAAACACTTCCTCACTCATGATGATAAGTTACTTTCACTTAGTCCCCTGCGTCAGCTGTGGATCCTGCAATTCCCTTTCCACTGACTTCACAGAGCACTCTCTCACACTCACTGCTGTCTGTTGGTGCCCTTTCCCTCTGGTTGGCCAATCTCCTTTCTCATTTACCCATTTCTGTCGAAATCATGTGGCTTAGTCTCTGGCAGACTAGAAAATAGGCAGCACAACTGCCTGTTTTGCTCTCTTTGTGAACTGAATAACTTGTTCAGCAGCCACTCCCTGACAGACATCAAACATCTTGATTGGAGTGTGTGTCTGTGTGTCTGAGATTTACACAGTGATTTGAGGACCGAAGAGCTGGTGATAAAGTTTGAACTTTATACAATTATTTACAGACCATGGTAATTAAAACATGAACCATACTGTAAAGAGACTGGTATTACTTAACTGAGCCATGGTGACTGGGATTCCTGTATATTAAAACCACACAAAACAAGGTCTGCCTATACTCGGTGTCTTAAACCAAAAGATGAAAAGCACAGTGATCACTGTCAATCAGGGGAACCTGGAAACATCCACTTCCTCATATGAGTAGCACTCAGGTCTCAATCTTAAAATAAATTTAAAAATATGATTTCATTGTGTTTTGCCAGTGAGGAAGACTAAAGAAAAACATGACAAATCTAGTCACCCCTCTGTAGAATTAGTGGATGTAGATATTGATCAAAATCACAGCGAGCATGGAAGTTCATCTCCTAGGACCACATTTGAGCAGTGCACTATTGCTCTTGATAAAACTGATCTTGCATGAGCTTATAAAACTGCCTCTTGTTCATCCAATTCTGCTTAATGTTGCATAAAAAAGTAGACATTGAACTCATAAATTGCACGAACATCGGTGTTCGGATGCAGGAGTAATACTCTTGTCTGGAACGTGTATACGGAGCTATAACTGCACACACAGCTCTTCTGTAGTGCTTGCTTGTGAATATGCATTTATTACATCTCGGGACAACTTGAGCATAATACAAACTTGTATTTGCTTATGCGTGATTTCCATTGAGGGAACCACTAGGCGGATGTAGAAAACTGCACCCAGGTGAACCATGCTGCTTATGAAGACACAAAGTCTACCCTCCCCAAGGTCTACCCTCTCTATCATTTCCCCCACATGCATCATGAGGCACACTTGTAGGCATAAATTTTTTGCAACCTACTTTTAATAAGGGTTCAACCTCTCCTCTAGCCCATCCCCTAACAGAGGTAGTGGAAGAGAAAATTTATTAGGATATGGGGAAAGTGGACCTGTTATCAATAGTTCTTTGGGGGTGAATGCTACATTCTTTCTCAGCAGTTCAGTTCTGTAGCAAACACCAAATGGGATTCGGCAGCTGCAGACCAGTCCTCAAGGCAGGCAGATACTTGACATGAACCAGCAGCTACAGTTCAGTCCTTTCAGCAAGCAGACACCAGGCACAAACCAGTAACCTGGTTAATCCCGAAGAAGAAACTATCAGGCTCGCCCACAGCCTAAGGCTAGGTCACAGTAGCAGCAAGCTGTTGTAGGAACCTCACAAGCAGTTCTTGGGTGAGTTTCTTTGAATGGCAGTGTTACCACAAATCGAGCTCTACAACGCTATGTAAGTTGAACCAATCAATACATAGGTGTCTTTAGTGAAGAAGAGCGAGGCAGATCAAACCAAACCAATGCTCAGTACCCATTCCTCACTGTCTGTGGGGTCATATTTATAGTCCTTCATCAAGTGTCCATTCACGTGTTTGCTAGGTCCAAACTTCCTTTCACCTGTGTCTACTTCAGGAAAACGGTCTTTCACATGTTTGTTTTAGCAACACATCCTTTGACTTGCATACCCCAGCAAAACAACATTTGGCATAACTAACTTTCCAAAGAAACTAGAAGTTTCCATTTCATACCCTCGTCCACATCTAGAATGACAATTGTCTGTGGAGTCACACATCATTTGCCTTCTACCATTTCATACTAAAATCCAGTCTTCCTCATGCCCATTTCTAAGTCAATTGTAATATAGGTGTACTTATCAACTACTGAAGACAGAAAAACTTCATTCCTGATCTTTTTAGGTTCCCATCTCTTCCTGTTATACATTGTCAACAATGGTGCACTCCGACTTCATAAAACTTGTAGTTTTCATTGTGCAATTGTGCATGCACAGTGACTTTTTTTTTTAAATGTCCATGTCACAGTTTGTTTGTAAACTAATTCAAAAATAGAATTTGCACAGAACTTTTTCTCTCCCAAGATAACATTTGCTACTACAAAGTTGCTTAAAGTCTGAGTGGAAGAGTGCATTGCATAATGTTGCTTTTCAGAATTAAGTTGAGTTAAGAGGATAGTGACTTGTTGTGACCTCCGGAACAGACCTGGCAGTCAAGGTCACTTGACTGTCTTGTGAGAAAATCAGAAGTGCTTGAGGGGATTTTCAGCTTCTGAAGGCTCAGGTTTTACCTGTCTTGCTTTAATTTTCCCATACCAGAATTTCCCAATCCAGTTCTTAAACATCTTTCCAGTCAGCTCAAGGGCTTGTCAGCACATACAGTGATGAATTTCTGCTTCAGAAAGTCTAGGGAAAGATCTAACCATGTGCATTTCCATTAAGTTCCCAGGCGATGCCAGGGCCAACTTGTCTACCAGGCTCAGGATCTACAATCCACTTCATTCTTAGTGGACTACACAAATAGTTTGATTTAGTCTCTTTTCAATTAATTTTCATACTTGATATGTTAATGATGAATGTACAGAGTCTAACTAGTACCATATTTATTTTTAAATCAATGCAACCTAAAAATATTTCTAGTCATTTTCTTTGTTTTTTTAAACAAAGAAAGGAAATATGAAGTCAGAAACAGCCCAGGTCCCTGAAAATCTGTTGAGGCTCTGGCTGGTCCTGCAGAAGACTGAGCTGGGAACCACTTTTAGGGATTTGATTGTTGCTTTGAACTGCTTCCATTCTGTGCTGTTTTGTCTCGGAATAAACAAAGTTTTCAGGCCTTCCTTCCAAGGAAAAGGAAGTCAACAATCTAATGCAAGTTTTCGGGGAGAGACAGAGCAATCAATGGTCAGAAAGGTTCATGTGGTTGTGTGGTTCCTCTGGTCTTACTCTGATATAAGTTATAAATTAAAATTTACATGATTTGAACCTGTACAATTTTAAAAAGAACAGTTAAAATAGAGCCCAACCAGTTAAGAACACTTATGGATACTTTTAATCCCAATATTTTAGAAGTTAAGGCAAGAAGATGATTTGAGCCCAGGTATTCTGGGGCAGCCTAAGCAACAGAGTGAGGTTCTCTCTTAAAAGTAAAAACAAAAGCAAACATTCCATTCAATCTTCAAAGAATTTGGACCCTAAGATAAAACCTTAATAACTGCGTTTTCACGGGTACTAGACTGTTCAAAAAAGTATTTAAGTATTTTACTATTTATTTTTTTCTCTATATTATTTTTCCTATTTCATTTTTCACCTGACAGTCAGACATTCAGTAGGTGTTGGGTTTAGTAGCAATGTAGTTAAACAAGAAGTATCCCCTCCCAAACAAATCAGTCATAGGTAAAATAAGACAAAGAAAGGCATGTGCTGTCATGGAAGAGTCAGCTCTCAATTCTGCTGATAGCCTAGGGTTCCTCCATCTATAATCTATAACCACAACTTTAAGGACTACAGAAATTCACACGGCAAAATATGAACAGTCACCTTGTCTGGCCTTCCCCCCTCCCCAGCACTCTCAACTCTCCTAACTTCATGCAACCACTAATGAAAGAGAGGTAGACTATGAAACAAGGAAAGCTGTTGTGTTTCCATTTATTTTAGAACCCATAGAAGAAGTAGAGAGAACAAATGAAAGCAAGCCATGAGCCCACCCTGGAGACGATGCTGCCTGTATTTCAGTCTTATTTAAAGACATTGTTAGGGCCAGCAAGTTGGCCCAGGAAGTAAAGGTACATGCCTCCAAGTCTGGCAACCTGAGTTAATCCTTGGGGCTGACCTAATAGAGGGATGGAACTGACTCTACAAAGGTGTCCTCTGATCTCCACATACATGCCATGGCTGTAACCATGCCAAGAACACACATACACACATGCACACACACACACACACACACACACACATACACACTTAATTACTGATTGTTTCACATATAACATTTCTAAACATTTTAAATTATGCATGGGTGTTTCTATCTGTGTGAGTTCAGTTGCCCATGGAAGGCAGAATAGATAACAGGTCTCCTAAAACTGACGTTATAGGTGGTTGAGAACTACCTAATAAAGTTACTAGGGAGCCAGAATCCTAATTCCAGTCCTCTGTAAGAGCAGTGAGTACTCTTAACTACTGAGCCATCTCTCTAGTCCCATATGTAGTATTGAAAAAAACAACACATTTCTCTGATATCTGCCATTTACTTAAAGCTTAAAGATATCTTACAAATACACACACAATTGAATTGAATCTTTGCCCATTACTTCACATTCATTAAAGATAAGTGGAAATACTTTACTTCTGTGTTTACAGTGCGCGCACACACACACATAGACACACACACACACACAATTTTAAAGAAGCAAAGTGTCTAACATCTAATAAAATATATTTCAACTTTATGTCATGAATATTGAACATGAACTAGAATGGACACTATATTCAGATTTTATTGCTCTGAGGAGATACCATGACCACAACAACTTGTATAAAAGAAAACATTTAATTGGAGCTGGCTTACCTTTCAAAGCCTTAGTCTGTTATCATTATGGCGGCATGCTGGCAGACAGGATGTTGAAGAGGTAGCTGAACATTCAGATCTGTAGCAGCAGGAAGAGAGAGTGACCCTGGGCCTGGCTTGAGCATTCAAAACCCCAAAGCCCACCCCCAGTGACACACATCCTCCGACAAGTCACTGCAACAGGGCACACTTCCTAATAGTGCTACTCCCTATGGGGACTGTTTTCATTCAACCACCACAGACACACACAGAAGAAAGGAAATCAAAAGAAGATGTGAGAGAGACCACACAGTGAGGGAGGCGCCGGCCTGAACTCCTAACTTAGTAGGAAAAATACGAAGGTACATAGGAGTATACGCTGGGAAACAGAGAAAGGGGAATATGAGGGAGGGAGCGAGGGAGATGGCTGATATTTCTTAAAAAGACTCTTGGAGGGAAGGTGAATAAAAAGCCTATGCAGACAGAAGGAAACCCCTGGCTCCTCCTATCCAGGTCCTTCCACAGTGAGCTTTGAGCCTTTCCCTGGGAGTCCAAAAGGACTTCTTTTGAATAGGCGATTTCACGTTGAGTGGGTAAATGTACAAGTCCTATTGGCTGAATTCTTCTAACAGCTTGCTTTAGGGCATCCTTAGTTTCTATTAAGACTGCTAGTTGGGCACGGGGGAGGGGTGGGGTGGGGTGGGAGTGGGGTGACATCTCATCAATCGTCTCATGTACAAAAACCCTGGGCCTGAAGAAATGCAGCATCTGCTGTCAGAGGCTGTTGTGCCGGGCAGGAGTGCTGAGAGCAGCCTGTGAGGGGCTGTCATTGTTAGAGCAGTCATTTAAAACAGAGTTGACACTTCACCCGGGGCAGTCGCAGCTGAGATTAGCTTCGATGCTCAGAACAGCCCTGCAATGTCAATGCGCAAATGTCACCAGAAGTTCCTAGGCTCACTTCCACTGAACTTGGTACATCTGAAAAATTCTGTTTAATGTCGTCGCACGCATTAGATAGTTCTCTAGTCTTGTTTTCTGACTCTTTGAGGGGACAGGGGAGCTAAGTCGGTTAAAAAAAAATTAAGAACTATGTGTGAAGCTGTTTTAATTGTTCAAGTAACAATTGGTATACAAAACCAAAACGGAATACCTTCTCATAGGGAGACACCTTGCCCTCCCCTACGCCTTCAGCTTCAGTTGGTTCATATTGCTGTATAACAATGTTTATTCTTTCTATCCTGGAGAAAGAGGGAAGGCTCATGAGACTCAGGAAGTAAACAGACTTCTTGTCTGGAAAAGCTAAAACACACAAGATTCCCAAGGCACCCCCACCTCAACCCCCAGGATATAAAAACAAAACCCTGCCAAGTTGCTAGGAACAGACTGCTGAGGCCAGACGAGTAGAAGAGTCTCTGATTGGTTGAGCTTCCTGTCTGTCATTCATATGAAGCTCTCTGACTGGTAGAGCCTCCTGTCTATCACTCACGTTGCGCTCAAGGCTTGCAGTTTTTGGTTGTTGTCACCCACATTGCTTGTGAATGGTCCTTGCTTCTGTAAGTTACTGCTTGCCCATGCTCCTGTGTGTATAACCAGTAAACTCTTTGGACTTTGATGTGATGATTGCTTAAGTCTGTCTTCACTTCCTTACCTGGGATTATTTCCCTATCCGGTAACAGACATTTGTGCCGTATCTCCCCAGAAAATATTTCACGCAATGAGAACATCAGGCACATTTCTGCCCAAAGTCCTTGCTTCTTCTAATGGCGCTCCCTGAAATGCTTTTCCCCAGGTCAGTTCACGGCTTGCCTGTGTAGCTGTCCCTCTTTCGGGAGTTCCCTCAAGCATCACCCTCTCTAGGATGCCTTCCATGACCATCTAGCACTGTGACCTTAGTCTCTGCTCTCCAGCGCATCTCACCTCCTGACAGTCTATACACAGACTCATTTGTTACCAGTGGGTTTTCGAGCTCTCAGGAATGAAGACATCATGTCTGTTTTATTCTTGCTGAAATTCCAGACCGAGAAGAATGACTCACTAGCGGGTATTCACTGAATACAGGTAGGATACAGGAATTCACACCCCATTTAGAAACATTGGAACGTGTTATATGCACACCTTTATAATTATGCAAGGCTAACCCATGCAGACACATGTCATAGGACATCTTGTCATTTGACAAGCTTTGTTTTATTTTGATTTTGTTTTTGGACACAGGACTTGCTCTTTGCCTCATCCAATAGGGGGTGTGTCAGTGACTTTTGTTTCGCTATGATCAAAATGTCTGGCAGAGAGAGCTTGAGGGAGGAAAGGTCTATTTGGGCTCCAGACATTAGGCCATCGCGGGGAGGAAGGCACAGTGGCAGGAATGATAGGTACTGTCTGTGGTGACAGGAGGCACAAAGCCTTTGATCCACTGACCTACTTCTGACATCCGGGAACTCACCTTCTAAAGGTTCTGTAGCCTTCCAAGAACTGGCTGAGGAGCAAGAGGTAAGCACTTTATTGTGTGGGGGACATTTTAGAATCTAACCAGAGTCCCTAATGTATTTGGTTATATAACCAAAAAATAAATGGCAGAACAGGGGTGAGTAAGTGAGTAGCTTACAAAAGAATGGTCAGTCTGGAAGCATCAAGGGCTGGTGGCCGTGGGAAGCTATTCTGACTTCTCAGTGGGGGCTTGAGGGAGGAGGCTCTAGGACATGGTGGGACCTGTATTGGGCAGAATGCCTCTGACCAGCTGCATTCTGCAACAGATGCCAGTCGGCATTGGCAAGCTATGGCAAGGCAAGAACCAAGCCAGGAGAACTGAAGGGCTTTCCTTTCTACTGTGGAATTCCCACTAAGGACTTTTGTTGGTCTGGTCTTCTTGGAAGCCGACAGTCAAGAAAGCCCAGTGAGGCAGGCTGTGAGATCAGAACAACAACGATGAAGAATTCATAGGTCTGGAATGACAAATAGAAAAATATCCACAGCCGATAGCTTTCCTATTGATTCTGTTCCACCGCTCCACATTCGGCTGCCTTACTGGGCTTAACCAGACAGTTCCAAAGCAAAAACTATTCACAGTAGGTGGGAACACATGAGTAGACACTGAGTACACTGACAGTTGCTAAGGGCACCAGTGTCCAGGGCCCTTCTAGGCACTGAAAGTACCAGGAAGTGGCAATAACTGAAAAGCTTTAATGGTACAAGCTGATCACATCCTTCAAGGTACGGCAACCAGAACTATCCCTCCTACCCTTCCGTTCTTCCTTTTCCTCCTCCTTTTCCTACCTTGCCTCCTTCTCCCACCCCAACTCTCTCTCAGCACTAATGATAGAACCCAAGGGCCTGGCACATACCCAGCAAGTGTTATATCACTGAACTTCACCTCTAGTCCTAATAGGTATCTTTAAAGTATGATTCAGATCTCTGCATCCTGTTGGTGGATGGAGTCTCTCTAATGGTGATAATGCTAGTCTCCTATCTACGCGAGTTCAGAATAGTAATATTAGGAATCATTTCCTTGACCCCCCCCCACATTATGTTTATTTCTATCCTAGGTCTCTGGGCTGTCTAAACTCTGGTTCCTGGCCCTCCAAGCAGTATCAGGGGTGGGCTTCCATTCAAGTCATTGGTTGGCCCCTACAATGTCTATACCACCTTTACCCTAACACAGCCAAACATAAGGTGGAGCTTGGGAGTTCTGTGGATGAGGGAAAAGGATTGTAGGAATCAGACAGGTCAAGGACATCATAAGAAAACCCAAAGAATCAACTTACCTGGGCTCAGAGGGTCTCACAGTGTCTGAATCGACCATCAGGGTGTCTGCATGGTTTGACTTAGGCCTTCTGCATATATATCATGGTTGTGTAGCTTAGTTTTCTTGCGGGACTCCTAACAGTGGGAGCCAGGGCTGTCTCTGACTCTTTTGTCTGCTTTTGGAACCCCTTCACTCCTACTGGGTTACTTTGTCTAGCCTTAATATGAGAGGAGGTGCCTCGTTTTATTGCAAGTTGATATACCATGTTTGGTTGGTATTCCTGGGAGGTCTGCCCTTTTCTGAAGGGAAATGGAAGAAGGAGTGGATCTGGGGAGGAGGGAAAGTGGAGTGGAAGGGACCAGGAGGAGAGGAGGGAAGGGAAACTGTGGTCAGGATCTAATGTATGAGGGAAGAATAAATAAAAACAAAAGCAGTCTGATATGGAGTTGGATAACCCTGCGGTTGAATTCACACTCTGATGGCTACTTAGCCTCGTGAACCAGGACTAGATGTCCTGAGTCAATGTGGTAGTAGCCACATGTGGCTACTTAAATTTACATTTGCATAATCCCAAGTCAGAAGATCATAGTTCTTTTTGCTCTTGCTACCTGTAGAGAGCTCAGTATGCAGGGTGGCTGAGTGGCTGCCACATCGGGCGGCGCAGATGTAGAACTCTCTCATTATCATAGTAAGTTCTAGTCAACACTGCTGGGCTCGGTTGCTCGACAACCTAGGTTACTCTGAACTTGCTCAACAGACATACTTAAGGAATGATCATCTCTGGGCGTAGTATAACTTAGTACACATAACGTTTCTAATAACCTGCAGGGCACAGTGTTGGAGTCCCACAAATGAGAGCTGTGGTAACAGCCAAGCCAGTGGCAGAGGGAGCAGCGTGATTCTGATATACCATATCCCCAGTACGTGTTCCTGGCACTAGAGTTATGCAAGCCTATTTATCAAAGCAGCCAAAGCTGCCAGGCTATAAAAATAATCACGTAACTGTTGCCAATAAACGCTGTGAGCCACTGAGCCAGGAGCCTTTTCAATGCTCTTACTGGGGACTGACCTGCGGCCCTATACAACACAAGCGATGTCTCTGACTGAAAGCATGGTTCTATCCTGAGACATACCCGATCTCCCAATCTTCTGAAAGTGATTTTTACCGCATATTAATGCCTTTTGGGAACTGGAGGGGCAGGGGTATGTTCTGTCAACATATTTTTTTTCATGGAGTTTGACTTTGTGTCTCGATATATGTAACAACAATAACAACAACAACAACAACTCTAAAACCCAAACCTGTATTTCCTATCTTCCATAGGGAGACTCGGCATATTATTGCCCCTCTCTCCTCTGTGCATTCCATCAATGACCAGTTTGAGTCGCATCTTAATGGAACTGTATGGGTGTCCCATAGTCTAACCTACAGAGAACACTAAGCTACAGGGGATTTAGAATTTCTAGAAAGGGTGTTTCACTCCTGACGTGCGCTATGGAAAATACTGATCAGAAACCAGACAAAACTTAAACCTCCCACTTTTCTCTACATGATGGCTGATCACATATCCAGGAAGAGGGAATTTCAACAGAGGAATTCCCTCCTTCAGATCGGATTGTGGGTAGATTTGTAGAAACATTTTCTTGATTGTTGACTCAGAGTGCCCAGTCCACCATGGGCATTGCCGCTCCTGGGCAGGTAGTTCTGGGATAGATATGAAAGCGAGCTAACAGGAGCTAGAAGGAGCTAGCTAGTAAGCAACGTTCCTCCTCGGGTTCTGCCCATGGCTTTCCATGAGGAGGGTGCGCATCACAGCAACAGGAAGCGTTTCGCCATCTCCATATTTCAAATGCCCAGTTTCTTCTGAGAGGCCATAAGCAACCTTCCATCTTGCTTAAGGCACTCAGCGCCACCCCAGTTCATTGACAACATAATCGAGGTGCTTGTATGTGCTCTTCATTGTCTTCAGAGAACTTAACTTCTCTCTGCAGTTGTTTGTTCTTCTGTTCTTTCTCTCTCTGCCCATTGGTCAAATTTACACATACCAAGAGTCCTTTGAGACGTGTCCCTTATATTTGAAACTTTAATCAAATGTTCATAAAAATACAGAAGTGAAAATGTGAAGGCGTAGGTCCCAGGGGGTGTCTCTCAGGGTAAAGTCACTTTCCATGCAAGCCTAATGACCTGAGAATGAGCCACAGAACCCAACGTGTTAGGAAAGAACAGACTCCTAAAAGCGGATATCAACATTCATACCCTGGCATAAAAATCCAAACACACACACACACACACACACACACACACACACACACACACACACACGATGATGATGATTATAATAATAATAATAATAATAATAATAATAATAATAATAAAATTAAAAAATAAATATAGATATACACTCTCCCTGGTCAAGTGCCCAGTCAGTGTAAATTCTATGTGTAGATTTATTTCTTCCCCTTGTTTCATTTCTTTCTTTTTTTCATCCATTCATTTATTTATGAACACAATTCCCTTTAGCCCAGGCTGGCCTCAACGTTGTTATGTAGCTGAAGATGAGCTTGTACTTCCATTCTTCACGACTCTCCTAATGAGTGCTGGATTACAGGTGTGTATCACCGTGCCAGGTTTATATGAAGCTGGGCATCAAACTCAGGACTTGTGTATGCTAGACAAGCACACTAGCAACTGAACCACATCTCAGCCTGCACACGGGTGTCTGTGGGCCTCTGGGTCTCAGGGAAAGGAGCATGAACTGCCGTGTGAAAGACATCATGCACCAAAGTGGGCAAGCACACAAATCATGGCTTTAAGCACAGACACACAGACGTGCATGGCATGAGACACATACAAGTCTCAGGCAGAATATTAACCTCTGGAGACACACACCACCTCCAATATGACGCTAGGCCTTATTTTTGGCCACCGGTGGGTGTTATTTGGTTTTAGCCTACAAACTTTTAAACATTCACGAAAACAAAGCTTACTCATTATTTAACCATTTAAGAACAAATTAAAACGTGAGAATTCCTGCTTCCTGCCAATTCTAGCTCCAAATATTTCCTGTTATGAGTTCCTGAATATAGTGCTCGCTTGTTAAAAATGGCATCTCTATGTGTGTGTGTCTCTCTCTATGAGTATTTGTGTGTGAAATGACATTGAACAAGTTTGTTTGCTTTGTATTTCATTTCACACTCTATTTTAGCCATCACCCCTACTTTTTTATATGACGGCATGGTATCTCATTGTACAAATATGCTACAATTCATCAAAAACTTTGAATGTGTATTTTAATTTACAAATACAAATACACAGATACATTTCTTTGTATTCTTACTAGTATTTTGGGAAAAATAAATAAATTCCTGAATAGAATTATTAGGCCAAAGAGAGTGCCTAGTTTAGATTTTAGTATAGTTTATAGATTATTTAGTGAAGAAGAATTTGCACTACATGAGAACCTAATCTTACATGCTTGTCGAAAATGGGGACATATACATCCAATTGAATACACACACACACACACACACACCTGATAGCCCTCTACTGTAATTCATTTATCTTTAGCCTGCTTACTAGTGCACTTGGTCATTTTTACTGAGCATTCATATTGTTCTGAGAACTGTCTGAATTTATAATCTGCCTTACTGTTTATGAGGGCTATTATGTTTCCCACATTTGTTGATGTTTTGTACAGCATCTTGAAGATAATAGCTTTTTAAAGTACAAAGTTTTAATGACACTTGGCCCAAGTCTCCTCATCAGTGTATGTGTGTGTGTGTGTGTGTGTGTGTGTGTGTGTGTGTGTGTGTGTGTGTGTGTATGTACTGGATGTGATGAAATGCACCAACACTAATCCTTAGCAGGAGAGGCTATTTTAACTTCTGTCTCTCAGGGCAATCAGAACCCTACCCAGAGGTGAGACATGTTCCTAGTCAGGACGGTGGTAATTCTCCATTCTCCCTTTCTCCTGCAGCCTCCTTGCTGGAAGAAATGAGAGTCAGACTGGACAAAGCCAGCAGGGAATGCGGATGCAGCCAGTATCTGCAGCAAGTACCCAACCCTGAGCACCATTCACAAAACTCAATTAGGAACAATTGGTTGTGCTGAGTGAGGTCAGTTCCAACCTGGGCTGATGAGATGAGCTGGTTATTAGTGTTGTCAAGTTGCTCAGACAAGTGAATCAGACATCGATAGTGTTTATCTTTGAAGACGAGATGGTTAGACGGATGAACCGTTGATGATTTGTTTGGATGCTTTGTTTTTCTCTTCCTCTCTACACGTTTATATGCATTATTTTGTCCTATACCAGAGAAGATTGTGTGGCACTCTAATGAGATTTGAGCGTCAGCTGACCCAGTTCTTTGTTCTGATGTCTGGCAGGGGGAGCTGCTTATTTACACGGTAGCTAGCTGCATGGTCCTTTTACATCTGTCATTTAACCCAGCTCCAGTTCTCCGTTACCCAAATAAAAATGAATCACCTCGGGCATTGGTTTGGGATTGCTGCCTTTGAAGTATACTGGTAAACTGGCTGCCTCAGCATCTGCGGAGATCAGCTCACTCCATCACCTAGAATTCTAATCCCGCATTTGGAGGCTTAGAAGTCCAATGATGGGGGAAATGGGAGAGAAAAGAAAACTGATCAAAGAATCCGAAGTTCTGCGAAGGAAACTTCTATGTCTTTGCCTCTTTTCCTCTCTCTGTCTAAACAGGTATCTCATTTGTCAGAAAAGTTAGTGTTGTTCTCTTTTGTTTTGTTTTTAAGCTGTCTGTAAGGTAAACTTACACATCACAGCGATCTATCAAGTTTTATAGAAGTGAGGCAAACTTTTCAGTGGGAAGATATTGATGTCCATATTTTAAGACTCCTACATGGGATCACGTTAAAAGCAAAAGCTAAAAATGTTAATAATAAAACAGAGGAGGAAGAAGGCTGAGAATAAATTGCAGAATGAGAACACAAAGGGACTCGGGTCATTGTTGCAGACTAAATCAGAAGCCAGAAGATCAAAAAGAAAAATAGCAAATGCCACGGCATTGGCTGGAAGACACCGTGGGGCAGAACAAAACGGATGTCTTATGAAAGGCATTTTTCATTTTTAAGGAGGACGCGCTTGTGTGTTCACAATGGCAAAGTACAGAAGAGGAATGGGTCGTTCACACCGACAGGTTGTTTCCTGTTGGGCTGATACCATGCTAATTCTTGGGTTGGAGTTTCTGTCTCACAAATTGTTTTAAAGGAAGAAACAGAAAGGCCGATCTTTCATAAAAGGAATGATGAATTTGGAATCAACACACCTGGGCTCTTCCTGAGGCTCTGTCTCGCTGAGTGAATTAATTAAATTTCCTAATCTTCAGTTCCTGAACTAGAAGTAGAAGGCATGGTTACCTCACAGGGTTCTAATTGCCTGTAAGAAAGTCTGTAGGGCATTTTCTTGATTAATGATTGATGTGAGAGAACCCAGTTCACTAGGGATGGTCCCAACTCTAGGCAGGTAGTCCTGGGATGTACAAGAAAGCAGGTTGAACAGCCAGTAAGCAGCATTTCTCCATGGTTTCTGTGGCAATTCCTGCCACGAGGTGCCTGCCTTGAGTCCCTGTTGTGATGGGTATCCATGATGGACTGTAAGCTGTGAGCTGAAATAAACTCTTTCCTTTCCAAGTTGATTTTGGTCGTGGTGATTTTGTTTTTGTTTTTCAGCATAAAAACCTAAGAAAGTCTTGAAACATTTCTCAGGGAGAGGGTGAACTCCTGTTGTCATTTTGGAAACATGACTCCCACCCTCCCAGGGAGCAGATATAAGAGATGAGGGAAATGATGTCAGAGACCCTGGAGAGGAAGGCTTCTTCCAGCTGCAGATGCTGGGCGGGGAATCAGAACTTGCTACAGTGTCTTTTGAGGATGCCCAGAGGGTGCCTTGCAGAGTAATCTGCCCCAGGGGGGTGCCTTGCAGAGCCATCTGCCCCTGAGGGTGTCTTTCAGAGCAATCTGCCCCAGAGGGTGCTTTTCAGAGCCATCTGCTCCCAGAATAAAGCGCAGTCAATGGTTTCCAACCCAAATCAGGCGCAGTGAACACATGAGCATCTGCTCCAAAGCGTGTTTCAACTGTGCAGGTAAATACTGGACATTCCCACAAATGTCTAAACCGAGTGTCAGGGATGAGGTGAAGGGTGAAGAACTACCAGCTTCCACCTGCTCGTGCCTCTCAAAGCTGCAGGGAACTGGCTATTGTAGGACCAGGACCGCATAGGGTTCAGTTCAATCCCCAGAGCCCATGTTAGAAAAGCTGAGTGCGGTGGTACCCTGTGATCCCACCGCCAAGGCGGAAGTGATGGGCAAATTCTCTCTACACTCCTGCCAGTCCTGTGGGGGAGGGGCGTTCACTGGCCAACCAGCCTTGGCTACTCCGTGAGTTCCAGAGTGGGTGACCCTGTTTCCAAAAACTAACAACTGGGGTGCACACCTTTAATTCCAGCACTAAGGAGGCAGTGACAGGGGAATCTCTGTGAGTTCAAGGCCAGCCTGGTTTACATAAGAAGCTCTGGGCCAAAGAGATACATAGTGAGACGAGACCCTGCCTCAAATTCCCAAACAAACAAAAAACAACAGGTAGATAGTACCCAAAGAAGGAATCTGAGTTTTTCCCTCTAACCTCAACATGCACTTGTATCTACACACACACACACACACACACACACACACACACACACTCACATGCACCCACCCACCCACACACACATGCAAACGCACACACCCGTAGCTATTAGTGCTGTGGTTAGACAAGTGGTAGACCTGAAAGGAATTTAAAGTCTGACCATGAATTGAACTGTGTACTGAAGAAAGGACATAGTTAAACATTAAAAATTAAAACAATCACTTTTTTTCCCTTGTTTACAGGGAATACATTTTATTCCTAAATCCACATGCATGTCCTGGTGCCATAAGAGAAGATTCTTCAGTAGACAGAAAATGCTGGGAGACCTTCAATCTGGTCATTCCGAGCAGTGTGAACTTGAAATTACTTTCCATTTGCTGAGCATAGGTTTCTTAATTTCCCCAAATGGGGATCAATAGCACCCTTCTCATGTGGTCCTTGAACATAAACGGCACAATGAATGCAGCACCATGGCTAACATCTTGAGAAGGGGACACTCATAACAGTAATTATTAGCAATCGATCAAAGATGGCGCCAGCCCTGTGGAGAGGCCCGCTGTTGTCAGGGGCTGGGGAGTTTCCGTTGTCAGGGCCAGGCCACAAGGAGAACAAAGAGAGCAACAGCTGGTTGGAGTGAGTAGGGGGGCTTTTGCAACCCCCCCAGGGGAGACTGCAGATGGTATGGGACAATCCGAGCCAAGTTGGGAGTTGGAGTCAGAGATAACATAGAGGCCAGGGGGTCAAGTGTGTAACTTCTGGTCAAAATTTAGAGGACAGACGCTCTGAAACTACAGTTCAAATCTTTGTCAGGGGTCAAAGGCAAGCAAACAGTCATGCCTGCAGATGTGGTCCCCCCAGAGGCCTCCTTGCCAGAAAGCTTATCATATATTCCTTGCCACTCTGCCAACAAAGAGATGATGTGTCAGGTGTGGGCAGCCAGCTGTCTGAGGGATCAAAGGGATTCAGCTTTGCAAATGAGCGTATCATGAGAGAATGGACGGAAGTAGATAAAGTGAGGGCAGTGAGCCAGTGTGTTCTCACTCCAAGAGTTATGTACTATTTCCTCACCCTCCAAAATACTTACGGTCCTGCACCGTGTGTGTGTGTGTGTGTGTGTGTGTGTGTGTGTACATGAGTATGTGAGTATGTGTGACTACACTCACCCACATATGTGTACGTGAATACTAGAAGTTGATGTCAATCACTCTACATTTATTACTATTAATACTATTTATTATTACAGAGGCTGAGTCTCTTACCGGTCTAGTAGACTAGGCTGGTGGCCATCCAGCCTAAAGGTCCAGACTGTCTGATTTCCCCAGGGCTGGTTTACAGGCGCTTGTAAGGAAGGACTCTTGATTTTTACATGGATGTTGGGATCTGAACTCAATACTTAACCCACTGAGCCATGTCTCTGTTCTAACATTCTTACCCATAATTAAGGCATAACTCATTTGTTTTTGTTTTTGTTTTTTTTTTCCTGATTTCCTTTTGCTTTCTTGGATCTTTCTGCCCTAGCCTGATTATCTTTAAACTTGTAATATGATCAGATTTAAAATAAGCTCCCAGAGCCTCATTCTTCTAAAGGTACTGTGTCCTTAAACGCTTTATATTGTTCCTTGATCTACTGATTCTTTTTCCAGCTATTCAACCATCCAGGATACAGTCAGTTATCATTTAACCAGAAAACGTTGACTGTGTTTCTTTGCCATTCTTTTCTAAAAGGGCTATCTGAGGGCAACATGATAACATACATAATAAGGGCTTGCAGAGTACACATTCAACACAGGGACCAGGGAGGCCTATCTGTTAGGTTCCCTGGATGCTGCATTTTACAAACTGTTAAATACCTTATTAACATTTCATGGATTTCAATTTCATGGATTTTTTTTTCCATATGCTTAATTACTATTTCATATTTTTCTCAGTGAAATATTTTCTTTATACCTTTTGCCCACATGCTAATTAAATTAAACTGGGTTCTAGTCCCTTCTCTCTCTGTCTCTTCCTGTCTGTCTGTCTCTCTGTCTCCCTCTGTCTCTCTCTGTTTCTCTCTCTCTCTCTCTGTTCCTCTCTCTTTGTTTCTCTCCCAGGCACAGGCCTGCTGCTGATTAATTGGTTTCTAGCTATTTTCTTCACATTTTCATGGTTTTGTTTGTTTGTTTTTGTTTTCCATCCCACAACGAGCTTTTTATAAAAAAAAAAAAGCTTACATTTTTGTTAGGTTGAATTCAGTACCTGTCCCCCCCTTTCTTTCTGAGACAGCATTTGCTCTCACTAAGTAGAACAGGCTGGCCTTGGAATGTAATCCTCTTGCCTTCACTTTTTTTTTTTTGGTTTTTTTTTTTTTTTTTTTGGTTTTTCGAGACAGGGTTTCTCTGTGTAGCCCTGGCTATCCTGGAACTCACTCTGTAGACCAGGCTGGCCTCGAACTCAGAAATCCACCTGCCTCTGCCTCCCAAGTGCTGGGATTAAAGACGTGCGCCACCACCGCCCGGCTTGCCTTTACTTTTTGAAAACTGGGTTTGCAGGAGAGTGTTGACCTGCCTGGCTCCAGATGCTTGGTTTGCTTTTGCTGTTGTCTATGAGTTTTTCTTTTGGTTTCACACCTGACAACTCTCTGCCTACACCAAGATCTTGAAGCTTCTCTGCTATGCATCTGCCTGGAGGTTGTGCAAGCTCTTATTTGACATTCACATTTGTTACTTATTTCAAGTTAATCCTTCAGCGTGAGAGTTAGGCCACGGTCTGAATTCCCACCCATGGGTGTTGAGTCTCTCCAGTACTCTTGTGGAGAACAATGTCTTTGATTCAGGAGACTTCCTGAGTAGCTTAGCCCCAGATCCAGGGACTTTCTTTTTACCGTTCTCTTTCTGGTGTCTCTGGTTTGTTCAATTGATCCGTGAGCTCTTTGCTCAGCCAGTACCAGTCTTGATTATCTTTGCTTTATGACATCTTAAAATCAGATTATTCTTCTGATTTGAAACTTCTTTTTTAAAATTGGTTTCTTATACCATTCTATATAAAATTTAGAGAGAAAAATCATCTTGCCTACATCTACCAGGCTGTCACTTGGGTTTTGATAGGACTGCATGAGGGCTGTACCTTGGTTTGGGAGAACTGACATCCCTACTATACCCAATTGGGTAGTGCAGAAGCTGTGTCTCTCCATCTAATTGGGTCTCCTCTGACAGCCTTCCTTGGCATTTTGCTTTTCAGTACACGAGTCGTGCACACCCGGCTACGTTATTTTTAATAGATTGCAAATGATGTTACAATTTTAACCTTGGCATTCATGAATCATATACATGGTTGCCATTAAGTTTTTTTGCTGTGCTTTTTTTTTTTTTTTTTTGGTAGCCTGCCTACTTGTAAAGACCACATACAACTTCTGGGAGTATAGTTCCATTTGGTTTTGGATTTTAGATTGAATAGGATTATCTACACACACACACACACACACACACACACACACACACACACACACATAATGCTCTCTGGAAACTCAGGATGTTTTCTCATTCCTTTGTGACTCATCTGTTTTATATATTTTAAATTAAACATTTCCTCAGCGCAGGCCTAGAATGATATGAGACAGTTACTCTTTTTTCTGTAACCATCAAATGTTTTTTACAGAACTCAAGAGTAATATTTTGCTTCTCTTAAAAGGTAGGGTTTTCTTTCCCAACCCTTCAAGGTCTACGTTTTATCATTTCCTTTCTGTTTGGAGACTTTTCTCAAGACACTCTTTTACAGAAGGCTAGCTGCTGGCAATTTTTCTTAGGTTTTTCTACATCTGAGAATCTCTTGATTTCCCCTCTTCATTCCTAAAGGATATGTTGACTAGCTATGTGATTCTGCATCGGTCATTTTTCGACACTTGAAAAGTATTACACTATTTCCCCCTTTTATTAGGTCTCCATTTTTTGTCTTCAGGAAGAAAAGAATTTAGTACAGAGAAGCAGTTTGTTTTGCAAAGAAAAACAAAATGTTCGCTCCAAAGAGAAATTGGAAAGGGCTGCTGTGAAACCCCCTGGGGAGCCACCCTGTGGGGTTTTTGTATTACAGATTTTGTTTTCATGAATATTTATGAGTTGGGGGACAAGTCCCAAATCCTGGTGAAACAGATCTGTCAGTGTAAATTTCTTCTGATGAGTCTCCAGAAAAGAAAAACAGAGGGGGGAGGGATGAAAAACCATATTGTAAATGATAGGATATTCTTCTCTCTTGAGGATCTATGCCCTTAGTGGCAATTGGCAAAGTCTCTTGGTGCCTCAGTTTCTGAAACAGCAGCAATAACCTACCCAGGGTCTCCAGAATGCTTAGCCACAAGGCATTTCAATCCAACACTATCGATTTCTGTTTTTTATGTGTATGAGTATTTTGTCTGAATGTTTGTACATGTACCATTTGAGTTCCTTGTGCCCTGGGAGGTCAGAGGTTAAATCTCATGAAACTGGAGTTGCCAGTGTTTGGGAACCAACATATGAGTTCTGGGACCAAAACCTGGGTCCTCTGCAAGAGAACACATGCTCTTAACTGGTGAGCCGTCTCTCCAGCCCCATGTCCTGTCATATACATACAGATACAGATACAGATACATCATATAATCATATATATCATAAATATCATATATATCATATACATCTACATCTACACATACACACACACACACACACACACACACACACACATATATATATATACACATATATTCAATCCAGTATCTCCAATGCATCTCTTTTCTCTTACAGGTTAAGTGTTGCTTCCTACACTGTTTTCTTGATTTGTGTCTGTGTTTACTTACTTACTTAGAAGTATGAGTATAATTTACCTTGATGTGGTTTTGTGTTTAGACTATTTCAGATTAACACAGCCTTGACATCTTGTGTCTTTTGCAAATTTCAGATGTTTATGTTTTTATCCATTCTATTTGGTGCTTTTTCATCCCCAAACTTTCTTCTCTCCTTCGAGCACTTTACTCATGAAAAGTCTAGTCTCACAGGCCTCTGAGATTCTGTTTTGTTTTTCCAACCTAGTATACTTTTGTTATTTGTGGGGTTTCTGATAGCTGTCATTCCATTCACTTTTTCTTTAAAAATAGATGTGCATCAAAGAGACAAAAGGAAAATAGTTCAAGTACTAATCTTTTTAATGAATGAAATTAAGAGACATATGCTTTATTGAAGAAGTCAACCCAGTGTGTCTTGCCAATGGATTAGATAGGTTTTGAAACTGAGGGTTCACAGAGGACCTACTGTGACTCAGAGAAAGCTGTAATACACTATTATCTCTACCTACACAATGGAGTAAGTATTACCGTCATTGCCTTTTACAAATAAATAAGATGGGTGTGTTGGGGGCACACTTGCTATCCCAGCACTCCAGAGGCTGAGACAGGAGGATGGTGAGTTTGTGGGTAGCCTGTGCTACACACAGTGGGAACCTGTCTCAAAAACCAAGTCAACAGTGAAAGGAAGACATGACCCCTGTAAAAAAAGAATAGCTTGCTAAAAACACACAGGTAGTTACAGAGAAGCAAGACTTAGAAATGCAGGGACCCTTGACGTCCTGCCACAAATGTATCTGAGTAGAGGCCTTGGTAGAAAGCATAGCTAGGAAGCTATGTCCAGTTCATTCCTAGATCAGCTTTGCCTTAAGAACTCAGGACCCTTGCAAAAGCTCACTTAGACTTCACATAGCCTCTAACACCAACCTTCTCTTCTTTCATTTCCCTTCTTCTCTCCTTTACTGGGGATCATGCATGAGTCACCATGGTGACTCTCTCAGCCTTTCCTGGTTTCCTCCTTCAGGATCTCCAATAGGCGTTCCTCCAACCTCCAAATTCTTAACCTCTCAATGCCATCCTTGCTTCTATTTCCTTGAAGATCCAAGGCAGTGTGGCTTAAGAATTAAGAGGTTGACTGCCCCTCCATATGCTGAAGAAAGGACAAAATCTTTTTGTGGGATGTCTTGGCATTGCACTGAGAAGATCAAATAAAATGTGGGAAGATTTTATAATCTCTTTAATTGAATGCAAATGATGTTTGTCCTTACAATTTAAAAGTTCACACAGTATGACTTGCCCTGGGCTCTGCCTCTGCCCAGCCAGTGGCCCAGGAGGTTAGTTCATTTCAAATTTACTATTTAATCTCTGAGTGCTTTCTTGTGAGAAGTTCAGACTTATCACTTTCATTCTTTACCACATTGAGCAGAGCACTGAATGTATCAGGCATGTGAGTGACATTAGGCCTGTAAGCTTTTTATTTTTTAGTTTTAAATCCAAACACCCTGGGATTTGGCAATAGCTGTAAAGAAATGGGTGTAATTTGCACACCAGTAATTATTCCATTCATCACCATCCCAATTTTCTAAATTGTCTTTAAACAAGGGTGTGGTAAGTCCTTGGAGAACTGCAAAGGGGCTACTCAACCAGTCCTACCTGATTGCCTCGGAGGTACTGAAGATTGCCGGTTATCCCCTGGATTGCCTCAGCCGGGACAAGGGCCTGAGTGTGGGAAGTTCCTGTTCTTTGGGGCCACAAAGACTGGTTTGAATGAATCACCTAGATATTCACAGTAGCTAAAGCCAAGGGGTTCCACTGTTGTTAAACACACTAGTACAGTGAGAAATGTTGGGGGCAAGTCAGACTTCATCAAGATACCAAGAACTTTAAAGGGATATTTCAAAGGCAATAAGAGAGAAGAGTATCCACTAAGAGTTGGTGGCCATTGCTAATGTGTGACAGAAATGAACAAGAGTTCTCCAATCCCCCTGAGCTTTCATCTTTATCATCAAAAGAGCAACAAATTGGAAAATACAGAACTTAGACACTCTCCTTCAAAAGGGGAAGTAAAGTCTGAGATTGGTGAGCTGATAAGAACTCATGTGATGACTATATGAGCTCCAGTCTGGAAGAATCCCATTCCATCGTCGTGACAGTCATGGTAAACATTGATTATCAGATGCACATTATTGCTCCAAGTGCCTATAAAGCTGGAAGTTGTTATCTACATTTCTCTTTCCTGGTGGAATACTTGAGACACACAGACTTTGACTAGCTTGCCCCTGGCACATCTGAATTTAAGCTCAGGCCACATAGCCCAGGACCCTTCCTGAGAAGGTGCGTAGTTCATGGCAGAAGCATGGACTTGCTGGTGAGGTTAGAATCATGGAACCAGAATGCGCATTTTAGTAACATCTACATGTGAATTTTGCGCATACTGTAGTTTTCAAAGTTATGCTCTGGTGCTCAATGGCCGTAGATGCCCAAGTGGGGTGTAGGAGCCTAACTGGAGACCTCCAGATCACCACATAGGAGAGGGCCCATAGTCAAACAGTGTGTTTTTCAAAACTTTTGTCTCAAGGAATCAAGAGAACGAACACCTGCGCACTTGATAGCAAATCCTTGCAAATTGTAGATCAGAGAGTCCAAAGATGACCATGGCAAACCAGTGTAGATTCACAAAGAAAATATTTGTCCTGATGATATCTGCTTTAGATTGTGGGAAACACATCAGCAAAAAGCCACAGCCGTATTCAACATGCATGTCAGCATCAGGAATGAAACCAAGTCCAGGCTTCCATGCTGTATCTGTGGAGAACATGAACGCATCAGGAAAGCTGCTACATAAATGAATAGCTTCATCCCAACGTGACTGAAACTGGGAAGCAAGGACAAGCGAGCTTCTATGGGGTGATGGATTGACCCATCCATTCTTTCATAAACCACCAATGCAGTATTCCACACTCTTCTACATGGACCGAAGAAGAAAACGAGATCATGGTTTCCTAGAACTTCACAACTAAATCAGCACAGATCGTGTTTGATGTTATATCAAAATAAAGCCTGGTGTTTTGACTCATGCCTATAACTCCAGCACTCACTAGGCTGAGGCAGGAGGATTATTGTGAGTTAGAGGCCAGCTGAGCTGCAGAGTGAGATCCAGTCTCAAAAACAAATAAAACACAATACAACAAATCAGGAAGAGACATACATATTGCCTGAACTAGGAAGGGACGCCTTGCTGTGATGCTGACATTAGATACTGACCAGAAGCATCCCTGAGGTTGTCTGATGCAAGAGCATTCTAGACTAAGGGTCAGGCACACAGTTAGGTCCTGGAGCTAGGGATGAATTTGCCATATTAACAGCTCAGAAGGAAGTAGTTGAAGTCTTGGAGGTTACAGTGAGTGGAACCAAATCAGCACATGATTTGGATTTGGAACATGTAACCAGATTTATAATTTTGAAATGACCTGGGTTTCCATATGAAGAAACGCATTATGATGGAGGATAAGCTCTCATCATTATTCAGTTCACATAAAAACCTTCAGGTAAGGGTTTAATGATTAAATCCATGCAAACAGCCTACCTGAGGGATTGCATGGTAAAACTGGATTAATAAGGAAATAGGAAGTTAGTCCACAAACTTTAAAAGGATATAAGCAGAGGTCTGAGGTTAGATCACTACCAACCAAAGTCCTATAGGATAAATATGGATTGAGAATAAAAAAAACTAATTGAATATATGGGGAAAAGATAGATGCTACTGAACTGTGTGGCCAATATGAGACAATAAAACGGTTTTCAAAATTGAATGGAACTTTGGGATTCATTCAGAAAGGTTAATTTATTTGTTTTATTTGTTTTTGAGACTGGATCTCACTCTGCAGCTCAGCTGGCCTCTAACTCACAATAATCCTCCTGCCTCAGCCTATTGAGTGCTGGAGTTATAGGCATGAGTCAAAACACCAGGCTTTATTTTGATATAACATCAAACATGATCTGTGCTGATTTAGTTGTGAAATTCTAGGAAACCATGATCTCGTTTTATTCTTCGGTACATCCCTATTCATCCCTACACTTGAATTTGTATCAGGATCACTTTGAAGATGAAGCCAGAAGATTGTTGAACCATTCAAGAATAAGAATTGAGAAAAATGTCCTTGGGAGACTTCAAGCTCAACAGAGCTGTAACACAGTGACCAGCACAGATGGAGGAATGGATGCATCTTAGATACAATAATTCAATTACACTAAATAGCTAACTGTATACCAAGCACTGCTTTTGTTCCTGATTATCCTTCTAAGTTGGTTTTATCCTTATAATACTTTGAGGAAGAGTATTCAGGTATGATTCCTAGCATACAGATGAGAAAACAGGACAAAAATGACAGTGGATACATTTAGCAAGTGTCTGAATCTGAACTCAATCCTGGTCAGTGCTAGGTCACTTACTTTTATTTTTACACTACAGTGCCTCTCAAAGATACTGTAATGAGATTAAGCCAGAGTGAACTCATTCTACTCAAATAGTCTTCATGTGTCCCATGAAAGCATAACATACACACACACACACACACACACACACACACGCACGTGACATTTTCATCTTTAAATTCTTTGACTTAATTACTGTAAATCTCCTGTGTCAGCTATACCACTTAATTTTCCCACTGCTATGATCAAATGTCTGTTGACAAAGGAGAAAGAGTTAGGTACTAGGTTAAAGACTATCATGGTGGTGAGAGTATCCCATGGGCAGTTCTTAACTGTGGCACAGCAGAAGCATGATACTACTCCCTCACATCTGCATGGACAGAGCTGGACAATAAAGGAGAAACTTAAGGGCTGAGAGAATGAGTTCCATTTAGGACATGCCTGAGGTTTCCAACTTATATTCACCCTGAGAAGTTTACACTGAAGTTTAGAAGGGTCAGCCAAATATTTTTGTAGATATGGGTGGTAGTTGAATCTATGAAACTGTGAAGGTTATCCTGGGACAATGGGAAGAGGCATGGTGTAGTTAGATTGCCCAAAGGGACGCTTGTTGCTGGGTTAAGGCAAAGTCATGTTTGACCACAAGCTATCTGGGTCTCGATAGAGCAGTGTGTTCTAACAAGTCTCTTCTTGGATTCAGGAAATTAGTTTAGATGATAACAAGTTGTTTGACCAGGAAGGGAAGTGACTCAAAGATCTAATCCCTAACTGATTGTCCAAGAGAGTCCCTGTGCTCTGTCTGTGAGGAACTTGGGGTGTCCGAGCACTTATTGGTTATCAACGTTTTCTGAAGTTATAATGAAACCAGTGTAATTATTCAAGAATGTGCCTTTTCCCTCAGTAAACAAAATTACAAAGTCTTCTCTGTTACAAGTGGATTCAGAAATCTCTGCAGACCTGAGTGTTAGAAGAATTTTCTGGGTACCAAGGAGCTACGGCCTCTGTGGCTTCTTTACAGCCCCTAGCAAAGTAGAAATTATCCCCCAAGACACAAGGCTAACACTGTCTTGCCCTTGGGAGTAGCCTTACCCTGGAGAAGTGTCACTTGGGAGACATCAAATTCCCTGACCTTGCCCACACATGACAGCTTGTGAGAACTCCTGAGGAACTAGAGATTAGGAAAGAAAACATCATCAAACAGCTCTCCAGTTTGCCTCTGCCACCTCCTGTGCCTTCAGCCACTGAGCAGATGGAGTCATGGCATTTGTTAGGAGCCTGGGATGAAGTCAGGAGCACATCCTCACTCTCACAAAGAGCCAAATCTCCAGGATCTGAGAATCGATATCCCTCAATATCCCTCCAACATCCTTTTCCTGTGTGATGCATCTGTGCTCACCCGCTGATTTCATACTGTATCTCTTTCATCCCCTGTCTCATATTGAACTCCTGCCATGCTAGAAGCGTCTGTCTGTGTCCTTCCTAACAAGTTGTACAAACGGTCAGAGCATGACAAATGACAATTTCCTTCTAGGGTGATCCTTCCCCAGGGTTCCTCTTTCCCAAATGATCCAAGGGGTCAATGGGATTCCTCAATATGGAGCCCCTCAGTAGAGAGATGACTGCTTCTACCCACTGAGATGGGAGTTCCTGCAGCCTTTGTCAAGCTCTGAACTGTACAAGGGAGGAGGACACAACTGTCATAGTCATGACTAGTAAGAAATGCAGAGCAATATGAGACAGTTCAACTGAAACGCGTCCCTCAGTGAAACATGTCTCTGACTTCCCAAAATATAGCCACACACTGTTCATTCTTTAAGTTCACATTCAGACTTCTGCCTTGGAGCAACAGAAATCCTCTGGGTTCTGGAAGGCTGCTGTTCGGATAGCAGGATCCATTTCTGGCTAGGAGTTTTGGGTTCTCCCACTCCAGGCCTGCTGTGACAGACTTTTCCTGGGGTGACAAAAGATACATGTCTACTTACCCCAGAAAGGGAACTTGCAACAGACCAGAGTAACATTTGCAGGATTGTGCAATTTGGTGAATCAGTGAAATTTCTATTGGGGATACTGATAAGGATTAAGGATAACTCAAATGTGGCAGCATCACTAGAAAAATCAACCCCAATGTGGAAGACACCTCCCCCAAACTGAAAGCCTGGAAGCTTGGAGCTTCTTCCTACACAAGTGGAAGGCAGCTTCAGTCTCTCTCTCTCTCTCTCTCTCTCTCTCTCTCTCTCTCTCTCTCTCTCTCTCTCTCTCTCTCTCTCCCTCCCTCCCTCCCTCCCTTCCTCCCTTTCTCTCTCTCTCTTGTCTCTCTCCATCTCTCTGTCTTTGTCTCTTTCTCTGCCTCTCTTTCTCTCTGTCTCTCTGTCTCTCTCTGTGTGTCTGTGTCTGTCTTTGTCTCTGTCTCTGTCTCTCTCTCCACTTTGGCAACACAAAGTTTTCTGTCTTCACCCCAGCATTTCTTTACTCCTTTTTCCACTGCTGTATGGGTGCCCTCAAGGATCTTTCAAGTTTTTGTTCTCCTGGACTTGTGACCTCTGGTTTACTTTCCTCCAAAACGCCTTCTTTCTTCCTGGGGGAAATGTTTCAATTGGAGGAGACTGTTGCAATTTGGAAAAAAATACCATATTCCAAGATCATAACTTCAGGAGAATCATAACACCCCAATTTAGACTTGTCACTTTGAACTGCTTTGTGGTCTCTTCAGGAGGTGACATTGACATGGGCAATAGAGTGACCATATCCTGGAGAGGCAAGATGACATGGTCTAAGATATGGGTGGCTGGGGACAAAAGAGCAGCTCATAAGAGTGTAATGGTTAACATTGTCAACTTTTGACAGAATCTGGGATCATCCAGCGGACAAATGAATGAGTTAGTTGAGCATTCATCTGTCTCCATTTCCTGATAGTAGATGCAAAGTGACCAGGTGCCTGCTACCAAGACTTTGCTGCAATGATGCCCTGTGCCTTAAAACTGTGAGCCTGCGTAGAACATTCCATTAAGATGTTGTTGATAGGTAGTTTGTCATAGCAACAACAACAACAACAAAAAGAAAAGAAAAGAACAAAAAAGAAACTAACACAGTTTCCGCTACCAGGCTGAGAAGATGCTCACAGTTAGATATTCAAGCTTACAGGGACAGTGAGAGACCCAGGAAGGATCAGTTAGGAATCTAGCAATTCTGGAGCTTTGGAGGACAAGTCTGTTCTAAAGATATAAACTTGGGGCATGGGAATGGAAAGGAAACCAGAATGACATTGAGAGTGGGATGTCCCAGGAACCAAAAAGGAGAAAGACGAGGTGTGTGGACAGTGGTGACATGAAGGCCAAACTAGGAGGGGTTAGGAAAGTTGCAATAAGTAGGTGTGATCTGCGTCATTTAGTCCAAGAGCTGGTGGCCACTGAAGAGAACTGATATAAGGCTCTGAAATCTTACTGGATACTCTTACTTCTCAGGCTCTTTACTGGGCAGCACTGGGGTTGTGTGGCTGTCTTCTCTTCAGTGAAGTCAGACAAAAATGATAGAAAGCAATAAAGACAAAGTGCATTCTATGTGTGAAGGTAAGACTAGATAGATTTTTTAAAAATCGAGAAGCCAGCTCTGCCTGACAGCACTATAAAGAACCCACTGTATAGTGGGGAATTTGAATGTTCCTCAAAGTCCTACATATTAAAGGCTTGGTCCTGGTCCACAGCATCATTTGGAGATGGTGGAACTGTTAGGAGACGAAGTCTATTAAGTTAGGATACTTCAAGGGGGACACTGTGACTCTTGTATTTTGACTCTCTGCTTCCTGTCTGCCAAAAGGTGAGCAGTGCCCTTTGCTGCAAATTCCCTCCACGATGTGCCAGTCCAGGTCAGGAGGCCAAGCAGCTGTAGACCGAAACTCTTGAAATCGTGAGTCAAAATAAAGTAAACCTTTTCTTTTTTTCCCCCTTTCTTTTTTCTTTTTCTTTTTTTTTAAGATGTCACTAGGTAAAAATTCAATTCAACATCTTTGTGGATAGATATTTAGATGGAGAGATAGAAAGGATAGATGGATGATAGTTAAATTCAGATGTCAAGTTGGCTTGATTATATTTGCTTAAATATTCCAGATGCTTTTGTGAATTTGACTTTCAGATGAAATTAATATTTAACAGGTAAAGCAGATTAACCTCTATGTCACAGGTGAGATTCATCTAATCACCTCCATAGAAAAATAGTGACCTCTGCCATGCAAGAAGGGATTCAGAAACAGGCTGGCATGGGTCTGGAGCTGCAGCGTTTCCTGAAGAGCACACCCCACTGACCCACCTGACTATGAACTCATTGCTTAGCTTCTACATAGGCAGGATCTATTCCTTAACATTCTCTATCTCTCCATCTTTCTCTTTCTTCTCCTAGTTTCTTTTGATTTCTTTTACTCCATCCCTCTTTCTCCCCTTCACATCTATTCATTTCTGTATCTACATTTGTCTATCTGCAGCAGACTTCTTCATATATATAAATAAATACATGTATGTATATATTGTATACATATATAATAGCACTTGCTTGTATATGTGCATATCAGTTCATGTTTAATATATAATCAAATGTATAATATATATCATATATTATATATTATGATATATGTATTACATTTGTGTGTATATTGTGTGTATATCTATGGATAGTAGCTAATATAAAATACAATATGCATTATACATAGAGAGAGATAGGTGAAAAAGAGATTGAGAGAGACAGACAGACAGACAGACAGACAGAGACAGAGAGAGAATATCTCACCTAGCCCGGGCTGGCTTTAAATTCAGTATGTAGTTCTGAATGACCTTGAACTTATGATCCTCCCACCTCCAGCTTCAGAATGCTATTAGAGCATGCACTACCAAGCCCTAAGCTATGTGGAGCTAGGATTGAAACCAGGATTTCCTACATGCTCCGCACACACTATGCCAACAAGCTAGTCCTCAAGATGTTTGAAGAGTTAACAAATGTGCTTTCTGTCCAGTTCTTAAGAGATTAGCCACACTTGAGTATCTGGGCTGCTGACGGAAAGCTCCCAAGTGAGGAATTCAAGCACATACACACAGACACACAGACACATAGACACACACAGACACACACACAGACACACCCACAGACACACAGACACAGACACACACACAGACACACACACACACAGACACACACACACACACACACACACACACACACACACACACGGGAATGTCTGAAACACACTTTCCTTTTTTTTTCTTTTATTTTTTGCCTTCTGTTTGAATAATCATTACTCATCTTCTGGAACCTTCCCTGAAGGCTGATTGGATACTGCAGCAGTCATCACCATTCCATCTCTGCCCCTGGTGGAGAGGAAAGTGTCCGGTGATGAGGAGATCAGCCTCTATTACAGTAATAACGAAGAATGGAGAGAGGTGCTCCCAGAGGGGCTCCTGCACCTTGCCTGGCATAATTGACAGGATATAAGTGCTGTTTAAAAAAGAAATGCCCTGTTGCCTTCATCTTTGTAAAGCTTCCAAATTCACCACAGAACAGAAAATTGAACTCCTGTGATAAACTAAAAAGGCAAGAGAGCCAGCCTTCTGCATTTCCGGGAATGAAGCAGGAGGAAGCCAACAGAAATGGTGAAAGGACCCTTGCATGGGGGCATTTTTTTCTGTTATTCTTCTCACCCCAGACTAACTCCTCTGTTGGATCCATATAACCATATACTGCAAAAAAGAATGGCTCCAGTCATACATGCGGCAGCCACGACCCAAATGATGAGGCAACCATTACTTGCAGGAAAGTGGAACTACACAGGGCAGCCTTCTCTCTCCTGCTGGCAACCTCATGCCCAGCTATGACATGACCGACCCTCAGTTTTGTATCCACGACACCTGGTGTACCAAAACTAATCTTTTAAGGCAGTATTTATTTACAAGTCAGGTGGCTTTTCTACCTTTCCATTTTTAGTACTGTGTTCTCCTTGGAACTACTTGAGGCATTATCCCTAAAAAGATCGGAAAACACGGAATTTTACAAACCATCCAAAGAATTAAGGACGGTGAGGAAGTGAGTCCTCACTACGGCAAGACTTGGATGCAATTATTAAAATAACTTTACATATTCTGTTATTGGTTTGACTTCTTGTTCACGGCATTTTTAGTACCCCTTTCTTGCCTTTCCAAAGCGTGGGTCGGATGTGGCAATTTGAGATCTCACTTTCACATTTGATTATAAGAGGACCACAGTGAAAGCAACAACAGTCCCAATGCTGATTGACAGATAAACAAAATGTGGTAGAAATACAGTAGGGTGTTATTCAGCCATAAAGAGATGGGCCATTTGGACACATGGTAACATGAGTGAACCTTGAAGACATTGCTCTATGGGAAATCAAAAGATAATTAGCTTGTGATCTATTCATGTGAAGTATCAGGTGTCGACAAATTCACAAAGACAAAAATTCGGAACTGAGTATATCCATGAAAACTGGATGGATGAGCCTGGTGTGGTGACTCACACCATAAACTCAGGAGACTGAGACACAATTGTCTTGAGTTTGTGGCCAGCCTGGGCTATACAGTAAGTTCCACACCAGTTGAGATAGTGTGAGACTGTCTCAAAACCAACCTACCATCTACCACCAACCCAAAACAGCCATCAAAATGAAAACTAAAAGGAAAGAATTGAGTCAGTCAGCTGTTGTTTAATGGTGTGTATAGTATGGAGGTGAAAGCTCATATCCCCAGATGATGCACTGTATTGGAAGGATGTGAACATTTAGTGAGTCAGGCCTTGCAGGAGTTGGGGATCGGGTGAGTCCTGGAGTTATACAGACTGGCCTTAATTCTTGTCCATTCTTTTTACCCTGATGGCAGATGCAGTATGACTAGCTGCCTTTAACCCTTGCAGCCATGCCTTCTCTTCTACAGTGGACTGGAGCTCTTCAAACTACAAGTCAAAACAATCCCATCTATCCTAAGTTGTTTCTTGCCAGCTACCTTGGTCACAGAAATGAGACAGTCAGTGATAGAAATGGGCACTGAGCTTCTGTCCAGGATGAAGAAATCTCAAGGTGTACAGTACTGAAAACTACACATCATTGTGTGTATACTTAATGCCAAGGAACAGTACCCCAAAAGGTGTTTAAGGGATAAGTTCTGTTATGTATATTTTATCACATTTTAGAAAGTTGTCTACTTACCAAAGGCAATCAGACAGCTAAAGGATCTGCGTCTTGAACCATTCAGGTTGGGAGATAGCAGCTACCTATTCCAAACTCTCTTAGGCATCTCTGTGGAGATGCCCTTCCAGCAAGATTTCAGAGTTCAAGGAGAAGCCAAGAACTGATGACAATCTCCTTGAATGCCTTCTCCAAGCCCATCCAGATACTGAACTGGCATAGCCTGACAGCATGTTCACTGCAGCTTCACGAGAAACCCAGGGTCTCCTGGGTAAGGAAGCACTCCTGGACTTCTGACCCTCAGAAACCATGAGGCAATGCCTTCTTTAAAAATCTCAAAGTCATCTGTTGTAATAGATGTGAAATATAAGGATGAATGACTTCACAAATTCACACTAATGGTGAATAACAAAACTAAAATAATACAGAAGGATTATAGTTGTCAGGAACAACCTTCCTCCTGCACAACAATCAGGGAAGTACTAGCTGATGTGGTAAAGAAAAATGTCTGCCTTCTCATCCTGTGTGTATTCCTCCTTTGCATTTTATTCTGTAACATATGGCTACCTCCTCTCAGTTTCCACATGACCCCCTTCCCTATATTGCATTGTGTGGGAATGGTTATCTTTAAAGAACACCAGAATGTTGTGGTGATTCAAATGCATACAGAGTCCATGCTTCAGCTTTATACAGGGATTTCTAAGTCTTGCGGCCAAACATACAGAAACTAGGAAGTTCACAAAGCAACACCGGCAACCTATCTCTTTTCTCTTCCTGAACTTCCTGTCTACCTTTACCACAGGGATGGTGAGATCCTTGCATGCTTCTGAGGAGCTTACAGCAGGAATGTCCACAACCAGGAAAACATGTCAGCACTCAGCAATGTCCGAAACAGGCTGTGCCAGGACCTGTCTATAAATAGCACGTGGAAGGTAAGGACTGGAGATCTGGTCAACTCAGGAATAGTATTACCTATCTGAGGAATCATTTAGCTGTGGTGGAATAACTCAGGCAACTAATAAAACATTGTATTATGTCATGTCTTTAGAGAGATGTAAGGTGGGAGGCAGAAATCTTTCAGAGAACACCTGTGCAATAAAATTTCTAAAAATGAAGTAAGTCATGCATGTTGTGTTCTGGAAACAAATATCAGCTAGTGACTAGTAAACACCGAATATGGCTATTCCTGTGGTTTGGTTGGTAGTCACATTTTTGTTTGTTTGGGCTTTTTATTTTTTTTTTGGTTTTATTTTATTTTTCTAGATAAGGTTTCTCTGTATAGCGCTGGCTGTCCTGGAACTCACTCTGTAGACCAGACTGAGATCCACTTGCCTCTGCCTCCTGAGTATCAGGATTAAAGGCATGCACCACCACCACCCAGTTGGGACCACATTCTTAAGGCAAGACGTCAGAAGGGTTTGATATGTGGCAGGATTTCCTGTGTTTGTTACTATGCACTCCATCAATTGGAAATGTATCATGCACATGAGAAACCCATTCTATGCTGGTATCTTAACTTGTTATGGATTTTCAAAGCAGCACAAAGGAAGAGATAATAGATAAAGGTCTTAGATCTCCCATTCTTTGTTTCCAAGGTCTCTCTGGGCTTCCATTGTGTCATCATTAAAATGGGGTCATTCTACCCAAGATGTCTAGATAGGACCAGATGATCCACTGAATTGTCTTCCAGTATTAAAGCCTATAATTCTGTGGGCTGAGTCTTGACGTCCACAGGGTACCACAAGGACGCTCCCAGGGAGCCACATTCAGATCACTACAGGACAAATGAAGCAGGGCTTCCATGCCTACATTCCACATCCAACCAACAACCCAAAATAAAAGTCAAGAACATGAATGAGTTTAATATTGGTCAGTAGCTTTGCAAACATCCACAGTTGGGGTTTATATTCTTCTGTCAGCAGGAAGGTGAGACTCCAAAGGACTGAGAAATGTGTTCATTAGGGAGAGCAAGCTAGAAGACTGTCTGGACAAGAGGGATGTTTACATAAAACTGGTCCTCAGTACATACATGGGCATCATGAGAGTCCTTCAAGGCTCAACTCTGTGCCTTCATTGCCTTGGCGGCCCCTGACAACAGATGAAGCAAGACTTTCCTCAGACAATCTTCTGGGAAAGTGAAATAGCCAATAATTGCTTTTTTCTTTTCTTTCTTTCTTTTTTTTTTTTCCCAAAAAGAGTTTTTCCATTTCTCATCAAATGGAAGAATCCTTGCACAAGAGTGCTCAACCTAGGTCTGTGCGTAGATCTTGAAGTACAATTTGGTAGTGGCCTGGGATTCACAGCCTCCCTAGGGAGCAGTGAAACAATTCGCTAGATGTTTCTTACCCCCATCCCTTGACCTTAAACCCTCAGAAGAAATGAAAAGCTGTCTCTCAGAACAGAAAGCTTAGGAACCCCTGCTGCAGTATGCTACTGTGTCTTTAAGGCTTCCATGGAAACGAAAGCTAGGTCAAAGCTATTAAGGGAGTGGAGAGGCACTTTCCTCAGAAAAATTGAGAATAACAGAAGACAAAATACAAAATCTTTTGCTGACAAAATACAAGATTTTGGCTTTCTGGCTCACGTTTAGTTATGGGATATTAAAGAAAATATTTTAATTTGAGAATGAGAATAGCTCATTACTGAAAGAAAAGGGAAAACTTTTGCTTTGAAGATGGGCCCCCTGTCATTTATATATTGTGCAAACTTATCCCTCTCTTCCAGCAATTATCTCTACCCTCTCTCAGTTCATAGAGAACCATCAGGAAGCCTGCAAGAAAGCCACTCTACTAGACTTGATTCCAGCCTTGGGAAGTAGGAAAAGAAAACAGAAGCAAGTTAACTCAAATTTCTTTAAATGCAGCCTGCAACTTGCAGCATGTTTATTTTTACATTAACATGTAACCAACCTTTGGGTGGCTTCCTGGACACTGGGAGCATCCATCAGATGTCCACTAAAGCTTTCCCAAAGCTTTGCAAAATAAACTAGAAGTGATACAATGATTTCCCCCAGATTCAAGATATCTGCTCTCACCTAGGTGCAGTCTGGACACTTGGTAGCACTTAGTTCTGTAGACAAAGGAAAAGTATTAGAAACGTTTTTATTTCAGATCTCTTATAGGGACAAGAAATAATTTCCTTTGAATTCTCCATTTCAGCCTAGGACAATAACAACTGGGCAGGGATTTGGCCCAATACTTTGTAAGGTTCGAACTCTCATCTGTGGCTGTCAGATTGACATTTCGTACTAAATCAATAGACCATTGTTATTGAGACACCAGCTGCTCTAGCTTCCAGAAGATTCTGAAAGTAATCTTTGCTAAAGCTATAGAGTCTCCTCCATGCCTCAGCCAAGTCTAATACTCTTTAAGGAAACACGACTCAAACTTAGCAGCTGTTCAAGTGGGAAGGTCTAGAATTTCTGTGAGGCAGTAAGTCACAGAAGGTAACCATACAGGTGAACAGTCTCTATAGGGACGCTATTCCCACCATTGACAAACTGGATGATCTCAGGATGTCCTCAGGGCCTCAGTTTTATCCTCTGAGGAGGGAGAACCCACCCAGAACGTCAGGGAGTGCAGTAAAATAGAGGAGATGTAAATCTGATGCTTCAAACAATGGGCACACAACAGGCACTCAGTAGCTATGTGAATTATATTGATGCTATACTCTTCCAACATGTATGTATTTCCATTAAGGGCAGGAAGAGTCCATTCGCTTGGATTCAGGCTGCACTTGCAGTTTGACACTGGCTCCCTCCTGTTTGCTTTCTCTTGTCCTACTGGGCTCTGGAGTCTTCTCTGTTCTTCCTCACAACAATTCTCCTCCATTTTGTTGTTGTTGTTGTTAAATCCACACCATCTCTAGTCCTTCTGGACATCCTCAGTGCCAAACAATAAAATAGCAAGTGTTGATTTAAGGTCTTTATGAAAGCTAATAATTCTGAGGTATTTTGGGAATCATTTACAAAAGAAAGATTGTGGTATTTATTTATGTGCATACACTGTAGCTCTCTTCAGACACATCGGAAGAGGGCATCAGATCCCATTACAGATGGCTGTGAGCCATCATGTGGTTGCTGGGAATTGAACTCAGGACCTCTGAAAGAGTAGTCAGTGCTCTTAACCACTGAGCCATCTCTCCAGCCCCTGTGGTTTTTGTTTTAATTTAGTTTTTTCTCCCCTAGGAGGATTGGGGATGTCAGGTAATATATGGGGTGTGTAAGATGAGATACATAGGTAGGTGCAGCATTTGCTGTCATATGAATCATGGCTAAAGTGCTAATCTGGATAACTCATGACAGGAGTCTGAGGAGTGAGTGTTGAATATAGAGAACTCTGGGTCGATTCAAGGACTAAGGCTTTGTGGTATTGATGCTGTGCTTAATGACAACACTATTAAGTTGATAAGCATGGCATTAAAGTCCAAGTGTTACTGTCCTGACAGTTCCCAGGGACACTGTCAATAAAGTCATGATAGTCTGGATCAGTCAAATCTCATAGCCACGTCTGGTTTGATGGAGACAGATACACCTGCTGGATGTTCCAAACAGGAAAGCCACAGCTACAGAACAGAACCAGGTAATGGAAGGAAAATAGATGACAGGTGCCCTGTATTAATTTCCATTAATTAGCATCTTGGAGACCGGCAACACAAGCAATTAGGTAACCGGTAGAGGACAAGAGGATTCCAATTCTACATGCATCTCTCCTGTGAATCCACTAGGTTTGTAAAAAGTATTTCACCTTTATGACCCTAGACCCTAGATGCCCAAGAATTTGATCTCATCTTCCTCTCCGAGTTGGTGATTTCAATAGGCTTCTTCTGAGAAATCCCTAAAGCAATTTAAATACCACAAAGCAATTTAAAGCCCACTCCGATGCAAGGCATCAGAGTCTGGGCATCAAAAGGAATCCTGAGGAAATGCAGGCAGTGAGATTCATCTGAGGAACTGGTGATGCGGAGGGATAGAGCAGAGAGTAGAGAGCAGGAAGTGTTGCTCTGATAGTTAAATTTCTAGCCTCTTAGAACAGGTGGAACTACTCCACCACTTTCTAATTAAGGTAAAGGCCTGCCACACAGCAGGGATTTACAGCTGGTTTCTTGAACTTGGTCAACAGCCTCCCCTAGGGAGGCCATAGGCTTTAATGGGGAAGATACAACTGTGGTTTTACTATTTGTACATAAAACGTCTGCCTATCAAATTGATTGTGTTTATGAGCATAGATTGGTGATGCCTTCAGTTTAGGGCAGAGAAACTTCATTTTGCCTTGGGCTGTGGTAGCTGCGGGAACTCAGAACTAGTCAGAGTCTTGAGAATGAGAGATGGTTGACTGCCCAGCCTTAAGTGGAATATCCATAGCATCCCCTCCAAGTCTCAGGTAATATTACAGGGGAGGAGGTGGAAAGAACATAATAGCCAGAGGGAGGCATGAGTGTTGTGTAACTGACTTTCAGGCCTTTACACTCAAATGATGGTGGCTGTGAAATGACCTGTACAATGTCCAGCTGTGAAATGACCTGTCACTATCCTGTCATATAGGAAAGAGGAGCTTCCAATGTCCAACTCCTTCCTGAGGATTTATAGGCCTTTGCTAGGGGAAAGAGAGATATTTTCTTCAGTTCTATAGTTAATGGTAAGGTACACATGCTCATAAAAAGCAAAAACAAATAAACAAAAAACCTTCACCAATGCTTCTATAAGAAACCCTAATGAAACTCATTGGGTCACCAAAATCAGTCGAAGCCATGAATGTAGAGAACAGAGTGGCTGGGAAGCAGAAGGGGATATGTGGGGATGGGAAGGAGCAAGAGAGGGTAGTGGGGGGGGGATAAATATGATCCAAGTGCATGTATAAAGTTGTCAAGATAAAACTCACTATTAGGTACAATAATGTTGCTAATAAAAATGTTTTTTAAAATGAGGCAGATGAGTAGCTCTACTTGGGTGGTTTGCATTAAAGAGATTTTGAAATGCAGATGTCAGAGTCTAGCTCAGAGCAATTATATGGAACTTTCTGGATATATGACCTAAGCTTTTGTATGTTCTAATGGGCATGTGACCTCAAAAATTCAGCTTGCAGTGGAAATCACTGAAGACTAGGGACTGCCTGGCATTTTTTTTTGTTTACTTGTTTTATTCATTTATATCTATTTCCAGATTCACCTCTATCTATCTATCTATCTATCTATCTATCTATCTATCTATCTATCTATCATCCCCAAGGATGATAGCCTACAAAGAGCCTAAGAAGGTTGCTAGCTGGTTCCGTTGGAGAGAAAAAGAAAAGAAAAAAAAAACCCTCCAGAACCAATCAGATTTCAAGGAAGGCTGTGAATAGACTGGAGACAGCACAGCCATGATGGGTATAGACTTAGGAGGGAAGCTGAGATGGACAGGGTGTGGTCTAAATGACTCCACATCTGTACAAACCTCAGGGTAATGGTCAGCACTGTATTTTCTCTGAACATTTAACCTTAGCACTGAGCCAAAGCCCAGCTACAACAAAATGCCAGTCAGATGGAATGAGGATCCAAGTGTTCCTTAAGAGTCTTGTTTCGATAGTTGGTTGGTTGGCTTTGTTAGCTTGCTTAACTTCTCTGGGAGGTACTTTACAGGCTTTTTGTGTATTTGCGAAACTACAGATCTAACTTCTCGAAAACACACATACACACACACACACACTTTGTTTGAGGCCTAGGTTACAAGTTCTATGGAAGAGTTAGGGGAAGGATTGAAGGAACTGAAGGGAATGGCAATCCCATAGGAAGACCAACAGTATCAACTAATCCAGAGATCCCAGTCTAAGCCACCAACCAGAGAACATACGTGGGCTGACCTGTGGCCCCCTGGCACATATGTAGTAGAGGACTGTTTTGTCTTGCCTCAGTGGGAGAGGATACACCTAATCCTGTAGACTTGATACCCAGAGAAGGGGGATGCTAGGAGAGGGGTAAGGTGGAGGTGGCTATATGTGTGAGGGGGATGAAGGTTGAGGGGTGGGTGAGCAGGGGAGCACACTCTCAGAGGCAAACGGGGGCGAGGAGGAATTCTGGGAGGGGGAACCAGGAAGGGGACAACATTTGGAATGTAAATAAATAAAATAATTTAATTTTTTAAAAAGGACAAAAACTAAAGGAAGAATAAATCCAAACTTCTGTTCATCATGGAAACTGTTATCATCATTGGTGGTGTTGTTCTAACATAGAAACCTGCAGGCAGAAGGGAAGTATAATAGCTGGGTATGGTGGCACATGCTAATAACATTAGCACCTGGGAGGAAGAGGTAGGATGATTAAAAAAAAAAGTAAACCTGGGCTACACAATGAAATCTTGGATCAGAAAAGTAATGTGTATGGGAACTATAAGGAGGGAGGAATGGTGGAGAATGGTGTTTTGTGGGGACACATTTTCTTTCTGTAGCGAGGTCACTTCTGTGTCTCAAAAATGAACATTCTTTTTTCCTAAATACTTTGGGCCACTTGATGTCTTCTCATGTTTTATTATTCCATTAAATGGTGATATATCGTGTGCACCTTTCCTTACAACTTTGCAACAGCCAAAGGGGCACATGCCAGTTCATGATAGCTGCCTGCGTTTCTAACACTATCTGCATTTTTAAATTTTTACTAATACCATTACAGCATAGAACTTTTGATTTGGAAAATAAAACCATTTCTGTTCTAATAGAAAATGGAAACTCAATTTTTGGTGTTCTATTTTAATTTGGATTTTCACCAGCCAGTGATTTTAATCAAGAGTGAAATCTGCGTTCTTGTTTAGCCTTAGCGTCTCAAATCTAAAATGGGAAAATCACAGCTTCAGTAACAGAATTGAGAATGAGGTCCTGGCATCTTTCTTAAAAGGAATTTGGATAAAACCTCTCAGTAAATGCTCACAAATTGCTCACACCGTATGTTTAAATAGACACAAACAGGCTTAGAAAACCTGGTTGGATTCAATGCTGTCATTTAGGTATGTGAAAAATGGCTGGGGTTTCTTCTTGAATGTATTCTTAAAAATGCATTTATTTTATGCATATGAGCACTTTACCTGTTTGTATGTATGTGCACCACATGTGTGCCTAGTGCCTGAAGAGGCCAGAAGAGGGCGTTGCATCTCTGGGGCTGAGGTTAGAGATGGTTGTGAGCTGCCATGGGGTGCTAGGGACTGAACTCAGGTACTCAGGAAGAGCAGCAAGTGCTTTGAGCCATCTCTTCAATCACTCCTTCATGAAATTTGGATCAACTGATTTGCTCCAAGGTAGTGAAGGAGATGAAGGCGATGATTAAAGAGATCATATGCCTGGGCTCTCTATGTCTATGAAGAACTGATAAAACCATGGGAAGGTCCTGCTGCACTCCTGGGGTCTCAGTTATAACTTCTAAGATTCTGAGCCCATCGCTTCTCGGCCTTTTGGCTAAGATCAAGTGAAGATTCTGAGCCCAGTTTGGAAGTTTGAAATCTGCAGACCACTCACATTGCAAGTAGGGTGAGCTATGAAACATTCCAAGGAATCTTTTGACTTTATCTGCCAACCTTAAAAAAACCTTATAAAGTATACTGCCCTGAGGTTTATCCAAACACAAGAAAAGTCTTTAAGATTAGCAGTGATTTATAGGTCATCACAGATAACTCTCCTCCCATTTACAGAAGAGACTATCACTTCTATGAACGTATTTTTTTTTATCATTTTCTTCTGCTTTTTTAAAATTTCCTATATTCTTTATTTACATTCTGAATGATTTCCCCTTTCCTGGTTCCCCCCTCTCTGAAAGTCCCATAAGCCCTCTTCCCTCCCCCCTGTTGCCCAGTCAACCCCCTCCCGCTTCCCTGTCCTGGTATTCCCCTACACTGCTGCATCAAGTTTTTCCAGGAGCAGGGGCCTCTCCTTCCTCCTTCTTGGGAATTAATTGATATGTGACTTGTGTCTTGGGTATTCTGAGCTTCTGGGCTAATATCCACCTTATTAACGATTGCATACCATGTATGTTCTTTTGTGATTGGGTTACCTCACTTAGGATGATATTTTCCAGTTCCAACCATTTGCCTAAGAATTTCATGAATTCATTGTTTTTAATTGCTGAGTAGTATTCTTTTGTGTAAATATACTACATTTTCTGTATCCATTTCTCCGTTGAGGGACATCTGGGTTCTTTCCAGATTCTGGCTATTATAAATAAGGCTGCTATGAACATAGTGGAGCATGTGTCCTTATTGCATGCCAGGGAGTCCTCTGGGTATATGCCCAAGAGTGGTATAACAGGGTCCTCCGGAAGTGTCATGTCCAGTTTTCTGAGGAACCGCCAGACTCATTTCCAGAGTGGTTGTAGCAGCTTGCAATCCCACCAGCAATGGGGGAATGTTCCTCTTTCTCCACATCCTCGCCAACACCTGCTGTCTCATGAGTTTTTGATCATAGCCATTCTGACTGGTGTAAGGTGAAATCTCAGAGTTGTTTTTATTTGCATTTCCCTAATGACTAAGGATGTTGGACATTTCTTTAGGTGCTTCTCAGCCATTCGATATTCCTCAGGTGAAAATTCTTTGTTTAGCTCTTGTACCCCATTTTTAATAGGGTTATTTGACTCTCTGGAGTCTAACTTCTTGAGTTCATTGTATATATTGGATATAAGCCCTCTGTCGGATATAGGGTTGGTAAAGATTTTTTCCCAATTTGTTGGTTGCCATTTTGTCCTTTTGACAGTGTCCTTTGCTTTACAGAAACTTTGTAATTTTATAAGGTCCCTTTTGTTGATTCATGATCTTAGAGCATAAGCTATTGGTGTTCTGTTCAGGAAATGTTCTCCTGTGCCCATGTGCTCAAGGCTCTTCCCCAGTTTCTTTTCTATTAGTTTCAGTGTGTCTGGTTTTATGTGGAGGTCCTTGATCCACTTGGAGCTGAGTTTAGTACAAGGAGATAAGAATGGATTGACTTGCATTCTTCTGCATGCTGACCTCCAGTTGAACCAGCACCATTTGTTGAAAAGACTATCTTTTTTCCACTGGATGGTTTTAGCTCCTTTGTCAAAGATCAAGTGACCATAGGTGTGTGGATTCATTTCTGGGTCTTCAATTCTATCCCATTGATCTCCATGCCTGTCACTGTACCAATACCACACAGTTTTTAACACTATTGCTCTGTAGTACTGCTTGAGGTCCGGGATATTGATTCCCCCAGAAGTTCTTTTATTGTTGAGAATAGTTTTAGCTATCCTAGGTTTTTTGTTATTCCAGATGAATTAGATTTGCTCTTTCTAACTCTATGAAGAATTGAGTTAGGATTTTGATGGGGATTGCCCTGAATCTGTATATTGCTTTTGGCAAGATGGCCATTTTTACTATATTAATCCTGCCAATCCACGAGCATGGAAGATTTTTCCATCTTCTGAGGTCTTCTTCGAATTCCTTCTTCACAAACTTGGAGTTCTTGTCATACAGATCTTTCACTTGTTTGGTTAGAGTCACACCACGATACTTTATATTGTTTGTGGCTATTGTGAAGGGTGTCATTTCCCTAATTTCTTTCTCAGCCTGCTTATCCTTTGAGTATAGGAAGGCTATTGATTTGCTTGAGTTGATTTTATATCCAGTCACTTTGCTGAAGTTGTTTATCAGCTGTAGGAATTCTCTGGTGGAGTTTTTGGGGTCACTTAAGTATACAATCATATCATCTGCAAATAGTGATAGTTTGACTTCTTCCTTTCTAATTTGTATCCCTTTGACCTCCTTTTGTTGTCTAATTGCTCTAGCTAGAACTTCAAGTACTATATTGAAAAGATATGGAGAGAGAGGGCAGCCTTGTCTAGTCCCTGATTTTAGTGGGATTGCTTCAAGTTTCTCTTCATTTAGTTTGATGTTGGCTCCCGGTTTGCTATATATTACTTTTACTATATTTAGGTATGGGCCTTGAATTCCTGATCTTTCCAAGATTTTTAGCATGAAAGAATGCTGAATTTTGTCAAATGCTTTTCAGCATCTAATGAAATGTCCATGTGGTTTTTTTCTTTGAGATTGTTAGTGGATTACATTGATGGATTTCCTTATATTGAACCATCCCTGCATCCCTGAGATGAAGCCTACTTGATCGTGGTGAATGATTGTTTTGATGTATTCTTGGATTCGGTTGGCAAGAATTTTTGAGTATTTTTGCATTGATACTCATAAGGGAAATTGGTCTGAAATTCTCTTTCTTTGTTGGATCTTTGTGTGGTTTTGTTGTCAGCATAATTGTGGCTTCATAGAATGAGTTGGGTATTGTTCCTTCTGTTTCTATTTTGTGGAATAGTTTGAAGAGTACTGGTGTTAGATCGTCTTTGAAGGCCTGATAGAATTCTGCACTAAAACCATCTGGTCCTGTGCCTTTTTTGGTTGGAAGACTTTCAATGAGCACTTCTATTTCTTTAGGGGTTATGCGACTGTTTAGATGGTCTATTTGATCCTGATTTAATTTTGGTATTTGGTATCTGTCTAGGAAAATGTCCATTTCATCCAGATTTTCCAGTTGTGTTGAGTATAGGCTTTTATAGTAGGATCTGATGATTCTTTGAATTTCCTCAGTTTCTGTTGTTATCTCTCCCTTTTCATTACTGATTTTGTTAATTTGGGACTGTCTCTGTGACCTCTGGTTAGTCTGGCTAACGGTTTATCTATCTTGTTGATTTTCTCAAAGAACAGCACCTGGTTTTGTTGATTCTTTGTCTGGTTCTATTTGTTTCTACATGATTGATTTCAGCCCTGAGTTTGATGATTTCCTGCCTTCTACTCCTCTTGGGTGTATTAGCTTCTTTTTGTTCCAGGGCTTTCAGGTGTGCTGTTAAGCTACTAGTGTATGCTCTCTCCAGTTTCTTTTTGGAGGCACTCAGGGCTATGCATTTTCCTCTTAGCACTGCTTTCATTGTGTCCCATAAGTTAAGGATATGTTGTGCCTTCATTTTCATTAAATTCTAAAAAGTCTTTGATTTCTTCTTTATTTCTTCCTTGACCAAGGTATCATTGAGAAGAGCATTGTTCAGCTTCCATGTGTATATGGAATTTCTGTTATTTTTGTTGCTATTGAAGACCACCCTTACTCCATAGTGATCTGATAGGAGGCATGGGATTAGTTCGATCTTCTTATATCTGTTGAGGTCTGTTTTGTGATCAATTATATGGTCGATTTTGGAGAAGGTACGATGAGGTGCTGAGAAGAAGGTATATTCTTTTGCTTTAGGATGAAATATTCTATATATATCTGTTAAATCTATTTGGTCCAAAGCTTCAATAGTTTCACTGTGTCCCTGTTTAGTTTCTGTTTTCCTGATCGGTCCATTGCAGAGAGTGGAGTGTTAAAGTCACCCACAATTATTGTGTGAGGTGCAATGTATGCTTTGAGCTTTAGTAAAGTTTCTTTTACAAATGAGGGTGTCCTTGCATTTGGAGCATAGATGTTCAGAATTGAGAGTTCTTCTTGGTGGATTTTTCCTTTGACCAGTATGAAGTGTCCTGGTGTGTTGGTGTATCCAGGACTTGCAGTTGTCAGAGAGTTGAGTTCAGATGTTGCCATATTGCCTTGATTTCTGTTAGTAACATTCCTATGTTCGTATTTTGCCATCTGGTTATCTCTGGCGTTAGTTGGTCCTGCTGTCACTGGCTGGTGCTTGAACCTCCTGTGAGACTGCAAGACTATTTCCGCACCCCTGGATGTCCGGGTTTCCCTTGGCACAGATTGCTGAGGGGCTGCCCTATTCCTGGGTGCTGTTGGAGCCCTGGTGTGCCTTGCCCCAAGCAATGTTATACTTGGAATATCTCTGTACTTGGTTGTTCCTGTCTGGTCCGCCACCAGAGCAAAGATGGTGGAGGCTGCGGGACCCCCTCCAAGCGGGGGGGTCACCCTGCAGGGCAAATATGTCTATGAAAGTATTAACAGGGGAACAAACCTTTCCTTTAAGTTGCCTCTTACAGGTGTTTGGTCACAGCCACAAGAATAGTAACTGACATTGCTCAGACATGATGTGATCACAGCAGGCTTCCTTCCCACATCAAATTCAAACAATACCTCTCCACTAAGCCAGCTCTACAGAGGATACTAGAAAACTCCAACCCAATGAGGCTAATTATACTAAGAAAACATAAGAAATAAATGATTTCACACCATTAAGACCAATAGAGGAGAAACACGTTTGAAAACACACACTACCACAACCAACTTCAAAATAACAGCAAATAACAATCATTGGTCATTAATTATCTCTCAACATCACTGGACTCAAATTGTCTAGTAAAAAAGACACAGGCTTATGGAATGAGTGTGTAAACAGAATCCATCATTCTGCTGTATATGAGAAACACATCTCAGCAACAAAGAAAGTAATTATCTTAGTATAAAGGGCTAGAAAATGGTTTTCCAAGAAAATGGACCTAAGAAACAAACTGGAGTAGCAGTTCTAACATCTAATAGAATGAACTTTCAACTGAAAGTAATCAAAAGAGACAGGAAAATAGAATTCATACTCATCAAAGGAAAAATCCACCAAGAGGACATCTCAATTTGGAACATCTATGACCCAAATGCATGAGCACTTATATTGTAAAAGAAACATTACTAAAGCTTAAATCACTCATCTTACCCCACATATTATTAGTAGGAGACCTTAACACCCTACTCTCAACAATGGACAGGTCATTGAGACAGAAACTAAACAGATAAATAATGAAACTAGCAGAGATAATGATTCAAGTGGACCTAACAGATATCTATAGAACATTTCACTCAAGCACAAAAGAATATAACTTCTTCCTAGCACCTCAGGGAACCTTCTCCTGAAGTTGACCATATAATCAGTCACAAAGCAAACCTCAACAGATACAAGAAAATTGAATTACCCCATGGATCACCGTGGATTAAGGCTGGATTTCAACAAAAGAACAAACAGAAAGCCTATATACTCATGGAAACCGAACAGCTCTCTACTTAATGATCACTGGGTCAGGAAATAAAGAAAGAAAAATTAAAGACTTTCTAGAATTCGGTGAAAATGAGGGTAAGACATCTCCAAACTTATAGGACACTGTGGAAGCAGTGCTAAGACAAAAGTTCCAAGCACTGACTGTCCTCATAAAGAAATTGAAGAGTTCTCATACTAACAAATTTAAAGTATGTCTAAAGATTCTAGGGGAAAAAAAGAAGCAAGCATACCCAGGAGGAGTAGGCAGCAGGAAGTAATCAAACTCAGGGCTGAAATAAATCAATTAAAAACAGAAAGAATAATACAAAGAATCCATGAAACCAAGATCTGGCTCTTTGAGAATACCAAAAGATAGACAAACCCTTAGCCACAATAACTAAAAGGCAGAGAGACAGTACCCAAATTAACAAAGTCAGAAATAAGAAGGGAGACATAACAATGGACACTGAGGAAATGTAAAGGATCATTAGATATTACTTCAGAAGCCTGGACTCTACAAAATTGGAAAATCTAACTGAAATGGAAAATTTTCTAGACAGATACCAATTACCAAAGGTAAATCAAGATCAGATAAGCTATCTGAATACTCCTATAAACCCTAAGGAAATAGAAACAATAATTAAAAGTCTCCCAATGAGACAAGGTCCTGGGCCAGATGGTTTTAGTGCAGAATTCTACCAGACTTTCAAAGAAGAGCTAATGCCAATACTCCTCAAACTATTAAAAAAAAATAGAATGACTAAGATCTAAAACTCAAAGGACAAAACATGCCGGCAAAGATGTGGAACAAGGGGAATACTCCTCCACTCTGGGGGAGAGTGCAAACTGGCACAACCACTGTGGAAATCAATTTATTGGTTTCTCAGAAGGTTGGGAATAGTTCTACCTCAAGGCCCAGCTATACAGTTCCTCGACATATACCCAAAGATGCTCTATCGTCTCACAAGGACACTCGCTCAACTATGTTCATAGCAGCTTTATTCGTAATATCAAGAAACTGGAAACAACCAATATGTTTCTCAATTGAAAATGTGGTTTATCTACACAATGGAATGCTACTCAGCCATTAAAAACAATGGCATCATGAATTTCTCAGGTAAACATATGGAATGAGAAACTATCATCCTGAATGAGGTAACCCAGACCCAAATGGACATTCATTGTATTTATTCACTTATAAGTACAAGATAGCCATGCTATAATCAACAGACCCAAAGAAGCCAAATAACCAGGAAGGCACAAAGGAGAATGCTTGAATCCTTCTCAGAAAATGAAACAACATAGATATCAGAGATCGATAGAAGGAGGGAACTGGGTGGAAGAGGGGATGGAGAGGGCATGGTATAGGCTGGGGGGGGGAAGATCATATATAGGGAGAACAGAGGAGAGAGAAGGGAGATCGGCTGGATGGGGGAGCAATCTCTAAGACATGCCAGAGATCTGGGAAAGGGAGAGGCCCCAGAGAGTGTAAGGGAGCAACTCTAGCTGAGATTCCTAGCAGTGGGGTATATGGATCCAGAAGTGGCCACTTCCTATAACCAGGCAGGATTCCCAGTGGAAGGACAAGGACAGCAACCTACCCACAAACCCTTTGGACTTTTGGAAAATGTGTCCCACCTACAAGTTGTGCTAGGACAAAGACAGAGCAGAGATTGAGGGAATGGCCAACCAATGACTGCCCCAAATTGAGACCCATCCCATGGGCAAGAACCAATTTCTGACACTGTTAATGATACCTCGTTATGCTTGCAGAGGAATCTAGCTTAACTGTCTTCTGAGAGGCTCTACCCAGCAGCCAATGGAAAGAAATGCAGAGATTCACACCCAAACACTAGACAGAGCTTAGGAGTCTTACAGAAGAGTTGGGAGAAAAAATGAGGAACCCGAAGAGGACAGAACTCCACAGGAAGACCAACAGAGTCAACTATCCTGGATCCTTGGGGATTCCCAGAGTCTGAATCACCAAACAAAGAGCATGCAGGAGCTGGACCTAGGCCCCCTGCACATCTGACACCCCTTCTGACATCTCAGGCTACCTTTCTAGGTGGAGTTTTTCTAGGAAAGAGGAAAAACATTCAAATCTTGCTACACAGCTTCCTAGAGAAAAGACAGAAAGTTCCCATAGGCTACTTAAACCTTGCCTTCATTGACAGTAAAATGGCGGTAATGATGTTTGCTTAATGTAGAGATAATGCAAATGTAAAGGGTCTCTAGACATCCTAATCCTCATTTCCTAAACTCCCCTGTTCCTGTCTCTCCATTCCTTCTGGAGCTACCACACCTTTCCCTGGTGACATCCAGAGAATTCTATTTTGCTACAACCTTTAACAGGAGCCTGGAAATTCAGAGTAGTCAGGAGACTGGGTTTTAAGCAATTTCATCAGTTCTTTCTTACTGCCCCCTCTCTCTCCTTCACAAACAAGTGACATTCACTGGCATTGGCAACTTTACCTTTTACTTCTGTTGGGGGCAGATTGTCTAAAGACTGCTGGTAGCACACGGTGATTCATAGAATTCCATTTGGAAGAGAGGTGTGCTTTTCAACATTACCTAACATTGAGATGCTTACAAAGGACGAGGAACAGCTTTATACATCTCACATACACTTATCCGTGAATCCTCCCAGCACCAGGCTGTGAGACGCCTACATTTGGACGCAAGAAAACTGAGCCATGTATTGACTAAGTTCATTGACCAAAAAAAAAATCACGGTTCCTAAGTAGCAACGGGAAGACACACACACCTGGTTTTGACATCTACACTTTCTACCACTCTTAAAGCTTGTTCACCTCCTTCTGTCAGGAGCTCACTCTGTAGCAAGTCCAGGGGTGAAAGATCTCCATTTTATACACAGATCAAATGAAAATGAACCAGAAAGAATGCTTGACATGGGCACTGAGTTGAAGTCAACTGGAGCCTGACACCGTTTTCAAATATACACAAGAGCGTGAATGCTCTATGTGTGGGCAGGTGGTGGTCTGTCTGATTGGCTTTATTTTTCTAAGTAGCAGTGTTAGCATCAGACTGCCAAGCCAGAGACCTGCGAAAGGGTTTGGGGTTTGCTATTATTTTCTGGTGCTAACTTACCTTGACAGAAAACAGTCTCAAGATTCCCAAGGGTGACCAGGTTGTCAAGCCTGCTTTCTTAGAAGGAGGAAGCATTCCCACCTCCAGGAGACAAAGTGGACATTTTCCTGGCTTTGCAGCTGATAACACTATTTTTACTAAGCATACCTACATTTCTCCTTCCAGAACCAGTCTTTAATAATTTGTTTTTTTAAAATCCCCACAAAAGACTACAGTTCCCATTCACCCCCTCGTCTTTGAATGGTGATAAAGGAGAGGTCAAATCTTGAGGGTTCTCTCTTTCCTCTACAGGCTTGTACAGGACCCAAAGCCAGCCCCCCTGCCTCCTCTTTCTGGTTGCCTGCCACTCAGCCACATGGGTTTCTTTCTCTTACACCAGCTTCTTTTTTGGCCACCAGTAAACACACTGACCTTTTGAAATATGGAAAGAAAAAGCGCTTTGAAAGAAAGCTGGCTCAAACTGCGTTCAGACAGCCTCATCTGAAGGCCAGAACAAAGAGGAGCATAGTGTTCAAGCTGTCTTCGTAATTACACTAAGCAGTTATCATTCAGGCCCCAGTCTGAGCATTAGCCCCACAAACGGGAGGGCAGGGCGGGCACATAGGCCACTTTGTTGCAAAGCCCTCCAGGGAAAGATCCCATATGGTCCGGACTGTGTTCCAGGACTCTGGGCTCTTCCCTTTCTTCCTTCTCCCATTAAACCCCTCAACTCTTCTTGGCAGAGGCCCCTAGGTGAGGTAAGTGCCAATTAGCAAGAAGAAAAACCTTGATGTGTTCCAGGTTTATGGCTTGGAGCTGGCTTCTCAGGAAAACATCCTTCTCCTCTGGTCCAGGAGCAGGGGTGGGCAGAGAGCAAAGATCCTAAGTCTGGCTCAGATTTCATTCATTTTTGCTTCTTCTCACCATCTCCCACCCTCCCCCCCCATTCCCCAAATCATTCCTTTCTGTGGGTTTTTCCAACTTGAAGTGATGTAAGCAAACACAGCAGAAAGCAAGCAACAGCAAAAACTTCAGCTGCTGTGCTAATCATGGCAGAAGACTCTGAAACTGGGCTGTTGGAAGAAAAAAAAATAGCGACTTTTTTTTCCTTCTTTTGAAATAAATATGGCCAGAATTCAGAACGAGTAGGTGGATGAGCGCATCTATCTAATTTAAAGGATTGTTAAAGCCTTTTTGGAAGCTTCAGATTTGAATCGGATCATTTTTTTCTATGCCAGAAATGGGCCTTTTTATTCCTGTCACCATCATTGGAGGGTTACCACATGGGAGTGTGGAGAAGCGGGCCACCGTGACCTGCAACTAACATCCGGGAGCCCTTCAAAACCAAGAGGCTTAGCAACAAAGGCATGAAGAAGCAGAGATACAGCCAGAAAATTTCCTCTTATCATTAATTCCCCTCCACCCTTCGGTGTTTTCAGAGAACATGAGGAGTGGCAGATGCATATTAAGATACATGCAAATAGCACACACCACCACTACATTTTAAGGCATTGTTCTGCGCTTGTAGTTTCAGTCTCCTGATGTGGATTTTCGTTTGCCTGGATACAAAGCCAGGCTTCTCTTCCCCATTGGGAAACAGGCGGCTCTCGTTTCTCGTTTCCGGAAGCACCATCCGGGTATCCCCGAAGCCGCATGCTCTGCACCATCCGGGTATCCCGGATACCTCTAACCCTTGGCTACTGTGCCCTAGGACACATACTAGTTACAGAGTAGTCATTTTCCAAAGATTCTACTTTCTGCTATCTACTTTCTTCACAGTTCCTGGGTCTGCTGGTGTGAGAAATAGCATATGGCAGAAATGGTGACATGTCACTTCTTGTATCCACCTGTACATGACTGTAGCATCTCTCTGGGTACACTCCTGCTTCTCTCTGTGGGAAGGCCAGGCAGCTGCAGTCTACAGAGGAGTCCATGTGGTAAGGGAGAGCTGTCCAGAGTCAGGTAAGTGATCCTGGAAAAGAATTATCTAACCTTAGTAGACACTGTGAGTGCACTTCGGGAGGCACTAAACCATAGGCAAATCTGCTGAGCTGCTCCTGGATTCCTGACTCCAGAAACTGAGACATATTTCCGTATTTAAATCACTAAATTTGGGGGACAGTTTGCTACACAGGAATAGATACATACAACATAAGAACTAAACTTCTGTTGCTTTACAGTTTAAGCATTAGGACTACCTGTTACAGCTCCTAATACATCCTGATGTACACACTGTGGGACAATGTATTCCACAAGCTATGCGCATGACTGAAAAGCACTCGGAGCATCTAGGGGCAGAGACTTTGCTCTTCTTGCCATCTTACTGGGGGCCTACCTTAGCATCTTGCTGAGAACACAGGCGTTGAAAAACATGTGACAGTGAACATCTCAGACCATAAAAGCCATGGTGTGCTTCTTTATAAAGCCAACATAGTGAGCAGACCCCTTTTCATTTGAGAAAGCATGTTTCAATTTATTTATTTATTTTACTTTATGTTTGTGAATAATTTGCTTGCATGTTATGTCTATGTGATATGTGCATACCCAGTGCCCTCGGAGGTCAGAAAGAATGTCCAATCCCCTAGAACTAGATGGTAGTGATAATGGGTACTCTTAACCCCGGAGCTAACTCTTTAGACCTGCACCTGAGAAAGTTGTACATGACTCAAGCTATAAAGACATATAAAATAGACATATAAATCAAACATGTACTAATAATAAATCATAAATAAATTTATTTTAAAAACAAGATTTTGATATACATATAATCTTACTTTTTTTTTTTTTTTTTTTGTGATTGGGTTACCTCACTCAGGATGATATTTTCTTGCTCCATCCATTTGCCTAAGAATTTCATGAAGTCATTGGTTTTTTTTTTTTTACCTTTGGTTATTTCTTTTTTTTTTATTATTTATTTTATTTTATTTTTTAATTTATATTCCAAATCACTTCCCCTTTCCCGTTTCCTCCCTCCCCGAAAGTCCCATAAGCCCCCTTCCCTCCCTCTTTTCTCCATTCAACCCCCTCTCCTTTCTCTGTCCTGGCGTTCCCCTACATCCAGTCTTTCCAGGACCAGGGGTCTCTCCTACCATCTTTTTAGAAATCTATTGATATGCGGATTGTGTCTAGGGTATTCCGAGATTCTGGGTCAATATCCCCTTATCAGTGACTGCATACCATGTGTGTTCTTTTGTGATTGGGTTACCTCACTAAGGATGATATTTTCAAGATCTGACCATTTGCCTAGGAATTTCGTGAATTCATTGTTTTTAATTGCAGAGTAGTATTCCATTGTGTAGATATGCCACATCTTCTGAATCCATTCCTCCGTTGAGGGACATCTGGGTTCTTTCCAGCTTCTGGCTATTATAAATAAGGCTGCTATGAACATAGTGGAGCATGTGTCCTTATTGCATGCAGGTAAAGTCTCTGGGTATATGCCCAGGAGTGGTATAGCCGGATCCTCCGGGAGTGTCATGCCCAGTTTTCTGAGGAACCGCCAGACTGCTTTCCAGAGTGGTTGTACCAGCCTGCAATTCCACCAGCAGTGGAGGAGTATTCCTCTTTCTTCACATCCTCGCCAACAACTGCTGTCTCCTGTGTTTTTGATCTTAGCCATCCTGACTGGTGTGAGATGGAATCTCAGGGTTGTTTTGATTTGCATTTCCCTAATGACTAAGGATGATGAACATCTCTTTAGGTGCTTCTCAGCCATTAGATATTCTTCAGGTGAGAACTCTTTGTGTAGCTCTGTACCCCATTTTTTAATAGGGTTACTTGCCTCTCTGGAGTTTAACTTCTTGAGTTCTTTGTATATCTTGGATATTAGCCCTCTGTCGGATGTAAGGTTGGTAAAGATCCTTTCCCAGTTAGTTGGTTGCCGCTTTGTCTTTTTGACAGTGTCTTTTGCCTTGCAAAAACTTTGTAATTTAATGAGGTCCCATTTGTCTATTCTTGATCTTAGAGCATAAGCTATTGGAGTTCTGTTCAGGAAATTCTCCCCTGTGCCCATATGTTCAAGGTTCTTCCCTAGTTTCCCTTCTATTAGTTTCAGTGTGTCTGGTTTTATGTGGAGATCTTTGATCCACTTAGAATTGAGCTTAGTGCAAGGAGATAAGGATGGGTCAATTTGCATTCTTCTGCATGTTGACCTCCAGCTGAGCCAGCACCATTTGTTGAAAAGGCTATCTTTTTTCCACTGGATGGTTTTAGCTCCTTTGTCAAAGATCAAGTGACCATAGGAGTGTGGATTCATTTCTGGGTCTTCAATTCTGTTCCATTGATTTACATGTCTATTACTGTACCAATACCATGCAGTTTTTAACACTATTGCTCTGTAGTACAGCTTGAGGTCCGGGATACTGATTCCCCCAGAGGTTCTTTTACTCTTGAGAATAGTTTTAGCTATCCTGGGTTTTCTGTTATTCCAGATGAATTTTTGAATTGCTCTTTCTAACTCTATGAAGAATTGAGTTGGGATTTTGATGGGGATTGCATTGAATCTGTGTATTACTTTTGGTAAGATGCTCATTTTTACTATATTAATCCGGCCAATCCATGAGCATGGCAGATTTTTCCATCTTCTGAAGTCTTCTTCAATTTCTTTCTTCAGAGACTTGAAGTTCTTGTCATACAGATCTTTCACTTGTTTGGTTAGAGTCACGCCAAGATACTTAATATGGTTTGTGGCTATCGTGAAGGGTATTATTTCTCTTACTTCTTTCTCAGCCTGCTTATCCTTTGAGTATAGGAAGGCTTCTGACTTGCTTGAGTTGATTTTATATCCGGCCACTTTGCTGAAGTCATTTATCAGCTGTAGGAGTTCTCTGGTGGAGTTCTTTGGGTCGCTTACGTATACAATCATATCGTCTGCAAATAGTGATAGTTTGACTTCTTCCTTTCCAATTTGTATCCCTTTGACCTCTTTTTGTTGTCTAATTGCTCTAGCTAGAACTTCAAGTACTATATTGAAAAGATATGGAGAGAGAGGGCAGCCTTGTCTAGTCCCTGATTTTAGTGGGATTGCTTCAAGTTTCTCTCCATTTAGATTGATGCTGGCTACCGGTTTGCTGTAAATTGCTTTTACTATGTTTAGATATGGGCCTTGAATTCCTGATCTTTCCAAGACCTTTAGCATGAAAGGATGCTGAATTTTGTCAAATGCTTTCTCAGCATCTAATGAGATGACCATGTGGTTTTTTTCTTTGAGATTGTTTATGTAGTGGATTACATTGATGGATTTCCTTATATTGAACCATCCCTGCATCCCTGGGATGAAGCCTACTTGATTGTGGTGAATGATCGTTTTGATGTGTTCTTGGATTCGGTTGGCAAGAATTTTATTGAGTATTTTTGCATCGATATTCATAAGAGAGATTGGCCTGAGATTCTCTTTCTTTGTCGGATCTTTGTGTGCTTTTGGTATTAGTGTAATTGTGGCTTCATAGAACGAGTTTGGTAGTGTTCTTTCTGTTTCTATTTTGTGGAACACTTTGAAGAGTATTGGTGTTAGGTCTTCTTTGAAGGTCTGATAGAATTCTGCACTAAAACCATCTGGACCTGTGCTTTTTTTGGTTGGAAGACTTCCAATGACAACTTCTATTTCTTCAGGGGTTATAGGACGGTTTAGATGGTCTATTTGATCCTGATTTAATTTTGGTACTTGGTATCTGTCAAGGAAATTGTCCATTTCCTCAAGATTTTCTAGTTGTGTTGAATACAGGTTTTTGTAGTAGGATCTGATGATTTTTTGAATTTCCTCAGTTTCTGTTGTTATCTCTCCCTTTTCGTTTCTGATTTTATTAATTTGGATACTATCTCTGTGCTCTCTGGTTAGTCTGGCCTAAGGGCTTATCTATCTTGTTGATTTTCTCAAAGAACCAACTCCTCGTTTTGTTGATTCTTTGTATGGTTTTGTTTCTACTTGATTGATTTCAGCCCTGAGTTTGATGATTTCCTGCCTTCTACTCCTCTTTGGTGTATTTGCTTCTTTTTGTTCCAGGGCTTTCAGGTGTGCCATTAAGCTGTTAGTGTATGCTGTCTCCCGTTTCTTTTTGGCGGCACTCAGGGCTATGAATTTTCCTCTTAGCACTGCTTTCATTGTGTCCCATAAATTAGGGTATGTTGTGCCTTCATTTTCATTAACTTTCAAGAAGTCTTTGATTTATTTCTTTATTTCCACCTTGACCAAGTTATCATTGAGTAGAGCATTGTTCAGCCTCCATGTGTACGTGGGTTTTCTTTTGTTTTTGTTGCCATTGAAGACCACCCTTATTCCATAGTGATCTGATAGGAGGCATGGGATTATTTCTATCTTCTTGTATCTGTTGAGGTCTGATTTGTGACCAATTATATGGTCAGTTTTGGAGAAGGTACCATGAGGAGCTGAGAAGAAGGTGTATCCTTTAGCTCTAGGATGAAATGTTCTATATATATCAGTTAGTTCCATTTGGTCCAAGGCTTCAATTAGATTCACTGTGTCCCTGTTTAGTTTCTGCTTTCCTGAACGATCCATTTCAGAGAGCGGGGTGTTGAAGTCACCCACTATTATTGTGTGCGGTGCGATGTGTGCTTTGAGTTTTAGTAAAGTTTCTTTTACGAATGAGGGTGCCCTTGCATTTGGAGCATAGATATTCAGAATTGAGAGTTCTTCTTGGTGGATTTTTCCCTTGATCAGTATGTAGTGTCCTTCTGTGTCTTTTTTGATGACTTTAGGTTGAAAATCAATTTTATCCGATATTAGGATGGCTACTCCACCTCGTTTCTTGGGGCCATTTGCTTGTAGAATTGTTTTCCAGCCTTTTACTCTGAGGTAGTGTTTGTCTTTGACACTGAGGTGCGTTTCCTGCATGCAGCAAAATGCTGGGTCCTGTTTACGTATCCAGTCTGCTAGTCTATGTCTTTTAATTGGGGAATTGAGACCATTGATATTAAGAGAGATTAAGGCATAGTGATTATTACCATCTGCCATTCTTGACGCTATCTTTATGTTTGAGTGGTTATCTACTTTTGGGTTTGATTCAAGAAGGTTATTATCTCATTTTTTCCAGGGTGTTGTTTCTCTCCCTGTATTGGAGGTTTCCACCTATTATCCGTTGCAGGGCTGGATTTGTGGAAAGATATTGTGAAAATTTGGTTTTATCATGGAATATCTTGGTCTCTCCATCTATGGTGATTGAGAGTTTTGCTGGGTATAGTAGTCTAGGCTGGCATTTGTGCTGTCTTAGTGTCTGCATGAGATCTGCCCAGGATCTTCTGGCTTTCATAGTCTCTGGTGAGAAGTCTGATGTGATTCGGATAGGTCTTCCTTTGTATGTTACTTGGCCCTTTTCTCTTACTGCTTTTAGTATTCTTTCTTTGTTTAGAACATTCAGTGTTTTGATTATTATGTGACGGGAGGTATTTCTGTTCTGGTCCAGTCGGTTTGGAGTTCTGTAGGCTTCTTGTACGTTCATCGGCATCTCTCTCTTTAAGTTAGGGAAGTTTTCCTCCATAATTTTGTTGAAGATGTTTACTGGCCCTTTAAGTTGCAAATCTTCACTCTCATCTATACCTATAATCCTTAGGTTTGGTCTTCTCATTGTGTCCTGGATTTCCTGGATGTTTTGGGTTACACGTTTTTTGCATTTTGCATTTTCTTTGACTGTTGAGTCGATGCTTTCTATGGAGTCTTCAGCACCTGAGATTCTTTCTTCCATCTCTTGTATTCTATTGTTTATGTTTGCATCTATGACTCCTGATTTCTTCCCAAGGTTTTCTATCTCCAAAGTTGTCTCCCTTTGTGATTTCTTAGTTGTTTCTACTTCCTTTTTTAGTTCCTGGATGGATTTGCTGAGATCCTTCACTTGTTTGTTTGTATTTTCCTGTATTTCTTTAAAGTATTTTTGCATTGCCTCTTTCAGGATTTCTTCCTGATGACCCACGTTCTCCTGCATTTCTCTGAGTGATTTTTGTGTTTCCTCCTCATGGGAATCCATCTGTTGATCCATTGTCTCCTTCATTTCTTTAAGCAGTTCTCGTGTTTCCTTTGTAAGGACATCTAACCGTTGATTCATTTCTTTAAGCAATTTTTGTGTTGCCTCCTTATGGGCATCCGTCTGTTGACCCATATTCTTCTGCATTTCTTTATGCCAATTTTGTGATTCCTTTGTGAGTGCATCTACCTGTTGATTCATCTCGTTAAGCGATTTTTGTGTTGTCTCCTTGTGCGCCTCCATCTTTTGATCCATGTTCTCCTGCATTTCTCTAAGCGATTTTTGTGTTTCCTTTGTAAGGGCTTCTAACCGTTGATTCATGGTCTCCTGTAACTCTTTATGAGATTTATTTGTGTCCTTCTTGTGATCCTCTAATAGCATCATGAGAAGTGATTTTAAATCCAGATCTTGTCTTTCGGGTGTGGTGGGATATCCAGGACTTGCTGCTGTTGGAGAGTTGGGTTCGGATGGTCCCACATTACTTTGATTTCTGTTAGTAACATTCCTACGTTTGCCTTTTGCCATCTGGATACCTATGATGTTAGTTGGTCCTGCTGCCACTGGCTGTTGGTTGGACCTCCTGTGAGACTGCAAAGCTATTTCTGTCCCCCCTGGATTGCCAGGATTCCCCTGGCACCGATTTCTGGGGCCTGCCTGCTCCTGAGTGACTTTGGAGCCCTAATGTGCCTTGCCCCAAGTGATCTTATATTGGGGAGGCCTTGCACCTCCAAAGGCTCAGCCTAGTGGATTCCTGGAGCAGAGGTCGCCAAAGGGAGGCTGGTAGGCTCCCGCCCTGTGCAGGGGTGAGTGATCTCTCCTAGGGGGGGAGGGGGCGTCCCTCTGCCCGGCAGAAGTCCCACAGCAGAGCTGGCGCGCTGGTTACTGCAGATCAGCCCCGCACTTGGGAGCCGCCTACACACAAGCCGCCTGAGACCCAAGCGATATTATGCCTGTCTGTCTCAGAACCTGGCTGTCCCAACTTCCCAGTCACTGGAGCCTAATCTTACTTTTTATTAAAGATGAAAGCAAATCTGTATGCCATTGTGGTGGATATTTTTATTTATTTTTTACACAAAGAATTAAATTGTAGCTGAATATTTGATACAGTAGGACATAGTATATCTCCATTGTTTTATTTCAGAGTTGATTAATATTTCTATTTTATAATCATCAATGTTCAGAATGGCACTGCATAAACTCACAGTACAAAATGGCAGATATATGTTGAGGAACTTTTCAGAAAATGTTGATAATTCCTAATCCTAAACTAGAATAATTTAATATTTTTTCTAAAACTCTAGTCAGCAATTTAAACAGCAACTTTTAAAATTATTATTTAAAAACATTTTTCATGAAATATATTTTGATCATATTCTTCCCTACCCCAACTCCTCCAAGGTCCTCCCCACCTCTGTACCCACTCAACTGAATGTTCTCATTCACTTCTTCCTTCCTTCCTTCCTTCCTTCCTTCCTTCCTTCCTTCCTTCCTCCCTCCCTCTCTCCCTCCCTCCCTCCCTCCATTCCTTCCTTTTTTTCTTTTTGGTGGGTACAGAAAACTTTATTGATGGTATTCAAGAGAGTAGGGCTCCCTAGGCCCCTTCTGTTATTATGGGGGTCTGGGATGGAAACTGTGAGGGAGATACTCAGTGTTGGGGCTGAGTTGGGACAGGGACTCCTCAGCAACAGAGGGCCTCTCTCTTGCTCTCTTGCTGGGGTGGGTGGTCCAGGACTTCTTACTCCTTGGAGGCCATGTAGGCCATGAAGTCCACCACCCTGTTGCTGTATTCATTGTTATACCAGAAAAAGAGCTTTACAAAGTTGTCATTGAGAGCAATGCCAACCCCAGGATCAAAGGTGGAAAAGTGGGAATTACTGTTAAAATCACAGGAGACAACCTGGTCCTCAGTGTAGCCCAGGATGTCCTTTAGTGAGCCCTTGGATGCCTGATTCACCAGTTCCTTGATGTCATCATACTTGGCAGGTTTCTCCAGGCAGCACATCAGATCCATGATGGATACATTGGAGAAAGGAACACAGAAGGCCATGCCAGTGAGCTTCCTGTTCAGCTCTGGGATGACCTTGCCCACAGCCTTGGCAGCACCTGTGGATGCCAGGATGACATACTGGGCAGCCCCATGGCCATCACACCACAGCTTTCCAGAGGGACTATCCAGTCTTCTGAGTGACAGTGATGGCATGGCCTGTGGTCATGAGCACTTCCACAATGACAAAGTTGTCATGGATGACCTTGGCCAGGGGGCTAAGCAATTGGTGGTGTAGGAAGCATTGCTGACTATCTTGAGCAAGTTGTCATACTTTTTGTGGTTCACACCCATCACAAACATGGGGGCATCAGCAGAAGGGATGGGGATGATAACCCTTTCGGCCCCACCCTTCAAGTGAATCTTCAAGAGAAATGGCCTTCTCTATGGTGATGAAGACATCAGTAGATGCCGCAACATACCCAGCACCAACATCACCCCATTTGATGTTAGTGGGATCTTGGTCCTGGAAGATGGTGATGGGCTTCCCATTGATGACAAGCTTCCCATTCTCAGCCTTGACTGTGCCTTTGAATTTGCCATGGGTGGAGTCATACTGGACCATGTAGACCATGTAGTTGAGGTCAATGAAGGGTTCATTGATAGCTATAATATTCACTTTACCAGATGGAGATGAGATGGCAGCTCTGGTAACCAGGCACCCAGTATGGCCAAACCCATTCACTCCAGCCTTCATCATCATATCTACGGGATGAGGCTGGCACTGCACAAGAAGATGTGGCCGTCTCTGCAACAGGAAGGAGCAGAGAGCCTCTCTTCTCTTTTTCTAAAATAACAAAACCAAAACCAAACAAAACCATACACAACAAAAATAAAAAATATCAAAACAGACTAGCAAACTAAAAACCAAAACAAAATAAAACAACATGCATACATAAAATAGAGTTTGTTTTGTGTTGGCCAACTACTCCTGGGCATAGAGCCTGCCCTGGAATGTGGTTGATATACTCAATGACTCTGCATTGGAGAAAACTGGCTTTCCATTTCTCAGCAGGTATCAATTGCAAATAACTTCTTGGCTAGGGGTTGGACTTTGTGTTCTCTTTCTCTTGTCAGTGATAGGATTTTCAAACAGTAATTTTTAAAACATTCTATTATAATATGGTTCAAATGCGCTAATTTAATACTTCTGGGCTGAGGAAGGATGGTAGGAAAATACCATCTTTTTTTTTCCTGTTACTAAACCATGTTTCTATAATATGTACAGCAAAAACACTGCAACTTATAAGTTGAATGTGAGGTGTTCAGACACTATTCCCTGGTGTTACACAGTGCCAGGGCAGGCACACTACAAAGTGTGCTTGTTATATATTCAAAACCAAGGCTTTTTAAAGTCAAGCTCTGTGACATGGGTAAGAACTGACAGGAACACCTCAGATTAATTATGCATTTTGATTTTGAAGTAATTTTTGGTCATTGTGCACTATTCGGAAATAGTTCATTGTTGCCAATTTTTTTTTCTTAATTCTCATCTTCAGTTGTGTGACCCTCATATGTGGCTGCAAATAGAGTTAGACACTGTGAGTTACAGTGGGAATTTGAGAAGATAATTTCATGCAGGACTATCTGCATTGTAGAGAGAGTCTAGGATTATATTATTAGCAAACTCATGAATTGCAATATGCCCAACATTCAGGGAAAGAGGAAAATCTCGGACATCATTTGTGTTCCTGATCATCATGAACCAAGTTTCTTGTAATTGATCCAAGTGCTAATTTAGACAACCCACAGATAGCACCCTGATGAATAGAGTGCTGTAAGGCAGGAGGATGACTAATTTGGAGGCCAACGTGGGCCACAGAGTGAGACTATAGTTCAGAAAAAGCAAACATACCACTCTTCTGATTTTAACCATGAGGAAAATGGCTAGTAAAGCCTTGTCCCTTGTTACAGAGCAAGCTAGTGGCAGAGCCTGTCTTCTATCTCTGGATTTGCAAGTTCTTAGGCTCTCCAAGTTACCCATGATGCTAAATTGTCATCTCATTTTAATTCTCCAAAGAAACATAGCACAGCTGCCAAGCCATGGAAGTGCTACTAAATGGACTGACTGTTTGACAAGGACAGAAATGGATAACTGGGACAGTTCAGAGAGATTCAACTTATTATCTAAGGTTGTAAAATCCTGAAGGACATGTGTTTATTCATCCATGCTGCAAAGCACCATCGGGATGGGGACCCTTAAAGCTTGTCAGGGATCACTTCGGAGAGAAGGCATGCCATTTTCAGATGATGGTATGCAGCTCCCTCTGTCTCTGTTCCGGTTGTGTAGAGGCAAGGCTTCTTAGCAGCCAGTTTCAGATGGAGCAGTCAACAGGATGCATGGCCTCCCTGTTCCCTGGCAAAACCCTACATAGCTAATTCTTCCCAGTGCTGGTCAATTAGAGTTAGCCTCAAAGAGATGAATAATGAGCCAAAGAGACATAGGAATGGACAGTGATCTCAGCACAGGCTTCTCCTGCCCATTGTATTTGTGCTTGGGTTTCATGTTGATGCATGTGGTGGGCGCTCTAATGCATGCATTTACTGTCTATGGCTCCTGAGTGTTCGAACCGGCCTTTGGGGAAAGGTTTACAGGTAACATTGCCAGTGTGCTAAGGGGAGATTTCTCATGACTTTGATTGTTTGCCAAAATGAACACTTTTGAAACTTGAGTTCCAGGCTGACATAAACTCTTGGTGGCATAGAAATGTGTCTTAGAAAGAAATTGTGGCACACACACACACACACACCACATCCTCATGCTTTCTATGAGTCCAACATACACTCCTCTCATTGTCAGAGTAAGATAGAGCTGAAATCCATTAAGGTTAATACACACACACACACACACACACACACACACACACACACACACCATCCTCATGTTTTCTATAAACCCAACATACATTCCTCTCATTGTTAGAGTAAGATAGATCTGAAATTCATTAAGGTTAATACAGGCACTGTTTTAATTTTCTCTTCCATTTCCTAGAATGAAAGGCTTAAATAAAACATTGTGGTAAACTTGTGAGGTTGGTATAATAAATGCAAAAACGTTTTGAAAAGATTGTTTAAATAAAAACAAATTCTTATTTATTTATTTAGTACGCATTGTGTGCCCTGGCATGCAGGAGTTGTCTGGTTTGGGCACCCTTACCCGCTGAGCCTATTCTAAATTACTAAGTAGACCCTCTAAGATATAATTAGAACATGGAATAAGAAGATGAATTCTACACTTGAAAACAGGATCGAATGCTGTATAAGTCAGTAATGTCATTTACTTGGTAGAGTATTGGCTTAAAATAATCAAGTCTTAGGTTGATCCCAGCACTGCCTAAACCCAGCTTGTATTTAACACCAGCCCTCTAGGTGTTGAGGCAGAAGTTCAAAGTCATTCTTGGCTACATAGAGAGTTGGAGGCCAGCCTGGGCTACATGAGACCATCTTTCAGATGTTCCACAATGGGAAACATGCACATTTATGCTTGTTTCCCTGCAGTCATTCTGAGTTAATGAGGGCTTCCTAAAGAAACAAGGAGACTACCGATACAACTTGCAGGCCCATCCAGCTGTGACCCACAAAATCAATCACTCAGCATTAATCCAAAACACTTAGGCTTTTCCATGGAAGACTTTCCTTTTTGTATCTTTAATTTTATAATAGCCAGTGAGTGTCTCCTTTTATAAGTATATTCAGGGTCTAGTATAACATAGAGCTCTGTGAAATGGCCTTCTCAGGGCTGCTCAGTGACTGAAGGGACAGCCTTGAGGAGTCCAGATGATCCCTGATACTTGCCCTTGTGTCCCACAGTATGTCTCTTCGGCATCCTTTCATTCTCCCACGGCCAAAGCAGGGGTGAGATAGTTGAATTTATAAAAAAAGGAAAGTCAGACTTCTATTTGGGGAAAAAAAAACCTCCAAATTTTTTACTTCTGTTTTTTCTTCGAGTCACCTCACCCTCCAGCATGGCTGAGTGTTGGTCTTTGTTTGAGGCTTTTTGCTTTCGTTTTCTTGATTTGTTTATCATCCTTTGCTAACTCTACACCCGAGTTAATGTCCCATAACTCCACTTCATAAGCATCAGAAGCTGGTTTTGATTTAAGCTTATGTGCTCCTATATCCTGCTTGTCACCGTAGGAAGATTGGTAATCATCCCAGGAGGACTCTGCCCAAGGAAATAGGCAAAAGTTGCATATTCCAAGTAATTGAGATGGAATATCAAGGATGGTCATCAATCTTTCTCCAGAAATAATGGATTTTCCCAAAGATCTTAGACAAACTGCCCTATGGACAGTGGTTTTGGCTATGGTACATTTTAGAATCTCTATTTCTTCTCTTCCTTCTTCTTCCTTTATCTTCCTCTTTTTTCTATTCTTAAGATGAGGTTTAAGTAAGCAGCCCTAGTTGGCCTAGAACCCATCATGTAGACCAGGTTGGCCTTGAATTCGCAGATATCTGCCTGTGTCTGTCCTCCAGGGCTTGGATTCAAAGGCATGCACCATCATGCCTGATTGGCTCCTCCTTTTCCTCTTATCCCTCTTCCTCCTCCTCCTCCTCCTCCTCTTTTTCTTGTCCTTTTTCCAACCCTCCTTCTTTTTTCTTCTCTTTTAAAGACAAAGTATGTCTATGTGACTCAGGCTAGCCTGAAAGTTGTGATCTTCCAGCCTTTACCTCCCAGGAGCTGCAGTGAGAGGCACAAACCATCCATACTTCTTAAAGAGGGAAAGTCCATATAACAATAGAGTATGGATCCATTCATGTTTGGAAAAAGATAGTTACAACAGTAAGGAGAAAATGATCACTGAAGAAACAGAAGAGATATCAAGTGGATAAACACTCATTTAAAGAAGAGTATACTTAGTGATAAGTTGGGTTTTAAAATTTTACTATAAGGTGGGTATTTACCATCTTATAGTAAAGGGTTACCTTGTGCCCCTTCTACTACTTTAGCTAACTTACAGAGATTCTGTCTTAGGCAAGGGGGTTCAAAAGTAGGTAGGATTACCTGGATTCTTAACTGCTATCTAGCATATTGTTTTGTACCATACCTGATTTTCATTCATTCCTTTAGTTTACATGAGCTGGTGTTGATGTCGAATCATAACCCCATGCCTTACTGAGCATGTACCCAGACTCAGAACCTACAGTTCTTTGTCAGATTCCTTTCTCTGTTCCCAAATTTGATTGTCCTTTGAGGAAAACTGGAAGTGCCAAGAATTGACTTGACACTCTCTACCCAAAGGATGGAATCCCTCATTCTGTTACTAGTGGAGTTGGTGTGCTGTTTGCTGGGTGGGATTGCATTGGAATGTGTGTCTCTGCTAGCTGTCCAACAAGACTCAACTCCAACTGCCTGCCCTTTCCTAGCCACTCCCTCTCTTCTGCTCATTTTCTTATCTACTGTGGTATTATCTCTTGAATTATTGGAGTCAGTGTCTTGAACCTATTGAACTCCTTCTGTGAGCTTGTTCATGCATTGGGGAAAAGATAGATGTGGAGAGTTACTTCACAAAATGATTAGAACAATGTTAGATCTCCACAAAAGCTTCACTGGAGCATGCAAAAGCAAGTCACAAAGTGTAGTGACGAGTACAGGGATGGAGAAGCTAGTCATCAGCCAGGAGTAGGCCAGATAAGTATGCAAAATCAGAGTTGTCATTGTATTTGGCTGTATGACCCATAGATGCTTCAAAGTTTCATCTGGAGACACCCCATGGTTCAGTTAAATTTTGTGTCCCAGCAAATGCTTCTTAGATGCCACTTCCAGGTAAAGAACATCTCTGTTCATCTGTTTTCCCAAGTTGGAAACATTCCATCTCCATGGAAACCCATGGAAAGCCAATATGCAAATTGACCAGTGACCTACAATAGAGTATTGCCTGAAGAGATGAATAAGGCCAATTAGATTTCTCTTCTTTGCAGTTTCACACAGAAAATGACTGAGAAAATGATGCAATTGTGTGGGCATTAAAATAATAGGATGGTATTGGAATTCTTGAGAACTCATGAACAATGACGGAAAGGAAGGTACAAAAGAGTGAAGAATGCATATTACATTTATTTATTTTCAGTGCACACACACACACACACACACACACCATAGAACATGCCACATATGTGAAGACAGAGGACAACATAGAGAGGGGTGTTTCTCTCTTTCTGCCATGTGGGACCTGGGGCCTGGACTTTGATTCTGAGGCTTTGTCACGAGTCATTTTACTGACTCAGGATTAAAAATTTTAAGTTGAAAAAAGATGGGAAGAAGTTGCAAATTATGAAGGAAGCTAGCAAATGGTGATAAAGATGAGAAGCAGGGGTGGGACTGGTATGGAAGGCTGCAACATCTGCATGAAGTTTCTGGAGGCCTTGCTCCTCTGTGATCTCTCCTCCTTTGGTGGCTGGTGATTCAGCTTTCTTTACATAAACAACTTTTAACCAAGGAGTACTTTGCATATGTACCCTAAGAGCACCCTGTCATTTTCACACTTAGCAATAGTAATAGAACCACATGGCTGCTGCCCTCTGGCCCCCATCTAATGCCATGCTGATACCTAATCTACCTAAAGGGCAAATCTGGTCCGGTCCTTTCCCCAACTAAAATGGATCTTTCATCAGCTCTACAGCCCTTTTCAAGATCTCCCTCGGCTCCAGCCTAGCCGTTATGCTGTTGGGTTTGCTGCCCTCCCTGTCTGATGGAACCTGAACATCTTCTATGTATGTGTACTCCCTCCATCTTGCAGCCATTCCTTCTTTTCTCTTTGGCTGAGATTTGCACTCCCTTCACAGGACGTAGTCCTCCTATGGTATTGTTGTCCGGAATAAACCCCAGCATCATTTTAGAAGAGTCAGAACTTCGTTTAGATTGGTTTTTTGTTTGTTTGTTTTGTTTTTTCCTGTTCCTTTCCAAACACAGATAAGACGGTCTAACCTTGACCATCCTCAGTGGCAGGGGCAGTGACTGTGATCTTTAAGTGACTTCTTGTTTTAATTTCTTGACTTTTGTCAGTATTTCTCAAAATATGCTCTAAAGAAAAATTGTATCACAGTCTGAGAAGGTCGGTGGGTAAGAGAGCCTCCTGTTCTTCCAGATCACAATTTACTTCCTATCACCTTTACAGTCACCTGTAACTCCAAGTCCAGGGGATCTGATGTCTCCCTCTAGACTTCATGGGCACCTACACACACACACACACACACACACACACACTTGGCCGTGAGATGTGCAGATCTCCTGTTCTTATTGTAAACAGAGGAGAATCACCTAAAAGCATTTTCATCTTTTCAATGCTGGGCATCGTCTTTTAGTCTATTTTGTACAATTGCTAACTCTACACAGCAAAAGTAAGTTTCAAACAAAAACCCCCAGCTGACTGAGCACAGGGTCCCCAATAGAGGAGCTAGAGAAAGGACCCAACAAGCTGAAGGGGTTTGCAGCCCCATAGGAGGAACTATATGAACCAACCAGTTCCCCCAGAGCTCCCAGGGACTAAACCACCAACCAAAGAGTACACAGGAGGGACCCATGGCTCCTGCTACATACTTAGTAGCAGAGGATGGTCTTGTCGGACATCAATGGGAGGGGAGGCCCTTGATCTTGTGAAGGCTCAATGCCCCAGTGTCGTGGAATGCAGGACAGGGAAGCAGGAATGGGTGGGTTAGTGGGAGGGGGGGTATGGGATAGGCTTTTTTTTTTTTGGAGGGGAAATGAGGAAAGGGGATAACATTTGAAATGTAAATAAAGAAAATATCTAAAAAAAAAAAAAAAAGAAACTCAGCTGCTTCTAAGCCATAGGGTCACCTCAAGTCTCCACATAGGCTGCAGAAAGTGACTAATTAGGAAATTGTAGAAGACCCTAAAGACAAGACATGGAACATTTCACATTCAAACCACAGCATAGCCCCAGGCCTTGGTGCAAGAGAAATATTATGTAAAACAAACAAACAAACAAACCATTGTCTTTTGTGGATTGAAAGCAGCAATGGCCCAGAGAAGCTCTGAAATGTAGCCAGTGGAAGGCCCACTGGCTTCCTTAAGAGGAGGCCACTGCGGAGCTGGCAGTGCTTGGCTATTTCTTTGCAGAAATCCTTGGCGTGGACTGGGAAATGTCAAATGTAGATTTGATTAAGCCCAACTGTAAATCCCTAAGGCAAGTGTGTATTCACGGTCCTAATGTAATTATCGGAGCCACCTCTGTCTGCTACTTTCAAAAAGGCTGAGCTAGTACCCCATCAGGGATTCTAACTCCTACAAAAGGAAGCCTGCATTTAATTCATCACATCCCAAGTGGATAGCGCCTACAAAGCTCAATCGGACTGGCTCCTCCTGAAAACTGAAGCGTTACATTAAGCAGGAGAAATAACACAACTTCCTTCCGATATTCTGAAAATCCCGGACGAAGTGTGGGCCCTAAAGACAACAGTAAAATTCAAAGTTCTGTTGCCTTTGCATGTTGCAAGGCTCTGGACATTTCCAATCCTTCCTTGAGATGATAACCTATCCTATTCTAGTTAACCCATACTTTGAATTCTTGGAGGCAGTGATCGATAATGAGTCTTCAGACTGAAGGATTCAGGAGATGAAAAGTGGTGTTTCCTGCATCCCTACACTGGGAGAGCGGGCATACAGGGAGCATCAGCATAGATCAGAGTAAACCAATGGTTGTAGCCTCAGTGGAGCAGATGAGACTTTACCACTGCATTCTCAGCAGGAAGAAGAGGATGCTGTGTCTACGCCCAAGTTAACCACAAGCCAACGCTCTACTTTGTTCTGTGACAATCACGACATAGTATTTCTTCTTCTTCCTCCTCCTCTCTTCTTCTTCCTCCTTCCTTCTTTCTTCCTGCTTTAAAATGTATTCCTGCCCCTATTCAAGGACTGATTGGAAACAAGATCACAAGGATCAAACTTCCAGGAGAAAAATCACTGTACTGCAAAATTCAAGCAGAGAGAAATGGAACAGCAATGTTAGATTCCAGTAGTGGAATCTAAACATGCTCAGCATAGTTCAGAGAGAGAACCCGAGAGAGCTCTGTCTGGTGAGATGCCAGGTCACCAAAAATTTGAATTGTGCTAATCACCCTTCACAGAAATGATTCATATTTTCAAGCTCAATGAGTTTCCTCCAATTTGACCAACAAGGTTAGAGTGTTGGGAACAGTTTCCGTGAGACCCTAGAACCAAACTCCTATTTTGGGGACTTTTGGAATTGTCTCTGTCCAGATATCCAGAGGTTAGAATGGTCTTTGTTGGAGACTCTGCAGGAGACTCACCATAGGAGATAGACCATTTCCCAGCTGAGAGCCATCCAGGACAGAGATAGACAGGGGCAGGGGCGGGAAGGAACTGGTTTCACCAGGATTTGACTCCTCTGTCCTGGAAATGGCAATGGTATTGTGGCTCAGCCCTGGTAGCATCTGTCACAGGGATGCCAGGCTTAAATATCACCATGCTCTTTCATGAACAAATTATATTAAAAGTAGTTTCTGCCTTCCAGGGACTCCCTTACCTTAAAAGCATCCATTGTCTGTCTTCTTCTGCCTGTGTATGAAACCTAAACTCGTAGACATTCCCTCCAGCTTGCCTTCATCTGGTCTTCCATCTTTTTACCATCCTGTCCTGTAGACCAAGCACTGTCAAACTTCTTTTCTATAAAAAGCCAAATTGTAAATATTTGAGTCTCGGGGGGCCATGTGTTCTCTGTCACCACTGTTCGACTGTGGCAGAACAAAAGCAGTCATTAACAATATGTAAGTTAAAGAACATGGTAGGGCTTCAATAAAATTTTATTTACAAGAACAAGGTAGCGGGCTGCATTTGATTTGGCCCGAGGCTGTAGTTTGCCAACTTAACTTCTATTTTAGATGGACCAAATGTCTTCCTTTTTTCATACTCATTTCTCTTGCCTTGTAGGCTCTTGGGGTTTTTTTGGTTTTTGGTTTTTTTTTCTTTCTCTAAGCTCAAGTTGCTTAATTAATGAAAACTCATTAGTCACTGAAAGATTATTGTGTGCCAGATGCTGTCCTTGGATCTAAAGATGAAACAGTGAAAAATAAGCTTTCTATTATGTTGGAATTTAGGTTCTAGCAGGAGGAAGAGGACAATGGAAGCACACATTCTGGGTGAAGAAGGATGAAAACAGGATGTCTGCGGAGGCGGAGAGCTGTTTTAAGTAGATGAGAAAAGTCACATTGATGAATGGTTTAGTGGCAGTGATAAAAATCAAGGACAACTTCAATCTGCAATAGATGTGAGGATAACGGAAGTAGTCAAGGCAGACAGAACAGGAAGTGCAAGGCACCTGAGGTAGAACCTCCTTGGCCTGTGGGATGCAGTGAAAAGATGCTGGCATTGTCGGAGGGCTCTGAATGGGTGTGGGATGAGATGGAAATTGTAGCATTGAGCAAGATTTGCTAGAGCCTGGTCAGCCATGGAAAGGACCTGAGTTTTATTCAGAATAAAATTGGAAGCATTGAAAAGTAGAGACAAAAAGAAGAAAACATATTCATTGTGCGTGAATGGGAACTCTGTCAGCTATAGGCACCTTAGGGACCTGGCAAAAGGTGACAAATGCTATTGAGGGTCGGAAAGCAGAGGGATTAAGATACCACACTGTGAATGTCATTTGAAGGCATGGGGGAACAATGGATGTGAAAGAAAGACTTAGTAAAGGGCAGTGCCAAGGGTTTAGAAGACCCACTAATTAAGGTAGTGAGGACTAACGGACAAACAGAACAGGTAGAAATAGTCTAATTTTATTTTGTTTTTTATCATGGTAAGCTAGAGATGCTATTTGGGCTTTTCTCAGTGAAATGCTGAATAGTTGGATAAGTGTGCCTTGAAGTTCACTGGAACAAGCAGAGACATATATTTATTTGAGAACTATCTGTAATCGGCACTTATGGTTGTGAGGTGACATAGGGCTTCCTAGAAAGAATTGAGGAGTGATCAGGAAGGCAGCATTCAGATGATTTGGCCTTAAGTAGATTTAAAGATTAAATAAATAAATAAAATAAAATAAAAAATAAAAAGGAAGAAAGCCCAATGAAGCAAAGTGACCTTCCAGTCACTAAGGGAAGTTTCTTTAGAAGGAGGAACTGAATAACTGTGTGGAATTTTGCAAACATATTGAGCAAGCTGAAAACTGAGACATGACACAGATCCAGCAACACGGGGGCCGTGCTGACTTTTCCCACGGTGGTCTGAGAAGCAGTGAACAGGGAAAACTACAGGGGCTGTATAAAACAGGGCATGGAAAACCCAAACATTTCCTTCCTTCTCCTGGGATCCAGAGATACTTGATAATACTTATAGTGGTTAATCTTCATTTTCAACTTGATTTAGAATTACCCAGGAGACACCTCAAGGCCAGACTCTGAAGGTGTTTCAAGAACAGCTTCTTCAAGGAGACAAGAGGCATCCTGAATGTTGATAGCATTATCCCATTAGCTGTATTTCTAGAATAAAGAGGAGAGGAAAAGGAGAAGGCTCCCATTTCCATTTCTCTCTGTTTCCTGACTGCAGACTCTCGGCCTACATTAACATTCCCTCCTGACACATGATGCACCCTCAAACTGTGATCCAAATAAACCCTACTTCCTTGAGCGATTTGGATCAGATATTTCATCACAACGGCAAGAAAAATAACTAGTTCAGCCTTCCACCATTTTAATTATTGACTTATATTTTCCTAGTCTCAGCTACTCTGTGACCAATCCCAAGGCTGACCCAGATCATCTGCTCATCAACCTTTATGTAGCATTATTACTAGGTACTTAGTAAATGCTGCCTGAATGCTTGTAAAATGAATATAACATTGAAATCTAAGATTTTCCACAGATGAATATGACTGCCATAAAGATTAGGAATGTCAATAATAATAAGGATCTTTTTTTAAAAAACAAGAACAAAGTTACCAATATTTCAAATAAATATAAAAATTCATAGTGTAAAAGACAACTGGTATGTCAGACATAATGTATTAAGATGTAACTCTAGCAAAGCTCTGAAGCTAAGTACATCCTTAAAGTTCCTGGCAAACAGAATCAATCATAAGCAGAATTTTAGACAGTTAGGGGAGAATAAACACTCTATGCTATTGCACACTTTTCTGACACTACCCATATTTGTGTTTATATCCTGATTTTGTTTTTCTGAAGTGCTGAGGATCAAACTTAGGTCTTTTGGATATGTCAAGAAAACAGTCTGCCATTGAGTTAGATAGTCTCACCTTAACTGGAATATCTCACTCCTACCTGTAATTTATTCATATACTATCCCGCATAGCACATGGTGAGATTACTCAGTGAAGAGTGTCTGGTCCTGCTGAAGATGACAGTGAGGCTCCAGAAGTGCTAGAAAGCATCTCTTCCTTCTGTAAACCATTTGTACTTAGCATAAACTTCCATAATATTTGTTCTGCTTCTTCTTTTAGAACTTCCAATATTATAAACTCACCATTGTTCTAAGAAACCCCTCAAGTTGATATTCTCTCTTATGTTGGTTTGAAAGAGAATGGCCTCCCATAAGCTCATAGGTTTGAATACTTAGTCTCCAGTTGGTAGAACTGTTTGGAAAGGACTAGGAGGTGTGCCCTTGTTGGAGGAGGTATGTCACTGGAGCCTGACTTTGAGGTTTCAAAAGCCCATGCCAATCCTGGTTAGCCCTCTCTGCCTCATGCTTTTGGATCAAGATGTAAGCTCTCAGCTACTGTTTAGTCGCTATGTCTGCCTGCCTGCTGCCATGCTTTTTACCCTGATGTCTATGGACAACCCCTGAAGCTGTGAGCCCCAATACTCACTCCCTGTGAGGCCCAATTAACTCTTTCTTCTGTAAATTGTCTTTGTCATGATTTTTGTCGCAGTGACTGAAATATCCCCTTTAAGACCACAATTTAGAAATCAGATTCACTGTAGTGAGTCACTTTGGGGTTGAATTGATTGGGTCAGGTTTTTTTTTTCTGTTGTTGTTGTTGTTGAAATGACACTTTAGTCCTTTGAACTTTGGCTATTAAGCATAGAAGCACAAATTAGCACATGATTAATCAAGTGACTTTCTGGCTATATCCCTTAATTCAATCAACATTGAGACATTATGTCCAGAAGCCAAGTGATAATTTTTTCAAAGGTCCATTTCAAAAGCAAAGCAGCTTCATTATAGAGGACAAAAAACCACAATCAATTCCTCTGTCTCTAAGTAACAGCAGGTTAGCACAGTTGGTGACTAGTTAGTGACCTTAGTCATCCAGGTATATTTTATTTGTTCAATCTGAGAAAAGCCTGTAGAAGTGTTTGGTGAGTCATTTCATAAGACCAAAGCCAAGAAAAACTAGAGCACTCTTGTTGGAAATAATTTCCTCGGTGTGAGGTTTCTCTTGGGAGACTTGACATACAGGTGTAGTCAAACTTTGGCATGGAAAGTAAGTCAGGAGTTTTAGGCAATGACCCTTGATGTCTTAAGCATGTGATAGCACAGCCAGATCTAGAAATATTCCCTGAAAGAAGCCAAAAATAGATGCAAAAGAGGAAATTAGGTGGAGGTAATTGAATTCTTTTTAAAAAACTTTTTGCTAGTCAAGGATCCCAAGAAGGCAAAATCTTGTTCTTTACAGAGAGGACATAGCTTCATTTCTATTTTACAGAGAAATAACCTTTCAGAAAACCACTCCTAAAAATTGTGCTACTATGCCATTTGAGTTTCCTATTTTGTGGGTCATAGATTTAACAGGCTCTAATGCTATTTAAACATGGTAGATACTTAATGCACCATGAAAAAAGCCCTTAAGGTATGGGAAATTACAAAAATATCTCAATGCCAGGGTCACAAAAGTGAACATTCTTAACATGAACTTCAAAGGTAAAATGAAATTACATTTCCTGTAGGTTCCTGAGGGTCTATTGACCAGTGACCATGGACACCAGTGATTTCCCCCATGGTCCTGTTAGAGATTGTGTTCAAATCAGCCAGCCAGCCACTTCTCAGCAGTAATGGTTCTGGAAACACAGTTTTTGGTAAGTTGGTAACACCAGGAACTTCATTTATGATTCAGCCAAGAACTTCCAATCACAAGATTGTCTTTTTTTCTTTAATCCGCATAGATTAATCACCTGACTCATAGAAGAGTTTTCTGGTGCCGTCAATTTCAGATTGGTAACAAATTGTTTAGTTAATAGATATTGATCTCAGAGACGGTTTCTCAGCAAAACACTCAAGTGACCAATACACAGTATCATTATCAACTTGATAAACTAGTTCAGATCAATGGATATTTTGAAATGGGTATCTAATAATTACAGTTATATAGTTTTTCATTTTGATATTTTAAAAAATACACAAAGCCATATAGAAGGGAATAAAAAGCCATGGTCTTGGTGCCCAGTGGGAAGGTGTCTGCTTCTCACTGTTATCCAATAAAGGATAAATTCATGAAACTCCATTTGGCAGGAAATTGGAAATGAATGTTTGCTGAACTCAATAGGAGAAAGGAAGATCTTTCTCAAGGTTGTAGTGACTGCTACATCTATGTTAAAGTGGACTGGACATTGACTTCTGTGTCATTGTGGGGATGTTAGAGATTGTCAAGTTCAGCGGCCAGTTTTCAAGCATGGCTTTGTTTATAAGCATTCTTGGGGACAGAGATGGCAGATAATGTGCTTTCTGTAGTCAGTAGTCTCACTGCCGACTTTATGCTGTGAGTGAAAGTTCTAAGCATTTATTCTCTTTTCTCCCTCAACTGCCCACATCCTCTACATTGTTGGAAAGTGTTCTCATTCCTTTTGTTTCCCTGGTCTTTGTTTTTCTCTTCCTTCTTTTCTCAGCAGTCCTCAAACTGGCAGTATACTAAAGCACTGAAAGGTGCTTTCGGTAAGTGATTGACATGAAGGCTTGCCAATTGAGAGCCCTGGGTTTTATTCTCAGGTCTAACACCTTTTAGGCGAGTTATGATAAAGCCAGACTTAAAAATGTTTCATCTATAAAATAGAGATGCTGATAACTACTTTCTCATTACCTGCCATACTGATTGGGATAATAGAAGCAAAACATTGAACAGAAGACAGTTTGAACCATAGATGTTATTATTTAAAGAAACCTAATCTGTAAAAGGAAACACAAGAAACATTGCAGTTTATTTCATAGAAATGATATTTGTAAGAGCCTGAAACGTTCGGTAATACACACACGGCAAAATTAGGTCAAGATGATACTAACAGGTAAATTGGGGAGGGGGAATGACATAAATAGTAAAGTGCTTGTCATGCAAATGGGATAACCTGAATGTAGATTCCCCACATCCATGTAGATTCACACAGCATGTGACTACAATCTTGGAGAGGGTGCATGGAGACAGGCTGATCTCTAGAGTTCATTGGCTAGCTAGGGTAGCCAAATCAGTGAGCTCTGGATTCAGAAACAGATCTCGTTTCAAATAAACAAATAAATGTGGTGAATGTCACTTGAGTAAGACATCGGATGCTTAGCCTCCAGCCTCTGCGTTTATATGTATACACATTTACATATATACCCAGAAAAGACCAACCTAGAAACATAACATGTCATTAACCTAACATTTGAAAGTTGTGGATTCCTACTCCACATTTGTTCTCAGAGAGTGGAATTGAGAGTGTGTCTAGCCTCATAAACTGAGGCTGTGTGGTATGAGTCAATTAAGCCTACAAAATAGAGCAAAGAACAGCTCCCATCAGGGTTTGAAGCTTTGCAATAGATGAAAAGGCAGGGACATTTAATCAGCTTACATGGGCCTGGCTTTCTCTTCCCTGCTTTTAGAAGGGGGACTCGCTTTATTCTGGCTATTTCCTGAGGGGAGCCCTTCTCCCTCCCTTCAGTATTCAGGCTAATTACAAATGGCAAGGTGGTTTTTCCAGGCTGAATAAGAAATCAAAAGAGAAGAGTTGGAGGGACTAGTGTGGATTTCATAGAAAAAAAAACATAATTTAAGAAAAAAGTATGTTCTCTGAGGGGGGAAATTAGAGAATTAGGTCACCGAGTTGGAGCCAGGAAAAAGCCGCGCGAGTGGAAATTGGAGCGGGGGAAACTATTTCATGTTAACACATCGAAAGACTGAACAGCCCAGCCTGAGGGCGCTCCCCTCCCAGAGAGTGCAGGGGCCTGAAAGACCTCTAGACAGTTCTGTGTCATATTCGTGCACTAATCAGTGCTATTCAGCCTGTCCCACACGTGGTCACATACAAGGTGCCCTGAAAACCACGAGGGCCACATAGCAACAATTATAATCAAAACCGCCACAGTTCTCCTGCCGGCTTTTGAAATCTGAAGCTTCAAAAAGCAGACAGCCTTCCAGGGCAAGCCAGTGCTTTTTCCTCCAGATCTTCTTTCCCTCCCTCCCTCTCTCCTTCCTTCCTTTCTTTTCCTGCTAGCCCTGACGTTTTAGATCCATGCCTGTGACAGTTATATATCAATAGATACAGAATGCACACTGCCTAGAGCAAATATATAAAATGGCTTAAAGGGCAGGCAAAAGTGTCATGCATCAGTAGACATTAGCTGAGGTGAGACTGTGCTGGTGTGACCAGAATAAAGACATCTCAGTTAGAGTCAATATCTCAGAATTGGTGGCGTGGCTTGGCATACACTGCCCCTTAATGAATTCCCAGCATATGTGAAAGGACCCAGTAGCCATCTATATAGTGTAGAATCTTAAAACCTTTTCTTCAGGCTTTAAGTGAGAACTGCCTAGCTGTTTCCTCACCTAAATTTCAGTTTACAAAAAAGAAGGATCAGTTATTTCCCTTTGTAAAGTAGATATGCCGTCCTGGAGGAGGCTTGGAGGTAGACCCTGAGCTTGTGTTTAATGTATCATTGAGGGCGAAGGCCCTGCTGTCTTCCTGGAGTCTCTGGCTGTAGAGTTCTTTACCTTTCTGATGTGTGCCTTGTGCAAAGTAGCAGGCTACAGAGAACTGGTTGGAAGGAAGTTTTATTTCACTGCATTCCTCTGGTGAATCCCAGATGTTAACAACTTGCTAAATGGTGATCATTCAGATTCAGCCTGATTTTCCAGCTCAGTATACAACACTCACAGTTTCAGACAGTTCGTGGCCACAAACTCTAATTCTATGTGACAATCTTATAAAGACTTTTAGAACATGCCCATTCCCAGGCTTAATTTGTGACCAGTTATATAAAGTTATTTAAATCTGGGGCTGGGACACTAAACTCTGAGGTGCCAAAATTTTGTCCAATTTCCTCTGTTTGATGGTCTGTTTTTATGTTACAAACCATTTCAGCTAATGGCTTAAAAATAAGAGCAGATTTTAAAGATTTTGGATGTCAGGAGATCAGACAGACTTTCGGCCCTCTGTCATGTCAGTTCATGTCATTTGGTGGCATTCATTTGGGGTGAAGGTTTAGTAGGGCCTTACTTGTAGGAGAGGCACCGGTGACCCTGGATATGACCCTCTGCCATCCGTTCACAGTCAATGTGAGTTTCCTTGTGGCATATGGAGTTCGTCAGACTTCTCAGAGGTTTCTGAAGGAGAGGAAGCTAAGCTTCGAGTCATAAACCAGAACTTGAAAAAACCCTTCTCTTTAAGATGTCAGTGTAAGGACAACCATAGCTTTTCATGCCTCCATACATGTCCATTGCAAAATTCATATAAAAATATTAAAGCCCTTGGTCTGGAGAGATAAAAGTGCTTACCACAAAAGCCTGAGGACCCGAGACTGATCCTATCCTCAGTCGAAGAGGAGAACCAACTCCAGAAACTCTGACTCTGCACATATGTGCCGTGGTACACATGAGCCCATGGCATGCGTGTGTCTACACACACACACACACACACACACACACACACACACACACATACACACACACCATATGCATACACTAATAATAATAAAAAAATAAAAATACATAAATAAATAAAGCCCATCTTCTTTGTGAGCTAACTGTAGAAGATACACATAGCAAATGATATATGCAAAACAATCTAAGAACATCTTTTTATTTGTGAGTACATCTGTCTATGTATCATTCACATGCCTAGTGGTTGGCCTGGTGCACACAGAGGCCTGAAGACAGCTTCTAACCCCCTGGAACTGGAGTTAAAGACGGTTGTGAGTTGCCATACGAATGCTGCAAATTAAACCCTGGTCTGCTGGAAGAGCAACTAGTGCTCTTAACTGAATTATGTCTCCAGTCCCTGAAGTCTTATTTATAGTGTGGACTTTTGAAAATACAAGTTCTTGTCTCTGTAATTTAAAAATTCCTAAGAAGATTTGTGCCTTGTTGATTCTAATAATTCAAAATTATATAATATGAATGCTAAAAGATATATATTTAATAAAGTTAGTTTAATAAATTTAGCTTTTCTTTGCAGAATGGACATCCAATCAGATCACTTATTTTTACTATTTACTATGCAAATTTATGATTATACCTGGATCAATTTATAATAAGTGACATTTTTTTTAATACTGGCTATTTGGGACCAAAGCTAACGCATGAAACGTGGCTATGAGGGAGAAATTGATTAATAAATGTTTGCTTTTGTAATTCTAGTTGTAATCTAAAATACTCTAATTGCCAAAACTGTTACAAGAAGGAAACCTTTTGAACCATTTTAGATATACAGAAATCTGTGACAATGACGGAGTGGCATGCTCCCCATCCTTGCTGTTGCATTTTGCCTGGCACTTTTACCGTGCGTTTGCTGTCATTCATGGACCAATGTTGATACTCTGTCACTAAAGTCCATAGCTCACTTAGTCTTAATTTTTACCTATGGACCTTTCTTTGGTCTTACTGTGAATCTCAGAAACCACTTGGTAGTCATGTTCCTTTAGTCTCTCTCAGCTTGGATGGTCAACGTTTCCGTGACTGTCATGGCATTTATAGTGTTGGCAGATGATGGACGGACATTTTGCAAAATGTCTGGTGTCTTCCTTATGATTAAACTTGGCTTATGGGCTTGAGGAGAAAGGGGTAAAGTGCCATTTTTAGCATGTCACATTGAAGGCATATGCCACTGGCATGGGCGTGTCACTCATGTTAATTTTTGACACATGACACTCCTTTGAGTGTTTGTTAGTTGTTTCCAAGATGCTGTTATTTTTAGTTTTTTCCCCTTTCCAAATTGCATATTTTGGGAAATTCACTGTTCACATGTAAAGCATGGGGATTATGCATCAATTCCTTAGGGGTGGAGTAGCTATGTAGGTGATCTCATAGCAAGTTTCTCTTTTCATTCTTCCTTTTCTCCATTTATTTCCATATGAGCCCTTTGGTAATTCTTCTCCATTTCGATTTGTAGTCTAAAACTATTTTAATTGCCCAAATTCTTATAGCTTTGGTCATTGTTGGCCATGTTAGCTGACACTTTATCCTGTTGATATAGTCT